>JAPPVO010000032.1:147376828-148576828 GCA_030407325.1 Camellia japonica
AGTCCAGGACTTGATCACCCTTTGGAGGAGATTTGGACTTCCTCACCAAGGCCTCAGTATCCTTGCTTTCCTCATCTTCATCTTCAGCGTCATCTTCAGCCTCGGCTTCAGAATCAGCTTCTTCTTCAACCTGGCTTGGTGGAGGAGAAAGAGGACAGGGAAGACGCATGGCCTTGGTCTTGCGCCATGGCGAGTCGACAGAAAGATTAAGCTCTTTGGCCAAAGCATTCCAACCTAGGGAATATCCCCTGTTGCACGCCTGCTTGACCTGAAGCATATAGTCTTCAGCGACGTCGGCCATGCCTTCATTATAGGCGGCATCAACTTCAGCCTTCTTGGTGGCCAAGGTTTCTTGCAGCTCTTTTTCGGCCTGGGCTGCTTTCTCCTCGGCTTCCTGCTGCTGAGACAAAGCGACTGTCTTAATAGCTTCAGCAGCTTCAGTTTTTTCTTCGGCTATTCGTTTTTGCTTATTAGCCTCCTCGGCCTGATCCTCCAAATTTTTCATCTTGAGCTGAAGGGACCTGTTTTGTTTATGGATAAAAGAAAACTCCTTCTCCATGTCGGCTAACTTCTTTGCTGTTTCAAAAGCCTGCATGGAGAAGGTATGGGCATGTTGGATGGCCTGGAAGAATACAAGGCAAAAGTTATTATAAACATTTCAAAATTTTATAAGTATGAAAGACAAATTATCAAAATCAAAGACTTACTTGGACTGAATGCTGCATCATGAGGGCGTAATTCTCATAGCAGTTCATCTTTTCGTTACGCTCCATATCGCCGTCAAGAAGGACTGCTGTGCTGAGCGCCACGCCGATGTTAACATCAGTAGCGCTTTCGTTGGTGTAAACCGGCCTGTGTTCAAGAGTAACTTTGGGTTCCCAGGGAACTTTGGGAACCCTGGAACCCGAAGTTGAGGTAGATGTAGACCTTGGCTTCTTTTGCTGAGTGGCCCCTGATGGCTGGGCTTCAGCAGGTCTCTTTGCGGGGGCCAAAGTGATCTTCTCGGCCAGTTTGGAGATTGGCAGGGCATCTTCAGCCTCTGCATCAGCCTCAGCAACCTTGGCCTTTGGTTGGGCCTTTTTGACTCTCTTTGGCTTCGTTGGTGGCGGAGGTTGAGCTGGTCCAGCTTCCATGACATCTGGAAGATTGGCCAACAGATCACGCACTACTTTCTTTGGTTTTTCCATCTCGGCTGTTTTAACAATCCTTCGTCGGCGTTTCTTTGGAGCCGAGGTTGATGGCTGATCAGTTGGCTCAGAAGTGGAGGCAATCTGTTCTGTAGAAGCAGTTGATGAAGAAGTGCTCTTCCTCTTCTTCTTTGGAACGTCGGCCAATTTGGACTTGTATGTTGGAATAAAGTTCAGCAGGAGCGGGGCCTTGCGCTTCTCAAGAGGAAGATCCAAGAGCTTCTTTAGGCCTTTCCCAGGATAATAGGATTGGCGGAAATCCTTATGAGGCTGGCGAATGTCTGCAACAAAAAACACAATATCAGAAACAGATAAAATTGGCCGAAAAATCTGAAGAAAACAACAGTTAAGAAGTTAACACAGGGATCTTACCCTTGCCCTCCTTCACCGTTCGAGAAAGAGGGAATAGATGAACTTCTTCATCTGGGCCAAATTCCCAGTTCCCAGATGCGATGAGGTAATCATCTCCAGCCCCTTTGTTGGAGTCTGGGAGGTCGGCTACGATCTTAAAGGCGGTGGACCTCGGCTTAAGGTAGTAAACATAACCTTTTTCTTTAAGGTTCAAGGGACACATGGTATAGCAATACTGGATGTCGGCAAGAGTGATTCTAACACTCTCCTGCTGAGCTAAGGCTATTATTCCATTCAGCGTCCTATAAGCGTTTATGGAGAGTAGCATGGGGTTTAAAGAGTAGTAATGAAGGACTTCACGGAAGAGGGGGTTAAGAGGGAGCCGAAGTCCACACTGGACAAAGGCTACAACAGGAAAAGGCATGGTATTATCCTCGGGCATAATGGAGTCTTTTTCCCCAGCTAGCCTGAGTTGGACATCGTCCGGGATTGAGAACTCTTGCCTAAAGTTTTGCAGTTTGGTTGGGGTATTGACTCTATCTCTCCACACACCCATGGTCTTGATGTAAAAGAATTGGGTAACGGAAAAATGGAGATCTACAGGATTTTAAGGACCTCGGCTTAAACCTAGGTACAAATTGTTTCAATTTTTCCTAAGGACTGAAGGTTCTACAGCAAATCCCAAACCTAAATCTACAAAGAATGAGTATGAAGGGCAGAAAATCTGGAAAAAACAGAGAAGCAAAAAGAAGTCTCAGAACACGAGGGAGTGGAAAGCCAAAAACAGAAATGAAACAGTGCAGGTATTTGCAACATAAACGAAATCGTGAGATGAGATACATGATTCACAAATCAGATGCAGAATAATCAAGTGACAAGAAATTTCAGAAAACCAAGCAAGAACTGGGAAGAGAAAGGAGCGACGGCTTACCAAGAGAGTTGAGAGCCGAGATGACTGGCGCCGAACTAAAAGAGCTTCAGGACTTCACAAGAATGGCAGATGGAGGCAGTTGCAGAGCTTAGAACTTTCGGCAATGGCGGATTCAAAGAAGAGGGAGCTTTAGAGTGAGAGAAAGCAAAGAAATCGGAATGCAAAAGTGAAGAGGAGAGAGAGAAAGGCAATTGTTTTGTCAAAAATTGAAACGGCGGCAAAGGCAATAATTACGCCTAGGGCAACGCAGGCGTCGGACGGCGCAGCAGAGGAAAGACGGTTTGTGAGCGCGTCACCAGCACGGGCCACTAAGGATAAAACACGTCGTTGGAACAGTTGTAAAACGGTGCATGACAGCTCATGCGCGTATGGGAGTTGATTTGAATTTGAAGAAGACATGTCGGCCTGAGGTAAATGATCTCGGCTAGAAGTTTTGAAGCCGATGTATGAGAAAGAAAGTTCGATGTAAGTTCCATCACCTCAGTATGCCGAGGTAATAGAACTTAGGGGGCAGTTGTGAGGATATATTTCTGAGAATCAACACGTGGCAAGGGGACGCCGACGTGTCACAGTAAAAGCTTTGCCAGTGTACTAAAGTAAATGCCGAGGTGATTTCTAAAGGCATCATTAATCGAATAAAGGCCTCCAACCACGGCTTAACGTGCAAGGCTGAGCTACCCGCAGAAGAGTAAGCCGAGGTTGATGTTATAAAATATTATCTTAGTTAGGTGGATGCCCAGCCTAGTGGAGAAAGTCATGAGGCCATTATCTCACCAACAGGCTTGTCTTGAGGCCATGTGAAATAGCCACGAGGCCACTAGCAGTCGTGTGAAGGAATCAGCAGCTTTTACCTGGAAAGCTGCTAAAAGTGCATTAGTGGGCTGGCAAGCCAACTCAAAAGATGGTAACCACTCCATCTCTATTCCGGTGTATATATAGAGATGGAGGACAACAAACAGGGGGGGGGGGGGCATATACAATTACAAGCTAAGTGTAACATTTACAATCACATGCTTAGAGAGTAAGAGAATTACTGAGAGTTAGTTGTAACTTTACCATTCATTCAATAAGAGAATTACCTCGGCTTCCCGTGGACGTAGGCACTATTGCCGAACCACGTTAAATCCTTTGTGTCTTTGTGTTATTATCTGTGCCATCTATTCTGCCTGTGTATTTACCGCTGAATCACTAAGATAGGCAGTGTGATCAGAAAAACACTCACACACTCCCTCAAAATTGAAGTGGCACATAAGGAAATACATTTGATCCATCTGGGCCTAAATGGAGTTGAAATGACATTGAAAACTTGGTTTGTTTGTTTGTTTGTTTGTTTGTTTTTGTTTTTATTTATTTATTTATTTACTTATGTATATATATATTGCATCTTTCTTAGACAGGTTGACATTTGATTTCATAAAATGCTTCAAACTTATCAGTACCTTTCTGTTTAGTAATACAATGAGAAGCACAGATTATATTAGCTGCTGAACAAAATTGACCACTTTCCCTTGCCACAAACTCTGTGAACGATATGATAAAGTAGTGGGAATTAATTTCGATGTTTCAGCTACTACCCCTATAAAATGTTTTAACTGCTATTGGGTGAGTGTTAGCTTGAAATGTATTTTTTATATATATATTATAATTCATTATAGATTGGTGAAACATATAATTATTTTTGTTCATTAAAAACTTTGCTGGCAAATATCTTTCAATGGTTATGATTTTTTTTCTTTTTTTTGGCGAGAACTACTGTGGAATCCAAGTCAAATATTTGATAAAAAGGATAGTTTTAATAGTTTGTTTGTTTTTCTTATTTTTATTCCCATCGAGGTGAAATATATGATCTTTTACGCTGTGTTTGGTTGGGGGATTTGAGGAGGGATTTGGAAAGGGAAAAGGAAAAGTTAGGTGAAATACGAATAAAATATACTTACATTTCACCTAGTTTCACACACCTTTTCCCTTTCCCTTTCCCTTTCCAAATCCCTCCCCAAATCCCCCAACCAAACACAGCATTAGTGTCACAATTACTTTTGGGTGATTCACACTCATGTAGTAGCTCTCACAAAATCTTCCACCTTGTCACTATTTTGCCAATTTTCTTTCACTAATCAGGAAGGGGAGAAAAAGGAAGAGCCAACTTCTCTTTGCTGTTGTAGCCTTACGAAGTTTGCTGCTGACCTACACCTACACACAGATGAAACGAATGGTTTAAATTCCTTGTGGGTTAATTTGGAGTTCTTCAAATTGCTACAGTAAGATAATGTTCATCCTCACAATTAGGACTCAGATGTTTCTATTTTTTTTTTCTTTGAATGATGGAAATTTGTAATTCAATAATAATATCTGCACACACCAATGCATCTTTATTTATCTTGCTTGAATTTTTTTTTTTTTTTGTGTGTGTGTGTGTGTGTGTGTGTGTGTGTGTGTGTGTGTGTGTGTTGGGGCTCATTTTCTGTTGTCTTAGTGTCATGAATGTCCAACAATCTGTTGATCAAAAAAAAAAAAAGAATGTCCAACGATCTGGGCCAACTATCTGGGAAACAAGCTAAAAAACAAAGACACAAAAGAGATGCAGGTAAATGAAAAATAGATAAATTGTCTTGACATGAAAAATATTAAAGTTGCAATATGATTATCATTTGAGAAATGCTATTTATCACCAGATGTATTTCATCGATTTCTATTACCGCCTACATCATGTGTATAATCCGGTGATATATAGAAAGCCCTCTTAATTTATGTTTATAAATGATAATCATGAATTTTTGTAATCCTTATGGAGGAAGAAGTAGATAATATATGTGATGGAGGCAAGTGGCAGCAGCCTCTTAAGATGTACAAGAGACGAGGAAGAGATGCCTCTAAGGCCCAAGCTTTGATTTGGCATGCATTGGATGACGAGCACCTCATTTGGGACCGTGGCTAGTTATGTTTTAGGCTTATGAGTCATGTTTTATTATTATTATTTTAGTTTAAGGTATTTTGGTAATTTCATAATTTCTAGACATGGGTTATACGGGTTGCCCATGGGTCGTCTTGTGGGTCAAGTTATTTGATTAGATTTTATTTATGTTTCTTATTTGGTCTTAAATTAGTTTTGGAAGTCTAAATTATTACAGTAGTTTCCTTTTTTGGTTCTAATTGGTTTAGGAAGTCTCTTAATTCTATATAAAGCCATGTAATGCTTTTAATTATATAGACTTGATATTTTAGAGCTTTTAAAGCTTCTTTATGGATTGTGTGATGCAATCAAACCCTAGGTGTGATACCTAAGGAGTTCTAGGAGTGATTCCTAGACTTATCTTCTTCTTCTCCTTCTTTCCCTATTTTATTTTCTGCACTTTAAACAGCCTAAACACTGTTCACAGGTACTTTCACTGCCCCATAACAGCTCTTACAGTGCTGTCCTGCATCAATTTTGGTATTAGAGCGAGGATTCAAACATGTCTACATGATCGGGAAACCTTTTAGAGGAAGATTGACTGAAAATCAGTGTGATGAGATCCTTTTAAAAATTCTGGAGCAACTTGATCATTGTAATCTTTGTATTAGTGCTTTGGAGGGCCAAACAACTCAAGCTAATGGCGTTACAACAACCGGAGAACAAGGAGAAAACTCTGAAATTAATAATCATGGTGAGAATGGTGAGAATCAACAAGAAGCAGACCAGCGTGCTGATCCTGTGCAAAGACAACAATTTAGGTTTGCCCAAGGTCAAGGAGTGCCACAAAATTCTATGTTTGATTGGACCAAAGACTTGTTGGAGAGAGGCCACTATGAACCACATGACACAGCTGGAGATATTACAAAAAAGGTTAAGATGGAGGTTCCAGATTTTGAAGGCAAGGTTAATCCTACAGTGTTCTCAGATTGGCTTGCTTCCATTGAGGAGTATTTTGAATGGTATGATATGACAGATGAACGAAGAGTGAGATTTGCTAAGATGAAACTTGTGGGATTGGCAAAAGTATGGTGGACTGGTGTGGAAGGAGATATCAGAAGAATGGGGCAACCACCAATAGGCACATGGCAAGAGATGAAAGCCAAGCTTCGAGAGAAATACATGCCGTCGAATTATCACAAAAAGTTGTGTGACCAACTTGTTACTCTAAAACAGGGCAGTATGTCAGTAACAGCATATATACAGAGATTTGATGAGCTTAAGACTAAAAGTCAAATTGTGGAAGATCCACGTCACACCCTTGCTCGATTTAAGTCTGGTTTGAGGACTGATATACAACGAGAATTGCTTCGTCAACCCTTATACAGAATGGAGCATGCATTCCAAGTGACACTTGATATAGAAGAATACTTGAGTTACTCAATTACTAAGAAATTTGGGTCTCAAGTAGGGGAGATAACATTTAGAAAGTTCACTGATGCAAATAAAAGCACAAAAGCAACACCTTTGCAGCCACTAAATCGACCAAACATATCCAAAGCCTCATCTTCTAGTGTTGTTGATCATAGAAATCAAAGTATTATGACTATGAAGCCAAGTGGGAGTGATAAAAGCACTACTTGTTTTAAGTGTGGTGAGTCTGGGCACATGGCTTATCAATGTCCAAGGAAGAATACCCTCCATATTGCAATCGAAGAGGACATAGAGCAACTGCCAGAATATGACCAATCACAGGAATATGTCAACGATGGGGATGCATTCAATTATGGAGAGGGCAGATTTGATGATTTAGGGGAAGATGAGTTGGAAACCTCATTTCTTAATGTTGTTAGGCGTATTCTAGCAGCCCCTAAGGTGGAGCAAGAAGATTGGCAACGAACATCAATCTGTCAAATGCTAGTCCGTTGTGGAAATCAACCAAAAAAACTTGTTATATATTGATAGTGGAAGCTGCATGAATGTTGTCTCTGCATCTACAGTTGAAAGACTTAAGCTTCCAATTGAGCCACATCCTCATCCTTACAAGGTAGCTTGGATTGACAACACATCTATTCCGGTAACTCAATAATGCCTTATTTCTTTTGCTTCGCCTCATTATAGTGATTCTATTTTATGGGATGTACTTCCTATGAATGTCACTCACATCCTTCTTGGTCGACCATGGCTTTACGATCACGCTGTACAACACAATGGACGAGAAAAATACATACACTTTCTCACTTGGAAAGAAGACAATTATCCTACAACCCATGACTATGGCAGAGATGAGAAGATATGAAACTCCAAAGCCAAAGCATATTGCTGAAAGTCAAACTAAACCTCTCCACGTACTCTCTAAAAGGCAATTCGTAGTGGAAAGCAAAGAATCAAAGCTCATCTATACTGTAGTGGTTAAAGAAGTGAAACAACCAGCAACTGGTCCTGAAACAAAAAGGCCTTTTGAGGTTGAGAAGTTGTTATATGAATTTGCTGATATAGCACCCGAAGAGCTTCCTAATGAGCTTCCTCCCATGTGTAATGTCCAACACGCAATAGATCTTATATCTGGGTCTCAATTGCCTAATCTTCCAGCTTATCGAATGAATCCTAGTGAACATACTAAGCTAAAAAGGCAAGTAGAAGAGTTGTTGTCCAAAGGATTTATTCGCGAAAGTTTGAGTCCTTGTGCTGTTCCTGCCTTGCTCACACTAAAGAAAGATGGCACGTGGCGCATGTTGTCGATAGTCGAGCTATCAACAAAATAACCATCAAATATCGGTTTCCAATTCCTCGACTTGATGATATGTTGGACATGATAGCTGGTTCTACTATTTTTTCAAAGATAGACTTGAAGAGTGGTTACCATCAAATACGAATAAGGCCTGGAGATGAGTGGAAAACTGCCTTCAAGACAAAGGATAGTCTCTATGAGTGGCTAGTTATGCCATTCGGTCTTTCCAATGCTCCTAGTACATTCATGCATTTCATGATGCAAGTTCTTAAACCTTTTACTAGTTGCTTCCTTGTGGTCTATTTTGATGATATACTAATTTATAGCAAGACCAAAGAGGAACACATCTTCCATCTCCAACAGGTTATGAGAGTTCTTCGCCAAGAGAAACTCTATGTAAATTTGAAGAAGTGCTCCTTCATGAGTCCAAGCGTTGTATTTTTGGGCTTTGTTATCTCTTCCAAGGGTGTAGCGTCTGATCCGAACAAAGTCAAAGCTATTATAGAGTGTTCGATTCCTACCACCATGCAAGAAGTTCGTAGTTTCCATGGATTGGCAGCATTCTATAGGCGCTTTATTCGAAATTTCAGCACAATAATGGCACCAATTTCTAATTGCATGAAAAAGGGAGAGTTTCTTTGGACCAGTGCAGCGACTAAAGCATTCGAAGAGATAAAGAAAAAAATGACTGAAGCTCCTGTTTTATGCCTTCCGGACTTCTCTAAGGTGTTTGAAGTGACTTGTGACGCCTCAAATGTGGGAATTTGGGGTATACTCAGTCAAGAAGGCCATCCAATTGCTTATTTTAGTGAGAAACTTAATGAAGCACGACAAAAGTACTATACTTATGACAAGGAATCCTATGCTGTGATTCAAGCACTCCGTTACTGGCGTTACTATCTCATATCTAAGGAGTTTGTATTGTATTCTGACCATGAAGCTCTCAAGTACATCAACTCCCAAAAGAAGTTGAATCATCGACATGGAAAGTGGGTCTCCTTCTTGCAAGAATACACATTCATCATCAAACATAAAGCTAGGACAGAAAATAAGGCAGCTGATGCGCTTAGTCGTGTGATGCTAACTCTCAACTCTATGTCCATCCAAGTTGTGGGCTTTGATTCGCTCAAGAAAGACTACTCGTCTTGCAAAGATTTCAGCATAATCTACACTGATTTTGCGGCAGGACAGCATGCTGAATATCCAGAATTCTTTTTGCATTATGGGTATCTTTTTAAGGGAACTCGTCTTTGTTTGCCTAATACATCTCTACGCGAAGAGGTGATTCGAGAATTGCATTCTGGAGGAGCAGCAGGTCATTTTGGCAGAGACAAGACAATCGCAATGGTTGAAGACCGTTATTATTGGCCAAGTCTTAAGCGGGATGTTGCTAAAGTTGTTTCTCGATGTCGTACCTGTCAACTTTCTAAAGGACGAAAGAAAAATACTGATTTATACACTCCATTACCAATACCACATAAGCCATGGCAAGACCTAAGCATGGACTTCATCTTAGGGCTGCCACGAACCCTTAGGGGATATGATTCCATTTTTGTGGTGGTGGACCGCTAAAAATGGCTCACTTTGTCCCTTGTTCAAAGACTTCCGATGCTGTCCATATTGCTAAAATCTTCTTCAAAGAAGTTGTTCGACTTCATGGTTTTCCAAAAACAATTGTCTCAGACCGCGATGTGAAGTTTATGAGTTATTTTTGGCGTATTTTGTGGAAAATAGTGCATACAAAACTGAAATTTTCTTCTTCTTTCCATCCCCAAACTGATGGTCAAACAGAGGTTGTTAATCGAAGTTTAGGTAACCTTCTTCGTTGCCTTGTAGGTGATCATGTTGGTAGTTGGGATCAAATTCTTTCTATGGCTGAATTCGCATATAACAGTTCAGTTAATCGGACCACTGGTCGCAGCCCCTTTGAGACTGTGACAAGTTTACTTCCTCGTAAACCAATTGATTTGGTTCCTTTACCCGTTGAGGCACGTCCTAGTGTTGAAGTAGATGCTTTTGCTAAGCATATTCATGCGATACATGATGAGGTGCAAAGAAAGATTGTACTCAACAATGAGAGTTATAAAACACATGCTGATTTGAAAAGAAAGTTTGCAGAATTTGAAGAAGGGGACATGGTTATGGTCCGCATCAGATCTGAGCGATATCCTAAGGGTGCATACAAGAAACTCCATTCAAGAAGCTCTGGTCCATACAAAGTTCTCAAGAAAATTAGTTCTAATGCTTATGTACTTGATTTGCTGGACAATGTAGGCATAAGTAATGTCTTCAATATTGAGGATCTTACATTATACCGAGGTCATGATGATGATGATCCTAACGATGGTGATACTACTTGACTTCCACCAGGCCCACGTTTGAAAGAAGACATTGAAGATATTATTGATCATCAACTTGTTTCCACTACAGGTGGTGGCTATCAAAAGTACCTCATCAAATGGAAGGGGCGTCCACTATCAGGTTGTACATGGATCAATGATGAAGAATTCCAGCGCCTAGACCATGACTTATATGAACAATTCCATGCTTTTAACTCGCCAGGGTCGAGTTTTTTTCAGCCGGGGAGAGATGATGGAGGCAAGTGGCAGCAACCTCTTAAGATGTACAAGAGACGAGGAAAAGATGCCTCTAAGGCCCAAGCTTTGATTTGGCATGCATTGGATGATGAGCACCTCATTTAGGACCGTGGCTAGTTATGTTTTAGGCTTATGAGTCATGTTTTATTATTATTATTTTAGTTTAGGGTATTTTGGTAATTTCATAATTTCTAGACATGGGTTATACGGGTTGCCCATGGGTCGTCTTGTGGATCAAGTTATTTGATTAGATTTTATTTATGTTTCTTATTTGGTCTTAAATTAGTTTTGGAAGTCTAAACTATTATAGTAGTTTCCTTTTTTGGTTCTAATTGGTTTAGGAAGTCTCTTAATTCTATATAAAGCCATGTAATGCTTTTAATTATATAGACTTGATATTTTAGAGAATTTTAGAGCTTTTAAAGCTTCTTTATGGATTGTGTGATGCAATCAAACCCTAGGTGTGATGCATAAAGAGTTCTAGGAGTGATTCCTAGACTTATCTTCTTCTTCTCCTTCTTTCCCTCTTTTATTTTCTGCACTTTAAACAGCCTAAACACTGTTCACGGGTACTTTCACTGCCCCAGAACAGCTCTTACAGTGCTGTCCTGCATCAATACGTGTCATTGGTGGACAAGGATTGTAATGACCCCGAGATGCATGTCACGATTATCCGTATTTAATTACGTATTTATATGAATTAATTGAGGAATATTTGTATTTATATGAAATTGACGACCGTAATGGGTTCGGAAAACGAAATTGAGCACGCCTATGTGATACCGGGAATTTTTAGAACCATTTGGGAAAATAAATTGAAGACTGAATTTCGTCTGAATCGCTAAGCCTTTTTTGGCTCATGTTTATGGCACAATTCTATATTTATGATATATAGATAAGGATAAGGACTATGTTGACCATATATTGACTCAACAAAAGAGGAAAGAAAATATCTAAGAGAGAGAGAGAGAGAGGGAGTTCGTGAGAAAGGGAAGAAGAAAGGGAAGAAAAGGGGAAATCAAGCTTAAATCTTCCTCAATTAAAGAATCAAGGTAAGGATCTTCTCTAAATTCTTGAAGTAAGGTTGATGCATCAATGATCTCATGCTAAATAAGAGGATTGAAAGGGGGAAATATGTTTAATTTGAGCATACATGGCATGAATAGATGATTTATGGTTATATTTGTCATATTTTGAGGAAGAACCTCCATGGATTTAAGAATGAAGCTTTTATGAACATGTTTTATGATTTTTCATCTTCAATTAAGATTGGATTTTGTATATGATGCATTTGGATTTGTTTAGAAGCTATAATGTTTAATTCAAGTTGTGTTTCATGTGTTTTGAGACTTGGATTTCATAAATGTTGAAGTGGTTTTGCAAAAAGGGTAGATCAAAGCTTTGGAAGGTTTCAGAATTTCGGATTTTGCTTAGTCCGCTCGAGCGGAGGGAATCCCGCTCGAGCGTGAAAATCGGCCTCCCAGCAGTTTTGGAAAATTGTGCAGTCCGCTCGAGCGGACAAAGTGGCGCTCGAGCGGGGGACTTATTTCAGGAAAATTTGGGAAGTTGTATCACTTGATTTTCACATGTCATTTGCATCATTTAGCATCTTATAATCATGAAATAAAGTAAATAAAGGATAGTATGGCAAGAACACTTGCTTCCATGATAATGTGTTCTAATGTTAATAATTGCAGGTCAAGAGGCGAAGGCTGTACAACCGGTTTTGGAAACCCACTGTGAGTAACATTTCTGTAAAGTTATGTTGATATGCAATGTATTTGAAATGTTGTACGAAATGCTATATGATACGCTATGTTTTCGAAATGTGATTTTAAACCTGTGAACGAATGTCCTGATTTGCGAATCTAGTATGGCATCCATAGATAGTCCCAAGTCATGGGGGACGACATGAAAATGCGATCTCGTTAGCCACTTCATTGTGGTGATATGTGTTTAATCAGTATCCGGAACTGATTACTCTAGTCGGAAGACGTTATGTGTTATGTTCTATGGAGTATGCCATTATTATGTTATGATATGAATTGATTACGATTATGAATGATTTGTTTACGGATATATGATATGCGGAATTCGTTCACCACCCCTTTACTTTAATGTTACTTGCTGAGCTTTAGCTCATTGTTTGTATATATGTATTTATAGGTGAGCACTCTGGGAGTCAAGCCTAGGCGGAGTCCGAGCCGAGCCGCCGTTTTGAAGCCTACTCGGTGTTTTGGTGCCTCCGAATTGGGGCTAGGCCTGGAAGTCCGTTAGGGAGCTTTGTTTTGGTTGTATATGTGGCGTGAGCCTATGTTTTGTATATGAATTTTTGATTACATGTTATGTAATGTAATGGGTAAATTAACATTTTTGGCATGTAATGTATGTTCATATAAATGCACAGCTCTTTGGACTATTAGTGTTTCGTTTTCGCTTCCGCGAGCCCCGGTTATTTATGTTTTGTTTAGAAAGGCCTGTGGTAATCTAGGATTACTGGCCGGTTACGATGCCAACCTTTTCGGGGCGGGTTCAGGTCGTGACAAGGATCTTAGTTTTCTTGTCATTAATTCAGATAAAAGATTTGCAGTGAATGGCTTGTGGACTTCGTATGTGTCTTTGGTTGCCTTTTTGGGTTCTTGACTTTCTTCTAAGATAGTAAGCATTAGTTCATTTTATTATGCTTCATGCACATGCCTGGGAGCTTTTAAACTTGAAAAGTCATTAATTCATAGTAACTTATCCAATTGTATAAATTTTGGGAGCAACCAAACTGAGGCGTTTCTTACCATCTCGAGCAAAAGTTATTTGACTTCTTCACTTCTAGGACGGTAAATTTGTTGTTTGCGGGTGGGGCATCTTTGTGTGGAAGAAAGAGTGAGGTCATCATACATATATGATGCCTATCGATTTAACTTTGGAGTTGACAATGTGGAATCTTGTCAAGTATGGGAACATCCCCTTGCACACACCCCTTAAACAGAAGATATATGTTCGACCCTTAAATGAAGGGGTTAGGAGTATCTTCACTAATAATTGAGGGCTTTTCTTACCAAAGATTTATGTAGCACAGTTTGATGATTTTAGGTGGAATTTTCAAGACAGAATATTCTGATAGTCGATGACAGAACTATGCAGAGACAATGGGGGGCCGTGACCCCTCTGCTCATGTGAAGAATGTGAAGCGTAGTGTTTAAACTCTGATATATTTATCATTTTATACATATATGGCCCCTCTCCTCATTTACCATCTACAAACTCTTTTGTCTTATCCCAAATCAGAGAGATCTCTATATGTTTGTTCTTTACCTTTATTCCTTAGTTGGACTTATTCTTAATTTATGTTGAAATATTCTTCTATATTAAAATATCTTCTTATTAATCAATTTATCTTAACAATAATGTTAGCTTTATCATATTTTTATATAATATTGTGTTTATCATCTCATTTGTGAGGGCAACATGAATGTAATGGGTTTCATATCTCATGTATATCTTCAATGCAATGCTACCACATAAGATGATAAGAATAATAAAAAAATAAGGTAAGTTTAGTATTATTTTTATTTTAATTGATTTATTTTTTAAAAATTCTAGTCAATGGGCAATGTAGAGGTGATTATGGTTGGTGTGCAGATGCTTTTGATTTGTTGTTAGTACCTTCATATATCATTTAAGTATGTCTTGTTTTGTCCTAAAATTTGCATTATCCACTGCTACATCTAATCTTCTATTTTTGATCGGTTTTGTCTGGAGCCTCATCTGTAACACTATTGTAAAATCTTCACCCACCATCTAATCGCCTCCCCTTGGGCAAAAATCTGGATCCGTGCTTATTGCTCAAAAAAAAATCTGGTTCCGTCCTTGTCAATAGTTGTACTCATTTTCATGAGAAGTGATCTTCAATTTGTTCAATTCAAATCCTGTGATAAGATGTTATGTTGAGTCATAAAGATCTTCCCTAACTGCTATGTCTTATTTTTATGAGTTTTGAACTCTGGACTTCTAACTTGCTTAAGCCTCCAATATACTGTTCAGAACACTAATTGACTGATGTTCTGATTGTGAGGCTTGTTAGTTGCCTCCCAAAAGCCCATCCTAAGGAATCCAATATATTGGGACCATAAAATGTAGAGAAGGCATGCTATATTAATGCATCAGACGATCCTTTGTCTTTGTTTTGTTATTTGAAAAGAAAAGGGGAAATTGCATTTCAGTGGAGCAGTGGAAAAAAATTGCATTTTCATGATAGTGCAACTCTCCTGTGCAAATTCATTCTTGTGCATGGTGCAACTCTTCCTGTGTCAGGGTTGCACCCAAAAAAAAAAAAAAATTCCATTTGTAGTGTAATTTCTTTCCCACTGCTCCATATATTTGCAATTTCCCCAAAAGAAAAAGCTACTTATCAATTTTTGTCTGTGGTTGTCATATATGTGTATGTTCAGGGTAGTAGTGTGCAAGTGATAGTCGTACTTCCTGTAGATTCCTCTCTTTTTCATTGCATTTCTTTTCTAGTTGAACTTCCTCTAAAAAAATAAAATAAAAAACCTTAAAAAAATTTTAAACACCAGAAGCCTATGAATTGTCATTAGTTTATCACTGTTTTAATCACATAAAATAATCAGCCAAGAGTGTCATGGAATTGCACTGTCTTTGTTAACAATTAGTCAATTTTGCAGGCTGTGGCAGGTTTCATGTCTCAGGTAATGGGAGTGGCTGTATCTTTTAACTCATCACAACTAGTATTAACATCTGGTGTGAATCCTGCAATCGACATACTCTGCTTTTGTTCGGCAGACCAGGGGAATGCATTTCTCATTCCCACACCATACTACCCAGGGTAATATTACTCTTCTGATTTTAAAGAATTTCTCAGTAATAATCTATTTTTCTCATCTATAAACATCAATTGATAAACAATTTTTCATTCTATTATTTCATTGTAAGATAATTTTGTGAAACTTAATCAGAAAAGCTATCTACAGTTTTGATAGGGATATAAAGTGGCGAACAGGAGTAGAGCTAATTCCTGTTCCCTGTCGCAGCTCCAACAATTTCATTTTAAGTATCACAGCTCTTAAACAAGCGTTCAATCAAGCAAGAAAACGGGAACAAAAAGTTTGTAGAATTATCTTCTCAAATCCTTCTAACCCTGTTGGCAATCTGCTGACTCGGGAAACACTTTACAGCCTCTTAGAATTTTCCAGATATAAGAACATCCATATCATATCTGATGAAACATTTTCAGGGTCCACCTATGGAAGCGAAGACTTTGTAAGCATGGTAGAAATTCTTGACTCTTGAATATTTTGACAAGAACCGGGTTCATATAATAGATGGGCCATCCAAAGATTTTTCCTTTCCAGGATTTAGAATTGGGGTTATCTATTCCCAGAATGAAATGTTTTGACAGCTTCCAAAAGGTTGGTGAGATTTTCTTCAATTTTAGCTCCAACCCAACGGCTACTAATTTCGACGCTTTCAGATAAACAATTCATGCAGGAATACATTGATATCAATAAAAAGAGGATACAATCATTGTATGATTTGTTCGTGGCAGGTTTGAAACAATTAGGGATTGAGTGTGCAAATAGCAGTGGGGGTTTATACTGCTGCACTAATATGAGCAAATTAATTCGACCTTACAATGAGAAAGGGGAGATTGAATTATGGTATAAACTTTTGAACATAGTGAAGATCAATGTAACTCCTGGGTCTGCTTGCCACTGCATCGAACAAGGATGGTTCAGGTGTTGTTTCACTACATTATCAGAAAATGATATTAACATAGCCATGGAACAAATTAGTAAGGTTGTAGAAATTTGTACACCTACTTGAAGTGCCTTGAACTTATGGAGTTTAAGATATGATGACATTGCTCTATGAGAAATCACGATTAGAGTGTTTGATTGAAGTAGATGTGCCAGCATTGCTATGTCAGAGCTCTTGCAGATTTTGAAATTTGTTCATAGTGGTCACTGAAATTCGTTCGTTCACTATGGAACTTCTAAAATAGTTATGTTCTCATGACTCGGCATTAAAAAGTGATGATCTACAAAGTGATGGTTGATGGAGAGAGATAATTGCAAGGTGATTTTGAACTGTAAGGCAGGAGGATCTCATTTTCCTACGTCAGTTTCAGTTGTATCTGCCTCTTCCACTTTCTCTGCAATCGTCCAGTCCCGTTGTTAGTTTCAAAGATGCAGCATTGAACCGCATTCTTCATAAACTCCTGCCATACAGTCAGATAAGCATAGTTGTACTCTCAAATACCATATGCATAACAGGGGGTGTTTGCATATGATTGTTATTTCATGTCACTAGGATGTAAAAAAGAATCAATGAAAGACAGATTTTTGATCTCTTACTTTTTATGACATCTTACTTGTTAAACTCAATGTATAAAGAGAGAAATACAGAGAGAATAATGTATCTATTGATGTATTGAATGTTATATATAATGTTCAGTTGAGCTCTCTCCTTTATAGAGGAGAGGGAAAACAAAAGGAACCTTACAAATCCCAAAGAACCGAAAGCAGAAGCACAAACCAAACAACATTATTAAAGGTACATTATTAAAGGTTTGACAGCTAATATATATACTAATATATACTAACAGCCCCCCTCAAACTCAAGGAGGATAAACATTAACCAACTTGAGTTTGAAGAGAGTAACAAAATAAAATAGGATAGGAGACACTGTATGGTCGTATCAGACCGTTGTAGAAGACACTGGAATCAATGTCGGGACAGTTTACGGGGTCATGTCGGACCGTTGTAGCAGACAATGTTGTGACAGTTTACGGGGTCATGCCGGACCGATGTAGAAGCTAACCGGAATCAATGTCGGGATAGTTTACGGGGTCATGTCGGACCGATGTAGAAGACACTGTGTGGTCGTGTCAGACCGTGGGAGCCCAAAAGATATATATATATATATATATCGCACCCTCAAAAGTCGTGCCCAATCTATCAAAAGGCGTACCCGACAGAAATCTTCGAGCGGCGAGCCATCAAAAGGCGCGCCGGATACGCGGCGATGCACGTGACCGACAGAGTGTCATGTCGTCCTCTTCGTCATTGTCTACATAAACCGAAGCGAAGGCTGAGGCTTGTAAGCATAACAAACCAGTTGAAACCTCTTCGTTCTCTAAGAGCTTTTCTCTAAGAGCTGCAAACCCTGAAACACTCTGTAACATCTGAAACACTCAGCAACCCATAACATGGCCTCTTCTTCCCATTCAGCTACCCAGAACATGGCCTCTTCTTCTCGTGGTCTGCTCACTCTCTTTCCCGACCTCAACGAGTCCACAAGAGAGATAACCGGGGCAATTGCCCTTGAACCTCAACCAAGCACCCCTGGTTTTGCTCCGTTGAACTTTCCTATGCTGTCTGTGGAGCAAATAATGGCAGCGCAATCAGATATTGAGGCCAATCATTATACATTGAAGTCATGTGTTGAGACCATGACTGCGGTCACAAACTTGTTGCACCGGCTTCAGAGTAGGACAAATGAGGTGCAGCAATTAAATGCCAAACTGGCTCTGCTCCAGGGCATGTATAAGGATGCGCAAGCAGAGATATGTGTGTTGAAGGCGGAAAACAAAGAGCTGAAGCGGAAAGCCACCGTTATGTTCCGATTCGGAGGTCCGCCATATGTGGCATTTGAGGAGCAACGGGAAGTGAACGTGCTCGGCGGCGTGGGAAACACGGAGGCAATGCCGTCAAGGGACGCCCAAGACCGAGGTAAGAGGAAGAAAGTAGTGGAAGAGGCAAAAAAGTAAGGCCGGTGTTTGGGATGGGATTTTTTTTTTTTTTTTTCGGTTGTGGTGTAAAATTGTGATCGGGGTTGATCCCGGCATGAAGAAATGACAAGTTTGTGGAATGAAAACCGAGTTGGTTGTGAATGGATTTTTTTTTTTTTTTTGGAATAAAATCAGCCATCATTCAGTAATGCAGTTGCTAAAGAGAAATATTAAAAGAGAGTGGTGGAAAGAAAAGTTTAAAAGAAATAATGGGAAAGAAAAATAAATGTGGGTATTTAAAAGAGTGTAAAAATAGTTTGGAGAAAACAAATAAAAATAAATGATGGGAAAGAAAAATAAATGTGTGTCCGGCGAAGAGCTCTACGGAGAGGTCGAGCTGGCACAGATTTGGTGGTGCGATTGCAGATGGATCGACAACCACCGTGGTGAGAGATCTGAATATCATGGAGGCAATAGAGTCCCGACAGCATCGATACAAGCATGAGAGACGAAGATGACAGAAAAGGGGATGAGAGAGAGAAATAAAGGTTGGAGATGGAGGGTTTGGTCTCTGGTCTGTCACGGTTGGGTCACAGCGTCTGTAGAAATAGCAGCAACGGTGACTCATCCTCGGTGACGACGACGGGATCTAGAATGGCGGCAAGGTGGGTTGGCCTGGTGAGCAACCGACATTGCTTGGAGCTACGACGGCCTGCATGTAAATGGCAGTAGTCTTTGGTCTTTGGCAACCGTGGAGCTCCGATTGAAGACGAAGAGCGCTGGGTCGATCTTCAGGAATAAGAGAGCTAGGTTGGTCTCTGTGAGTCCGGCATACCGGAGAAGAAGACAGTGTTTAGCAGTGGTTCTAATGGTAGAACCAGCATTGTGTCCTCCATCAACTAGAGAGAGAGAGAGAGATTGACAATGGCCCTCTCTCCATCACCCGTGGCAGTGCAGGTGGATCGGTGCAAAGGTGGTGGCTGAGAAGATGAAGTAGAGCCGTGGTCAGTAAGAAGGGAAATAGAGCTGTCTGCAGAGAGAGAAATTAGGAAATTTGGGTCTGTCCGGCGGACGGCCAAGGCGAGGCTGCCGCCTGCCGGTGAAGCGGAATTACTAAGTTCTTAACCTCGCTCTGATACCATGTTAAATTCAATGTATAAAGAGAGAAATACAGAGAGAATAATGTATCTATTGATGTATTGAATGTTGTATATAATGTTCAGTTGAGCTCTTTCCTTTATAGAGGAGAGGGAAAACAAAAGGAACCTTACAAACCCCAAAGAACTGAAAGCAGAAGCACAAACCAAACAACATTATTAAAGGTACATTATTAAAGGTTTGACAGCTAATATATATACTAATATATACTAACATTACTTGTGTTCATATTATGCCCTCTGGTTTTATTATTATGGAAACCATTGATGTGCAGGTATTAATCAAAACATTACCATTGGGACGTTCTGTCTCCAAGTTTGTACAGCTTTCCTTTGGTAACTTCTTCGACTCATCGTTATTAGATCTCCTAGTGTTGGTGGCCTTCTTAGTATATTGCTTTTACAATCAAAATACATACTCTGTACTTTCATTGGAGTATAAGAAGAGCTCTTTTCGGAGCAGCCGAGCTTTTCAAGTGAACTTGAATTGGGTGGAAATAGGGACTCCAAGAAAGACGCTCCAACTGGGCTGCATATTCCTGTTGCATAGCTGCCTGTGCTGCTTTCTGTTTCAGAAGCAGGTGAACAGCATCGGAAGCAGCCACAGCTGATAAAAGATGATTGGTGAGCGGAGATGGAGTCGAGCAAAAGGATTCATTGGTTTCAAAACCGAATGCTTAAAGATCTGGTTCCAAAATCTCCTCACAAGGAACTTCATCACCACAACTACCATGCCCATCATCATCATTTTCCGGAGGGGCAATGAGCTGTTGTGGTGGGAGCGGAATTTCTGCTTTGACAGTGTTCAGGGAAAGCAGGGAAGTGGTTTTTTGGGCTTTTCCTCCCATTTGAAGGGAACCGAGGCAACAAGCTTGACTGGTGGTGGTGCAGCTGGATTAACTGTTTGGGTGGTGTGTTTCCAGTCTTTTTTAGGTGTTCCAGGTTTTTCTTCCCAAATTGTTGGTAATCAAGCTAGCTGTATGCTGATATCTATTTAATATATATTAATGTATAGTGTATGCTGATATATATTTAATAGATAAATATGTATTGTTTTTGGCCTCGTGGCCTCGTGGCCTGCTTGTTTATTGTTTTTGGCCTCGTGGCCTCGTGGCCTGCTTGTTCATGCTTTTGGCCTCGTGGCCTCGTGGCCTCCATCTGATCATAATGTTACTTTGTACAACTCCTATATAATGGAGCTCCCATTTAGTTTCTAAATAAGAGAAGAACACAGAGTGTATTAGCTCTTTCAATCACTCTCTCAATATTTCTTTCATGGTATCAGAGCAGGTGTAACCCTGTCTTATCATTTTTTGCCTCTTCAGTCAGTATTCGAATTTTTTTGTTTTTAATTTTTTTTTTTTTGTCTCTCCCTTCTACTCAAATATATCCTTCTATTTCATGCCTAAATACGGTCCACCTTTTGGAATGACTACCAACTCATCCTCCTCTTCTTCTGATATTATCATCTCATCATCTTTATCCTCTCATCAAATGGAAACCTCTCATCTTCCGATCACCGCCCATAAACTGAATGGGCAAAATTATTTGCAATGGTCTCAATCCATATTAATGTTTATACGGGGAAAGGAGAAAGATGACTACATCACCGGAGCCTCGGCGCTACCAGAAACCACAGCATCAACCTACAAAAGGTGGATAGCTGAAAATAATATGGTCATGTCGTGGCTCGTCAACTCTATGACCACTAACATTGGCGAAAATTTTTCGTCATTTGATACTGCCAAAGAGATCTGAGACATGGCAAAAGAAACGTTTTCGGACAAGGAAAACACATCTGAAATCATCCAGCTTGAAAGTTCCCTCCACGATTTACGTCAAGACAATCTTACGGTAACTGAATATTTCAATACCCTTACTCGTCTATGGCGTCAACTTGATACGTTTGAGGTTCATAACTGGCAGTGTGCTGCTGACGGTTTGTTGTATAAAAAGATTGTCGAAGGGAAGCGTGTGTTTCAATTCTTGTTAGGATTGAACACAAATCTTGATGAAATCAGAGGAAGAATTATGGGAGTAAAACCGCTACCTAGCCTTAGAGAGGCATTCTCTGAAGTCCGTCGCGAAGAAAGTCGGAAAAAACTCATGATGGGATCTCATCAACAACTGAATATGGCAGAAAGCTCGGCTCTTAAGACTCAATTCGCTCCTATCGACAACCGTCAGAAAAATAAAGGAGGTAGGCCTTGGTGTGATCATTGCAGAAAGCCGGGTCACTCGAGAGAAACCTGCTGGAAGATTCATGGAAAGCCAGCAGATTGCAAGTCACGTCAGCCTCTTGAGAAAGAAGGACGAGGTAATCATGTAGGTACAAATGAACTATCACCACAACCTGAAGCAAGCCCTTTCACCAAGGAGCAAATGGAGATGCTCCAGAAACTACTACAGTCACAATCTGGTTCGTCTTCCAACCACATCATTGGATTCGGAACCTTGGCTCACAAAGGTAATTCTTTGAACGCCTTTACTGTGGGTAAGAAACGTAAAAAAACCTTGGATTGTAGACTCAGGAGCATCTGATCACATGACGGGAGATGCAACAATTTTTGATACATATAGCTCATGTCAAAATAATTTAACAGTCCGAATAGCAGATGGTTCACTATCAAAGGTTGCCGGTACAGGTTCAGTTGTGCTGTCTAAGAATCTTATTCTCCACTCTGTTCTCCTTGTTCCTGACTTGGACTGTAATTTACTGTCAATTAGTAAACTCACTAAGGAAAAGAGGTGTGTTACTAATTTTTTCTCCACTCATTGTGAATTTCAGGATTTGGATTCGGGGAAGACGATTGGCAATGCTGAGGAATGCTCTGGACTCTACATCCTTAAGGAATGCCACTATCCACAGGAACAACCTCAAACGGCAATTCGTAGTAGTTCTTTTTCGGTTTCGTGTCCAAATAACGATAGAGCCATTATGTTGTGGCACTATCGATTAGGTCATCCTAATGTTATGTATCTCAAGCATTTATTTCCTTCATTATTTAAAACTCCAAAACTTTTTGATTGTGAAATTTGTCAATTGTCTAAGCATGTACGGTCCCATTTTCCCATTCAATCCTATAAAGCATCTCGTCCATTCTCACTAATACATAGTGATATCTGGGGTCCATCAAGAATAAAAAATGTAACTGGTACTAGGTGGTTTGTCTCATTCATAGATGATCATACTAGATTAACCTGGGTCTTCCTCATGAAAGACAAATCTGAAACAAGTCAAATCTTCAAAAAATTTCAAATTATGATTCAGACACAATTTCAGTCAAAAATCCAAATTCTAAAGTCTGATAATGCTCGGGACTATTTCAACTCCATTCTAGGAGAATTTTTAGTAAAATAAGGGATAGTTCACTTAAGTTCATGTGTTGACACCCCACAACAAAACGGCATCGCTGAACGGAAAAATAGGCATTTGTTAGATGTTGCTAGATCACTAATGTTTTCCACAAATGTTCCACAATTCTTCTAGGGGGAAGCTGTTCTTACAGCAGCCTACCTTATCAATAGGATGCCATCTAGGGTACTACAATTCCAAACTCCTTGTCAACTTCTTCTAAAATCCTTTCCAACTACTCGCCTCCTCTCCACCATCCCACCAAAAATTTTCGGATGCTCTGTCTTTGTTCATATCCATCAACAGTATCGAAGTAAACTTGATCCCAGGTCACTCAAGTGTATCTTCATTGGGTATTCGTCACATCAAAAAGGATATAAGTGTTACTCTCCAGTCACAAGGAAATTCTACAATTCCATGGATGTAACATTTTTTGAAACCTAGTCTTACTACCCTAAAATTGTTATTCAGGGGGAGACTCCAATCCAGGAATCTCAATTTTGGACTCCTGAGTCATTGAGTGAGCCATCCATCACCACCAACAATCCCACACCTCCTGAGTCATTGAGTGAGCCATCCATCACCACCAACAATCCCACACCTCCTAAGTCATTGCATCAATCTTTACCTGCCGAACATTCCGAGTTCATTGTTGACTTGCGGGATAATAAGCACATCCAAGAGGAAACGTAGGAAGGAGCACTTTCTTAACAATTCCATGAGGCTGAACCGGGTTCTCATCCAAGCAACATTCCAGGTGACAATATTCCTCCCACAGATAGTATTGATAATTCTGAGATAGAAAATACTATTCTTAATATGCCCATAGCTTGGAGAAAAGGAGTTAGATCATGTACTCAGCATCCCATTGGGAACTTTATTTCTTATGATAAGCTATCACCTTCGTTTCGTGCCCTCACTTCTAGCATCACGGAGATACCCATTCCTCGGAATATTCAGGAAGCTTTCAAGTATCCGAAGTGGAAGGCGGCAGTCAATGAGGAAGTTCGGGCTCTGGAAAAGAATGGTACTTGGGCAATTACTGATCTTCCAAGAGGTAAGAAACCAGTTGGGTGTAAGTGGATTTTCACAGTAAAGCACAAGGCAGATGGTAATGTAGAATGATATAAAGCTCGGTTGGTCGCCAAAGGATTCTCCCAATCCTATGGCATTGACTATCAAGAAACCTTTGCTCCAGTTGCCAAGCTCAACACTCGATCATACATTATTTGTGAAGCACTCTCTAGGAGGGAAATTGGCAATTATCATTGTTTATGTGGATGACATAATTTTAACAGGTGATCATGAAGAGGAAATTGGCTTACTTAAAAAATTCCTAACAAAGGAATTTGAGATTAAAGATCTTGGAAACCTGAAGTACTTTCTTGGAATGGAGATTGCTCAGTCAAAGAAAGGTATATCAGTCTCACAATGTAAATACGTTCTAGACTTACTGAATGAAACAGGGATGCTAGGATGCAAGTCGGCAGAAACACCTATGGACACAACTATCAAACTGGAAGAAAGTGACGGTAGTGTACCAAGTGATAAAGGGAGATATCAACGTCTTGTGGGAAAACTCATTTATCTTTCTCATACAAGGCCAGACATCGGCTTCTCTGTTAGTGTGGTCAGTCAATTCATGAATAATCCAACCGACAAACACATGACTGCTGTGACCAGAATATTGAGGTACCTAAAAAGGACACCGGGAAAGGGTCTCTTCTTCCAAAGAACAACAAATAGAAACATTGAGATTTTTTCAGATACAGATTGGGCAGGTTCAGTGACTGATCAAAGATTAACTTCTGGCTATTGTTCGTTTGTTTGGGGGAACGCGGTTACATGGCGAAGCAAGAAACAGTCAGTGGTAGCCCGTAGTAGTGCTGAGGCAGAATTTCGTGCTATGGCGCTAGGTATCTGTGAGGGAATCTGGTTGAACAGGCTGTTAGAAGAATTACGGGTTCCATCTGAACATCCCATGGTTTTATACTGTGACAACCAAGCTGCTATCAGTATAGCTAAGAATCCGGTTCATCATAATCGCACTAAACACGTGGAGATAGATCGACACTTTATCAAGGAAAAGATTGAAGACGGAGTTTTTCAAGTCAGCTACACTCCAACAAACTGTCAAACAGCGGATATTCTCACAAAAGCTCTTGCTCGAGTTACGTTCGAAGATCTGACGGACAAATTGGGAATGATTAACATCTACCACGTACCTTGAAGGGGAGTGTTGGTAATCAAGCTAGCTGTATGCTGATATCTATTTAATATATATTAATGTATAGTGTATGCTGATATATATTTAATAGATAAATATGTATTGTTTTTGGCCTCGTGGCCTGCTTGTTCATGCTTTTGGCCTCGTGGCCTCCATCTGATCATAATGTTACTTTGTACAACTCCTATATAATGGAGCTTCCATTTAGTTTCTAAATAAGAGAAGAACACAGAGTGTATTAGCTCTTTCAATCACTCTCTCAATATTTCTTTCACAAATGAATGGAACAGACACTGGTTGTTGATTTGCTTTTGGTTTTGATGCACCACCGAGGGTGAGTTCTCAATCACTGTGAGTTAAAATTTAGAAGTCCATAGCCATATATTCTAACTTGCATTGTGCATATATATATTGTGGGAGGAAAGTGAATTAGAAACAATCTCTACTAAACCCCCTACATCCTAACTGATGCACCATATTTATGCCTTGATGATTTGCTTCACATGCTGTCTGATTCCAATTTCCTGAAGGTTTTTAGAGGTTGCCCTTTTTTGTTTTTGTTTTTATTTTTGTTTTTGTTTTTGTTTGTTTTGTTTGTTTTGTTATTATTATGTTAAACAATTGCTCACTGGTAGATGCAATCCAACCCTGGCCCTTATTTGTATGAATACTGTTAAACAATATGACATGTGACCCAGTGACTAAAGGTTGAATATAAAAAAGCTGCATTTCGGGATTAATTTTTAAAGGTCTGATGTTGCAACTTTCACTGGGGCATAAATACCCTTAAATTTAATCGATGAATATAGTTTGCAGGTTATTGCATATATTTAGAATTTATTCATAGGGTCTAATAGGGTGTGAGGGTTATCATCCTAACTTGAGAGAGCGTTTGGGTTTGATAACTCCATTTTGGAACAAATTTCGGTGATTCGAATCATTCACTTTTTAAGACTTGTTAAGTAGAATATTCGTGCAAAAAATAAGATGATTAGATATCAGTAACTATATGTTTGAAACATATTTGTTTTAAAAAAATAAACGACAAATATAATTTTAAAAATAGTCATCAATTTTTTTTAATACAAATTTGATTCAAACATATAGTTACTAATGTTAATCCTAATTTTTTATATGAATATTTTACTCAATGTATCCTAAAAAAGTAAACAATTCGAAACACCAAATTAGTCTCATAATAGACCTGTCTACCAAGCTCAAATACTCTCTCAAGTTGAGTCCACCAACTTGAGAGAAGCCGAACTCTCACTCATATGAGTGAATCATATATAAAAGTAGTGTTTTCCCCTTTTAGGGGCCATGTTCTAAGATCTTACTTTTTAAAAAAAAAATCACATTAATATACCTTTTTCTATTTATATGTAGAGTTCTACTGTTCTTATCTCTTATTACTTTGACAAACCAACCACAAATCCAATTACAATTACTCTAACTTTACTATTTTTACATGGACTCTATTTAGTGAGAAATACTTACAAATCCAATTTGATTTTTGCATAAAATCCAATTACAAGTCTTATATGGATTATACTTTGATGGTACAAAATCTCCCCTATACTATTCTATACAATCACAACGTACAAGAGAAAAAACTTGTACAACAACACTTTCAAAAAACCTTTGAACTTTGGATTTATTATTTAGGTTACATCATCAATTGCTGGCTAGTAGTTTTTTTATATTTTGGCAATTATATTACAGATGATAAATTACTTTACACACGAAATTATCGTTGTGTTTTTCGATAAATGAATCGATTGGTTGTGTCATGAACATTAGGAGTGCTCAGCAAATATTCCGATCCGTCCAAACTAACCAAACCAAATCCATCCGTCGTATTTTGGACGAATGCGTGATGACGAGCAGAAGGTTGCATATTGATTTTTTCTAATCTATCTAATTTTGGACGGATGGCGAATTTGAGGTTCTTTTAGCCGCAATTGAACCGTCAAACCGCGAATAACCCTAGTAATTTGTCAAACTTTTTGTTTTCAATTAGTTTAGATATTCTATTTGTATTTTCAATTGAAAAAAAGTTTAGACATTCTGTTGTGTTTTCAATTTATTTTCAATTTCGAAATCTTTTTATCAAATGACAAGTGTTGATATTTGGTATTTTAGTGTGGAAAATATAAGGCTTAATTTTGTCTTTTTTTTTAAAAATCAAATTAAATAGTTTTTGAATAAAAAAAAGTAATGAAATAGTTTTGATAATGTATGGTTTTCTTATATGTATTATTATTAGTATTTGATAATTTACTTGATGATCTTTTAGTTATGTTGAGTTGGATTGTTATCTCAAAAAATGTTGACAAGTTATTGTATTATATTCAAAATTTATAAAAGTTTAAACTACCAAACCGATTTATATCCATTTGTTAATCCGCTCAATCACTATCCGCCAATCTGGTGGACTGATGTGGATTAATTTTTTCCAATCCGTCAATCCAACGGACAGATGACGGATTGGAGATTTCCCAGCCGCAACCGAACCGCAAGCACTCCTAATGAACATGTGGTGAATCAGAACCCTTTTGAAAACTGAAATTATTAAGGTTATAGAAATTTTGTTTTGTATCTGATTTCCTCTAAAAACTGAAATTATTAAGGTTATAGAGTTTTTTTTTTTTTGGTCTAATTTTGAATTAATTACTGTTTATGATTTGAAATTGTAATTTTTTATACATCAATGTGAATAATTTTTTCAATATTATGATTTCACTGATATAACCTTTCAGTCAAACCACTTTAAGCACTTTTTGTATAATAAAATAGTTAAATATTGTTATATAAAAATATTATTATGGATTATAATCAAACACCACTTGAAACATAATTAAACAAAAAATTTACCAATTAGTTCTATTAACTAAACTTATTTATTTACAGGTGCTGATTGATAAATTTATTTATAAAAATAAGAGAGACTAATAAATTTATCACTTAATAAATTTATCAATAGGACTTGATGGATGATAAGTCTCAAAAGTATGACTTATTCGTAAAAACCTGATGCACGACTTTAGGCATAACAAAAAACATAAGATATTAGCAGTGACCTTCTCTATTACTAACCAAAATAATACACCATAAGTGATAACCAATTCATAATTTGTATATTATAGAATTCTTTATTATTTTTAATTTTTTTTCACCTGTAGAAAAAAAAATATTTTTTGATACAAATAGAATTTATGGTTTTTGGTAAAAATTAACATAAATGAGGATTTAATCTCAGATTGATAATGCACCTCCTTCATTTATTTTTTTATTTTTGAAAGAAATTATTTTTATGAGCCTTTTATATAGGACTACACATAGTGACAAATTTTCACCACTCATTAGCGAATTTGTTTGTATTTGACTTTCAATTATTAAAATCTTTTACACATAAAATATTAAGACTCAAAATTAATTTTTTGCACGGGTCACCTATTAGTTTAACAATTTATGTGATTGATGAATATTAATAATAAATTTCAAAAAATTATTTATAAAACAATTAAAAGACAAGCCACGTTTTATGTGGCATGCTCATAAAAATGAGAATATTTAAAGGATGTATGGTAAAACTAGAGAATATAATGTATATATTTGTAAAGACTAACACCAATATAAGTTGAGAGAGAACATGTTATAATTATTATAAATAATTTTTAGGCGCATTTAAAAAATAAAAAAAAAATTGTGAAAAAACAAAAACTTAGAATTATATTTGAGTTTGAAAACCATAACAAGTGTAATCTTTCATACAAAATAATACGGAAAAATTATTCATATATTAGTTTAGGCAGTGGCTTGCCTCCAGTCCTCTGGACTGGAGGGTCCAGTCCGGCCCATTGGGCCTATTTTTGGGTCCCTTTTCGATAATCCAAACCGTTCATATTTTAGGGTTCGTTGAGTACATTATCTTTGTAAAAAATCACGTCGATCGGATAACAGATACTATGTATTCGGATCACTTTTTTATGAACCGTTAATTTCTAACCGTCCATTTTTTTCCAAACAAAGTAATACGAATACATAGTATTTGTTATTTGATCGACGTGATTTTTTACAGGAATAATATACTCAACGAAACCTAAAATATGAACGGTTTGAATTATCGAAAAAGGGCCCAAAAATAAACTCAATGGGCCAGACTGGACTGAACTATCCCAGATTTGTACTGGAGACAGTCCAGACCCTTAGTTTAATATGATGTGTGTATCTATTGCCATGAGAAATTTTTAGACATGAATAATTGCACAGTAAAAGAGGCTGCACACCAACCCTCCATTGCCCATGTGATCTCTCAGAGATGTCAACAATATGAGAAATTTATACCTATGTCAGTTATGATAATTGTATAACGTTAGGAATACGAATTTTTTATTAAATGAATGATCGAATGTTTCACGTGAATATTTTATATTTAGGTAAGATATTTAGTTATTTGTTTGATAGAAAATTTAGAATTTATAGCATTTTCTTATATAATTTGTGATAAAAATTCATTATGGTGTTAATTATAATTTATTTATTTATTATTAAGTTTTATTAAGAATACATTCAATGGTATTTATTAAGTCTGCTATTATAGAAAGTACAAAAACGTAACAAATGTACAATATTATAATAATTACTTTTTTTTTTACGAGACTAAAACACCATTTTATGCATTTTTTTCTATTTTATCTTTTATTTATTTATTATTATTTCATATCCCATTAGTTTTTTTTTCACATATTAACATATTAGATAATATTTAACTAATGGTGGAATACACTAATAATTTTCTTTTTAATCATATTTAAAAAAATTTGTCACATAATAAAGTGACAGAAAATAAGGAACACAATAAAAAATTTGAAGGAACAAAAAAAAAAAAAAAAGAAAAAGAACAAAGGGTGCGATATTAACTACATAATATGATGAAATTTGCCCCATAATAAATTTATGATGAAAAGAAATGTTTAATTTAATTTTAATTTTTTTTTTGAAAATTTCCGCATAATAAATTTCTTTATGATGAAAAAAATATTTAATTTTTTTTTCTCCTTCAACTTTTTATTATGTGCCTAATTTTCTACCACTTTTTTATGGGAAAATTTTGATTAAATATGGTTAAAAAAAGGGTAAATTACACAGACACCCCCTGAGATTTATATTTATTACAGTTCCCTCCCTCATATTTTGAAAATTACATCTCCCTCCTGAGGTTTAAAATTTCATTACAGATTCCTCCCCCAGCAATTTAATTTTTTTAAATACCAATTTTGCTCTCATTGGGCAAATTACATTGACACCCCTCACATTTTAGAAATTACAATCACCTCCCTAAGGTTTAAAGTAGCATTACCAATTGTCCCCTCGGTTAGTATTAGTAAATTTTTTAAATTTTTGTTTAAAAACCAACGTAAACTTATTTTTTGAATTTACGTTTTTTCTTCAAATTTACAAACTGAGACAACCATTTATAAACCAAAAAAATTATCAAACAAGTTTTTATGACAATTTTTAAAATTTTTGTAAATATAAATTGAAAACTAAAAACGAAATGGTTACCAAACAGGTCTCAGATGGTAAAAATGTCGTAAAATTAATAAATAATTAAATATGTTACCAACGTAAGAAATAACTTATCAAAATATTCTTAGGCTATGTATAATTTGATTTTTAGAAAAAAAAAATTTAAAAATTAAAAATTAATTTGGTTAAGAAATAAAAAAAATAAAAAAAAATTATCGTTTAAGGGTAAAAAATAATTATCATTTTAACTTTTGGCATGTTATATACATACGTATGGTTGTTTCAATTTAATTTGTAAAAAATTATTTCTAACTACTCGAAAGATAAAAATTATATAAAAATGATAATTATTTTTTTATTTTTTATTTCTTAACCAAATTAATTTTTAATTTTTAAAAAAAATTTCTAAAAATCAAACCATACATAGCCTAAGAATCTTTTGATAAGTCATTTCTTACGTTGGTAACTTATTTAATTATTTGTTAATTTTACGACATTTTTACTATCTGAAACCTGTTTCGTAACCATTTCGTTTTTAGTTTTCAATTTATATTTACAAAAATTTAAAAAACTGTCATAAAAGCTTCTCAATTTGTAAATTTGAGGAAAAAAACGTAAATTCAAAAAATGAGTTTACGTTGGTGTTTAAACAGAAATTTAAAAATTTTACTAATAAAAATTTTTTTCAATTAATTTTTTTTCCAACTAATACTAAAGAGGGGGCAATTGGTAATACTACTTTAAATCTTAGGGAGGGGATTGTAATTTCTAAAATGTGAGGGGTGTCAATGTAATTTACCTATTGAGGGAAAAATTGATATTTAAAAAAATTAAATTGCTGAGGGGAGAATCTATAATGAAACTTTAAATCTCATGGGGGGAAATGTAATTTCTAAAAAGTGAGGGGGAGAACTGTAATAAATATAAACCTCAAGAGGTGTCAGTGTAATTTACCCTAAAAAAAATTATTGATGTATTTCATCATTAGCTTAATATTATTTAATATGTTAATTATAAAATGATAAAAACAAAAAAAAGACAAAATAGAGACAAATGTATAAAATGGTAATTTGGTCTCACTAGCAAAAAGTATTTATTATAGTACTGTATATTTATTATTATTTTTTTTATATAAATAATGTTATATACACTAATTAATATATCAATTAATGTACTAATAGTTGATGTAGCATAATTTTAAAGATTTTGAATATTTATAATTTATATAATAAGTAGAGTCAATAATAATGTAATAATATATATTCATATACTAATTGATTCACTAATTGATATATATAATACCACTGTTTTTTTATACTTTCTATAATAATAGAGTTAATTATTATCATTTAATGGATTCTTACTTGTAGTTAATGAAGGCAGGAGGTTGTCTCCAATCCACAGTGTGTTATTTTGGTATGTGAAACTCGTCACAAGTCTCGTTTCAATGATTTGAATGATTTATTTTTTAGATCACAACGTGTAAATCACTGATAAAAAAAATAAAGTCTATCTAATAACAATAGCTATACTATTTTATGACATTTATTTTTAAAAAATGACAAATATTATTTGAAAAATAGATCATTATTTTTATGGAGACAAGTGTAGTAAACTAAAGTGGTTACTATTACCAGATTGACTTGAATTTTTTTTTTATAGATAATTTACACGTTGTAGTCTAAAAAATTAACGGTTCAAATTATTAATATGGGACCCGTGATAAGCCTCACAGACCCAAACAACATGTGAACTAGAGACAAGCTAATCCCTTAACAAAACCCTTTTATTATTATGATTATTTTTATTTTTGTTTTTATTATAATATTTGTGATAATAAATACTATAAATATCATATCTTGTGTATAATACTCAAAAATAAAAATAAAAATGTGCGGCATGGGATGACCACCAATATATACGTCTTCCGCTAACCCAAAAAACAAAAGGAAAAGAGGAAAGGATGTCACCAACTTATGTGGGAAAAGTTACATAATGAAATATAAATAAATAAAAAATAGAGTAAATTACAAATAAATTTTTTAAATTTTACTTAAAATACGAGTTGCCGTTCGTGTTTTTAGAAGTTATAAATATTCCCTAATTAAAATTTGTCATTTAAAAATAAAAAAATAAAATTCATAACTATCCTTTTATACAACAATAAAATTATTAGAACTATTAATTGAAATATATTATTAATATTATTAAAAACTATTAATTGAATGGTTGATTAATAAAATATATCATTTGTTATGTGATTAAAATTCTAAGGGGCAAAATGTAATTTTTCAAATCACATGGATCAATTAATATTTTAAACAAATCTTAGAAACTGTATTTGTAATTTACCCTAAAAAATTTATACATAGTGAAATGGTAGATTTGTGTCTATTATTTTTATTTACAAATTATTTTCATTATATAATTGTAATGAAAGATGTTCATTACATTATCCAACTGTTGTAAAAATAAAAAATAAAAAATGAAATCTCTATAATGATTTTTTTTTTAATTGAAATGATAATAAATTCACATTTTATAGTCGGGATGTGGATCCGAAAAAATCTCATACATGATGCAATTTATTATAAACTAAAAATTGATAATTAAAGAATAATAATAAAAAATGATCTTCTTCAAATTTCTAAATGATTAATTTTTTTCAATTTTTTAAAATTATTTTCATTTAATAATTATAAATAAAAATTACACTAAATAATTTGACACAACTTCCAAAATAAAATTTAAAAATTATATATAAATAATTAACTATATGATACAACCATATCATTATGAAAAAGTCTACTCACGGAGACGAAAAATCACTCAGATTTTTTTGAATAAATGATTGTGTGATAGAAATTAAATTTATATAATGTAAGATTCCTATGTAAAATAAAGAGAAAATTAGTAAAATATCCCTCTCCAATTTTGTGTTAGTAGGAGAGGTCAAAGATTTTTTTTTTATTAGTTACGGTCCCTCAATGAAATTTCTCTATAATCATACCAGAGAAATTTTCTATGTGAAAATTGGGGCTGAAATTTCTCAGAATTGAGTGAAATTTGTCTGAGTCAAACAAAATTCCTCTAAGTCGAATTTTCTCTATAAAAATGTTGAGAGACCTTAATTACTATAAAAATATTATATGTCATTTATCTTATAAAATCTTAATATCAAAAATTTTAAAAAAAAGATTCAAAAAAAAAAAATTAAACTAGAGAGATTTATTAGAAAATCTTTTTTTAAGTGTTTGTATCCCAATTATTTCATAAGATATTCTTGTAATCTAATAAGTCTTATTATTTGAACATTTGATCTACCAAATCCTAATTTTCATATTTAAAATATTTTATGAACATTTCTATCCTTACAAATATTTTTTGAACGGTTAACAATTTGATAATGTGAACATTCATATTTTACAATATGAATATTTACATTGATGTATGAATATTCACATTGACAGTGTGAACATTCATATTGATATGTTAACATTCACATTGACGGTGTGAACATTCACATCACGGAACATTCACACTGTAAATGTAAATATTATTAGAGATATTTTGGTAATTATGTTACTCATAGGACTTATTGAAATATAAGAAAATAATATGGACTAAATAGAACATAAGTAAGTCCAAAAAAAATTATGGAAAAATATCCATTAAACTACAAAATGATAATTCTAAATAATGATTTATAGTATTGCTTTATCATTAGGGAGTTGTTTAAGTGTGCAACACCCTTAAGGTTGCACACCATATGCAACCCAATTTTTAGCTGCTAGATTACAATAATTGATCAAGATCATTGAATTGTTTAATCGTAAAAAATGTGAAATCGGGGCAACCGGTTAATCCTCCTATTTGCATAATTGCATCCCACTTTCCCCACTCTCTCTATTTCATCTCTCTCTCTTGTTGTCTTCATCTCTGTAAGGTTGAGTGTGTAACCCTTGATTTCCATTAACAACGACAAGCCCCTGCTGGGTTCCATTAACGAAGCTCTGTAAGGAACAGTAGAACCCTTGATTTCCAGCAACAACGGAATTACAAGGCTCTATGCGGTTCTATTGCTGAAGTGAATGCATTCTCTCCAATAGATATCAGGTATGGAGTTGTCTCCCTTTTTTTGTCTCTCTCTCGCTCTGGCCTCTTCACTTCAACGATTTTCTCTTAACTAAACCCTTATCCTAACTTCAACCCCTCTACGCTTCGCTCAAACCGAAACCCCTCATCGCCAAGTAACCTCTCTCTTTCTCAATCGAGTGTTTGTGTTTGCACAAACAATCCAACCATGTTAAAATGTCATGTCTGTGTTTATGTTAACATTTTTCAGTCATCAAGTAATTATTTGTACTAATGTCATGAACAGTATGGCCCCAGCCGAAGTTAAAAGTGAAGATGTTGAGTATGACGTTCCAAATGAAGCAGATGATATTTGTTTGATCAATGAAAGTCAGGTGGAATGTTGTTATGGTTGCGAAGCTGGTCCGCGCAATGAAGAAGCAACCAACATAAACGTTGAAGATGGCCAAGCCGATGTGAAACAAGAAATGGTTGATGATGCCCATGGCAATGACATGGTTGGTGAAGTTGAACGTGCTGTTCTTGAACAGAAATTTGATTCAGTCGAAGATGGAGAAGCTTTCTACAATGCGTATGCTAAAGCCAAGGGATTTAGTATACGAAAATCCAGATTTAACACAAATAAACAAGGAAAGGTTGTTAGTAGGCTATGGTTGTGTTCAAGGAAAGCTCAAAGATTACCAAAATACTTGGACCATGTTGCAGAGAAGAAAAGAGAAGAGCTCCCAAGGCACTAACAAGAGTAGGTTGCAAAGCACAATTTTGCATACGGTACGATCTAGAGGCTGGTGAAGAGGGAAAGTATGTTGTGACTCACTTTATTGCAGACCACAACCATGAATTGGTGAAACAACACTGTGTTGTGTATTTGAGGTCACATCGGGGTTTAAACAGCGCTGACAAAGCTCAAACAATGGCTATGCGCAACGTCGGTGTGAAGACTAGCCAAATCATGGACTATATGGTAAATCAATCCGGGTGTTATGAGAATGTTGGTTTCATCTATACGGATTTGTGCAACCACATTCAAGCCGAACGTAGAGCAGAAGTTGAGGATGGTGATGCGCAGGGTGCTTTGGTTTACCTATGTGCAAAACTTGATGTTGACCCACATTTTTTTTACAAGTATGATGTGTGTAAGGATAACAAGTTACAAAATATGTTCTGGGCAGATTCGAAATCGCAGGCTGACTACGCAAAGTTTGGTGATGTGTTGATATTTGACTCAACTTACCGTACCAATGCGTACAAGAAACCTTTTGTCATGTTGGCTGGTGTGACTAACCACTTCACGACCACAATATTTGCATGTATTTTGCTAGCTAATGAGACAATTGATACATACACATGGGTTTTAAAAACATTTATAGAAGCGATGGACAATAAAGCACCTATGTCCATACTGACAAACGGGGATAAGGCGATGCTAGAGGCAATCAGAAGAGTATTTCCAGACGCAAGACATCGATTATGTAATTGGCATCTTGGGAAAAATATTGTGTCAAATGTTCACAAAAGTGGCTTTGCACATGCTTTCAAGCAGTGCATGGAGATGGAAACGGATGAGCCAAAGTTTGAGGATGGTTGGACGAGAATAGTCGAAAATTTTGGACTTGAAAACAACAGCTGGGTGTTGGAGACATATAAGAAGCGTCATATGTGAAAGATAAACTAACAATGGCAATTGATCGAAATACCCATGAGGGTGTTTATCACGCGAGAATATTGATTATCCGAAAGTTTAGAAAAATGGTTAACTTCTAGTACTTCTCTCTATATTTCATCCACAACCTGCTGTCACTATTTATATACAAATAGGTGACTTTGGGAATAGGTATAATACAACAACAGTTATCATGTTTCACAAAGTTGTATCTATTAAGGTTTGAATTCAAACCAATAACCAACTAACTAATAGATTCAATATTCTTGCGAGAAGGTTCATTACACTGCAAGGGAGAGAAGATTGAGTGAAGTGAGTCACACCAAATTATGGTGTGGTCACTCTTTATTCCATCATCTCCCACTTGAACACACCATAATAAGATGATAAACCTGAGTTGAGCATTTTTAACCTTGGTACCAAAATTTGCCTCATGCCAACTTTCATTTATGAAAATACCTCATAGATCGACGTCTGATCGTGACTTGGCCATACGTGCACACGTTTTTGCCACCAATCAGACCGCATTCGTACGAATGTGTTCTCCCACTGATAACACATTCCAGGTGACTTCAATTCACTATATAACAAGTGAACGACATCAATTTTCAGTGATGGGTTCATAGTCCATACCCAATCACCATTGACGACTTCAGCCATACACATTTTTCATGTAACAACCTGCACTGAAATTATTGTTAAGTACTTCCTTTAAGACCCATTCCTGAAGGTTTTCCTTAACACACCTTATCAATGACTTTAGTTGATCAAGCAGACAATATCATCTAGTTAGCACGTTGCATATTATGGACTTTACATCTCATGCTAATTATGATATCCGTACCTTGTCAGTTCTTTTATCTTGTTATCTGACCAAACACATGTTTCCATGCAAGATAGAGTCGCAAAACATCGGTTATCTAGGCGTCCCCAGAGTCATCCAACTATGCTTTTGTATAAGTAGCTAAACCACTTAGCTAGGTATTTTTCAATCCCATATTAGCTACATGTTCTCTGAATTTTTCCAGAGACAACCCTTTGGTCATAGGGTCAACCACCATCTCTTTTAAGGGTATATAGTTGACTTTAATTTCACCTCTTTCCACTATGTCCAGAATATAGTGGTAACTAACATCAATATGTTTTCCCTTAGAGCTATTTGCTCCACTTTTTATTAATGAGATGGCAGACTGATTATCACAAAACATACTGACTGGTCTAACAGATATACCTAATTGTAAACTGTCAACAAAACGTTTTATCCAGACCGCATTACTAATGGCTGTGCTGCAAGCTATGTATTCAGCTTCCATAGTATACTTTGCAACACAACTCTGTTTCTTACTTAACCAAGAAACAACTGTTCCACCAAACAAGAACACATGACCACTAGTAGATTTTCTATCATCTACATCTCCTGCAAAATCTGCGTCAGTGTATCCTTTTATGTCTAGATCACACAAACCAAAACATAACTTCAAATTTTTAGTGCCTTTTAAATATCTGAATATTCTTTTGACTGCTTGCCAATGTTCCTTACCTGGATTGGATTGAAAACGACTTACCAATCCAATTGCATGACAGATGTCAGGTCTAGTGCTTGTCATGGCATACATTAGACTGCCTACTGCCTGAGCATACGGAACATTTCTCATTTCCTCAATATCAGACTTAGTTTGAGGACTCATACTTTTACTAAGACTTTGTCCCTTGCAAACAGGCGTACTTAAAGAATTACAGTTATCCATATTAAATCTTTTAAGCACCTTATCTAGATATTTCTCTTGATCTAGATATAATAATTTTGAATTTCTACCTCTTGAAATTCTAATTCTGTCACGACCCAAACCCTCCCCTATGGGTTTAGCACCGTAACCGGCCAGAAATCTGTGATTACCGAAGGCCTGCTTAACAGTAGAACAGTAAAACAGAGTACAAGGGCATGGTAGAAGCCAATACAGTAAATAAACAATGTCCAATGAGCTGTGACAGTCTGTATGCAAAAAGACTTTTCATACATATATACAGTCGGTGACCAAACAGTATGCACATCATAACAAGACAGTCTATACATACATGCACATTCAGAACAGGGATCTAATCCCTATTAAACAGGACAGTAACAGTCTATACAGTCTATACAGTAAACAAAACAGTTACAGAGACAGACGGGGAATATTAAAACACCCCTAAGTCAAAGCTTGAACGGGCTTGGAACCTCACGGTGAGGCACAGTGGTTGACCGACAAAACAAAAGCTTGCCTGACGCTCCTAGCAGCGATCCGGTGCCTGAACACCTACATATATATATGAGTAGTGAGCTAAAGCCCAGTGAATAACATAATGCGTAAAGAGGTTAGCAAAGAATGTCCCTTCAGTATTTTAACCAGTCGTTTGCCTTGGTAAATCAGTTATACGATCGGTGGCTTACATTTCATGTCATATCAGCCATTTAGAAATCATAGTAATCGTACGTGGCACATCCGTTAGCAGAACAGTACAGTAGTAATAGTGTCAATACAGTGACAGTATAGTAGCAGTAACGGTACAATGCAGTAACAGTACGGTAGCAGTACAGTAGCAATAACAGTAACAGTAACAGTAACATTTCAGAAAACAGTACAGTTCTTATGAACTCAAGAGGTGTCTCGCACAGATTCTAGAGGTGACTCACACTGTAGCACTTAGTTCCGTACAGCACTTTGTTCCATGTTTCACAGATTGGCTTTGAGCCCAGATTTTACATATGTATGGACTCAAGAGGTGTCTCGCATAGATTCTAGAGGTGGCTCACACTGTAGCACTTAGTTCCGTGCAGCACTTTGTTCCATGTCAGAAATACAGAATGGCCTCTGGCCTAACAGATCAAACAGTGAATGATGGCCATCATAACAGTAAACAGAAGTTCCAAGATAAGAACTGACAGAGATATCTATGATAGTAGCAGTACAGTACAGTAACAATAAGTTGCTATGGATACCACGAATACAGTCCATAATTAAGACATTCAGTTCATTCAGTAGACAGTATTTCCTTCAGAAACAGTTCAGTTGGTCGTTCATAAAATAATCATAATTGAACACATCTTTACAACATTGTTACTCACAGAGTTCTGGGCTACAGATGAGCTAGAGCGTCTCCTCGGAATGCCAACCCTATACAGTTAACAGATTGAACACACACTAAGTTACACAGTGGGAAAGTAATAACTTAACCCCTAAATTGTCTCGGTGTGGTTCTACATTTACATCCTCATTAAGATGCCTTAAACTAGGCCTAAGAATGCCTAGGATGGGATGAGGATGCAAGGATGCACTTAGAAAACATTTTCAGAATTTTTCAGAAAATAAGGGTCTCGCTCGAGCGTGGCTTTCTTCGCTCGAGCGAGCTTGTCAAAACAGTATGGTCGCTCGAGCGTGGACTTCCTCGCTCGAGCGGTCTGCAAAAATGCAAAAAGTGCTGGCTGTTGGAAAACTCCGCTCAATGCTCGCTCGAGCGTAAGACACAGTCCCCGCTCGAGTGTAGGTTTTCTCGCTCGAGCGTGCGTCTGCGTGCACCAAGATTCTGAGAGCTCGAAATTTACGCTCGAGCCACCATTCCTTCGCTCGAGCGGCGCTCAGAGTAAACGGTGGTCGCTCGAGCGTAGAAGCCAAATTCTGGAATTTCCAGATTTGCCTCCCAAGCTCAAACCAAGCATTCCTTAGCTCAAAACTCAACCTCTTGGGCCCAATTTCTGGAAAACACATTTAAACTCAATATACAACAAGTTTCAAAGCTCAATTTGTGAAATCAAAGCCCAAGGGTGAGTCAATTAAATCCAACTTCAAACCCATCATCAAGAACATGAAGAACATGCAAACATGCATGAATTCAAATCATTTCAAAGCTTCAATTTGATGCTCTAGTGAGCCAATTGTTCCAAAAACAAGTTGAAAACATGGACCATTGCAAAATTATGAACATGCATGTACCATGTCATGAAAGACAACCTCAAAACTCAACAATGTATACATGCATGTAGAAAATTCATAAGGTACAACCTCCAAATGCCATAAAAAGAACATGCATGTAAGATTTAAGCCTCAATTCAACCTTTAAAACCAATTCTAGGCTTTAATCCCTAAACTTCCATGGCCCATACAAGAGACAATTCAAATACACAAAATGAGATGATGAATTCACTACCTTAAACCTTGAATTAGGGGTAAGGGAGCTCAAATTGCAATTCTTTCTTTAATCCCTCCAAGCTCCCAAGCTAAATTGATGAACTCATTATCTCCTACTCTCTTTCTCTCTCTAACCGGTTGTGTCTCTCAAAAAGATGGGCTGAGAAAAGATGCAAAATCAAACAACTTATAGTCTCCAATGTTTGGTGAAGTGGGCCACCAATGTGGCATTTTGGTAATAAAGCCAACTATTGCAATTAATTACATTTTAATCTAATTTAATTATACCAGAACACATTTCAATTAAATTTACCATTAATTCACATAATTTCTAGTGATCATAACACATCAATCAATTTCAGATTCGACCACCGATAAGGCCTTCAATTTGTAGTTTAATGCATAAAACATGAACAGATAGTTTGACAGTCAAACAGATAGACAATGCATTTAAACAGATACAGTCAATCAGTCAGTTCTGGGTTTCAGTCAGTCAGTTCAGTATTTCAATCACTTCAATTACCAATCATAATCAGTCTCCGTTTAGCAGTAATCGGTAATTTATCGGTAAATAGTGGTGAGGGTTGTTACAGTCCCCCCTTCTTACAAAGAGTTTGGTCCTCCAAACTCGAATTAACATATGACAACAGAGATGATGCCTATCATAAAGGTAACTTTCACTCTATAACGGGAGCATATGACCCAATCTCGATCTTAGCAATGCATAGAAACAGAATCATAAATCATACACAGAGATTAGGGTATCATAAATCATGTACAGTGATTAGGGTTTGCATTAAAACAGAGTCTTATACCTAGTCAGGTTTTAGAGTCAGGAACGGATTCAGATACATGTTCATTTTCATATTCTTGTCTAGATCATACATAGATGCCACAATCCTTACTTAAGCATACGTGGCACATTCATTAGCACTACCAGAGCAATTACAGAACAAATACAGACATGGCAGATCCAGTGCAGAACAGATACAGTACAGAACAGATACAGTGCAGAACAAATACAGTATAGAGCAGATATAGTGCAGAACAGATATACGTTCCATAAAGGAACTTCCGATACCGGGCAGCTAACATGTATCAAGAATACTTATCAGAGCTTGAACAGTCACTCAGTACACAGTATATAGCATTTCAGAAAACAAAACTTATTTCGTGACACAGAATCATGAATACAGTTGCGCACAATTTTTACTGTATTATTGTGCACGTTTCTTATATCAAGTGCTCATCAGGGTTATAGATTGTACTGGCCTCATTTTCAAAAGTAGGTCCCCCGCTAAGTTATAGAGATTCGACTCATTCGGGTCCGAGCCATACATTCGGTCTTGTTCAATTTGGTTCTCAGTTCGGTAATCCATCACAGTCAGTCCAGTTCATTCGGGAGTTATCGGGAACATAAGGCGAATTTGTACATTACTCCCATTACAGTAGGCAGGGTTCTGAAGTAATCATTCACATACTATTCATCAGTTTCCGTCCTCACAAATTCGATCATACTACGTATCAATACGGAAGCAGTCATACTGACTACATATATTTCCGGATAGTGAGGGTTTATACTCAAAACCAGTTTGCTGCCAACAAATCCCATCAGTTCTGAAGTACGGTAATCGCCAAAACTATCATTCCCTAGTCAAACAAGTTCATAGTCATACGGTAATACCGGGTGATTAATCACATGGCATGTACCCAGTTTTCCCATATTGTAAGCAAATCAGGTAATAGCTCTCAATAAGAGTTTTCTTAAGTCAAATCGATGAAAGTTCGACTGGGTCATTTCAGACGCAAGTTCCGTCCAATCATATCAAGTAAAAGTTCGAAGCACAAGCATCAAACAAAAGTTCCATTAGTTACACAAAGGGTTTCATCAACCCACGGTTCTATCAAGTCAGATCAGGTAACAGTTTCATTCTTATCATTTCCAGATGAGGTACATTAGTTCATACTCCAGTCATTTCGGTACATAGTCAGTAGTTTCACAATCACGATTCACAGTCAAGAGTTTATCAGTTAGAATCTTTATTCAGTCACACAATCCCAGAGTAATAGTCCCAACGGTTAAATTATTGAACAAATAACATAACAATCATTCCGAGCAAAGGTATTGTCATGTATGTGCATGTTCAGAGTCTACTAACATTCCCGATACGGATTCACAAGTTCAATGTACAATACAAAATAGTTTTCCCCATATACAATAGTTAAGGTATCAAGTCATAAGTCTAGCCAGTCTAGTAACATCCTTAAGCAAAGGTATGCGAACATGTACATGAGTCCAAACAGTTTTCATAGCATAGGTAATTGTTAACATAAGGTTTTACGGTGTTGCACATAGTCCGCATCAAACAGTAAATCTCGAAAGATTCATTAACCACAGTCCATTCCTGACAGTCCTAACAGTATTACAAGCATGGGAACATATATACAGGTGTGAGTCTAAAATCAATTATCATGTAAGCATTCGTTCGCAAATTCATACGCAGTAGTTCATCTTTACAAACCAATATGGGTTCTTAATTTCAGAAGTCCCACACACAAACAGTTCATGTATATAATTCGAGTTCAAGGGTCCGTTCATTCAATAATGTCCGTCAATACATAACGGTTCAGTCCGAATCATAGTTGTACAGATTTCTCGAATTACAGTCAATCATAAGGCATTCCCACGTTCGATGGTTCTAACACAGTTCAAAAGGTCATACCTAACAGTCACATTCAGTTGTTGCAATACGACACAAGGACCTAACAACAAATTCTCGTTGCTCACAAGTCCCTACAATTCTCATAGCATAGGGTTCATAAATTCAGTAATTCAATTGGTTCAGTCAATATGCCCACAGTCTATATCAAATTAGGAAATATACGATCTCCACACAAATGCTCGTATAGGCAATTCCACATAATTAAGGTAATACATGCGTCAATCATTTTAGTGTTCCGAGCATTTTCTGGAACTAGGGTGGAGATTTAGGCTCATTGAATTTCTGGTCATTTCCTCTTCAAAATTTTCCATTCTTTCCAGTCAGTATCCATCAGGTGGGTAAATTTTCCCCCCATATTCGACCACAGTCTTATCACCTTACTTACGTTATTCAAACTCAGATATTTCCCTATCTTGGATGCATTGGGGAAACACATTTTTCAAAGAAAACTTCATGTATTTTCTCGGTTTCTAAACCCAAGCCTCAGCTTTCAGTGGTTCGATACCTCCCAGAAATTCTGGTGGCTTCAGTTTGTTGGGTTTCTGTATCAGTGTCATCAGTTCATATTCAGTTGGTTCAGGCACGTATGTCTGCCTCTATTACCTCAAATTTTCGATTAAGGCTTCAATCATTCATTCTAGCCTATTAGTCCTCAGATCAGAAGATTCAGTTTCGTTCACAATCCTCGCCATTTTCCTTGTTTACACAAAACAGGGTGATTATCAATCCATGAGAGGTTCTTACTGATTTCACGTTTTACTTCATATCAGACGTGTGTATGCTTTCAATTCAACTCAGGTACGGTCACATGACCCTTTACTACCACACGTCCATAATCACATAGATTCCATATTCGGTATTAACATTCACATTACATGTTATTCCACTTAACTTCTTTAAGTATGCATATAGGTTTCGTTCATTTCATCATAGGCATAGACAGTTGCATACTTAAACAGTTTATCACATTAGCATATATTCAGTCATGTCATAGCCACACACTTATCATGCTCATGAAATGCCCTATCACCTTTTTTTTTTTTTTTTGGACATCCTATAGCTCATTTGGACACGTGTGTGCGGTATAACTCGTGGTTAAGTATCGCTCTGATACCACTCTGTCATGACCCAAACCCGCCCTTATGGGTTTAGCACCGTAACCGGCCAGTAATCCGTGATTACCGAAGGCCTGCTTAACAGTAGAACAGTAAAACAGAGTATAGGGGCATGGCGGAAGCCAATACAGTAAATAAACAATGTCCAATGAGCTGTGACAGTCTGTATGCAAAAAGACTTTTCATACATATATACAGTCGGTGACCAAACAGTATGCACATCATAACAGGACAGTCTATACATACATGTACATTCAGAACAGGGATCTAATCCCTATTAAACAGGACAGTAACAGTCTATACAGTCTATACAATAAACAAAACAGTTACAGAGACAGACGGGGAATATTAAAACACCCCTAAGTCAAAGCTTGAACGAGCTTGGAACCTCACGGTAAGGCACAGTGGTTGACCGACAAAACAAAAGCTTGCCTGACGCTCCTAGCAGCGGTCCGGTGCCTGAACACCTACATATATATATGAGCAGTGAGCTAAAGCCCAGTGAATAACATAATGCGTAAAGAGGTTAGCAAAGAATGTCCCTTCAGTATTTTAACCAGTCGTTTGCCTTGGTAAATCAGTTATACGATCGGTGGCTTACATTTCATGTCATATCAGTCATTTAGAAATCATAGTAATCGTACGTGGCACATCCGTTAGCAGAACAGTACAGTAGTAGTAGTGTCAATACAGTGACAGTATAGTAGCAGTAACAGTACAATGCAGTAACAGTACGGTAGCAGTACAGTAGCAATAACAGTAACAGTAACAGTAACAGTAACAGTAACAGTAACATTTCAGAAAACAGTACAGTTCTTATGAACTCAAGAGGTGTCTCGCACAGATTCTAGAGGTGGCTCACACTGTAGCACTTAGTTCCGTACAGCACTTTGTTCCATGTTTCACAGATTGGCTTTGAGCCCAGATTTTACATATGTATGGACTCAAGAGGTGTCTCGCACAGATTCTAGAGGTGGCTCACACTGTAGCACTTAGTTCCGTACAGCACTTTGTTCCATGTCAGAAATACAGAATGGCCTCTGGCCTAACAGATCAAACAGTGAATGATGGCCATCATAACAGTAAACAGAAGTTCCAAGATAAGAACTGACAGAGATATCTATGATAGTAGCAGTACAGTACAGTAACAGTAAGTTGCTATGGATGCCACGAATACAGTCCATAATTAAGACATTCAGTTTATTTAGTAGACAACATTTCCTTCAGAAACAGTTCAGTTGGTTGTTCATAAAATAATCATAATTGAACACATCTTTACAACATTGTTACTCACAGAGTTTTGGGCTACAGATGAGCTAGAGCGTCTCCTCGGAATGCCAACCCTATACAGTTAACAGATTGAACACACACTAAGTTACACAGTGGGAAAGTAATAACTTAACCCCTAAATTGCCTCGGTATGGTTCTACATCTACATCCTCATTAAGATGCCTTAAACTAGGCCTAAGAATGCCTAGGATGGGATGAGGATGCAAGGATGCACTTAGAAAACATTTTTAGAATTTTTCAGAAAATAAGGGTCTCGCTCGAGCGTGGCTTTCTTCGCTCGAGCGAGCTTGTCAAAACAGTATGGTCGCTCGAGCGTGGACTTCCTCGCTCGAGCGGTCTGCAAAAATGCAAAAAGTGCTGAATGTTGGAAAACTCCGCTCGATGCTTGCTCGAGCGTAAGACACAGTCCCCGCTCGAGCGTAGGTTCTCTCGCTCGAGCGTGCGTCTGCGTGCACCAAGATTCTGAGAGCTCGAAATTTACGCTCGAGCCACCATTCCTTCGCTCGAGCGGCGCTCAGAGTAAACGGTGGTCGCTCGAGCGTAGAATCCTTCGCTCGAGCATAGAAGCCAAATTCTGGAATTTCCAGATTTGCCTCCCAAGCTCAAACCAAGCATTCCTTAGCTCAAAACTCAACCTCTTGGGCCCAATTTCTGGAAAACACATTTAAACTCAATATACAACAAGTTTCAAATCTCAATTTGTGAAATCAAAGCCCAAGGGTGAATCAATTAAATCCAACTTCAAACCCATCATCAAGAACATGAAGAACATGCAAACATGCATGAATTCAAATCATTTCAAAGCTTCAATTTGATGCTCTAGTGAGCCCATTGTTCCAAAAACAAGTTGAAAACATGGACCATTGCAAAATTATGAACATGCATGTACCATGTCATGAAAGACAACCTCAAAACTCAACAATGTATACATGCATGTAGAAAATTCATAAGGTACAACCTCCAAATGCCATAAAAAGAACGTGCATGTAAGATTTAAGCCTCAATTCAACCTTTAAAACCAATTCTAGGCTTTAATCCCTAAACTTCCATGGCCCATGCAAGAGACAATTCAAATACACAAATGAGATGATGAATTCACTACCTTAAACCTTGAATTAGGGGTAAGGAAGCTCAAATTGCAATTCTTTCTTTAATCCCTCCAAGCTCCCAAGCTAAATTGATGAACTCATTATCTCCTACTCTCTCTCTCTCTCTAACCGGTTGTGTCTCTCAAAAAGATGGGCTGAGAAAAGATGCAAAATCAAACAACTTATAGTCTCCAATGTTTGGTGAAGTGGGCCACTAATGTGGCATTTTGGTAATAAAGCCAACTATTGCAATTAATCACATTTTAATCTAATTTAATTATACCAGAACACATTTCAATTAAATTTACCATTAATTCACATAATTTCTACTGATCATAACACATCAATCAATTTCGGTTTCGGCCGCCGATAAGGCCTTCAATTTGCAGTTTAATGCATAAAACATGAACAGATAGTTTGACAGTCAAACAGATAGACAATGCATTTAAACAGATACAGTCAATCAGTCAGTTCTGGGTTTCAGTCAATCAGTTCAGTATTTCAATCACTTCAATTACTAATCATAATCAGTCTCCGTTTAGCAGTAATCGGTAATTTATCGGTAAATAGTGGTGAGGGTTGTTACAAATTCCTAGAACATAGGTTGGAAGACCCATGTCTTTCATTTCAAATCTAGATGCTAAGAAAGTTTTGGTTTTTATAATCATATGTGGACAATTTCCTGCTAACAATATGTCATCTACGTATAAAGACAATATTGCTAACTTGTCATCATTTTTCCAGATATAAACACAGTGATCTAATGGACTTACAACATGGTCCATTTCTAAAATGGCTTGGTGAAATTTCAAGTACCATTGTCTTGAAGATTGTTTAAGTCCATATAGAGATTTCTTCAACTTGTAGACTTTATCCTCGTTGCCTTGGTTCTGGAAACCATCAGGTTGCATCATATAAATTTCCTCTTTTCATTCTCCATTGAGAAAAGCTGTTTTAACATCTAATTGATGCAATTCCAAATCCATCCTGGCGACTACCGCCATTAGAATTCTTATTGAAGCAAATTTTGCAACAGGAGAATATGTATCTACGAAGTCTATTCCAGGTTGTTGAGTGAAACCCTTGGCTACTAACCTAGCCTTGTATTTCTCCAAAGTTCCATCTACTTTGAATTTCTTTCTAAGAACCCATTTGCAACCAATGGCTTTTCTTCCATTTGGGAGATCAGTTAATTCCCAAACATCATTTTTCTTGATTGAGTCAAGTTCTTCATTCATGGCCTCAAGCCATTGTGTAGCATCATTGCTACTCATTACTTCATTATAACTAGTAAGATCATCGTCTAAGTTATTAAGTTCTTCAACTTGAAAAACATAATGATCTTTCAAAACCATAGATGGACGTCTTGCTTGCTTACTCCCACTTATCTCAGAATTCGAAGCAGGTAAAACAACGTCAGAAAACTTGCGTTTGCTCCCACTATTAGATGGTGCGAGTAGAATATGTGGACTGTGGGATGAAGAAGGAAGAGAAGAATCCTGAGATACGTCAGAGAGCAATTCAATTTGTTCAATGGGTGTAACAAGATCAGTGGATTCAAGAAAAGTAGCATCTCTACTCTCTATTAATCCACGTTCAAGATGGTAAAAACGATAACCACTCCCATTTTCGACATAACCAATAAACTTGCATTCCCAAGTTTTGCTTCTCAATTTATCCCTTAAAGGTTTGGGAATAAGTACATGTGCCTTACATCCCCAAACTTTGAGATTTTGAACATTAGGTGTAGATCCATGCCAGCATTCGTAAGGAGTCAGAGGTTTGGCTTTTGTTTCGACTCTATTTAAGATATACGCAGCGGTGGATAAGGCTTCCCCCAAAAAATGAATAGAAAGATCAGCATGAGCCATCATAGACCTTGTCATTTCCATGAGAAGACGATTTCGTCTTTCTGCGATCCCATTTTGTTGTGGTGTATATGGCATTGTAAACAAATGTTTGATGCCATTCTCCTTGCAGAAAGAATCCATAACTTCATATTCGCCACCTCTATCATTATTCAAGTTTTTAATAGACCGACCAAGTTGCTTTTCTACCTCTAATTTATATGCCTTAAAATTTTCAATTGCTTCGGATTTGTGTTTAAGAAGGTAGATATGTCCATATCTTGAATAATCATCAATGAAAGTAATAAAGTATTCCATGCCTCGATGAGTTTTAGTTCTTAAAGGGCCACAAATATCTGAATGAATTATTTCAAGTAATTCCGATGATTTCCAATGGTTAAAAAATGGCTTGCTAGTCATTTTGCCTTGGATACATGGTTCACATATATCAAAATCATCGGAACATACTTTAGGCAATAAGCCACTTTTAAACATTCGAGACATTTTATTTTTATTAATGTGACCTAACCTTAAATGCCATAAATAAGAAGTATTAGTAGAAACATGCAAATAATCAGAAATACATACTTTATTATCAATAGGAATAGAGTACATGTTATTCACTCTTACACCTTTCACTAGTACACTTCCTTTCTTAATCAATACTGTGTTAAACCTAAAATTAATCTCAAAACCTTTTTGAGTTAACACCGGAACGGAAATTAAATTTCGCCGAATGTTGGGTACATAAAGCACATCATAAAGCACAATAGAAGTTCCATCAATAGAGAACTGACAATTACCAACGCCCAAAACATCACTATAGGAGTTGTTGCCCATGTAGATTCTATGTTCACCAACCTTCTTTTCAGTAAAATCCACGAACATGTCTTTATTTTGCACAATATGTCTAGTTGCAGCAGAATCAATCCACCATGAATTTGATGAAGGCTCAAGTACCAATGCTTCAGAAATTGTCATGGCAACAGGGTTGTTATCCTTTTTCTGCTTCTTCTGAGGGCAATGGGCTTTGATATGACCTTTTTGACCGCACTTGTAACATGGACCTATTTGACGCTAGTGATGTTGTTGCTTTTGCCATTCTTATGGTTTCTTCCATCCTTTTTGAAATCCCTTCTTCCATTTTTTCTTCAAAAAATTAGTCTTTTTCTTGTTGAATGGTGTGTGGATATTATTCTGTAGTTGTGGTGAAGATTGTGCCATCAACAAGTTAGAAGATAATCCTTCTTTACGCCTGCGCTTCATTCTTTCTTCTTCCAAAACTAAGAGAACAGGCAATGTTCCCATTGAAATCTCTCGTCCGCTATGAGTTAGAGATGTGATAACATGATCCCAAGACAATGGAAGACTATTAAGTATGGTAGTTACTTACATCTTGTCCGACAAAGAATGATCAGCGTTGGATAATTCTTTAGCAATTAATTCCATTTAATTAACATGATCACCAACGCTATCATTATCACTCATACGAGTGTTATTATATTTGTCCAAGAACAATTGAATTTGAGTATCCGATCGAACTCCATACTTACTTTCTAGTGCTTCCATTAGTTGTCTTGCAGTTTCATGTTCTTCAAAGAGCGGAATAATGTTATCTTTCATATTATGTAACATAGTTGTCTTGGCCATTGCATCATCTTCTATCCATTTATTTTGGAACCAATTTGAATCATCATCTGGTTTAGAAGTGGATAAAGTATGCAATGTCTTCTCATGTGTAAGAAGATAAGAAATGTGGCGTTTCCATGCTCGGAAATTATTTCCATTAAGCATCCCGATTCTCAAAGAATCCATTGTATTTTTAATAGCCATATTAAAAACAAAATGTGTTACTTATGAAAATTCAAATGTGAATATGAAACTTTTAAATGTGAATATTACAATAAAAATAAAAATAAGCAAGATTAAAAACAACAATAGGTCTTAATAAGGATAAGCCATGTAGTTGTTGAATCGGCCCCGATGATGAAAATGATGTGAAAGAATGGAACGGTACTGTTGCCTTGTAGTTGTGGACCCAATACTTTGCTTATGAGTATTGTAATAATAGTTACGAGCCCAAGGAACACAATGGTGCCTATGAAACAATGGTTCTTTGGATGTTATCCTTGGTAACACCCTTGGATAGCCTCCTCCTTGAATTTTGTTTGCAGAAAATTTAGAACAAGTACCCACAGAAAAATTCTTAGCAAAATTCTGGAAATTTTGGCTTTTGAATGACTTAAAACGGCCTTGAAATGAGCGAGAACGAGCCGAAAAACCCCTTGAACCAATCTGCCGGTTCAATGGTGTGGTTGAACCGGCTTGAACCGCTGGTCAACGCGCCGGTCAACGCGCGGAGCAGGACACAGGTCGGGCGAGGCAGACGGATGCGGGTCCGGGCACGGTGCGCTGGGGCGACGCGCGAAGGGTGACGCGCGCTGGGCTGCAGTGTTGGGCTGCTTAGCTGGGCTGCACACTGGGCTGGCTCTGCGCACTGGGCTGGCTGGGTCTCGGACCTGGGCTGGCCTGTGCGCTGGGCTGGCTGTGATTCTGGGCCGCTGGGCTGAAGAAAATTCTTCTTAAGTCTTAGGCCCAATGGTACAGACTTCCTGGCTATTATTTTTATTTTTGGGCCCCTTCTTGTTGATTTTATTTTTGGCCCAATATTTTGAATTTCCAAAATAGGATCTGCAACGGAATTAATGCACAGGTTGTCTTCTCCGGCAACGGGAGTCGGTGACCACACACTGAAACTCGAATTTTGGGGATCAAATTTTTTCCCTTTTTCACAACGAATTATACCGTTGTGATCAAAATTCTGTGAAGAACAAGATGGAGCAAATTTGGAGACCCAGTTTGAACTGAAAAATATTTTATAAAATTTCTTCCAACAGTGCAACTCGGTTTCACTTTCGACAAGGTTTGAAACAACAGCGCCACCAACAGTTATTTTCTTCGGATAGTATTCTGGGAATACGACACGTTGGTAATAATTATATAAACAAACGGAATTCACCAATGCCGAAGATTGTTGATCAATAATTTTCTGAATTTTCGGCAAAAAGAGTTCGGAAACTTGTCTTTCTTCCGGACTAAAATTCGACATCTGCGATAATGTATATCCAGGCTCTGATACCACTGAAAGATAAACTAACAATGGCAATTGATCGAAATACCCGTGAGGGTGTTTATCACGCGAGAATATTGATTATCCGAAAGTTTAGAAAAATGGTTAACTTCTAGTACTTCTCTCTATATTTCATCCACAACCTGCTGTCACTATTTATATACAAATAGGTGACTCTTGGGAATAGGTAAAATACAATAACAGTTATCATGTTTCACAAAGTTGTGTCTATTAAGGTTTGAATTCAAACCAATAACCAACTAACTGATAGATTCAATATTCTTGCGGGAAGGGTCATTACACTGCAAGGGAGAGAAGATTGAGTGAAGTGAGTCACACCAAATTATGGTGTGGTCACTCTGGGCTGAGGCATATATACGTGGTCATTTCTTTGCTGGGATGAAGAGCACTCAGCGCTCGGAGAGTATGAATGCTTATTTCAATCCCTTCCTCCAACATAAATTGAAGCTATAAGAATTTGTTAGACACTATGATCGGGCTCTTGCAAGGATAAGGTATAACGAGGCTGGAGATGATGCCGAAACAAATAACACTTTTCCGGTATTGATTACTCTATTGTGAGATATAGAGAGACATGGAGCTGAGCTATTCACCCGGAATATATTTAAAATGTTCCGTGATGAAATCTTAGAAGATGGGAAGTGGAATGTGAAGGACGTGTTCCCTTTGCCGGATGGTTAGAAATACTACTATATTCATAAGTACAAGGTAAAGGATAGATCGTGAATAGTAACACACAATCCAATGGATACTGCAATAATATGTTCTTGCATGAAGTTTGAGTCGTTCGGGTTACCTTGCTGTCACATGATATGTGTTATGAAAACTGAAAATTTAACGCAAATTCCCCTAACGTTTGTGTTGCATAGATAGACAAGGGCTGCAAGTAAGGATGACCAGCTATGGCGTCAACCCTCAATTGATAACACTACAACACAGACTACTCACTATGGGATATTGAGTTCTTCTAACAATGAAATATGTTTTTGTGAAGTTACTTACACCTTTAGTGAAAAAAGATACACATTTTCTGAAAAATTACACCTTTTGTGAAATAATTTCTTCCATAAAATTTACACATTTTGTTAAAACATACACATTTTCTTAAAAATGCTTACACTTTTTTTCAAAAGTTATACATTTTGTGAAATAATTTTTTTCGTAAAATTTACACTTTTGTTGGAACTTACACTTTTTTCTGAAAACAAGAGTTACATGTTTTGTGAAGTTACTTACACCTTTTGTGAAAAAACATACACCTTTTCAGAAAAGTTACACCTTTTGTGAAATAAATTTTTTCATAAAACATACACCTTTTTCTGAAAACTTACACATTTTCTTGAAAATACTTACACATTTTGTGAAAACGACACTTACGTCTTTTGTGAAGTAACTTACATCATTTATGAAAAAATTTACACATTTTCTGAAAAACTTTCTTTTATAAAATTTACACATTTTGTTAAAACATACACTTTTTCTAAAAACTCACACCTTTTCGTGAAAATACTTACACTTTTTGTCAAAAGTTACACCTTTTGTAAAATATTTTTTTCACAAAATTTACACCTTTTGTTAGCACTTATACCTTTCGTGAAAACAAAATTTACACTTTTTGTGAAGTTGCTTACACCTTTTGTGAAAAAACATACACATTTTTTGAAAAGTTACACATTTTGTGAAATAATTTCTTTCATAAAATTTACACTGTTTGTGAAAACTTACACTTTTTCATGAAAATACTTACAGCTTTTGTCAAAAGTTACACTTTTTGTGAAATATTTTTTTCTAAAATTTACACCTTTTGACAAAAGTATTTTAGGGAAAAAAAATATTTTAAGGAAAAGTATTTTAGGGAAAAAAAAATATTTGACAAAAGACGTAAGTTTTGACAAAAGTATTTTAGGGAAAAAAATATTTCACAAAAGGCGTAAGTTTTGACAAAAGGTGTAAGTTTTGACAAAAGGTGTAAGTTTTCAGAAAATGTATAAGTTTTAACAAAATGAGTAAATTTTATGAAAGAAAAATTTTCACAAAATGTGTAACTTTTCAGAAATGGTGTAAGTTTTTTCACAAAAAATGTAAATTTCGTTTTCACAAAATGTGTAAATTTTAGAAAAAAAATATTTCACAAAAGATGTAAGTTTTGACAAAAGGTGCAAGTATTTTCACGAAAATGTGTAAGTTTTCAGAAAATGAGTAAGTTTTAACAAAAGATGTAAATTTTATGAAAGAAAATTTTTCACAAAAGGTGTAACTTTTCAGAAATGATGTAAGTTTTTTCACAAAAGATGTAAGTAATTTTACAAAAGGTATAAGTTTTGTTTTCACAAAAAGTGTAAGTTCTAACAAAATGTGTAAATTTTAGAAAAAAAAATATTTCATAAAAGGTGTGAGTATTTTCACGAAAAGGTATAAGTTTTCCGAAAAGGTGTAAGTTTTAACAAAATGTGTAAATTTTATAAAAGAAAATTTTTCACAAAAAGTGTAACTTTTCTGAAATGGTGTAAGTTTTTTTTTACAAAATATGTAAGTAACTTCACAAAAGGTGTAAGTTTCGTTTTCACAAAAAGTGCAAGTTCTAACAAAAGAGTAAATTTTAGAAGAAAAAAAAATATTTCACAAAATGTGTAAGTTTTGATAAAAGGTGTAAGTATTTTCACGAAAATATGTAAATTTTCAGAAAATGTATAAGTTTTAATAAAAGGTGTAAATTTTATGAAAGAAATTTTTTCACAAAATGTGTAACTTTTCAGAAATAGTGTAAGTTTTTTCACAAAAGATGTAAGTAACTTCACAAAAGATGTAAGTTTCGTTTTTCACAAAAGATGTAAATTTTGACAAAAGGTGTAAGTATTTTTGACAAAAAGGTGTAAGTTTTCAAAAAATGTGTAAGTTTTAACAAAATGTGTAAATTTTATAAAAGAAAATTTTTCACAAAAGTTGTAACTTTTCAGAAATGGTGTAAGTTTTTTCACAAAAGATGTACGTAACTTCACAAAGGGTGTATGTTCGTTTTTACAAAAAATGTAAGTTCTAACAAAATGTGCAAATTTTTGAAATAAAAATATTTCGCAAAAGATATAAGTTTTGACAAAAAGTATAAGTATTTTCACGAAAATGTGTAAGTTTTTAACAAAATGTGTAAATTTTAGAAAGAAAATTTTTCACAAAAGATGTAATTTTTAAGAAATAGTGTAAATTTTTTCACAAAAGATGTAAGTAATTTGACAAAGGGTGTTAGTTTCGTTTTTACAAAAAATGTAAGTTCTAACAAAATGTGTAAATTTTAGAAAAAAAATATTTCCCAAAAGGTGTAAATTTTGACAAAAGGTGTAAGTATTTTCACGAAAATGTGTAAGTTTTAACAAAATGTGTAAATTTTATGAAAGAAAATTTTTCACAAAATGTGTAACTTTTCAAAAACGGTGTAAGTTTTTTCACAAAAGATGTAAGTAACTTCACAAAAGGTATAAGTTTCGTTTTCACAAAAAGTTTAAGTTCTAACAAAATGTATAAATTTTAGGAAAAAAAATATTTCACAAAAGGTGTAAGTTTTGACAAAAGGTGTAAGTATTTTTACGAAAATGTATAAGTTTTCAGAAAAAGTGTAAGTTTTATGAAAATGTGTAAATTTTATGAAAGAAAATTTTTCACAAAAAGTGTAACTTTTCAGAAAAGGTGTAAGTTGTTTCACAAAATATGTAAGTTACTTCACAAAAGGTGTAAGTTTCGTTTTCACAAAAGGTGTAAATTCTAACAAAATGTGTAAATTTTATTAAAAAAAGTATTTTACAAAAGGTGTAACTTTTGACAAAAAGTGTAAGTATTTTCACGAAAAATTGTAAATTTTCAGAAAAAGTGTAAGTTTGAACAAAATGTGTAAATTTTATGAAAGAAATTTTTTCACAAAAGGTGCAAGTAACTTCACAAAAGGTATAAATAATATGTGTAAACTGTCAAAAGTTACACCTTTTGTAAGTAATTTCACAAAAGATGTAAGTGTTCACAAAACGTGTAAGTAATTTCTCAAAAAAGTGTAAGTTGTTAGAAAATGTATTAGTAATTTCATAAAAAAATGTAAGTTTTTACAAAAGATGTAACTAATTTTACAAAAAAGCATAAGTTCTCAGAAAAGGTGTAAGTAATTTTATAAAAAAAATAAGTTTTCACAAAATGTGTAAATGTTCACAAAAGGCCTAAGTTTTAAGTGTTCACAAAAGGTGTAAGTTTTCTTAAAATTACTTACGCCTTTTGTGAAAACTTACGTCTTTTGTGAAATTATTATGTTTTTTTGTAACAACTTATACCTTTAGTTATATAATATATTATTTTATTAATTTACCTCAAAAGTGACCTGCTTAGCAGGTCACCAATGTATAAATGTTAAAAAAAATTGGTATAACCCAATGTATAAAACACATAAGTACAATATATAAAAGGTATAAATGCCTTCACCTAAGAAAGGTCCTCATCGTTATTAGTTGGGAGTCGGATAAAAGGTATAAATGCCTTCACCTAAGAAAGGTTCTCATCGTTATTAGTTGGGAGTCGTGGTCCGTGAGCTGGCCCTTAGCTTTGGAGTTCGGGCATGTACAAAGCCAGAGTGTCAAGACTTAAGGGGGTCGGTGTAGGAAGACTATTAATTTAAACAATTATTTTCTTAAATTATTGAAATTAATTCATTTTATTTTAAATTGTTGCTAAAATTAATATTTTTGATAGAATATCACACTTGTCGACACATATGTGATTAATTGATAATATTAATTTATTAAAAAATTAAAAAAAATTAGAATTTGATGTAAGTAACAAATAAACATTGAATTTTTAATTTTGTTAATTTAAATGGTAATCTTTTAAATTATTTTCAATCCAAATCATCTGTCTATTTTTATTAAATAAAACAGTCTAAAAAAAATTTTAGTCATTAAAATCAATAAAAACGGATATTTTAAACATTTTTTGTATATCTAAATTGAAAATATATTTTCTTTTCGACAGTTTTACTTAACGAAAAGAAACAAATAATTTGAATTGAAATAAATTAAAATATTATAGTTAAATTAATAAAATTCAAAATTTATTTTGTTATAAGGTTTAAATTCTAAGATTTTTTTTTATATAATTTTCTCTAATTCACTTTGTCTCATAATAAGAAGACAACTATTCATAAGTCATGCAACAAAACATAATCAATTATTTTGAAAATATTTAATAAAACACAAAACAAAATTGATTGTAGTAAATTATTACCTCTATATACTACCAAATTAAGCAAATCACATGCAGAATTATTTTTGTGTGTTGGCAAATGTGATATTCTATCAAAACTATTAAATTCGTTGATAGATTGAAGTAAAATGAACTAATATCAATCGTTTAAGAGAGATAATTATTCCAATTAATAGTTGAAGGAAAAAATAACATAAATTATATCCTATCATATATATATATATATTATTAAAAGTAATATTGTTCTCTTGCTTAAGTGGCAAAATTTGAAGACTGACTTTTTTTTAAAACATCCACATCAACATGATTTTTCCATTTACAAATAAAGTTCTATCCATATTTAATTTTAATTATAATAACCAATTTTATATGAATTCTATTTGAGAAATACTTATTTTTCATATATATAATTATAATTTAATTATTATGATATTTGAAAAAAATTATCTCGATATCCCACATCGAGAAAAGAAGAAAAAAGTGAGTTGTTTCACTTATATAAAATGAACCTTATACTCCTATTTAATATTGTAGTGTTATACATATTTTAATTCAATATAGTTTAAATTTTAAAATTAAAATAATATTTAAAAGTTTTAATTAATTAATTTTTATATAAGTTGATTGGTCTTTTGACGTAGCCGATTAGGCTGAACTGTTTTTCCGTTTAACTGATTAGCTGGTTTAACCGCGAAGTTAACAATTTTATCAAAATATATTGGTTAGATTTGTTTGATTTGAAATAAACTAAAAATTGACCTAATTAAAGATTAAATGACTGATATTGTTTGATTCGAAATAAACTTTTCGTCCGAACAATTATTAATTTTTATTTTATATAATCCCACATCGGGAATAAAATGAAAAAGTGAATTGTATCACTTATATAAAGTAAACCTATGCTTCCATTTAATATTATAGTGTTGTTTATGTTTTAATTGAAGACCGTTTAAATTTTAAAATAAAATAAAATTTAAAAATTTTAATTAATTAATTTTTGTATAAGTTGGTTGGTCTTTTGACTAATTTTAATAATTTTATCAAAATATATATTGTTTTATTTTTAAAAGGTATGTTTAAGTTTTATGACAAACTTTAACATAGAAAAAACTAAAACTAAAAAAATATATAAAACGATTTTTTATTTTATTTTATCATAAATATATATTTTAATTTATTCAATTTTTTATTTTATTTTAATCAGTTAATTTATGACATCTATTTCTTATTGTGAACTTAGAATATATAATTAATAACATAACAACTGCAATATATATTCTAACAAAATGGTTAAATTTAATTCATTCTAAATTATTTTTATATATTTTTAAATAAATTTTTATGTTATTATTTAATTATAAAATTATTTTTAATTATTTATTTAGTTTGTGCATCGCACAGGTTCACATGCTAGTATATGTTATTAAAAGTAGTGTTTTTTCTATACTTAGGTGACACATTATAAAGGTTTATTTTTTTCTAAAAGAGACACGTCAGCATATATTTTCTTAATTATATATAGAGTTTTATACAAGTCCAAACCTAATTTAAATTACACTGACTTTACCTATTTTATATGAATTTTATTTGACAAATATTTCTTTTCCATATTTTTTTATGGTAAACTGATAATCTACAAACTCAATATCAATTTTGGGTTTGACGTTTTCTTCTTAATTCTTTCAAAGGTATTAGGATTTTTTTTTTAATGCTAAAATGTCATTTTTAAAAAAAAATTCATACATTATTCTATACTTAATACCAATTCTATATTATGGATTTATTGTTTAAATTTTATAGTGATCCTATATATAAAATTATATTTCATTTCCTACATTATTTTTTATAATCACAACTCATAGGAGGAAAAATCTGCATAAAAATGATACTTTAGAGGAACTTCTAAAGTTTGGATTTATTGCTTGAGTTATTTTTTCAATTGTTAAACAGTAAGTTCTTTTATGTTTTGATATCATATTACAGATAATTAATCACTTTACACACTGAAATATATCAATCATTTGGATGTTTTCATCATTTTTTCTTTTTGAGTTTAGATGTTGTTATGTGATTTTTTCTTGGTTAGAAGTTGTTAAATTTCTTTTACTATAGTTGATATTTGAATTTAATTAAAAGTGTTTATTTTACAATCTTATAATTTAATATATATATATATATGTATGTATATATCATATAAAATTATTATTTGATAATCCAACAACAACATATTTATATTTAATTTTTTTAATAAATTATATATAATTTATTTCTATATATTTTTATTTTTCCAATGAATATAAAAAAATTAAATAGTTAGAATTACTTTTAATTTTATGTTACTAATTCTTCTTCTAATTTAACTATTATTTTTAATATAAAAATGAGTATTTATTTTACTATTTTATAATTTAATATATATCATACAAAATTATTACATGATAATTATACTTTTATAATACGATAGAACTAAAATTATCAAAATACATAAATAATTTAACTAAAATTAATATATATATATATATATATATATGTGTGTGTATATAAATATTCAAGTAACAATTTTATAGAACAATAGAGCTAATATTATCAAAATAAATAATTAAAATTATATTTTAATTTTAATTCTAAATTAAAATTAAAATTATTCTTTTATAATATATTGTACCATTAAATATTTTTTATTTTAAAAATAACACTCTGCAAGTATAATAATATAAAGGAATAAAGTGAATCTTTTCCAATAATTTATCCAAGATGGTTCTCTCTCTAAATATACTATTCACAAACTGGAGCTTTAGGAGAGGCAAGAAAGAAAAGTTAGAACGTGGGGACATGGACAAATCTCTAATAATTCTTTGAGGTGATTTAAATTCGAGACATTGAATCTTTCTTTTTGAGTCTTTATCACTCGGCTAACACTTGCAGATAGGTTGAGTTTTTCTTAAATTCAAATTAGAATTTGAAAGACTCGTGAGGCTCATCACATGTCTTGTTTCAATGATTTGAACCATTCATTTTATGGAGCTCTCTGTATACATTATGGGCATTGATTTAGACCCCCTTAAAACACCCACCCCCACAACCCCCTCACACACATGGAGGTTGGGAATTGGGTGAGAAGAAAAAAAAAAAAAAAAAAAAAAGTTGACCAATCAAAACTAAAGGGGGTCAAGGGGGTGACACCCAAAGGGAGTCTCAACCTTTATTGATACATTATTCATGAGAAAAAAAAAAAAAAAGATTTAGCCAATAATCATAACCTTTTTTATTTTGGGAATGACTAGTCTTCATTTGTAAATTTAACTGGATCAGACAATTAAGGCCTCTTATCGGTCATAATTAATAAAATGCCTTAACCCATTATTCTAGCTCTTGGTATTTTCTTACCGATCAGAATTATAAAAAAAAACCTTAGCCCATTTTGGGTATGCAGCAAAATTAGAGCCGTTGAATCTAGAGATTTTTATGGGCTAGTGCTATTTTCAAGGGTTATTACCCAATAGGTTCTTAATAGAGACTTTTTTACCTATAAGTCCTGAACATTTTTATTTATTCCATTTTTGCCCTCATGTTTTCATACTCAAATCTAGAGATAGAAAAAAAAAAAAAAAAAAGAAGCTCTCTCTGCACATCTCTCTTGGCGACACCATGAATGGTCCAATCGAAGAAGAAGATCCGCCACCATCGCCGCCGCATTCAAGGAGAATGTTCACTACAAAGTCTAGATCTACAACCGCCGTACTCCACCATCGCCGAGCTACACATGGATGATTTTCGGCGAGTTTCCGGTTGTGCTCAACTGAGCTACGGAGGGATGGTGAGATTGTTCACACTGAGATTGCGTGACGTGGACGGTGGAGTGGCGAAGGACAACGGACGGCGGCGGCGGCGGCGGTGACAATTTAGATCTAAGATTGATGAGAGAGAAAGAGAAAAGATTGAAAGTTTGTTTTCTCTATATCAATGTATGTCATTTTCTGATAAATGTTCCCAGATTTGCGTCACATTTGTGAATGGATTCGGAGTGGCGGAGGCTGGTATTGATGGTGGTGGAATTTTCAAAGATTTCATGGAGAACATTACTCAGGCGGCTTTCAATGTCCAGTATGGATTATTTAAGGTTGTAATTTGTATAGTATTGTTGAGAATTATTCAATCTACTATCTCTTTCTCTCTCTCTCTCTCTCTCATATGTCTATGGTAAAGAAAAATGATCCATATGCGTATTAATGAAGAATGTGATAAATCTATTTAAATCAGTAATAAATTTGTTTAAATTATTGATAAATTTGTTTAAATCAGTGATAAATTTGTAGTGTTGAGTCTAAGAGTAAAATTGAAAAACACTGTTTGATTTTTTTGGATAGGACCTGTTGGGTAATAAGATTGGTCCATAGGACCGGCCTGTAACTCCCCCTTGAATCTATAATTGTTTGGTCTAGTTGAAGGTTTACGTCATTCTCTTTTACCTTATCGTATTTATCTTTAAAAAAAATTTTAAAAATTATTTTTAAAATTATATTTATCAGAATCCAGTTGACCAAGCTAATTGGAGACAATCCAGGAGGTTTAGGAGCAGGAGGTGATTCCTTCTAACCTAATCCATAGAAAATTGATTTAAGGGTGGTTTGGGATATTCTAAATAAGTGCACTTTTTGACTTTTTATAAAAAGATATGTAGAAAAGTAGAGAGGAGATATTGATTGATGTGACCCAAAAAAGATAAAAAGATAGACTAAAATAGGATACCCCAAACAAGGCCTTAATTAATGCAGAAGTGCATGATGTAGATCTTGTAGCTTAATTTTGATTCCTTCAATGCTTATGGGTTATGGGTATTGAAGTTAACTCTTATCTCCCATGATTTCATGAATGTACCTTGATATTATTTTTATTTTTTATTTTTATTTATTTTTTGAGGAAAACCTTGATATTATTAGTAAAGCATAACTTGTAAGAAGTTTTAATAGCTAAACTAATTGACCCTATTTGTAGAATAATAAGGTTAAGATTGACCACTATTTTTATTATATTTACAATCAAATATGTACAACTATTAGTTTAATCAACCTTATGTGAATTTTATTACTAATATTCAAGAAGTGTGAGTGTACCAATACGTTACATGATAAATCAAATATGATTAGTGTAACATTTGTGTAATTTTATCAAATTGATTAGTATTTTATTTCATTATATTGTATTATGAAAAATGCTAATGATAGCTCTATATAGTGTTAATGTTGACACGTGTTAAAAATATATTTAAATTTATAAAAATATAAATATTAAAAATTATTGACAAGCTAACATGACCTAGTAAAAAAGCTAGGTGACCAAACACATTTTTGCTTTAGCAATGTTAATGGATCTTTAAATCGGACGGAATTGGTCTTTCAAATTGGTCAATTCTGTAGGCCAAATATCAAGTCATAAAAAGTGCCTATAATAAGATCACTCTAACCTAGATTTTATGTTTTTCTTTGAAAAAATAAGATTAAGAGTTTGAATATTACATCTAGAAGATTTAGAGTCTTTCAAATTAGTCAATTTTTTAGGCCAAATATCAAGTCAAAAAAAGTGCCTATAATAAAATCACTCTAACCTAGATTTTATGTTTTTCTTTGAAAAAATAAGATTAAGAATTTGAATATTACATCTAGATTTAGATTTAGATTTGGTTTCACCTGACATGATCACTTGAACTTTGTTTTATGCTCTTTTAGGGTCATATTAAAAAGGGGAAAAGTTTCTCTTCAATTTATATTGGATTAAAAGGTGCTGTTAAGTTTTTGTGGGTCTATCATGAAACTCGTATTGACGATTTGAATTGTTCAATGTGTGAAATTTGTCGATTATTTAATCCATATAAAAAATTATATTAATTAGATATCGATAGACATTTGATTAAATTACATTTGTATCAACAATTTATATCATAATTACCTTTGACACAAATATGATTTGATCAAATATTTATCAATATCTTTTCAATGTGATTTTTTGCACGAATAAAATACTTAGAGAGCTATACACATTAAACTGTTCAGATTATTGACTTGGGCTCCATGATAAATTTACAAAAGTTTAACAACACTCCCCAATTGAGAAACTCAACTGGAGGGAATCCTCTCCCTTTAAAAAAAAAATCAAGTAATCAATCCTATTGTATATTAATTACAGAAGTGATAGTCCATCTCACTTTACGTGACCCCTTCTCTCTTTCTATCAACCTCACTCACTTAAATAGATAAGTAGATTTTTATTTTTATTTTAATTGTTTACAAGAAGAATATGAGTTTATAATTGGGGTCCAACTCTTCTTCAGTCAAGAAACAAATTAGACGGTACTGCTAGGTTATGGTGGGTCTGACTCTGAACTCATCTTGATAATTCACACCGTGTAGAGCTCGTCGAGAATATCATTCTTGCAAACAATTACATTAATCGGACATCAATAGCTAATTGATCACCTTGCATTTGTGTACACAATTTATTTTTAAATCATTATTGTCGTTGAAACAAATGCATGATGATTAAATAGTTATTGATACCCGATCAATATAATATTTTGTAGGGATAATATATTCAACGAGTTCTACATATTAAGCGATTTAGATTATCAAGATGGATCCAGAATCAGGCCCAGCATGGCCAACAATACTCTCCAATCTGATTTTGGACTATAAAGAAGCAGTGGCCTTTCTCCAAGTGTCCCCTTCCACTGAGATTTACCCTAAGCTTCAAATTGAGTTTTAAATATATTCATTCTGTTTGGTTTATAATTTTTAAAATAGTTTTTTTAAAATTTTATTTGTAGTAACTTTTTAATATTTTAATTATTATTTTTTTTACTTTTTAAATTCACTTAATCTAGATACACTTAAAAATTATACATTTTGTACCAATTTTTTTTTTTTAAAATTCATTAAATACAATAAAATATGAAAAAAAAAATTATATTTTTTGTATTCAATGAATTTTGAATTTTTTTTTTACACAAAGTTTATACTTTCTAAGTATATATAGATTAAGTGAATCTAAAAACTAAAACAATTAATTAATTTTTTTAAAAAAAATTCACTAAAAAAAAATACATATGAATTGAAATTTCATAAAATTGTTTTTGAAAATTTCAAACCAATATTGTCCTAAGGAAATTAGTTAATCAAACTTAAAATGATTTTATAAAACAACACACTTTTATATCTAAAAAAATGTACTTGAGGCTAAATACTCTATTTTATTATCATTTTTGTTATTAACATTTATTTATTTTTCATCATTTTAAAAAACTTATAGGGTGATTTTTAATCTACCAAAACTAAAACTAAAATTAGTTATATATGTATATACAGGAATTGGATTGTTTCAACTCTACAAATTATTATGTTATCGGTTGTATAGTATTCGGATTCCTATTGAAAAATGATCAATCCAAACCTACTAAAAGTGTGACTAACTTTGTGTACAATTCTTATCGTGTAAAAATTTGTCACCCTTATTCCCAATTAATTTGAACATTTTAAGCTAAAAAAAAAATAAAAATAAAAATCCAATTCAATTAATCAAAGTTCACATGATAAATATTGTTTAAAAATATTGTATATTTTTTTGTTAGATATTAGTTTCATGCAGAAGGTACAATTTTTGTAAATTTGTGATGATGTATAAGCACATAATTTTTTTTTGAAAGATGGTGTACATTTTTATTACATGTAGTAATCTCATGTAAGATAAATAATCTTTTTCAACTTTTTAGATTGCAGATCGCAGATCATTCTCCATCACAAACCAAGATCGCAAATCGAGTCCTCTTCGCAGATGAACGACATTGAAACCCTCTAATGAGTGATGAACCAGGTCGAAATCAAAATTTTAAATTCTTGTCTGAAATCGAAACTAGGTCGAAATCCAAGTATTTTTTTAATTTAAAATTCATTTGAAATTGTTTCGTTGCTCTAAAAATTTGTTGGAAATTGTCTGATTACGTTGAAATTGCTTGCTTGCTTGCTTCTTGTTGTTGTTGTATGAAATTGCTTGTGAATTTTTTTTTGAAGGGTTTGATTCTGAAATTGCTTGATTCTGTTTTAAAGTCATACTGAAATTGTTTGATTCTATTTTTTTTTTTAAATTATGTTTTAAATAATTTCTGTTTTAAAAAAAAAATTAAAATGTTGGTGAATCTGGTTTTACAAAAAATTAACTTTGTTTTGCTAGCTGGGAAGGAAGGTGGGAGGGAATGAAGGAAACGGTTGGTTTTGGGTGAATTAGAAGATTTGGCAAATACCGAGGCTTATGTCAAAGCACAAGCTTTGGTATTTGTCAAATTTGATAGTTGCGATGTGGAACTATTATAGAATCACTTATTAGCCACAACTGCTATATTATAGCTTTAGCAGCTCCACTAGCAAACCATTGGAGATGCTCATGTGCCGTAAGGACACATATCCTTCCCATCTAAAAATAGAAAAAAAAAAAGAAAAAAAAAAATAAGAAGAAGACATATTCTTAGCACACATATTAATAAAATTGATAAATTATAAATACGTTTTTTTTTTAGATTTATTAGAAATACAAAAAATTTCCCTTCACATTTGCATTCTGAGGTTTTTGATCACATCACAAATGACATCCTCCTATTAATAGATGTATGAAATAAGTAACCGTTTTCTTTCCCGATAAATACCTATTAATTTAATAAAAAATTTTATTTAGGGCTGGTTTGACAAGTTTTTAAAAAGTCAAAAAATTAAAAAATTATTATCCTATTTAAATCACATCATCTTATTTAAATCACATCACCTCTCTAACACATCACTTCAAACTCAACTCAAATTCAATCCATATTTCATAAAAAATTAAAAAATATACTTATTTAGATCATTCAAAATAACCGCTAGTTTACTTATCTTACCTTCTTTATTCTCTATTTTGTCCCAATTAGTAACACTACTTTACCTAATTATCACATCGTCATCTTTCACTCTTGATCAATACTACCCTTATTATCTACACATATTTAGTGTATCAGTAAGGATAGTTAGAGAATACTGTAGTAGGATAGAAAAGTGAATTCGATGTTGGATAGATGAAAAAGTGGAAAAAAATAAATTTTAAAGTCCAAAGTGGGAGAGTGATCCAATGTAAAAGGGCCATAGTGTAATTTATCTTAATTTTATTTTCGTATTAGAGAGGAGAAAAAATTTCTGATAATAAAATATTTGTAATTTTCAAAATGTAAGGAGAAATTCATATTTTTTGACAAGGGTAAATTACAAATATATTTGTTGAGATTTGTTTCAAGTATATATTACCTTATACGGTTTGGAAAATTATAAATACCCTTTTGTTAGAATTTTTTATTTAATAGAATTAATTAAAAAAATAAAATTCATAATTGTTCTCCTATATAATAATAAAATTATGTAAATTATTAATTAAAAGATATTTCTAATATTATTAAAAAGAGTTAATTAATTAAATAATTTATCAATAAAAAGGACCATTTATTATAAAATTAGAAATCTCAAAAGATAAAATATAATTTTTAAAATCATAAAAAATATTCGTAAACCCTTTTGACAAAGACAGTGACTTTGGTCCAGTCCAAGATCGGACTGTACCGTGTTGTTGGGCCCGTGGGGGTCCATCACGGGTCCCGTTTTGATAATCTGAATCGTTCAATATGTAAAACTCGTCGAATACTATATGCCTGTAAAAAATCACGTTGATCGGATATTGATAGCTATGTGAACAAAATAGTTTTTTATCAACCGTTAATTTTTCACCGTCTATTTTTTTTTTTTTACAAAACTAATTTGATCACATAGCTATTGATATCCAATCAATGTGATTTTTTACAGGTATGTAGTACTCGAAAAGTTTTACACATTAAACGATTCAAATTATCAAAATGAGCCTAAAAAATGAGCCTATAAACCGAACGGATCCAACCTTGATCTCAACTTGAGACAAGCTGGACCCTTTGACAAATATCACAGGACTGTGTGTAATTTACAACAATAAAATTCATAAACATGATAAATAATCAAAAATGTAATAAATTTATGGATCTGGATTGAACCTTTGCGGTACACTGTCCGTTTTCACACTTGACTTGCCTTTCGGAGGAAATATAAATCTGTGCTAGAGAAAAACAAGAAGTTTGTGTTTGACAGTGATTAAAAACCCTAATATTTCGGAGACTCGAAAAACATTGGATTGTACATTTTTACAATCATCATCCTCAATACAATCATCATCATCCTCAATTCAATTCAAAATTTTAAAAAGAAAAAAGAAAAAGGAATAAGGAATAATTCCTCTCTTCAATAATTTAATCATCAAGTAATTATCTCTGGATCCGAGAGATTTACCTATTTATCAGTGATTGGAGACGAAGAACTTGAGATTTCAGATTCCAAGTGGTTTTCTTTTTCAGACATTGAAGTTTGATGCGAAATTTGAAGGCACTTTGATGCTTATTGAGCTTGGTTTCTTTGTAGAAGGTACTGTTTTTTAGATCTCTGTGTGTTTGAAACTTTTTTGATATTTTTATGTTGGTGTATAACTCGTGACGTTTTTCTTAATTGTTTCTCATTATTATTTTTGGAAATTTTGTTCGATTTGTGTTCCTATATTGATAACACACTGGATTTGATGCATCTGTAGGAGTTTCAGAGGATTTATACAATTTTTTTGATGATTTATGGTGAATTAATCACTGAAATTCAATAGTGGGTTCTTGTTAGAAGCAATTACAGAAAATATTATTGTTTCTTGAAAGTCTCCTTAGCTGTTTTGGGAAAGGAATACAAACAAGTTCATGGAAGGAACTTGAAGATCAAACTTGGGCCAATTAAGCTTTTGAGTTATTTGTGGAAGCATGAACCAAGAATTTAATAAATCATATATTTGAGCGACTTGTGATTTGGAAAAAGATATTTGGAAGTTAAGGTAGTTAATCATTTGGAGGGTTTGTGCTTTATGGCTTGGACAACCCTGACTTCAGGTTCAGCTAAAGGAGCTTCAACAATGGTTGCCTATCCAAGGGCTCTTTTATCGATTGCAGTTTCAGTGTGTGGACTGGCTTTCTTTTTAATCCTTGCTTCATTGCTTCTGGTGACACAACCAATTGGGTCTACTGTTCGTGGGTACTTCTATGGTGTTGATAATTTGAGGCAATTTAATTCAATGTCTTGGAGCAATAAAACAATTCATGATTCTTTCAACGATGGTAACGAAGATTTGAGAAAATGGGTGTCGGGGTTAAATGAAACTGCAAGTAATTCCCGACACAATGATGACAGAATTGGTGATTCTTCTACAAAGTCAGACTCATCAATGTCAGGGAACGGTCAATCTCCAACTGTTGTTGGCAGCGGAAGTGCGATGGATAAGAATCGGACTTCGAAGTCTGATGGTACAAATGACGTGTCTAATTTACAACAAGGGTCTTCTGGTCCTTCAATTGTATCAGAAACAGAGAAGTCGGTGGATCAACAAGGGCAAGAGGCCACTGAAAATCCTACCTCTTCCGATGTTGCAGAGGGTGTTGAAAATGCTAAACCTGCCTCCCTGGGTTTAGTAAATAATTCCAATATTATACAGCCAGGATTGGCTGTGCCATCTTCATCTCCTGCATCTGATGACATAAGTAAGAGTGGTTTGGTTGATTCAGGTACCACAAAATATTCTCTTTCCTTTATGTGATCTTTATTTACTATCATCGTCGTTAGAAATATGCCCTGCTTACCTTCTCAACTATTCATGTTCATTAGTACTTTCATGTGTAATTAATTATGTCTTATTATATAGACACTTTGAATATCCCAGAAACTTCACTTCAATTAGATGTATATCTCTGAATAATAACTTGTTATTGCTATACTTTCTTCTGTATTTGACCATTGATTGTCCTTGCTTCTTTTTTTCCCCTTTGGCTAAATTTTGTTTGTCTATATTTGTGGTTTTAATATGTTCTTTTCCTTTTTGAACTTGTTGTCTCATTTGTTTGTTATTTATTTATCTATTTATCGATACGTGTTTCATTTGGGGAAAATTACAGAAAAATGGTAACAACAAATTATTGCCAAATAGGGGGAATAAAAAATATTTGCACTTGACATGGAAACTTTAAAAAAATTAAAAAACATTGTGCCATTCAATCAATTGCCTTCCAGCCCATTTCCCTCTTCCCTCTCTCTTCCCTTCCATTCCCCACCTCTATAAACCCTAATCCAGAGCCAGCCAACCCTTTCTGGTTCCGATATCCCCTTCTCCTCCTCCCCCCACCACCGCTGCCCACTCCCCCACCCTCATCTGCCTCTTTCCCACCATTATTGCGTAATAAAGTTCTTTCTCTTTGAAGCAAACACTGCACTATTTAGATAGAAAAGGTCAGATTCGAGCGTAGGCAGAGTGTTGTTTTTTTTTTTTTTTTTGGTCTACAATGGGAACTGTAGTTCTAGTTTGAAATATGAAAGAAGTTTTCAAGAGTCGAACCAACCAAGAGTGCCCTTACTTTATCTTTTTTAAAAGAGCTCAATATGTATGGTATTTACATTGCAAATGCCATGTATGGTATTTTCTTGTCAACCCAAATTGGGAAATGTGATCAATAATGTTTTGGCTGTCTACTGACTTTAATCCCTTAAATGTTTGAATACACGTAGGTTGGATCAGAAACCATATTTCACAATGAGTGGTAGATGAAAGTGTTATTACATATATCTTTGTTATCGTGATGATGAGTAAAATTTGGTTCAACCACTTCCTTTATCCATGCTAATATGAGAGGTTCTAATCATCTGAATTGTTTAAATTGATTCATTGGCCTGCCACTTTACACATCAATTGTGAAGTCCCTCATATAATGATGCGACACCATTTTCATAAAATCAGGTTGGATGCTGCTGAGCAAGATTCGTGTGAAAGTTATCTCTAGCATTTTTCATTCATTATATTCTCAAAACCTTAAAATTGTCATTTGCTTAGCTTGCCTTTGCCTTTGAAGAAAACACTCCTTGTTATTCAAATGTTTGTATGAAATTCCCTTTACCTTATGGAAAAAGGTCATTTGTTTCTCACTTGGGCATCCAATGTGATTGGTGACTTTGTTGTTTTAAGTTTTTGCTCAAGTCTTAGATGGCTCCCAAATAATTGAAAGCCTTCAGTGCCACTTTTGACGAGGGTTTCCATTATCAAGTGTGGGATATTTGGGAACAATTAATTTGAAGATTAACGTGTTTTCTTCCATTCAGGTTATAGTTTTCAGTATATGTTGCAACTTGTAGGGACTAAAGATGTTCTAATTTTACATCTAACTACTCAGCAATGTTGCTTTTTTTTTTTCGTTAGTCCTAGTGCTTGTCCATCTTATCAAATTCATTTCTGCACTCATCTTTTGGAGATGTTTTTTCTTGATTCCTCAAAACGTTGCATATGATGTGTGCCAAACATAGATATCACAAAGGGAGTACCTCATGTTTGAACTTTAAAGAATCACCTTATGCCACCTGCACTCTTTTGTGGTGGGCTTCAATGGAATTCTCCGGTTGTATGTTATTGCATGCCAGAGAATCATCCACATTTTTTCCAAATGCTGATATTACAACAAATGTTTTCTGAAAGTAACCTTTCATGGTCTCTAGGCACATGTGATTATCTTCTGGTGCTTATGCTATCTGCTTAATAATAGTTGAATGAACAATGCTCTTAGTTCCCTTTAATGAAAATACCTTAACTCATGTCATGTTGGTTTTTAATCTTGTATTGCACTACTGTTATGCATGGAAAATCATAATGCAGCAGCTCCTCGAATCCTCGGTTTGCTTAACATTCTTTGAGGGAAGAATGGTGGACAATAAGCCACTGTGGAGATTCTAATTGTTCTTCTCTGTGAATGTGGAAGCATTTTTACATAACTCTAGCTGATGATGCTAAAATATATTCACAGTGGTTAATACTTTCTACAGTTCCTAGAGAAGAATCTTCCTTCTTATTACGTCTCTGCTTTCCTACTTGTGATGAATTTTATTTTCCTGCTTACTCGCTACAAAAAAATGATGATTTCTTACGTAGATATTTCAGCAATGATGGTGATGGGAAGAAGTTTTGTTGTGAACTAAATGCTGAGTAAATTTTGGGTCTCATTTTTGGCTAGAAGTGGTTTTCCATAAAAATGCATTTGTCCAGAGGTGTGCTTACGAGCACATGTTGATGTCTCAAGGATTTGTGACTTTACCAGCACCAATAAGTATATGGCCATATCATTTTGATGGCAGGCTGAAACACATGTTTACTGATTTTTGTGAATAAATATGGTCACCCTGTCTGCTGATGATGAATTTCATGCAAACTTAGCTTTTCTCTCCCTTATGATGTTCTTTTTGGATTTTTTTTGTTGTCATTTTTTGGGCATCTTATTGTGAGTCATTGAAGAGTAAAATTTTCTCACCTGAGCATCTCTCTTTACAAGTCTGATGTATATTACCAGGCCAGAGCTGAAGGCTACTTTTATTCTTTACAAGTTTGGTTCTTTCCATAAGAATAATTATTAAAAAAAAAAAAAGTATGGTACTTTTTACTTAATATGTATATTTCTTGTTAAAACTCATACATTTGGTTTGTCCTTGGTTTCTATTTAGGCTGTAATCTGTACCATGGAAAATGGGTACATGATTCAATTGGACCATTATACAGAAATGATTCATGCCCAGTGCTGAGCCAGATGCAGAACTGCCAGGGAAATGGGAGGCCTGACAAAGACTATGAAAATTGGCGATGGCAACCTAACAAGTGTGACCTCCCAAGATTTGATGCTAAAAAATTTCTAGAGTTGATGAGAGGGAAGACATTAGCTTTCATCGGTGACTCAGTTGCTCGGAACCAGATGGAATCACTATTGTGCATCCTTTGGCAGGCAAGTATAAAAAACTTTATATGTGATATGACTATACGAAAGGAATGCTGCTCCAAACTGGTGTTTGCTAGTATGATGAGGTGGCCAATGGCCCAACCATATCCTGATAGGATTTTTCTCCCTAAATTCCACAAGTTTCCCTATGTGAATTACAAATTTTTCTTTCAGTTTGCTAGCAAGGCTGAAAGAAAATTGGTTATTTGAGAAATTTTGCCTCATATCAGCTACCAACAGTTTGGTTGTGCTTATTTAATTTTTTGATTGGTTACTTTGAAGTAGTCCAATTTTTTATTTGAGTAATTTTTTGTGGTTCCAGTTTTGATAAAATTCTCTTAATAGTCTTGTCATCTTAAGAACACTAAATTTCTATACTCTTCCAATAATCTGGGTAATCTTTTCATTAGATTTCTTGAAGTAGGTGGTTTTTTCATAGGCAAGAGTTTTACATATAGCTTACCCGTTTTGGATTTATAAGTGGGACAATGTTGGAAAAGATTCGCAGGGTTGCTTAGTCCAGGCTTAATTATTGGACTGCAAAAGATCCTCTCAATTTTGAAAATGGGTAACGGCATATGGTTAGGTGGTTCACTAAAATATTAGTTAATATTTAAGTTGTGATGTTAATGAAACATGTGTTGCAGAAATAAGAAAAACTAAAATACATGCAACTACTTACATTGTATATTTTTCTAGGTCATGTCAACATTTAAGGTTGTAAGTTAGGCCTGTCCACCTAGCTTGGTTGAAACATGTGCCAGCGTAGAATCTCTACTGAGGGCTTTCTTGCCAAATTGCATGGCTTGGCTTGTATTTATTCTGCTTGGGCTTATAAATATTTTTTCACTTATATATATATATATGTATATTTGCTTCTGGCTGTCAAATACAAAGAAAGCAAGTTCTATTCCTATGGCAATGAAGTTCACTTATCTGCGTTACCATGCCACAGCCTGTTCATGGCATATATGTTGTATGTGATCAAAAGAAGCCTTCTTGTCTTCAGTTTGGCGGTTGGGGGTTGAACTTTCAAGAGAAAAGAATTTCTCTAAAAATAATTGTTTAGTGTGCTTGACCTGCCAAGATATAAAATATAAATTATGAGGACTCCTTGTCCTCTACCTTTTCTATTGCTTTACTTAATAAATTCCGTTGTTGATGTTTAAAAAAAAAAAAATACATACATAATTCACTAGGCTAGGGGCACACTGGATAATTAAATTTGTCTCTTATCAAATTTTCCAACTTCTGTGGAATGTTCTTATTGTATTACACTTGCATCTGATTATTTTATTTAATAATTCTGGGATTCTTTCAGGTTGAAGTTCCAAAAAACCGTGGGAACAAAAGAATGCAACGTTACTATTTCAGGTCAACGTCTACAATGATTGTCCGAATATGGTCCTCATGGCTTGTCCATCAAACACCTGAGCCGTTTGATTTTATTCCGAAGGGTGTGGTGAAGCTCCACCTTGATGCTCCTGATGAGGGCTTCATGGAATTCGTCCCAAATTTCGATGTGATTGTTCTTTCATCTGGCCACTGGTTTGCGAAGCAATCGGTCTATATCTTGAACAATGAGATTGTGGGAGGACAGTTATGGTGGCCAGACAAGAAACGCCCAATGAAAGTTAACAACATTGAGGCTTTTGGAATATCTGTTGAAACAATTCTCAGTGCCCTTGCTACACATCCAAATTACACTGGTCTGACCATCGTACGTTCTTTTTCACCCGATCATTATGAGGGTGGGGCATGGAATACAGGAGGATCGTGCACAGGGAAGGTAAATCCTGCCTTAGATGGTGAATTAGTGGAAAATGGATTTACAAATATAATGCACGAGAAACAGGTGGCGGGTTTTGAACGTGCAATCAAAAAGATGACAAACAAATCAAAATTGAAGTTCATGGACATCACAGGAGTCTTTGCATACCGCCGTGATGGGCATCCAGGCCCATATAGGAGCACTGACCCAAACAAGATCACCAAACGTGGGCCCAATGGGAAGCCCCCACCACAAGATTGCTTACACTGGTGTATGCCAGGTCCGGTTGATACGTGGAATGAACTGGTGCTTGAAATAATTAGCAGAGAATTTGAGGGAGACCAGAGCCTTCATTCCTGAGTCATGCACTGTATGTTGCAAACTAATCATCATTCTCGGAAGTTTGATATGTTACGGATAGGTGTGGAAAAACTAGTAAGTTATGGCTAGGTGAGTGTTTACCTAGTCCTATTCTTTAAAGATACCTTGTAGAGAGAAATATCATTTGTAACACACAGATAGTTTGTGAATAACAAGCTTATTTTGTTGTTAAATTATAAAAATGTATTTGCAGACATCTTTACTTCCATTCCATTTTCAGCTCCATCAATGTATGTCAATGGAAAAAAATTGAGCCGGTTTTGAATTACCATTAATTACTTTTGTCAAAATCTTTTTCCGTACGGTGCATTTAACTTTTCATTCAGTTATGTAGAGTTATGAAGGTAATTTACCAGCCCTGGATGATCATTCCCTGAGGCAATGTATGAGGAAATAAACACAAAATGTTAGTGACTACAAGAAGGTAATTTGATGCTTCTTGTTGTACTTGAAATGTTTCTTATCCTTCTCATGTCTCTCTTTATGCTTTATTTATGCTGTGTAAGGGTGCTTTACTTGTTTGAAATGTTTCTTCTCTCTCTGTCTCTCTCTGCTTTATGTCTTTTTCTTTTTCCTTTTTCTTTTGTGTGTGCTGTGTAAGGGGTGGAGTTGGACTGACTGTTGTTTGTTCTTTCATTTTTTTTTTTTTTAATTTAAATTCTTTGTTCTTCTTCCCTTAAGTGGTTGCATGGAAAACTTTAGATTGTTTTAACTAATTTTGTCTTTTCCCATGAAGGAATGGCGATGGGGCCGGGCTACGTTTATGGCATCCCGTCCCGACAAATAACGGGGCGTGGAGGTGCTAGAATAATTTTTTTACTCTAAGGAGGGGACGATACTAATGAGAGATGATATGGTATGTGAATAAAAACAATTAATGAGTAATAGTTAAAAAGATTCAAGATGAGAGATAGAGATGTGAAAAATGAGATAGGTGTAAATATTGTAGTATTTTATTCTGATCATATTTAAAGTAAATCCCATCCCCAAGTAGGGGTGGGCAACGGTTTATCCAAACCGCTCAAACCGCTCAGCCCGCATATAAATGGGCGGTTTTGCAAACATAATGCGGGCGGATGCGGTTTGAAATATGACAAATTTGCGGGTTGAGGGCGGGTCGCGGGTTAAACCCGCAAAAACCGCCCGCACTTTAATTATTATTATCATTATTATTTTTTCTTATATACCAACTTTGTAACTTTAACAGGAGCACCATTATGTTCTCTATGACACTAGGATCTTTATTGTACGGGAAAGAAATAAACCTTCTCGTATAATCCTGTTGATCAAGTCTGCACTCCTCCGTACGACGTCGCTCTACTCCCTGAAAACACAAACGTGAGCTAGCCGGCGGGTGTGTGCCGGAAACCTCTCCGATGCCTAAGTCAGTAAACTAGACAAATAGACAAAAGCTCTGTGTACTCGGAAATCAAAGTTCAGTTACCTCTCCATAGGTGATGTTTGTGAGTTTTTATAGGTTCCGTGTGGCACAATTCAAGTAGGACTCTTACTCCTCCATGTAAAGTCCTATTAGGATTCATACTCCTGAAAGATAATGCTTATCCTTCAACACCCCCCTCACTGCTTAAACCAAGTGAGATGGTTTTACCATGGTCGGACTCCTATGTGGCCGAACTAAGCATGGCTATACTTAGCCGCAGAATAGACCGAATTATCCTTAGTTCGGTTCGCTGCCCTTACCTTAGTTCCTCTTCCATAAACCATAGTAAGCCCAAACCGAGCTAACTTTTAGTAAGGTTTAGGCTATGTTAACTACACTGCGCTATGACCGGCATAAGTTTTAGTATGGCGACCGAACTAACCGTAGCCCTTTAGGACCGGAGTAACTTCATGCCTCTGTAAGACTGGAGTAACTTCATGCCTTTGTAAGACCGGAGTAACTTTATGGCCATTTCACTCAGTACTTCGCACAGCGGCTCATAACGGCCCATTACTTAGCTCGGCCCAATTTTCATATAAATTACCCTCTCAATTGCCCCTTAATTCCATCTGCACAGTATGATAAGGATTATCTATCTACGAGCCGAGCTAAAGTTTTTAAACCTACCCAGCCGAGCTAAAGTTTCTAAGCCTATCCAGCCGAGCTAAGGTTTTTAAGCCTATCCAGCCGAGCTAGAACCCTTTAGCCTTTCCAGCCGAGCTATATTCCATACCGGGCTCAGCTTGTCCGGTCAAAACGTCCCTTCAATCACAGCAACTGAATCGCTTCTCATTCCGATGACACGTGGCATGCCCTCATTGGCTGGAGGCAGCTGTCACGCCGCCCTCGTACCTCGCGTAATTTGAACAGTTCCCGCCTTTTGCCCCTTCTCTTTCCACAAAACAAACCCTTTTGTTTTTTCTTCCAAAACATTCAACTCACTATTCAACCCCTTCCTTCTCTCTCTCGTGCCTCCATTGTTTTTCAGCCTTGCAACAGTGAAACTCGTGCTTGCTGCTGCTTTCTACTTCCATTTCCTTCCTCTTGACCTGGTAAGCCACTCAAATCTGTTTCAGTTTTCTTGTTTTCGCTCTTGTTTAATCCATAGCACACTGTTTTGTGTTTTTTGCAAAACACTTCATTGTCATTTTGCTGCCTGGGCTAGTATTTTCTGGAAAAACTTTAGCAATAGAACACTTGAATTCATGTAATAATCTGAGAATCAATGGTTTCAATCCAAAATTATAATATAACCGATCTAGGAAGTTGTTTGTAGTTGATGTCACTCTATCAGACTACTTAACCGAACTAGCACTTTATGTTTATACCAGTAGTTTCAATAAATCAAACCATTTTTTGATTTATCATGGCCGAGATAACAAACCGAACTAAGTCTGTAATTAGCGTACTTGAAAGTCCAAACCACCACCAGGCTATAACTTGGGGCTAAACCAGCCTTCTTAGTTTAAACCGAACTAAGAGCGCTGCCCCTAGAGGCGCAACCGGGCCAACATAACCTTTGCACAAACCGAGCTAATAGGTCTCTAGTTTAAACCGAACTAACAAGCCTCATGCTCAAACCGAGCTAAGACCTATAACTTCTCCTCTTAGCCGAGCTAGGACTTGATTTATCTTGCCTTTATTTCTCTTTAGCACAGTCCAACGGTCTGTGCTTAACACCTGTGTTTTTTAACTTTGCAGACTTTAGGTTGCCCAGGCACTTCTTTGAGTGCTCAACCGAGTTACTCAGCCCACTTCAGCGACCGAGCTAACCACAAGTATAATTTATTCATAACTTAAGACAAAAAAATGGGTAAATATAGGTTTTTAGTAGAAACACCTGGTGGCCTGGCCGAATTCCGAAGGGAGTATAACATTCCTGACGACGTCCATCTCACTTTAGCCGAACAAGATATCATACCTTGGGGAAACCCTGGTTTTGTTCCCTTCACCCTCCTTTCCATTGTAGAAACCGGCCTTAGATTCCCTGTATAGCCCTTACTTTGTGAATTCCTTAGGCAAACTAGGATATGCCCAACCCAGCTTTCCACAAACTCATACCGCATAATAAATGGTATAGCCGAGCTAAACCGCCGTGCTGGTATTAACCTCGGCCTAGCCGAACTTTTCCACCAATATTCCATAGGCTCAAAAGAATATGGGTGGGTCTATTATTTAAGAATACGTCGCCGCCGAGAGAAAATAATAAAAGACACACCGGACAAAGACTTAAATGATGATGATTTTTTCTGGGTATCTGGGAATTTTGAAGACCACCAAGCCCAGATCCCAGGCCGCAGTATAAATGAGAATAAAGGAACACCCGGTATAATTATTTCGGCTCTATTGCCTGCTTTTGTTTTACTTCAGTTTCCGACTTCTGAACCGAACTAACAGTTGTCTTCTTTTTGCAGATTCAGCCAATCTTCAATCTCTTTACAGTTACCCCAATCTGAACACTCTCCGCGCCGCACTACGATTTCCAGAAAGAAATTGGGCCAAGCTGCTGAATTTTGAGTCGACGTACAGATACAGCAGCCGGCGTAAAGCCAGAGTAACAGACTTCTTACTGGAAGCCTCTCCCGAACCGGACCCCAACTTGCCCCAAATCAACCTAGTCCCTCTGACTGCCAAAGAAGAGATGGCAAAGAGGAACAGAGTCAGGGCCCTCCTAACCGAAACAAACAGAGCCGAGCTACCACCACTGAACCAGACTCAGGAAACAGTGGTGGCCCTTCCATCTCAACAACCCTCCTCATCGCGCCCCAGCAAGCGTGCCCGGACTACTCAAGTCGAGCAACGCCTTGTTGATGAAGATGAAACCATCCTTCCACCAAGCCCTCCTCCGAGCCCTCAGCCGGAGCGTTCTGACTGGGCTAGCTCCTCCAAGTGGGCTCCGAAAATGACTTTTCAGAACCGAGATATCCAGGATACTGACTCGGTGGTCGCTGAGAAGGATCACATGATGGCATTCAACCTTGCCAGGAGTGTCTGCCTTCCAGCAGACATGAAGCACCACCAACATCTGACTGAGCTAAGGGCCATTCGTTCGGCCACGAAATCCATGGTGCTTGTAAGTAGCTTCTTCTGTTAACCTTTCTAATTTGCACAACTTTCATCTCGGTTTGATTACAAGTCTCCCCCTTCTTTTGCAGGCTATGCAGAAGAGCCACATCGCTCACAAGCGTGTGCTGGAACTTCGTGAGACTACAAGGCAGGCCTTGGCCGAAGTGACAGAAAAGTCGGCCGAGCTGGAACAAGCCAGGAAACAAATAGCCGAGCTAAAATCCAAGAACGGTCGTCTGACCAGACTCGTTAGCTCGGTTGAAGCGGAGAAACAAAAGGCTGCAGCTGTGATCAAAGACAAGTACCTGCGCGAACTTGCTAAACTTGAAGGCAAGAAGAACGCCGAGATAGAGCAACTGAAGAAGAGTGTTGACGACGCCGAGCTGCGGGGTTTCAAGGAGGGGGAGGCGGCTTACATTAAACAATGTGAAGCTGCCAAGGATCTCTTCTTCAAGTGTGGCTGGAGGGGTGCCGTGGTGCAGCTCGGTCATGGACCTGAGACCGAGGTATTCAATCCTCCTCAGTATTTCATACCGAGCTCACTAGCAGAGTACGCTGCCGACCTTCATAAGCAATTTCTTGAGGAAGGTGATGATGAAGATTCTGCTTCTGAAGACAACTCCCAGCCCGGTCGCCAATCTATTTCTCAAATTCCAGTGATCTCCAACCCTCCAGCACCTGATGCAACTATTGTGGTGCCTCCAGCTGAGTCAAACCAAGGGGAGCTTGCTTCAACCGAGCCTAACCAAGTTCTGGCTACGACCGATCTTCCAGCTGAGACCGGACTCAGAATTGAGTTGGATGCTGATCTGGATGATCTCTTCAACTGATTTTGTAACTTTCTTCTTTTTGCTTTTTGTTTTGCTTTTTGGAAGGCAATTGTAACCGGGCTGGGGCCCCTCCTTTGTACTTTGGAACTTGTCAATGAAAATCTTCTCAACTGTCACCTCGGTTTGCTACTCTTCTTGTACTTGCTTTCTTACTGCAGTTTGAATGAAGTAGTGCTTTCTCTTGCCGAGATAATTCATCCAGGTCTTAATCTTGTAATCAGACTGGCCATACCAGCCAACCACTCTTTAGCCGATGTCCCTACTTCGGCTGAAGAGTACTAAGAGTTGGTTTAATCCAGCCAACCATTCTTCAGCCTAAACCCTTACTTCGGCTGAAGAGTAATAAGAGTTGGTTTAATCCAGCCAATCACTTTTTAGCCCAAACCTTTACTTCGGCTGAAGAGTAATAAGAGTTGGTTTAATCCAGCCAACTTCTAAATTGGTTTTTCCAGCCAACCTAGAATAAAATGTTTGGTTATTCCGACCAAACGTCCTGCAGCCTGTATCCTTATCTTGGGCTTAGGAATGGTGTTGGTTTAATCCAGCCAACTTTAGAATAAAATGTTTGGTTATTCCGACCAAACGTCCTGCAGCCTGGATCCTTATCCTGGGCTTAGGAAGGGTGTTGGTTTAATCCAGCCAACCTCTAAGTTGGTTTTTCCAGCCAACCTAGAATAAAATGTTTGGTTATTCCGACCAAAATTGATCCTGCAGCCTGGATCCTTATCCTAGGCTTAGGAAGGGTGTTGGTTTAATCCAGCCAACCTCTAAGTTGGTTTTTCCAGCCAACCTAGAATAAAATGTTTGGTTATTCCGACCAAACGTCCTGCAGCCTGGATCCTTATCCTGAGCTTAGGAAGGGTGTTGGTTTTTCCGGCCAACTATGTTTACAATGTTCCTAACTCACTAAAACTATCTTTTACAGAAAATAACTTATACTGAAAAGTATCTACTTGTTTTATTGAGAAAGGAAAAGGAAAATTACATATGCTCGAAAAAGTTAAAAATAAAATAATCTGAGATTGGCAGTGTTCCATGGCCTGGGAATGGCTTTGCCGTCCTCATCTTCCAAGTGGTATGCCCATTTTCCTGCTAATCCAATCACTTTGTAAGGTCCTTCCCAATTGGGCCCTAACTTGCCATCTCCTAGTACTATGGTGTTTTCCATTACTTTGCGCAGTACCCAGTCTCCGATTTTGAATTGCCTTGGATGTACTGTCTTGTTATACTTTCTAGACAATTCTTGTTGGTATGAGGCAATGTAAACCAGCGCTCTGTCTCTTCTTTCTTCCGCAAGGTCGAGCTTCAATGTTATGGCTTCGCCATTCAAGTCTGGATCAAAATTCTCGCTTCGAATTGTGGGGAGGCCAACTTCTAGTGGAATTACTGCCTCCATACCATAGGCTAAGGAAAATGGAGTTTCTCTTATTGACCGCCGAGGTGTGGTGCGGTAAGCCCATAAAACATGAGGGAGCTCTTCTACCCACTTGCCTTTGGCTTTCTCTAATCTTTTCTTCAATCCATCCAAGACTACCTTGTTTGATGCTTCTGCCTGACCATTTGCTTGGGGATATGCCGGTGTAGAATTGTAGAACTCTATCTTGTACTCTTCACAAAGCTTCTGAAGATTCTGCCGTCGAACTGAGTGCCATTGTCTGATATTAGCACATTTGGTATGCCAAATTAAGTGACGATATTCTGTCAGACAAACTTCTTCACATCTTTTTCTTTGATTGATGCCAAGGCTTCTGCTTCCACCCACTTTGTGAAGTAGTCGGTTGCTGCGAGAAAGAACTTCATATTGCCTGGTGCTGTTGGAAGTGGCCCTACTATATCCAACCCCCACATTGCGAAGGGCCATGGGCTGGTTAGAGGTAGAAGTTCTTTGGCAGGTTGGTGTATTTGGTGTGCGAACTTTTGACACTTTTCGCACTTTTTGACATACTTTTCTGAATCTGCTTGCATGTATGGCCACCAATATCCTTGCGAGATTGCTCTGTATGCAAATGATCTTCCTCCTTGATGGCTTCCGCATACGCCCTCGTGTATCTCGAATAAAAATGCTTCCACTTTGCTGGAATGAACACACTTTAGGTAGGGTCCTGAAAATGACTTTTTGTACAATGCTAAAGATGAGGAGAGCCAAAATTGGTGCGACTTTGCTCTTATTCTGTTGGCCTCTTTCTTTTCTTCCGGTAAGGTGCCATCTTTCAGGAACAGTATGATGGGATCCATCCAAGACGGGCCTAGCTCGGCGCAACATACCTCTTCTGCTTCGGGGTCTTCAATGCTTGGTCTAGGTAGGTAGTCGATCAGCAATGGATGAGGGATGAAAGTATCTGCCATTGAAGCAAAGCCTGCTAATTCATCTGCTCTGTTGTTTTCTTCCCTGCCGATTTGTTCTATCCGCACTACTTCAAATTTCTTGATCTCTGTTCTGACCAACTCTTGGTACTTAGCCATCCTGTCGTCTTTTGCTTCGTAGTCGCCTAATATTTGGTTGACCACTAGTTGTGAGTCGCTGTAGACCATTAGCTCGGTGGCCTTCATGTAGAATGCTGATTTGAGGCCTGCAAGAAGCGCTTCATATTCCGCTTCATTGTTTAATGCTGGGAAGCCAAGGTTGATTGCCTGCTCCACTACTAGGCCGTCTGGAGAGATGAGGACTATGCCAAGTCCTACTCCATGCCGGTTGGATGCTCCATCCACGAAGAGCTTCCACATCTCTCCGACGAACAACTTCCAGCAAGTGGAGGGATCAGATGATGCCTTGGGGTCTTCCATGTTGCTGGTGTCTTCTTCTTCATGGTCCATGCCTGTTGTCTGCCCTTCACAACCTGATTGTACCAAGTCTTTATTTGTTGGTGAGTCTTGACTTGGTGTGGCATGGTTTGCTTCTTCCTCCCTTACTTTGTTCTGGTCTGCCTTGGGACTTGACTGGGTAACCTGTACCAGGGGTTGCGTTATTCCGACGTCAACTTCCATCCCTAGCTCGGTTGTTTCAGTCAGGTCGACTGGGCAGATATGATGGCTTCCTGGGGTGAATTCTGCGACAAAGTCTGCCAAAGCTTGAGCTTTTATCGTGGTCTTGGGTTGAAACTTGATGTCATATTGTCCCAACTCTACTGCCCACTTCAAGATTCGTCCAGAAAAGTTCTCCATTTCAAACAAAGCTTTTAATGGGAAAGCTGTGAGGACGACTATGGTGTGGGCGTGAAAGCAATGTGACAACTTCCTTGAGGCCATCACCAAGGCTAAGGCCAGTTTTTCCAGTGGCAAGTACCTCGTTTCGGCGCCCAGCAATGTCTTGCTGACATAATAGATGGGCAGATGTTGGATTCCTTCTGTGTGGACCAACACTGCGCTAATTGCGTGCTGCGAGACTGCCAGGTACAAGAAGAGTTCTTCTCCAGGAATTGGGGTTACAAGTAGTGATGGAGAAGACATGTATTCTTTTAAGCTTTCCAGGGTGCGGTCGTATTCATCGTCCCACTCAAACTTGGCTTTTAGAGCATGGAAAAATGGTCGTAGTCTGTCTGACGACCGGCTTATGAACCGGTTGAGTGCAGCTGCCATGCCGGTGAGATGCTGTACTTCCTTTACTGAGTTTGGCCTCTCCAGATCCTGAATTGCCTTGATTTGAGAGGGGTCTGCCTCTATACCCCGGTTGGTTACCAGGAAGCCCAGGAATTTGCCATATCCTACTCCGAATGCACACTTGGACGCATTGAGGCGCAACTTGTGCTTCTTCAGGATCTCAAACATTTCACCTAGGTCCTTGAGATGGTCATTCTCATCCTTGCTCCTGACCACCATGTCGTCGATGTAAGCCTCCATTGTTCTGCCTAACAATGGTTCAAACATCTTGGTGACCATTCGTTGGAATGTCGCCCCTGCGTTCTTTAGGCCAAAGGGCATGACCTTGTAGCAATACAGTCCTCTTGGAGTTGTAAAGGACGTGACTTCCTGGTCTGGTTCATGCATGGCGATCTGATGGTAGCCTCTGTATGCATCAAGAAAGCTAAGTTGGTTGTGCCCCGCCGTTAGGTCTACCAGTTGATCTATTCGTGGTAGGGGGAAGCTGTCCTTTGGGCATGCTTTGTTAACTGTCTTATAGTCGACGCAGACACGCCATTTACCATTCTTCTTTGGCACTACGACTGTGTTGGAGATCCATCTGGGGTAGTGTACCTCCCTGATAGCTCCTGCCTCTAGTAGGTTTCCTACTTCTTCTGCCACTATCTCGGCGTGGTGGAGTACCGATTTGCGAGTGTGTTGAATGATTGGTCTGGCGGATGGGTGGACATTGAGTTGGTGACAGATGAAGTTGGGATCAATGCCTGGCATGTCGTACGGTGTCCAGGCGAACACTTCGATGTTAGAGGTCAAAAATTCCAAGACCTCTAATCTCTCAGTACTGGACAATGACGAACCGAGCAAAAAGAACTTATCCGGGTTCTTTTCATTTATCCTTACCTCTACCAAGTCTTCCACCGCTTTTTGATTAGCTACTTTACCGACATCTGCGAACAGTTCATTGCTCTCAGGTTCTTCTACCGAATGAACATATCCCTTGGCAGCGCGGCTGCCGTTAACCGTAACAAAGTATTGCTTGGACATGATTTGGTCTCCAAAGACCTCTTCAATTACCCATGCGTCGTTGGGGAATCGCATTACTTGATGGTAGGATAACGCCACCGCTCGCATGGCATGCAGCCATGTTCTGCCCAAGATGATGTTGTAAGTGGAAGGGACTTTCAATACCCAGAACTCCACTTGTTCTGTTACGCTTCCTGCTCTAACTGGAAGAATTATTTTGCCGACTGGCCACTCTGGCATTGAGTTGAATCCAATCAGGGGAGATACGGCAGGTGCCAAGTCTTTATCTTGTAACTTCAATTGTTTAAATGTTTCGTAGTACATTATTTCACATGAACTACCTTGGTCAATCAAAATTCGCTTGACGTCAAAATCCTTGACTCGGAGAGTGACAACCAGGGCATCATTGTGAGGGCAATATATCCTCGCCAAGTCTCTATCTAAAAAAGACATGACGTTCGTGACCTCTATCTTCCCCTTTTTTAAGGTAGGTTGCGCACTTAGTACCTCTCTTAAGTGCTCAGCCTTCTTGATTGACCCTCTGAGCTCGCATACACGCTCAGGTTCGAAGACTCCATGTATCACATTGATTATGCCTTGAGGTGGGGCGTCGATTGGCATCCTGTTGGGGTTATTGTGGTCCTGGGGGGCTGGTTGCGTCCCTCCTTCAATGTACTTATCCAGGTGACCTGCTGCCACCAACTCCTCCAGGTGCTGTCTCAATGGCGTGCAATTTTCAGTACGGTGCCCCTTTTCCTTGTGGAAGGTGCATCGTGATCTTTCGTCGTAGTCTTTCTGAGCTTCTCCTAGCTTAGCTGGCCATCTGACGAAAGGCTCATTGCGTATTTCGCTTAGAATCCAGTAGATCGGTTTCTTGAATACCATGGTTATGGCAGTGCGGACTCTCAACCATCTTTTATCTTGGTCCTCTCCATTGTCTCACCTGCCTCGTCCGTTTTTGTTTGGACGGTCTCCCGTGTTGACCTTTGCCGAGGCCTTTTTCTCCGGTACTGCGGTCGTGCCAGATTTTGTTTTGGCACGTGCGCCATCCTCCTCTAGCCTGATGTGCTAATGCACTCTTTCCATCAAGGCTTCTATGGTGAGGGGCGGTGTCATGGTGATTGAGTCCCTTAGTCTGTTCCCGACTAGAAGGCCTCTTTTGTATTGTGCAATGGCGAGATTGGTGGGGCAATCCCCAATCTGGTTGAAGGTCTCCCAGTAGCGACTATTGTAGGATCTTAGGGTCTCCTTGTCGCCCATGTCGATGGAGAGTAGCTGGTCGATCTCCACCGGAGTTTTGGTGTTTGTTCTGAACCTTGTTACGAACGCCTCTGTTAATTGTGCCCAGGAGGCTAGGCTGCCTTCGGGAAGTTTTTCGAACCAAGTCAAGCCTAGGTCGCCAAGGCTAGATGGGAAGAGGATGCACATTAAAGCCTCGTTTCACCGATATACAGCCATGACCTGGCGAAAGTGGCGAAAGTGTGAGTAGGGGTCCGTCTTTCCCTCATATGTAGTGAATTTGGGCTGAAGGAAGCCTGATGGTAGGGACGCGTTTTCAATCGCCGGAACGAACGGCGAGGTCTGCAGCCTTGCTAATGCCTTGTCCGTTGGTTCGTAGGCAGGGCGCGGTATTGGCATTCCAACCTCGACGCTTCCATGCGTCCGAGGAGCCAACCGCTGTAAGGCAGAAACTCTGTGCGGATCGCGCGCCCTGGCGTCCTCCTTCCATCGTGCCTTCTCTTCGAGCACGGTTCGTAAGTCGGATGATCTAGGCAACTCCGTCTGTCTGGATCTCGTTTGGTGCGTATGTGAGGGCCAATAGGTGCTTCCTTCAGTGTTCGACCTCTCAGATCTCGTCCTCTCAGGCCTGGAGTGACGAGTTCTGGAAGACCTGGATTGGATATCGCCTGTCCTGAGGCTTCTTCTCTCTGCTTGTAAGGGTGTGGTATTCCTACTACGATCTTCCGAGTAGCGAGGGGGCGTCTTGCTTGTGCGCCCCTCTCCTGTCGCCACTCCTTTTCTCTTCATTTGGCGCTTTAGAGATTCCATGTCCGCCGCCATCCGTCGTATCAATTCGTCCTGCTCCTTGACGCGATCCTCCAAAGCTTGAGGATCAATCCTCCGCCTTTGTCTCTCTGGACTCTGTGAACGAGAGTGACGGGGGCTGTTAGTCCGCCTTCTCCCCCTTGTATCCCTCCTGGGATTTTGTCTTTGTGGCTCCAAGTCCGCCATAGGAGGGATAGAAGGTAGGCCTTCGCGCCTCACACCTCCTTTTGGTGTTTGCCCGTCGATGGCGGACTGTGGCAAATCTTCGTTGTGCGCTATTGATTCTAAAGAGGAAAAGCTTGATCAAGATATTTTGTTCTTGTCTGTTTTCCCACAGACGGCGCCAATTGTACGGGAAAGAAATAAACCTTCTCGTATAATCCTATTGATCAAGTCTGCGCTCCTCCGTACGACGTCGCTCTACTCCCTGAAAACACAAACGTGAGCTAGCCGGCGGGTGTGTGTCGGAAACCTCTCCGATGCCTAAGTCAGTAAACTAGACAAATAGACAAAAGCTCTGTGTACTCGGAAATCAAAGTTCAATTACCTCTCCATAGGTGATGTTTGTGAGCTTTTATAGGTTCCGTGTGGCACAATCCAAGTAGGACTCTTACTCCTCCATGTAAAGTCCTCTTCGGATTCATACTCTTGAAAGATAATGCTTATCCTTCCACACCCCCCTCACTGCTTAAACCAAGTGAGATGGTTTTACCATGGTCGGACTCCTATGTGGCCGAACTAAGCATGGCTATGCTTAGCCGCAGAATAGACCGAACTATCCTTAGTTCGGTTTGCTGCCCTTACCTTAGTTCCTCTTTCATAAACCATAGTAAGCCCAAACCGAGCTAACTTTTAGTAAGGTTTAGGCTACGTTAACTACATTGCGCTATGACCGGCATAAGTTTTAGTATGGCGACCGAACTAACCGTAGCCCTTTAGGACCGGAGTAACTTCATGCCTCTGTAAGACCGGAGTAACTTTATGGCCATTTCACTCAGTACTTCGCACAGCAGCCCATAACGGCCCATTACTTAGCTCGGCCCAATTTTCATATAAATTACCCTCTCATTTATTTTTAAGTATTTCTCAACTTTCTTAATGCCATAAAATTATCAAGTTCTAAACTTAGTTTCTTATATGATTTTCATTAGTGACTCATCCACTTTTTCCTAATAAAATTTTCCTTCTGATGGTCGATGGAGCTTCTAGTTTGATTATTGATTACTGAACTGGCAATTCTAATTGAGTACAACCTTTAATGCATTGATATACATTTTTTAATGCATTGATATACATTTTTTTCATGGCAAAAATACTAGTGTAGGGTCTCTTTGTTTTGGGTACTTTCATTTAATGTATTGATATTCAAATTTTATTTGTAAACTCATCAGAAAATTGTTGTCAAATGATCACAAATATATAAAATGAATCTGATGCCTAAATTCGATGAAAAAAAAAATTCAAAAATTAATTTTTAAAGAAAAAAGTGTAAACTGTAAATCGCCCGCACATCTGCAAATCCTATCTGCACAAACCGCAAACCGCACTGCGGGCGGTTGCGGGTTGACTTTTTCCCAAACCACATAGATACGAGCGGGTCAAAATCGAACCGCAAATCACACAAAATCGATCCGCGAACATCCCTATCCCCAAGGACACGGGAAAAATAGCCCGTTGTGCCTTAAAATGGTATAATTTTAGTATATCGCTAAAACCAAAATGATGTACACTCCCCCAATATAGAAATGGTACATGAGGAAAAACATTTGATCCAACTGTGCCTAATTGGAGTTGAAATGACATTGAAAGGTCTGTTTGTTTTTGTTTTTGTTTTTGTTTTTGTTTTGTGTTTGTGTGTTTTACTTCTTTTATTTTATTTTTTATTTTTCTGTCTTTTTTTCATCTTTCCTAGACAGGTTGAGACTTGGTTTCATAAAATGCTTCAAATATGCATTCCAATTATCTTGAAAATCACTTAAAATACTAAGCAGCTAGTAAAGAATCCCGGGGCTTTTCCCAAATTAAGTCAAATTAGCAACTTAATTCTTAAATTAGGTCTAGTTTGGACGGAATTCTCAAACTAGGTTAAAACGTGGTTGTGAACCACGCTTTCATAATTTTTGTGCCTATCGTGCGGAAATTTTGTGAAATCGTAAAAACATGTTTCCAAACCACGCTTTTAATTAAAAAAGCGTGGTTACAAATCATGCTTTTAATTAATTTTTTTTTTTTTCTGAAAGCGTAGTTGTAAACCACGCTTTTAACTGAATTTTTTTTTCTTCCTAAAAACGTGATTGTGAACCACGTTTTTAGCCAAAATGTAAAAACGTGTTTTGAAAACACGTTTTCAACACAAATTGAAACCACAGTCAGAGGCTTCAGTCACACACACACACTCACACTCACACACACACACACACACTCTCTCTCTCTCTCTCTCTCTCTCTCTCTCTCTCTGTGACACACACACACTCACATATATAATTTTTAATATATATAAATTTTATTTTATAAAATTGAGACTAATATTAAATATATATAATAATTTATAATAGCAAATAATAATCAACTATATAATTTTTATAATTTTTGTAAATATAAATCATTTTTATATAATTTTAGAAATAATTTTTTACAAATTAAATTAAAACAATCATACATACGTATGTATATAACCTGTCCAAAAGTTAAAATGATAATTATTTTTTACCCTTAAATGATAATTATTTTTTATTTTTTATTTCTTAACCAAATTAATTTTTAATTTTTAAAAAAAATTCTAAAAATCAAACCATACATAGCCTAAAAATCTTTTGATAAGTCATTTTTTACGTTGGTAACTTATTTAATTATTTGTTAATTTTACGACATTTTTACCATCTGAGGCATGTTTGGTAACCATTTCGTTTTCAGTTTTCAATTTATATTTACAAAAATTTTTAAAGCTATCATAAAAACTTGTTTGATAATTTTTCTAGTTTATAAATGGTTGTCTCAATTTGTAAATTTGAGGAAAAAATGTAAATTTAGAAAATGAGTTTACATTGGTTTTTAAACAAAAATTTAAAAATTTTACTAATAAATTTTTTTTCAAATAAATTCAAAAAATGAGTTTACGTTGGTTTGTAAATAAATTTTTTTTCCAAAAAAACTCATTTTTTGAATTTACGTTTTTTCCTTAAATTTACAAATTGAGAAAACCATTTATAAACTAAAAAAATTATCAAATAAGTTTTTATGATAGTTTTTAAAATTTTTGTAAATATAAATTGAAAACTGAAAACAAAATGGTTACCAAACATGCCTCAGATGGTAAAAATGTCGTAAAATTAACAAATAATTAAATAAGTTACCAACGTAAAAAATGGCTTATCAAAAGATTTTTAGGTTATGTATGATTTGATTTTTAGAAATTTTTTTTTAAAAATTAAAAATTAATTTGGTTAAGAAATATAAAATAAAAAATAATTATCATTTAAGTATAAAAAATAATTATCATTTTAATTTTTGGACAGGTTATATACATACGTATGTATGGTTGTTTCAATTTACTTTGTAAACAATTATTTCTAAAATTATATAAAAATGATTTATATTTACAAAAATTATAAAAATTATATAAGTGATTATTATTTGTTATTATAAATTATTATTATATATATTTAATATTAGTCCCAATTTTATAAAATAAAATTTATATATATTAAAAATTATATATGTGAGTGTGTGAGTGGTGGGTGTGTATGTGAGAGAGAGAGAGAGAGAGAGAGAGTGAGTGAGTGTGAGTGTGGGTGTGAGTGTGTGTGACTGAAGCCTCTGGGTTCAATTTGTGTTGAAAACGTGTTTTCAAAAACACGTTTTTACATTTTGGCTAAAAAAAAAAAAAATTCAGTTAAAAGCGTGGTTCACAGCCACGCTTTCAGAAAAAAAAAAATAATAATTAAAAGCGTGGTTTGTAATCACGTTTTTTTAATTAAAAATGTAGTTTGAAAACACGCTTTTACGATTTTACAAAATTTCCGCGCGATAGACACAAAAACGTCGAAAGCGTGGTTCACAATCACGTTTTAGCCTAATTTGAGAATTCCGTTCAAACTAGGTCTAATTTGAGAATTAAGTTACTAATTTGACTTAATTTGAGAAAAGCTCCAAGAATCCCCTGCTTCTCAAAAAATAAATAAATAAATAAATAAATAAATAATAAAAAAGAAAAAAACAGTGAAGAATCCCATGTACACTACGTTCTAAACCTTTATAATTAATTTTTTAGGCTGTTATATATCACCAGCCTCATGATTTTCTTGATATAGTGAATTTTATACAAATACAGTATTTATTATGAAATCTATATAATAACATATATATATATATATATAATCTTTTCATTGCTCACTTCTGATGACACCCTCTCTCTGTCCACTCCATTAAATTCAGTGAAAGTCCAAGAACAAAATGGACCATGTGTGTTGGAGAAAAAGCATCAGTTTCACAGGTGAAATACATTCAAATAATTTTGAGACCTCACTAAGTTTGGGACGTCCAATATAATCTAAAAAGTCAAAAAGTTACTTAAAAAGTTAAAAAGTTAATACTATTTACCAAAAGTCAACAATTACGGCTGCACAATTCCCAATTCAAATTTTCCTCTAAAAACCAATTTTTACAATTTTTTATTACACATTTTTCCATAAAAAGTCAAAAAGTTAACCCAAACATCCATATTTTCAACCTCAATTTTTTAGTCCAAAAAGACAAAAAGTACACTTATTTAGTCTTCCCAAACTTGGCTGGTTGTTTGGGATGTCTTAAATAAGTGTACTTTTTATCTTTTTAGATTAAAAAATTGAGGAAAAAAATATGAATGTTTGGGTTAACTTTTTGATTTTTTATAGAAAAATGTGTATTAAAAAATTGTATAAATTAGTGTGTAGGGAAAAATTAGAATCGGAAGTTGTGCAGCCGTAATTTTTGACTTTTGGTGAATAGTGATAATTTTTTAACTTTTTAAGTAACTTTTTGACTTTTTGATTTTTTTTCAACTTGCCAAACTTGACCGAAATATTAAAATAAGATATTATTTTATTTTAGTCTTTACAAAATTGGGCTTTTGGTAATATATATATATATATTTTTTTTTGAAAATTACTTAGAGATCCCAATTAATTTGGGTTGTTTGGGATGACCTAAATAAGTGCACTTTTTGTCTTTTTACGAAAAGATGTGCAGAAAAATAGAGAGGTGATGTGATAAAAAAAGATAAAAAGATAAAAAGATGGATTATTTGGGACTTCCCAAACTTGGCCTAAGGGGTGTTTTGAAAAAATAGTTAAAAGCTGCTTTTTGATTTTTTTTTTTTTTTTTTACTTTTTTATAAGATAGGGAAGTGAGTTAAAAGTTAAAAAGTGACTTTTAATCCACTTTTCAAGATAGCCCTAATAAGCTAATGGTTGAGTTATTTTCAAATAGTATCATATGAATTTGTGATAGAATAAAGATTTGTGCCTCGAAATTTCTTCCCCCGAATGCCCCGAATGCCCAAAACGACGTCGTTGTGGGCATTCCGTTTTTTTTTTCTTTTTCTTTTTTTCTTTTTTTCCGCCATTGTTGACCTCTGCAACTCTGAGTTGCAGAGGAAGAGGGAGAGAAAGAGAGAGAGGGAGAGGGAGAGGGAGAGGGAGAGGGAGAGAAAGAGAGAGAGGTCGCGTCGCCTGCGCCGATCGCGTCCTCCTCCTTCGATCGTGTCCTCCTCCTCCATTTTTTAGGCCTCCTCCAGTCCTTCCTCCCCCTCCTCCTCCTCCTCCCCTCCCCTCCCCTCCCCCTCCTTCCCCCCTTCGTCTTCCTCTTTTCTTCTGCTGAAAAGAAAAAAAAAAAAAAAAATTAGGGGCATTCGGGGCGCTCGTTTTCGAGGCCCCAATCACAACTGTTTATGATATGTACATTCTTTGTCTCATCACATGTATGACATGTACAACCTCTGCTGAGGGAACCTTTCTCGGCCTAGTTGGTCCTGGCTCCAATTTCGAAGACAACCATGAATTCTGTTATTTGTTTAACTTTTGAGAGTAATGATAGAAACCTCTACAAAACACAATCCTCATAATCTTTAAAATAATCTAAATCATTCATATTACTATCAGATACAATTTTCAAAAAATAATTCAAATACATCAATGATCAATACATCAATAAAAATCGTGGAGCCTTCTTTTTTGAAGGTCTCAAACATCTTCTAACTTTTGGTTCAAGAGTGAAAAGTGGGAGGGAGGCTTTAGCATCATATTTTTCAAACTCCTATAGTAATTGGGTAAAATTTATTATTGAAAATCAATTTATAATACAACGTATTGATTTATTTATTTTTAATCGGATTGATTTTTTTTTTTAAACTTAACATATTAAATCCTAAATATGTTTTTTTTCTTGAAAATTTATGACATCGTATATTCTATTCAATGCCTAGAGGGTCTCTGATGTTAAAATTATTTATTATAGTGTGTGTTAATTTTTACAAATAAAGAAAATGTGAAATTTAATTTAATTAATGTGTTAAGGGTTTACTATTTTACAGAGTAAATGAGTATTTCGATAAAATAAAATATAAAAAAATGTCGTCCAATATTATTAATTTGTCACTTTCGGTCCTCTCTCTTTCCTTTCAACTCACCGTCCTCTTTCTTTATTAATTTGTCTATGGAAATTTCAAAACAAACACTAAATGACACAATTTCTAACACACTACTTAGCACATGCGTTGGAGATACCTTAATAACAAGTAGTTCAATGAATGTGATTCCAATAAGAAGGGAGGTTAGTACAATTTCTTTTTGTTAGTTGAATTTCTTTACATTGGAATTTTCACATGAGAAAATTTGAGGTGCTCATAAGATCCATTATGAGTCTCATTTTAATTATTGGGTTGTGCTACATCTTCTTAAATTTCAAACCAAGAAAAAATTTAAGATGATTCGATAATCATATTATTTTCATTTTATCGTATTTGTCTCTAAAAATATAAATGATCTATTTCAACTATATATTTGACATCCATTTTTTCATAGACACGTGTAACAAAATGAAAAGGTTGTGATTATTGAATCGAATTAATTTTTTTTATGGATAATATGCATTGAAAACCCTGAAAAATAAATAGTTTAGATCATCGAAACGGGACCCGTAATAGGCCCTATAAGCCCCTCAAGTTCTTCATGTTGAGCCCAACCATTTTTTTTCTCATACTAATAAAATCAACATTAATTTATGTTAGAAAACTAATTTATAAATAAAAAATTTATGTAGAAAATATATTCAAATTATGTGTCAATTGTAAATTTGAAATTATAAAGACACTGATGAGTATTTTTATTAAAAATGAACAGACCACATGAAATTGTTTAGTTTTGATTGATTTTTTAAAAATTGAGTTTTTTTATTTTTTGTTTTTCGCATTTTTATTTTTTTATTTTTAGTGAATTTTTTTAACAAAAATGAGTGAGACCCCACCACCCTCAATGAATGCTAATTAGTCCAAATTTTTTTTTTTGTCCTCCTCTCGTTGACTCCCACGTGTATATGGGGGTGGTGGGGGTCACCCCTAAGTGGGGGTCTGTATTACTTTTGTTTTTTTAATATTTTAATTATATATTTTTTAAACTTTTTAAATGTACTTAATCTAGATGTACCTAAAAAGTGAAATATTTGTGAAAACATATTTTAAAAAATCAATAAATACACAAGAATATAAAAATGCATTGAATTTTTGTATTTTTAATATTTAGTAAATTTTTAAATATTTTTGTATAAATATTATTATACTTTTTTAGTATATTTATATTAGTTATATTTAAAAATTAAAAAATTACTTAAAATATTTAAAAAAATTCAGAAAAAAATAAAAAAATGGGTAAAACAAAAGCGCAATTTTCAAAAAAAGACGAATAAACCAAACAACATTTGGGTCATAAATTCAAAGTTAAACTTTTAGAGCAATTGGCCCAAACTCTATTCTTTTTTTTTTTTTTTTTTTATATTTATTTTTAGGGATTTTTATTGATAAGTTCAATTTAGAAGTGGTTTAACCCAAGAAGTTCATGAAGGAATTTTTTAACCCATTTAGTTCCATGTATGTATAGTTTTATTCCATAAAGTCCATTTTCTTGATTTACACTATTTTCTTGGACACTTATGCCCTTATATTCAATTTTGATACTCTTATAAATATTTTTTGAACGATTAGCAATTTAATGATGTGAACATTCATATTTTAAAATTCATATTGGTAGGAATGTAAAATTGGCTCGTGGGCGGCCTGAAACCCGCCCGCGAGCCGGGGTGGGCCCGGCCCGTTGACAATGTGAATATTCACATTGACATGTTAACATTCACATTAATAGGAGTGTAAAATTGGGCCGCGTCCCATGGCGGCACGAAACCCACTCGCGGCCCGGGGCGGGCCCGGTTCGGCCCATTGACAATGTGAATATTCACATTGACATGTTAACATTCACATTGATAAGAGTATAAAATTGGCCCGCGGTCCATGGGCGGCCAAAAGCCTGCCCGCAGCCCGGGGAGGGCCCGGCCCGGCCCGTTGACAATGTGAATATTCACATTGACATGTTAACATTCACATTGATAAGAGTGTAAAATTAGCCCGCGCCTCGTGGCTGCCCGAAACCCGCCCACGGCCCGTGGGCGGCTCGGGGCGGGCCCGGCCCGGCCTATTGACAATGTGAATATTCACATTGACATGTTAACATTCACATTGATAAAAGTATAAAATTGGCCAGCAGCCTAGGGCGGGCCCGACCCGACCCGGCCCAGACCGTTGACAATGTGAATATTCACATTGACATGTTAACATTCACATTAATAGGAGTGTAAAATTGGCCCCCGTCCCGTGGCGGCGCGAAACCCACCCGCGACCCATGGGCGGCCCAGGGCGGGCCCGGTCCGGCCCATTGACAATGTGAATATTCACATTGACATATTAACATTCACATTGATAAGAGTATAAAATTGGCCTGCGGCCCATGGACGGCCAAAAGCCCGCCCGCGGCCCGGCCCGGTCCGTTGACAATGTGAATATTCACATTGACATGTTAACATTCACATTGATAAGAGTGTAAAATTGGCCCGTAGCCCGTGGGCGGCCCGAAGCCCGACCGAAGCCCGAGGCGGGCTTAGCCCGACCCGTGATAATGTGAATATTCACATTGACATGTTAACATTCACATTGATAGGAGTGTAAAATTAGCCTGCGCCCCGTGGCTGCCCGAAACCCGCCCACGGCCGGTGGGTGGCCCGGGCGCGGGCCCAGCCCGGCCTGTTGACAATGTGAATATTCACATTGACATGTTAACATTCACATTGATAAGGCGCGTAAAATTGGCCCGTGACCCGTGGGCAAACCGAAGCCCGACCTTGGGCCGGGGCGGGCCCAACCCGTTGGCAATGTGAATATTCACATTGACATGTTAACATTCACATTGATAGGAGTGTAAAATTGATCCGCAGCCCGTGGGTGGCCCGAAGCTAGACCGCTGGCCGAGGCGAGCTTGGCCCGACCCGTGACAATGTAAATATTCACATTGACATGTTAACATTAACATTAACATTGATAGGTGTAAAATTTGTCCGCTGCCTGAAGCTCGCCCGCGGCTCGGGGTAGGCCTGGACCCAAACCCGGGCCGCGCCCGGGCTTCCCATGGGACGCGAGTCAATTTTACACTCTTATCAATGTGAATGTTAACATGTCAATGTGAATATTTACATTGTCAACAGGCCGGGCTGGGCCCGCCTCGAGCTGCCCACGGGCCGTGGGCGAGTTTCGGGCAGCCACGGGGCACGGGTTAATGTTACACTCTTATCAATGTGAATGTTAACATGTCAATGTGAATATTCATGTTGTCAACGGGCCGGGCCCGCCCCGGCCCGGGGCCGGGCTTCGGGCTGCCCACGGGTCACGGGCCAATTTTACACTGTTATCAATGTTAATGTTAATATGTCAATGTGACTATTCACATTGTCAACAGGCTGGGCCGGGCCCGCCCTGGGCAGTGGGCGGGCTTCGGGCCGCCCACGGGCCACGGGCCAATTTTACACTCCTATCAATGTGAATGTTAATATGTCAATGTGAATATTCACATTGTCAACGGGCTGGGCCGGGCTCTCCCCGAGCCGCCTACGGGCTTCGGGCCGCCTATGGGACACGAGTCAATTTTACACTCTTATCAATGTGAATGTTAACATGTCAATGTGAATATTCACATTGTCAACAGGCTGGGCCGGGCCCACCCCGGGCCGCCCACGGACCGTGGGCTAGTTTTGGGCAACCACGGGGCGCGGGCTAATTTTATACTCTTATCAATATGAATGTTAACATATCAATGTGAATATTCACATTATCAACGGGTCGGGCCGGGCCCACCTAGGGCAGCCCACGAGCCGCGTCGGGTTTCGGGCAGGCCACAGGCCGTGGGCTAATTTTACATTCCTATCAATGTGAATGTTAATATGTCAATGTGAATATTCACATTGTCAACGGACCCGGGCCGGGCCGGGGCTTCGGGCTGTCCACGGGTCACGGGCTAATTTTACACTCTTATCAATGTTAATGTTAATATGTCAATGTGAATATTCACATTATGAATGGGCCGGCCCGAGCCCACCCCGGGCGGCGGGCTGGCTTCGGGCCGCCCACGGGCCGCGGGCCAATTTTACACTCCTATCAATGTGAATGTTAACTTGTCAATGTGAATATTCACATTATCAACGGGCCGGGCCTATTTTTTTTGCCTATGGGCAGGTTCGGCCCGACTCGAATTTTTCCGGGAACCCACGAGGATCGACATGGGTCGGGCCCCTACACATTGATGATATGAACATTCATATTGACGGTGTGAATATTCACATTAGGGGTATTTTGGTAATTATGTCATCCATAGAACTTATTGAAATATAAGAAAATAATGTGAACTAAATTGAACATAGGTAGATGAAAAGGGTATTTTGGTCTTCTTATCTCAAATTGGACCTAATAGAATAGTCAAAAAGAGTATGAGTTGGATGGAATAAATCTCTTAGAAAATAGATTTATCAAAAAAGCTCCCTTATTTTTATTTATCTAAAAGGATAATTTTATATTTCCGTAATTTATTTGTTCACATATCTATTTGATTGCTATTGTTGCACACCATTGCCGATGACTTTTCCAACAAGTCGTCAATAGCAGCGGGTGGATAGTAATATGAGCTCGTTTGACATGGTTTTGGGAAGTTCGCTTTTAGTCTCTTTTTTTGGTTTGTAGTAAAAGTTAAAAGTTGATTTTTTTGAATTTTTTTTCATTTGGGTGGTTTTTAGTCAAGGGTGAAATTACAATTTTACCCCTTATGAGTCAAAATATGTTACATGGGTGAAGTTGTAATATTTTAAACTAAATAGGGGTAGTTTGGTCATTTGATTATGATTTGACATCATAAACAAATATTAATCAAAAAAGCAAAAAGTCACTTTTTACCAACTTCCCAAATCATTTGTCTAAAAAAGCCAAAAGCTTAGTTAAAAGCCAAAAAGTCACTTTTTACCATATTCTCAAAGAAAAAAAGTCAAAGGTTTTTTTAGTTAAAATAGTCATAAAAAGATAAGATAGACTTTTTCGTTTAATAAAATAAAATATCAAATCTAACTCATAATCATTTCATTTTTTCATTTATAAAAGTCAAAAAATCTATCTCAAACGAGATTTTTTAACCTGAGATTAAAATAGCCAAAAAAATCAAAAAGTCAACTCATATTTCAAACAAAATTTAAAATAAAGAGAGTAAAGATAGCAAAAGTATAACAGTAAAAATAAAAAAAAATAAAAAAATAAAATAATAATTTGTACTTCTCATCAATATATCTCATTAATTACAGTATGTTTTTATAACTAAAAATATCATTAGGGTCTCGTTTGGCAAGTGACTTTTTTAGTCAAAAAGTTAAAAAATTACTAAAAAAATAAAAAAACCAACAATTCATACTAAAAAGTCAAAGATTTTTTTTTCTCTCTACTTTTTGCACATCTTTTCGTAAAAAGTCAAAAAGTCATCTCAAGCATACTAATTTTCTTTCCATCACATTTTAGCAAAAAAATCAAAAAATTACTAAAAAAAACCTATTACGAGGCCTAGCTGATGTCATATACACCTATAAAAATGAACTTTCCATCACCAATTTTTCTATTTTTTTATTAGGTAAATTATATTGCCCTTATCTGTGATTTAGAGAAATTACAAATAACCTCGTAGTTTTAACATAATTATGTTGATTTTTTTTTTTAGTAAGGTTAAATTAACTAAAACTAATACAAATATTGTGAAGACAAAAAAATATATTTTAATGTAAAAAAGTTGACAATATCTTTTTTTTTGGTTCAATATGATTAATAAATTATTAATGAAAAATATTAAGGTAACCTAATATAATTATATTAAAACTGTAGAATTTATTGTTTTAGTAGAAGTCAATGCAAGTTACTCGTTTTCATTTGAATGTATATATATATATATATCTATTATATACTCCCTCTTCATTTCATATTATTGAAAAATTAAAATTTAAAAATAATATTTTTAATTAAATTTTTTAGTTTTCTTAGATTGAAAAGATTTAATTTTTTTTTTTTTTTTTTTTTTTGTGTGTGTGTGTGTGGAATAAATAATTTGGGACATAGAGTATTATCTAGGATTATTTATAAGGAGACTTCTTAAATTGTTAAAAACTATCACTTTGACCTTCTAAATTATAAGAACTTATAAATAAACTCTTTAAACTATTAAAAGATATCATTTTATCCTCCTAAATTATAAACACGTACAAATTGAGCTCTAAACTATTGATGTGTTTCACTTTAATCGTTCTCATTAAGGGGTTCAATTTATTCACTTTTATAATTTAAAGCGCAAAGTGATACTTTTCAATAATTTAAGAGGCCTATTTATATGCTTTTATAATTTAAAAGATTAAAATAAGGGTCTTGCTAGCAAGTATCTATAGGTACAAGTAAAAATTTTTTTTTTGAAGAACATAAGATACTTTTCACTAAATTCAATGTATTTTTTAAAAAATTAATACACTTTCTAATATATTCATATATTTTCAAGATAGTTTATACATATTTTTTAATATTAAACAATGTATAAGAGATAATTATTAATAATTCATTTTAAAATAATACTTCTCAAAATATTGGTGTAAATAATTCTACTTATGGTGGACTTCAATTCGAAAAGGTCCGATCCCAAAACATCCGAAACCCAAAAATTAACTCCTAGGGATCCACAATAGATGTTCTCACATTTTCCATTCCATTGATGGAGAAATTTTTATGTGCTCTTTGGAGAAGCTCGTAAAAATTTAATTTTTAATTTTTTTATTAATTTTAGATCACATCACATCTCACATAATTTATTTATAAAAAGATAAATTAAGTTAAAAAGTTAAAAAATTAACTTTTTATTAACTTTTTAAAACACCCTTATATTTCAAGAAGACGTTACGTAATATTATTTTTTATTAATTATAAATGTATATATTATTTATTATCTTCAAATGTAATAAAATTTGTTGTTAAAGTTAATAAAGTAGCATATGATATATATGTTATTCGTATATAACAATTATTTTCACCTATGACTCCTCTGCCACGTGGTAAATTTATGAATGCGCTCGTGACGAAACGAACATCACAGCGGGTGATGTTATCATTTTTCTACTGTTAACTACTCTTCACACTCACTCACTCACACACACTCCACTTTTGAAATTCAAATCCTAGTCGTTCCCTCAAACTCCCCCAAATATCGTACTATATAAATTATTATTAAAACCCTAGCCCTAACCCAAACGCTCTCAACGGTCGAATTCCCAAACGGCTAATCCTTCTTCTTTTCTCTGTCTCCATTTTGTTGTCATCAAATCAAATTTCAAACCTTACTGATCTCTCAAACACCTTCCTCAGACAGCAAAAGATCGAAACAATTCTCGTGTTCGATTCCTCTTCCACAATTCACTCATTTGTGGACATCGCTTTTCTCAGGTTTTCTTTTCCTGATCTCTGAATTGTTGTTCCATTTGATTTATTCATCTCTTCTCTTCTCTTCTGTCTCTATGTGTGTGTGCGTTTGGTTGCTGAGAATTGATTAAATTAAACCAAACAGTGGTTTTTGTGTTTTTTATATGGTTTATTTATTGTACTTACTGGTAATGATTTGAATTAGACTTGTTGATTTTGATTCTGTTAAGCTGGACCCTCTTGATTTTGGAATTTATTTATTTATTTGCTTCAGATGTCAAGCTTTTTTAAGAGGATCCATGGTTTGTTTTGGAAAAAATTAGTTTGAGGAATGTGAAAGTCAAATTTACTTGATTAGCAGTTTTTAGTTCATATTTAACCCAAATATTGTTGAGTCTGCAAAATCATAAGTTTACAAGTAAATATTCTACTTTTTATATATACCCTTTTGATGTAGGTATTCTTGGTGAAATATCTTTGACACGTAATTTAAGAAGCTAAACACACCTTATTTTTCATTTGTAAAACTAAGAATTAGCGTAATTGAGAAATTGAACTGCAATTAGTATCAGTATCAATGTAGCTTACTCTGCTTCCTGTAAATAACAGCATGTTGATCATTTTTACATTAGGGTTTAGGGTTTAATTTCAGAAGCCTTTTCCACATCATGTTGATCATTTTCACATTAGTTTTTTTTTTTTTTTGCATATAATAAGGTACCTACCTTCACATTAGGGTAAATCTGGGTTTTTCTTTTTGTCAAATCAATTTAGTATAATGCAATTTATACGGTGCATATAGTTCAGGATGGTTAATAAAGAAAATTGTTATTAGCAGGATAATTGCTTCAACATGTCCAAGGTCCAGAGCGACCCACTTTTGCAAGTGGAAACCACATGTGGATCTCTTTTATATGAACTCCAGGTTTTTCCACGGACCCTTAATATATAAATATCTTTCTTGTTTCTTCTTTTTCCTGTAGTTGAAATGTCTTATCCTTAACTTGTCAGCAATTTTATTATACTCCTGATTTATTGGTTAAATCAGATAATATGGGATGAAGTTGGGGAACCCGAAGCTGAAAGGGATAAAATGTTGCTTGAGCTTGAACAAGAATGTCTAGAAGTATACAGAAGAAAGGTAGATAGGGCTAACCGATGTAGAGCTCAGCTAAGACAAGCAATTGCAGATTCTGAAGCAGAGCTCGCGGCTATCTGCTCTGCAATGGGAGAGAGACCGGTACATATTAGGCAGGTTAGTATTATCTCTGAATAAGGACTTGGACAGTTTTATTTTGTTGCAGTGTACACTTTTAAACCTCAGTTTGGAATAGTTTAGGTCCTATGAAAGTTGACAATTTGGAGATGTTACAGTTTTGAAAAACTATGTCATGGTGGTGCTTAATGTTTGGTAGAAACAAACATAATGATTATGGGCAATTGGCAATCATTTACGACCAAAAAGACTTGTAATCACTGCGTAGTACGAGAGCTGAAACTAAAACTTGCTGCCCCAGTCTGATAGTTGGTGCATAACAATTTAAACTGGTCTTTTTCAGTCTGATCAAAACCCTGGAAGCTTGAAGGAAGAGCTCAGCACTATTCTTCCACAACTAGAGGAGATGCAGAAGAGGAAATGTGACAGACGGAATCAATTTGTTGAAGTTCTGGAGCAAATTCAGAAGATATCAAATGAGATACATAGGTCCTCTGAATATACTCCGTCCAGCACAGTTGTGGATGAAACTGATTTGTCTTTAAGAAAACTTGAAGAATTGCATAGAGAGCTTCAGGCACTTCAAAAAGAAAGGGTAATTATTTTCCATTTTGTTCTATTTTCTTTTTCCTTTTTCTACAAGTCTTTCAAACATTCTTCTCTTACTTCTCTTGATATTTCTTTAATGCAGAGTGATCGAATGAACCATGTGTTGGACCTCCTGAATACTTTGAATTCACTGTGCTTGGTGCTTGGTATAGATTTCAAGCAAACAGTTAGTGAGGTTCACCCTAGTTTAGGTAACGATTCTGAAGGAATGACGAACATAAGTAATGAGACTATTGAGCGGTTGGGAATTGCAATAGAAAGATTGCGAGAGGTTAAAATACAGAGAATGCAGCGGGTAAATAATGGTTTAAATAAGTTTCCAGTTACTCCAAAATCATTTTTCTTGTTTAATTTGTAGACCCATTTACCTTTCAGCTCCAAGATCTTGCAACTTCAATGTTGGAGCTTTGGAATTTGATGGACACGCCAATTGAAGAGCAACAGATGTTTCAGAATGTTACCTGTAACATAGCTGCTTCAGAACACGAGATAACAGAACCCAACACGCTTTCTGTGGATTTCATCAATGATGTGAGTGTTACTAAATTTGAACACAAGTCATCTGACTTTCTGTTTTGTTAGTTCTCATGGTACTTTTGTTTGTGACAAGCAGTCTTTTTTCTTTTTCTAGGAACTGAAAGAAAAGTAAATTTATTATGCAGGTTCAGGCAGAAGTTTCTAGGCTGGAAGAGTTGAAAGCAAGCAAAATGAAGGAGCTTGTTTTGAAGAAGAGGTCAGAGCTAGAGGAGATTTGTAGGAAGACACATTTGATTCCTGAATCAGATAGTGCGGTGGAAATTGCTATTGAAGCTATAGAGTCCGGTATTTTAACTTGCTTATAAGAGAAGACTAATAGTGATGCTAATATCTCTGTTATGTCTTCCAATTTTATTTATCAAATTTTGGGATACAGGAGTTGTCGACCCTGCATCTGTCCTTGAACAAATTGAGCTTCAAATTGCTAAAGTGAAAGAGGAAGCTTTTAGCAGGAAAGAAATTCTTGAAAAAGTAGAGAAGTGGCTGGTTGCATGTGAGGAGGAGTGTTGGCTCGAGGAGTATAACAGGGTTGGTTGTTTTCTTTATCTTCATATTTTCTATTTTTTTAATTTTAAATGAATCTTGCTTAATTGTCACCCTGATTGCTTGTTTAGGATGATAACCGATACAATGCTGGAAGAGGTTCTCATCTTACTTTGAAGCGTGCTGAGAAAGCTCGTGCTTTGGTTAATAAACTTCCAGGTATGCTAGAAGCTTCAACTAGAGAAAATATGGAATCTAGGTTCATTTCAACAGTGGGTCAATGTTTTGTAGCTGCATTTGTCGAAGTTCAGTTTGACCTAATCATATATGCTGCTGTTTCAGCTAAATTTAACTGTGTTGTGTTGGGTCAGGAATGGTGGAGGCATTGGCTTCAAAAACCGCAGCATGGGAGGACGAGAGAAGCATTGAGTTCACTTATGATGGTGTAAGTGTTTCTCTCCATTTTTCTAAATATTTGAGTTTTTTAACAAGTTGGTTTCAATTACTGTATATTCTGCACTCTTATTTACTTTTTTTAATGTACTCTTGTTTAAAAAAAATTCCTTTTTATGTGCCTGTCCAGATTCGTCTTCTTTCTATGCTTGAAGAGTATACTATTTTACGGCAAGAGAAAGAGCAAGAGCGCAAGAGGCAGAGGGTAATTTAGGCTTCCTATGAGACTCAATCATGGATTCAACTGGTTATTTCATATCCAAATTGTGTGTAATTATGGCCTTTAACAAAGTGTTAAATCAATTTCAGGACCAGAAGAAACTTCAGGGGCAATTAATGGCAGAACAGGAGGCACTTTTTGGTTCAAAACCAAGTCCAATGAAGCTCCAGAGTGGGAAAAAGGGTCCTAGATTGTCATCTGGTGGAGTGGTGACGACTAATAGAAGACTTTCTGTTGGAGGAACAATGCTACAAACTCCAAAACCTGATCCTCTTCACTCCATGAAAGCTACTCCTAATACACGTCAAGCCAAGAAGAGTGATCGTCTGCACCCAAATGACCAGTTACATCACCCCCAGGATAATGCATTTGCAGCTTTATCAGCTGGTAATTTTCTTCAAACTATAATTTTCGTTTCTTTTCTACTTTTGAAAAAGTTGATGTTTTTGATAGATTTCTTCAATTGCTTTTAAAGCTTTTTATCTGTTAAAAAAGTCAACAAGTTTTGAAATGCACTAGAAGCTTTTTAACATAAGTTGCTTTTCAAAACATGACAGAAAGGAATACATGCATTGGATAAACGATGTGTCATTGAAGACATCCTAAAGTTTGTGTTGTTGAGGGGTTTTTTTTATTTTATTTTAACAATAATCATATAATGGCTTGTGCAGTAGGCAGGAGAGACAGGGCAATAGAGCTATATTTTTAGTTTGTGCAAAGCATGACGCAAATACCTTAACTATATATATTTATTCTGTGTATCATCAATATTGTTTTTCACTTATCATCTTAGGTAGAAGAGGCTTGGATATTGCTGGTCTCCCTCTAAAGAAGCATTCTTTCAATGCAGTAAATGCTCGCGAAGTAGAGTCACCCCTAAAGAGGAAACCCTTCTCGCCCATCTCTTCCACAGAATCATCCAAGTCCAACGCAGCAAACTTAATCGAAGACGTGAACAGAAAGCAGAATGAAATGATATCTCAGAAATTACTTCGAAGCAACAGTACCCAATTCACTACTCCTTCCAAGTTAATGTCTGCTACTGCAGAGGAAGAGAATAGGACTCCTAAAGTAATGTCAATCCCTATGCCCCCTACACCTTCAACGGTGTCAATTCCAATGCAGACAGCGATGACACCAGCTGCTCGTCCTCTGGTTCCTTATTGTGGTGGTAAACCGGTTGTTGAAGAGATTATTCCTGAAGAGATTGAATACTCGTTTGAAGAAAGAAGAGCGGGTTTCGTGCTTCCTAGAACACCACATCTCAAGACAGTAATACTAGTGTGATTTGTTGTTGACAGCTTAGGTGAACTTGACTCTCATATTATTGTTATTGAATGTTTTTTGTATTCTTTTTGTTTCTCTGGATTTGTGGGGTTGATAAGTCAATTCTAATTGGCTTCTCTAATTGTGTACATTGTCTACGAGTTGTTCTAAACGTGGACCTATATTGATATTGTTCTTTTCTGATCAATGTGATTTTCTCTTTAAGTTTTGGATGTTTTATGCCATTTATGTGACTGAATTTCAGGCAATCTGATTTTTCTTCTTATTTCTTCAGCAATTTTTATTTTCTATTTTTGACCCCTTTTTTTGGGGCAAGGATTGCCTAGTTTTCAGGGTAGAGAGTTGTGCCACCAATCCCATAAAGCAGTAACCAGTTTCAACCATTCAAGCCCTGGAAGTTTCTTTTTCCATTTTCAACCCTTTCAATTGCTGGATAATAATACGATGCATGCACTTGCAGTTGTCTGGTATTTGTTCATTTGGAGGTGCAAAATATCGACTTTGCCTTTTTCTTTGTTCCACTTTAAATTATAGAAAAAATAATTTTTTTTTGTATGCAAATTTATTGCCAAAAAATATTATATTGCAAGACACTGGACTTGGAATCAACCACAGCTTAGAACTTAGAAAAGAGGCAATTCAAAAACTGATCTAGCTTAGACAGAAAATCGTATAGATAAAAGAATGTGAGTTATACAAAATCAAAATAAGAAAACGGACACATAATTACAGACTCATTTACGATTATAACGAAAATTGTATAAGAAAGAAGAACTTGTCATACGAAACCAAAAGGAGAACCAATGAAATCAAAATCATAGAAAGACTACTTATTGACTTGCTAAAACATACACACACACAATTTGGGATTCTGCATAATTAGGATTTTGAATTTGGCAGATTGTTAAAAAAACAAAAAACAAAAAACAAAAACAAAATATAAAAACAAAAATGGGTTTGCAAGTTGGAGTGGCAATAACAGTAAATTAGTCAAAACAGTAGGCCACCTAAATTTTTTATGGTCAAAGTTTAATTTTACCTGAAAAGACAAAGAACAGGTCAGAGGTTGGGAAAATTGGCGTTACCTTTACTTTACAGCTTTTAATAATTATTAAGTTTCAATTTAAAAATTAAAAGCTATTTTCTTTTCCCATATGTTCTTAAATTTTTTATTCAAAATTTTACCAACTTTCCATTTATTAATTCCCATTTTATTAAATTTCCAAGACGGACTTCAAACCATTTCCTTAACCAAAATTAATACTTTAAATTTTACAAATTAAAATATTTGATTATTAATTAAATTTTCCAATATTAAATTAAAATCCCCCCTCCCCCAATTTATTTTTTATTTTATTTTCCATTTTTCTACTTTTTATTTTCCTTTGCTTTCCTCCTTTTCCTGCAAAACCCTAATTTCTTCATCCTTTCAACAATTTCTGACACCCAAGAAAAATTTTCATTCTTTTTTTAATTTTTAATTTTTGAAAAAAAAAATATATGCGTCACCATTGAAGCTCTGAGCTTGCTCTTCAATGGCTGAAGCTTACTGGTTTTAACTGTAGAAGTAATTTCTCAGATTGGTTTTAACTGTAGAAGTAATTTCTCAGATTTTGATCTTTCTTCTTTGACTTCAGGCTCAACAATTTCTGGGTTTTGCGAATTTCGAAGTGGGTTTTCCATAATTTTTCTGGGTTTTGATTCTCTTCAACTGTTTGAGCTCTTAGGTGTAGAATTTGAGTTTTCGTTTTCGTTTTCGTTTTTTTTTTTTTAGGGTTTTGTGATTTTTTGCTTTGATTTCTATGAATGGAGGGACAAGAAGAGATTAATCATCACAGTTATGGGGTTACAAGGGGTGATGAAGCTCGGGAGAGCTACATACTGCCGGCGAGGACCGAAAACCCAAGCCAATTAAGCGGATCGCCGATTCCGCCACCGTCCACGGCGGCGATCACGGCGGCGACACCAGTTTCTGCGTCGGCGCCGAGCACGGAGGCGTTGAAGAAGAAGAGGGGGAGGCCGAGGAAGTACGGCCCAGATGGGTCTCTCAGGCAAACTCTGTCGCCGATGCCGATATCGGCTTCGATTCCGCTGACCGGGGATTTCTCAGCTTGGAAACAACCATTGAAGAAGAAACAAAAGATGGAGTTTGAGAGTTTGGGTAAGGAATTGAATTGAATTGAATTCCTCTTTTATATATATATGTAAGTTTTTTGAATTTTTATTGTATATTATCTGTTAATTTATCCATTGATTTACTGTTTTCTAGGTTTCAGATCATGATCTGATCTCTTGCTAAAATTAGATTAGAATCTGTCATAGTTTTGGGAGATTCTCTTTTACCAATTATTGATAGGTTTCCAAATTTTATTAGTTTATTGTTTTGTGTGAAAACTAGATCTACTCATCTGGTTTAGGGCCAGATCTTCTGTTTCAAAGTTTTGTCTTTTTGTCTTCAATGCATTCTCAGTCATATGATGTGATGAAAATTTGAACCCCTATCCTATCTGAGATATGGGATAGAAATCTCGTATTTAGTTTTATTTAGGAGAGATTTAAGGATATTCATTAAATTTGAGAAGCGAGAGTGGGACCCTTACCTCTCTTGATCTTCAGAAATTGTCGCATAAGTCCGGAACAGTATGTGACTATATGTTTGATCTATGGTGTTTTGGGAAGACTGGATAATTATTAGATCTAGAATAAATATTGAGAGTAAGGTCAGAAAATAAGAAACGTCAATAAAAAATTATAAATGAGATTGGATCAACATCTCTTATCTGCCACTAACCCAATCGTGTAGTCTTTAATGATACCACCACCGCCACGTGATATCACGAGATTTAGAAATTATGGCGGACATCCAATCATATACCGTTACGTGATATCACGGTTATACCCAATAATTACTGGTAGATTTGGAAATTAGGGTAGACATGACATATTGACATGGAGGGAATCTTTTTCTGTTGAATATAGAAATTTTTTACCTTTGTGTGGTGGAAAAACAGAAAGATGCTACAAGTAAACACTTAAAAGTGAGTAAAAACTGTTGGGAAGTGCCAGCTTGTTCTATTGATGATGTCAACAAGTGTATTGATGTGACCAGACACAAAACTGTCTTCACACCCAATAATTGCATGAGACATAAAAGAGGCAGAAACAAGAATGAAGAGTACTAGTGGCTGATGATGATAAGGTAGAAAATGATTGAACATCTATTGAGCTTGACATGGGTACGCTTGGAAAAATATTCTTTGCCTTTGATGAGATAGATTTTAAATTGAAATTAATGCTTTTTTAAAATATATTTTCCTAGCTCAAGTAATTTTGAATTTATTTTCTAAACTTATGTTGTTTTGTGAAGTGATATTCGTGTTCTTTATAACACAATTTTAGTTAAGTTATCGTGAAATCTTTTAATATTTTTAAAACACGTGAAGTTGTGTTTTGTAAAATAGCATGGATATGGTAAATAAATTCAAAACAATAACTTTTGTAAAGAGTGAGGATTTGGTAAATAACTCGGCAAAACATCTCTCGTTTCATTAAAGCTTACCATCTTCCATAATGGACTGTTTAGCTATGTGTTTGTCATCTAACCCCCAAAATGCTAGCATTGACCAAAAAAACAAAAAATTTACCTTTCAAAACATTTTTTTTTTAATTCTACTGCTGCCGCTTCTTCTTTTTCTTCAATAAATAAAACTTGTAAAATCAATTTCTGATGTCCTGAAAGTTTCTCTAATTTAAAATCAAGCTTATCATGAATTTCTGATTGTATACTCAATTCTAAACAGCACGAAAAACTAGAGAATGGACTTAATTATTTCAATAACACTGAATATTTACCAAGTTCACTTGAACATCAAAATTCTTAGTATTTGTCATCAGCACAAGTTTTGTTATTTTGGAATGAATGATCATCTATAAAGGTGACAGAATCGTTGTAAGATTTTATGTCTCGTAGACTCTTAATCTTTTGTATGCACAATTTAATTTGATTCACACAATTGTGTATCTCGAAGCAAAAGATGACTCTGATGCTTGTGCATGCCCTTTTATTTGATTGTTGTCTGGTTTTTTTTGTGAGATCTTGTGGATTTGGTTTGGGTTTCACAGCTTGAGATTGTAGTTCAAGTGGACAACTTCAATGCAGAGTTGACTACTTTCCTTTGAGCAAATATTTTCTTTAATTTTTTTTTTTTTTTTTTTTTTTTATACTTATTTTATGTTCCCCTTTTCTTTTTTGTTTGTAGGTAATCGGGTGGCGTACTCTGTTGGTGCAAATTTCACACCTCATGTGATCACTGTTAATGCTGGCGAGGTACTTTTGTTGATCTGTAAAAATATAATTGTGTTTTTATGTGATTTTTATTAGTGCCTTGTCTTAATTCGGCTACATATTTAGTCAATTACTTGTATTATTGTTTGTGATATGTTGACTCTAATAAATGCTGTCATTATATGAACTGGATCCTTCTCTAGGTCAGAGATTTTGCTGGATGAATGAAAAGTTCCTTTCGTTTTGTTAGAATATAAAAAGATTTGTTATGTAATTAAGCGTTAAGAGTGAAATTTCTGAGCATGGGAAAACAGTTTCCTTCCCCCCCCCCCCCCCCCCCCCCCCCCCTCCCCCTCCCCCTCCTTTGAACTGTTTGTTATTTATTTTGTTTGAGGTAGTACAGAATAATCTCGACAGAAAGGAATACTTAACAAGGATAATAAAAACAATTGCTTACATACTTGACTATATTAGTGTTTGCTTTTACTCTTTCTTTTTAGCCCTTGAATTTTCTAAAATTTTATTTGACTTTTAAAAAAAAAAAAAATACCACAGATAATAGAGGTTGTAAATGTTAGTCTTGATGTAAATCGTAACTTCACTTTTGATAAGTGAACTGTTGCTTAATGGTTCATTTATTGATAACGTCAATAAAGATGAATAGTACACTTAAATTCTTAATTATTTAGGGGAGAAAATTAGAGGAAAATGAAAGGAATAATTTTGAGAAGAAGTATCTGCTGCATGTTGAGACATATGGGTGATCTATAATTTGTTTGTCATAGTTTAACTCACAATTAATACCTAAGATGGTAAAGATAATACAAGGGAACATATAATGAATGTATTCAAATAGGCAAACTTTATGTTAATTTTGAATTTTCGGAAGGCTTATTGATAATATCACAAGGATGATTGTGTACTAATTACTCGTCATTATACTTGCTATTTTTAAGGATGATCTTAATGTACATTATTACAAAATTTGGTATCTATGTCCATGATAGCATTCTTGGTTTTTGTTCTACTTGTTTCAGGATGTTACGATGAAGGTCATATCATTTTCTCAACAAGGGTCTAGAGCTATTTGTGTTCTTTCGGCAAATGGTGCAATTTCAAATGTTACCCTTCGTCAGCCTACTTCTTCTGGCGGTACTTTAACATATGAGGTGCCAACCCTCTCTTCATTTTTTCCAATTTTTTTAAGCAGTTGGTTTGCAGGAATTTTTAGAAGGGTTATCTGCAATATACTTACCCTTGCATGCATTTTTTAAGCTTCATGCTGTAATTTTGTGGGGAAATTACAAATCAGTGTAGAAGACCAAAAATAATTACAAACACATAGAGGAGGTGCAACTTTTTCTGTGCAAAGAAACCATAACAAAAGTTGCAACCCCCAACTTTTGGTAAATAATTTCCCCACTGCGCACTTGTCTTGCAATTTGGCTAATTCTGTGTAATATGGTCCATTGATTTTGTATGTCCTCTCATATTTTTTGCAAAAGGGTCTACTCAGTGTGGCACATCAAGATCTTGACATGTACTCTCTTTCTTCGCATTTTTTTTTTTAAACAAAAACAAAAACTAATCTGTACTTCTTTTGCAAATGGAATCTGCTCAGTGTAATATGTCCATCGATTTGTTTGTCCTCATATTTTTTTTGCTGATGGGTCTACTCTGTTTTATGAGTGAGGCACATCAAGATCTTGAAATGTACTCTCTTACTTCGCACAACATTTTCTTATTAGCATTGTTGTCTTCTTTTCTTTCCTTTTTGTTAAAAAAAAAAACACAAAAAAACAAAATTGTACTTCTTCTGGAAATGGAACTAAAAACACCACTAGGCATACATTAAAGCTGTGGGATTGAAGGAAGTTTTCTTTTCTTTTTATTTTATTTCCGTCTCTCTTGAATACTTTTTCCTGCAGTCTGCGTTGAGACAATATATATTGCATACATGCATCCATCGTGAGTACTGTTTTTTTTTTTTTTTTTTGTGGCACCTCGCTCTACGAGTTTTTGCCTGATAACAAAATATTTGACACCTGTGGTATGGAATTGCAATCCGAGACTTAAATAATATGAGAACTCTTGTATATTATGTCCTTGTAGTTGGGAATTGGTTTGGGAGAATTAAGATAATGCAGGGATGATCATTCCTTCACCCTTGAGTTTCCTAAGAAATTATGAAAGAAATGTATTGATCCATCATTATGCTCGTATTTTGGTTCTCATTGTCAATATAGGTTGAGTTGATACTTGAATTATTACTCTCATCCATATGGCTTTATCACCTGAGAGGCTGGCTATCAAATTTGGCGTCTTGTGTTTGCAGGGTCGTTTTGAGATACTTTCCTTGACCGGGTCATTTATGCCTAGTGATATTGGAGGAACAAAAAGCAGATCTGGTGGGATGAGTGTTTCTTTGGCAGGCCCAGATGGTCGTGTTTTGGGGGGAGGAATCGCTGGCCTTTTAGTAGCTGCTAGCCCTGTTCAGGTTAGATTATATTACAAAATCAGAAAAAGAAACTAAAAAGAAAAGTAGATATTCCAAATACCCAATTGGCCATTAATTTGTGATTCTTTAATTTTCATTGTCAACAATGTCTACAAACATTAACCTTTTAACAAATATTTCTTTTTTTAATCATGTATATAAAATGTATGTGAGATGTTATGTGATGGTTTTAACCCCCTATAAGGGCAAGTGGCAGCCTATGTTACGTGATCTTGGGTATGGATGTGGGTGTGTGCGTATCTTGAGGTCGGACCTTGTCAAACTTAAAATTTAAGAGTATGTGGACTTCACAAAAAAGGGTCATATTTTTAGTCTATTGGCTTGTTTTGGGAAGTAGGTTAAAAGTTAATTTTTTGGCCTTTTTTTTTTTTTTTTGGCTTTTTTTGAAAAATGGTGTAAAAAAATAGAGAAGTGATGTGACTCAAAAAATCTAAAAAGCCAAAAAGTTGACTTTCAGCCAGGTTTCCAGAAAAGATAAAATATGTAACGCAGTCAAGAAGACATTTTACCTTTTCTATAAAAGTTATGTAACAATATATACATGTAATGATATTGTCAGGTGTATGATGGGAAATCTCATACAAATATCTTGCACCCTTGTCCAAGTGACAGGTGTCCGACATGGGTATTTAATTTATTTTGAAAAGTTCACTTAACATAAGTGGCCTGCTTTGTTTTCCGTGACATGCGGGATAAACCTTGACTTAACAAATAAATGGACTCGTTTTTTGCATTTGTTGCTCATGTTCAGAGAGTGATGACTTGCATTACTTAACGTTTTTTACTGCATCAGGTTGTGGTTGGGAGCTTTTTACCAGGCCATCAGATGGAGCAGAAGCCCAAGAAGCAGAAATCTGAGCACAGAGCAAACTTTTCCCCAACCCCTTCTAATCACAACTCCGGAAAAGGAACAGAGGGAGTGTATGGAGGACCAAAGCCGATCCTCTCACCTCCCACTTCCTTCCACGGAGATAGGATGGCTACTACTACAAACTCCATTTACGTTCCGAAGAATTTAGGTGCTGAAAATGAAATACCCATGCCCGGAGCCGAATCTAAAGACCCTGGCCTGCAGAAGTTGGAGGTTTCTTGCTGATCATGTATGCACTTTGTACCTTGATTGTATCTCGACTTCCTTATCTGACCTTCTCATAAACTCATTGACTTGTCATAGGACAAAGTAGGGCTTAACATGAGGCCAGTTTTATAAGCTGGTGTTGTATTTGTAGGAACTAGGGTTAGGATGACGATACAACGATCTAGTAGGGCTTATTCTACAGTAGTCGTTGTTGTCGTCATATGTTGTGTTTTTTCATTTGTTGATGTAGAATTTTTAGATGTATTATGACACCTTGTTTGTCAATCTTTCTGACTTCACTGTATCTGAAAGATTGGAATATTTAATTGGATTCTGTTTTATTAAGAATTGACTTTGTATGTTGTGAAATATATGGAGCTAAGTTCTTTGTTTAGCTTTGAGCAAATCCAATTTAGCTATGATTAAACACTGTTCACACTATCTATAGACAATTTAGAAAACAAATTCATCATCTATGAGGCAATCTTAAATTCAAGATTATTTCTTCTAATATATGAATTGTAAATGGCTTGAAATAAAGGGGGAAAAAAAATTAAATGGCCTTGAAGATATTGCATATTCTCTGTAAGAACCCTAAATGGTTGATCCTAACATATGGGTCTTTTTCAATGTATTATTGTTGTTACTTTTCTTCTCCTCATTGGAAATAAATCTCTTTGCATGTGAGAAGTAAGATTGTATACATCTTACTCTTTACAATTTTTACAGTGATAAAGAGTCTCGTGCATGGGACTATCCTTCTTTTCTTTTTTCTCTTGCAAAACTTCCCCAAATGCAAGTGGATGACTGCTTAGTGCTCTTTGATTCAATGCCTAAATTATAAATAGCGTCTCTCCAAAAAAGACAAAAATGAAAAAGGTGGAAAAAGAAGTTCAAAGTAGAATGAAGAAGTTGATCTTGTTTCCTTCCAATTCTCTGGAAAAAAAAAAAAAAAAAATGCCATCTTGTAGGTTGACTTTGATATTTGTGTTTTATTTTTTCTTTTCTTTTGTTCCCTTCCTTGGCAGACTCCTTGTCCCCCTTCTCGTACTTCATGTTTTTATTAGCTCTTTTTTTTTTCTTTTTTCTTTTTTTTCTGATAAAATAAAAATAAAAATAATCACTTAACCCATATGATTTATGGGCTAAATGCATCATTACATTTTTCATTCAAATTAACAAGAAATACGTTACATGCACCTATATTTCTAAATGGTAGGGGTTTAATTGCACATAGCCTATACCTCATAGAGTGGAGTGAAGGTTTATTTCATAAATAAATATATAAAAAACGAAAGAAGAAGAAGAAGATCTTAGGTTAATTTACAAGTGTTATTATTAATGAAAATTGGTGGTGCTTTTTTAGTCGACAAACTACAAGAGTCAAGTGATTATTTCTAATTGATAGGGAATTAAGTGCACATAGCCAATTTGCCCAAATTTCTTTGCATACAATGCCAATCATTGTTACAAAAATATATCACCCATGACTTGGGCATTAAACAAGAAGTAACCTCATTCACATCATGTTGCTGCAAACTCTTTTATCTTTAGACTACTATTAAAGAAGATGGTCCTCAACTTCTCTGCCTTCCAGCCTCTGTTGATCTTCTGATCAATGAATTCTTTTCTTCTACTCTTCTCCTCAGTTCATCATCTTCTTCATCTTCAACTACTGCATTTATTTCATACAACACACTAACTTCTGTTGATGCTCTGTTCTTGTCCAAAGATCCTTTATGGTTTGCTTCTTTTTTGTGTCATTCATGTGATTTCTATGGGAAACAGTTGGGGTATGAATGAGACTGACTTGGTCAAACTCTCAGATGGGTTTCGAGCCACCGACGAGTAAAATTACAATGATGAAATTGCAGAAACTGAAGATGAGCAGAGAATTAGAAGCAGACAGATTGATCAACAAAATTGTGGAATTAAACATTGTTGTGGAGAGATAGAAAAAATAGAGAAATCCAATGAAGAAGAACAGGGGATTCAGATTGTCGGGAGAGAGATGACAACAGTTTCTGCAGAATGCGAGGCTTAAGCTTTTATAAAGGGAGCTTCTATTGGCACCCCACTAAAATTTTAGTTCACATCATTTTCCCGTTCAAATATCAATTATCAACCTAATGTATTCTATACATAGAAATAAGATAATAAGGATAAAATATAATTTTAATGTAAAAGTGATATCATTTTCCATCCATATGACTAATACATAATCAACCATGCTTGGGATCCTAAGAGATTGACCAAGAAATGTACCAAATTATCATTTTTCATACACTATTGACGAAAATGGTGTCAAGTGTAGTATGCCAAACTTATGGATTATTAATTCTTATGCCAAACTTGCTAAACAAAAAAATATAGTATCAATAATAAATAAGTTCAAAATAAACTACAAAACTTTTTGAAACTGTGTTCGGGATACTTTTTTCAAGAAATAGTAATAATTCAGCTTAAGATGTAGGCAACTAATCTTCTTCTTGTCAAACAAATGAATAAAGATGAGACAACAAAACAAATAGCAACAATTGAAATACAACCCAACCCATCAACACCACAATGCCAAACAAATGAACAAAAATCAGCAAACTTTTTGACAATAAAGGTTGACAACATCAACAGCTACTACTACATCTCAAACAATAGCAGTTTCTGATTCAATAATATGAATAAGAATGATGATGATGACAGCAACTGCAGCAACAACTGAACAAATCCAAGAATCTCAATCAACACTGTTCAGCTCCTTGATGTAGCAAAATAATTTTAAAGCCAAGAGAACATATCAACTCAACAATAAAATGGTCATACACCAGACAGAAGTACTTGAAGATCAGTAAGGTTTGTGCCAGTTTCACGTGTCACTCGGATTGGAAAACCGAAATATTTATAGAAATTCAATGCAATGTTGAATGCCACTAGAAAAATATCTCAATAGTTTCAAGCTTACATAACTAATAAATAAGTGTGTGCATGTGCAGTGAGAGGCTCTCTCAGTAACATAGATTTCTTAGTTAGCATTTCTATTAAATCACAGAACAAAAAAACAAAACAAAAAAAAAAAAAAGAAAAAAGAGTAAATCACCTCTTCCTTTTTTTATTTCCGGAGAACTTAGTTTTGTTGAACCCTCTTGCATCATTTGTAGTCTCAGCCGTATTCTGTTTCTTCATCCCTTTCCGTCCTCCAAACCCAAAATTGGAATCCTTAAAACCCCTACTCTTCCCCTTTCCACCGGCCCCTTTCATCACCTTCCCACCGCCTTGTCTCGCCTTACCTCCAGAGCAGTCTCCAGGACCCACCCCTGGCCCCTTCTTATTCGACCTTTCAAACGACTTTCCATCTTCAAAACTCAAACCTATCTCGCCATCTTTGTCATCCCCGGCAAACCCACTCTGCTGCCTCTGTTTCCTCCATTTCTTAACTGATTCTATCTCCTCCTTTTTTTGCTTAGCCGTCTCTCTGAGCTTCTGAGCTTGAACTTCCTTAGCTGTTTTCTTGGCCTCCCTAGCCTTCCTCCTCCCTTCAGCCTCCTGAATCGTTCTCTTCTCTGCCAAAAGCCGGCCCTTAACTGTCACCATGTGGGTATCGCTTTTCACCATATCGGCATAACAGTCAGAAGGCCTCAAGAAAGGAAGCTGCATTGACTGAAACCTCACAAAGGCCTGTCTTGTACCTTCCAATGCTTGTGTGTAGAAAGCAAGCTCACGTGCCAGATCATCGTTCACGTCCACCTCTTGTTGCTGATCAATGTCGAGGGAAAGTGTGTGTAACCATTCCACATTCTTGGGCCAGCCAATATCTCCAAGTTTATCGAGAAGACCATCCCTTTTGTATATGGAGTTCTTTGAAGGTTCTGTCAATTTCACATCTTCGTCTTCCGATTCTGATTCAGAAACCTCCTCATCAAGATTCTCCACCGCATCATCATCCATTGCGTCTGTGTTTAACAAAACCGGTTCTTTTATGAGTACATCCATTAAATATCTCTATCAAAAAAAAAAAAAAAGTGCACCATTATGCTTGGAGCTCAAAAAAAGCAAATATATAAATGTAAAAAAGGGATGAGAGCGGTGGCAGGGAAGGGGGTGGGGATTCCTGCTTATCATACATCTCTTAAATATCACTTCAAGATACAAAATGACCCCAAACATGTCATACTTTCTTCTTTCACAAAATTAAACCAGATTGAACAGTTATAAATATGAGAAATGACACAATTGTAACAATAACTTGGTCCAATCTTGAGAGACAACAGTATACCCATGCAAGTTTATCTTCCAGAAGACATGTAATTGACCTCGAAAAAATTAGGTAATCTGATTTTAGAGTTTGATGTAGGCTGTGTTCCTAGCCTTAGAGGACACCCATGAGAGCATTTCCAGGCAGAGAAGATGTGCAAAACAAAAATAGGAAACGAAGTCCAAAAGCATAAATCAGGCATGATGCAGATCGGAATCATATAGTAAACCAAAAGAAAATATGAATGAGATACTTGTGCCTAGAGTGGAAAGAAAATTTGACAAAGTCGGGTAATGCACAAATTATACTAGATTATAACCAGAACTATACATTTCAGGACATACAAATCGCTTTGACCAGCAACATCATTAATACTGTTAGAAACTTCCATAAGCATTGGTGGAAATTTTGAAGCAACGCCCTAAAATTATCCCATTAAAACTTACGAGTTTTTGGATCATGTTTCTAAAAGGACTTGTGTCTTTCAAAGAAAAAAACAGTTTCTAAGAGATTCTCAAGGAAGATGATCCTATTATCTCAGTGATAATATATACTTCAATACTACTATAAAATGTCTCTCTAGATGTCTAAAACATTTTCAAGACATTTATACTGCTAAAATAATCAACAACAGGAACATCCTCAATAGCTCCTATAGATTGCAACTGATGAAAATTAAACTTTTCTTAAAAAAGAAAGTACCAATTATAATATTGAACAATTAAGATAGGGAAATTTTCCCTAATGAGTCCTACTTTTCTTGTGAATTGCAATCAAGTCCTATTAACATATAAATCAACCCTCTCAACATAAAAATTATTTGATATTTTGCCTTCAACCTACAACATTATCATGAGGGCTATAATTTTATCACTTCTATTTCATCAACTTCAAACCCTTTTAATTTGGTGGGGAAATGCTCCTTTTAATGTTTAATTAAAACAAATCATGAGAGAATAATTAAACTTATATTAGCATATTAGCATTATTACTGCAATGATCAAGCTATCAAAGGAAGAAGCTTCATAATCCAAACCAATTAGTTCTTAACTATGACCAAGATTTTCCTGCAAACAAATCCACTGATGCAGCAGTTTGACAATCTATCTATCTATATCAAAATTTATATTTTAACAGCACATCAGGATCTTCTGTTCAATTGCACACATAGTGTGCTTTCCATCTAGTACTATTATAAAGAGAAGGCTAGAGTTGTGTTGATGTCTCATTTTTTGAGTTTTTCTCAAATATCCTTATAGCAAGTTACATGGGCAGTTATGCCATAAATTCAGGTTTTTGTTTTTTTTTCAAATTAAAGTCTCAACTTTTGACTTTTTCAAATTCATTCTAATTTTCAGATTTTGAATTCAATCATACATTATACAATCTTATTTTTCTGAAATAAAATAATTGCATGTGCCAGCATCGCATGTGCCACCATTTCTAGTATTTAATAATGCAAAGTAGAAACCCAAATAAATGAATTTACAAGAACACTAAACAAACATACAAAACAAAACAAAAAAATTGATAATGATCAGTTTAATACTCCATTTGGATAGAGGGGTTTGGTGAGAAAAGAAAAGAAATTGTGAGAATAAAAAATCATTCACTTGCTTGGATGGTTAAGCAGGTGAGAAATTTGGGTTTGTTTGGTTCGTGTTTGTAGAGTAGTTTTTGAGATAAAAAATATGAAAATTTGTTTGGTTTGTTTTTTTTTCAGAAATGGTTTTGAAAAATTGTTTTGGGGAGAGAGTTTTAAAAAAAAGTGATTGATTTGATGTGTATGAGAGAGAGAGTGATTTTGGAAAGTAGGTAACCAAAAAGTTTAGAGATTTTTTTTGAAAAAATTTATTTGGTTTGATTACTCTTGAAAATTTGTTTGTAGAGAATTTTTTCCAAAAATTTTTCTGAAAAACAAACCAAACAAGGCAATTTTTGGTGATGAGATTTGGTGAGAAAAAATAGGTTTAATGAAACTTTTCAAAAATACCAAAATTACTGTAAGTTGGAAGAAACTAGAAAAATAGCTTATTAATATAAAAAAACTTATTTGGGTAAAATGAAATAAAACACTTTCTTTTCCTTTCTCTTTTTCCATCCAAACACAAAATGACAAGAAACTATAATCATTTCATTTGTTTTATTTTCTTTTCGCACCTCATGATTCAAACGGAGTGTAAAGGTGAGTTGTTGCAGAAACTAATATAAGTAACTGGCAAAACCAATAGCACAGTTTAGCATGATTAAGCATTTCAATTGGTTATCAACCACAAAGCTGTAATGAAGAAAACGCAGCACATTAAAGGGACAGCTTTCAAAAACAACTTTAAAAAAAAAATAAAAATGCAAAAAGGCAGGCCATGTTCCAGCAGTAGTGTCATCATGTCGAAAATCCAAAAAAGTGAGAAAAAGAAACCCTAGTCTGGTATACTTGTGTTATATTTGAAAGGATAAATTACAGTCTCTAATCTCAAATCTTTCATCAAATTTAAATTTGATAAAAATTGATAAAAATAACTATCAAATTGGACTTTTTATTAAATTATTATAGATAGTCATTAGTGAAAGAGCACCAGACAGCCGATCAGCTGTTCCCCGACATCTACGGATGTAAGAAAAATTGAAAAAACCGACCAAACCGATTGAACCGGACCAAACCGGCTATATTTGGTCTATTTTTTAAGAAGAATCGGTCTGTGCGGTTTTTAAATTTGAATTTTTTCGGTTTTCGGTTCGGTATCGGTTTAAGCACCTTGTGCACCGATCTAAACCGAAACCGACCGCTTCAACATATATTGTATTTATAATATATATATAATCAAATAATCTAATGATATTAATAAGTATAATAAATTATTAGGGAAAATTATTGATAAATCCTATTTAGAAGTGTTTTAGCCCAAGAAGTCCATGAAGGAATTTTTTAACCCATTTAGTCCCATGTATGTATAGTTTTATTCCATAAAGTCTTTTTTCTTGATTTACACTATTTTCTTGGACACTTATGCCCTTATATTTAATTTTGATACCCTTATAAATATTTTTTGAACGGTTAGTAATTTATGATGTGAACATTCATATTTTAAAATTGACATTAGTAGGAATGTAAAATTGGCCCGTGGACGGCCCGAAACCCGTCAGTGAGCCGGGGCGGGCCCGGCCCGTTGACAATGTGAATATTCACATTGACATGTTAACATTCATATTAATAGGAGTGTAAAATTGGCCTGCGTCCCGTGGCGGCGCGAAACCCGCCCACAGTCCATGGGCGGCCCGGGGCGGGCTCGGTCCGGGCCGTTGACAATGTGAATATTCACGTTGACATGTTAACATTCACATTGATAAGAGTATAAAAATTGGTCCGCGGCCCATAGGCGGCCAAAAGCCCGCCCGCGACCCGGGGCAGGCCCGGCCCGTTGACAATGTGAATATTCACATTGACATGTTAACATTCACATTGATAAGAGTATAAAATTGGCCAGCGTCCTGTGGGCGGCCAAAAGCCTGCCCGTGGCCCGGGGCGGGCCCGACCCGGCCCGTTGACAATGTGAATATTCACATTGACATGTTAATATTCACATTGATAAGAGTGTAAAATTAGCACGCGCCCCGTGGCTGCCCGAAACCCGCCCACGGCCCGTGGGCGGGCCCGGCCCGTTGACAATGTGAATATTCACATTGACATGTTAATATTCACATTGATAAGAGTATAAAATTGGCCCGCGCCCCGTGGCTACCCAAAACCCACCCACGGCCCGTGGGCAACCCGGGGCGGGCCTGGCTTGGCCTGTTGACAATGTAAATATTCACATTGACATGTTAACATTCACATTGATAAGAGTATAAAATTAGCCCGCGCCCCGTGGCTGCCCGAAACCCTCCCACGGCCCGTGGGCGGCCCGGCCCGGCCCGTTGACAATGTGAATATTCACATTAACATGTTAACATTCACATTGATAAGAGTGTAAAATTGGCCCGCAACCCGTGGGCGGCCCGAAACCCGACTGCAGCCCGAGGCGGGCTTGGCCCAACCCGTGACAATGTGAATATTCACATTGACATATTAACATTAACATTGATAGGAGTGTAAAATTTGTCCGCTGCCCGAAGCTCGCCCTCGGCCCGGGGTAGGCCCGGCTCGGCCCGTTGACAATGTGAATATTCACATTAACATGTTAACATGCACATTGATAGGAATGTAGAATTGGCTCGCGGCCCGTGGGCTACTCGAAGCCCGCCCACGGCCCCGGGCAGGCTCGTTTGGGTCCGGGCCCGAGCATGTCCGAGACCCTAGGCTAGGGCCTAGGCCATCAGTTTGAAGCCCGGCCCGGCCCATCGGCCCGCTTAAGGCTCATTCAAGGCTCGGTCTAAGGCCCAGCCCACCTGAGGCACAATGTCTTTTTTTGTGGAAAACAATAAAATTTTGGTAGAAAAAATTAAAAAGAATTAAAAAAAAATGGCCAGGCCCGCCCAAGCCCGGCCTAAGCTCGAGCCTAGGCCCAGGCCCAGGCCCACCGGCCCGACCCGAGGCTGTCGTCTTCGGGCCACGGGCCAATTTTACACTCCTATCAATGTGAATATTAATATGTCAATGTGAATATTCACATTGTCACGGGCCGGCCCGGGCCCGCCCCGGGCAGCGGGCGGGCTTCGGGCCTCCCACGGGCCGCGGACTAATTTTACACTCCTATCAATGTGAATGTTAATATGTCAATGTGAATATTCACATTGTCACGGGCCAAACCGGGCTTGCCCCGGGCCGCCACGGGCTTCGGGCCGCCCATGGGACGCGAGTCAATTTTACACTCTTATCAATGTGAATGTTAACATGTTAATGTGAATATTCACATTGTCACGAGCCGGGCCGGGCCCGCCCCGGGCAGCGGGTGGGCTTCGGGCCTCCCACGGGCCGCGGGCTAATTTTACACTCCTATCAATGTGAATGTTAATATGTCAATGTGAATATTCACATTGTCACGGGCCGGGCACGCCCCGGGCCGCCCACGGGTTTCGGGCCGCCCACGGGCCGCGGGCCAATTTTACAGTCTTATCAATGTAAATGTTAATATGTCAATGTGAATATTTACATTGTCACGGGCCGTGCCGGGCTCGCTCCGGGCCGCGGGCCAATTTTATAGTCTTATCAATGTGAATGTTAATATGTCAATGTGAATATTCACATTGTCACGGGCCGGACCGGGTTCGCCCCAGGCCGCGGGCTAATTTTACACTCCTATCAATGTAAATGTTAACATGTCAATGTGAATATTCACATTGTACATGGGCCGGGCCCCTACACATTGACGATATGAACATTCACATTGACGGTGTGAACATTCACATTAGGGGTATTTTGGTAATTATGTCACCCATAGGACTTATTGAAACATAAGAAAATAATATGAACTAAATAGAACATAAATAGATACATTAGGGGTATTTTGGTAATTATGTCATCCATAGGACTTATTGAAACATAAGAAAATAATATGAACTAAATAGAACATAAGTAGATGAAAAGGGTATTTTGGTCTTCTTATCTCAAATAGGACCTAATGGAATAGTCAAAAAGAATATGGGTTGAATGGAACATAAGTAATTAAAGATGGATTTATGGAAAAAGCTCCCTTATCATCTTTATAACCTAAGTTTGTAAACTCTTATTATATATAATCTTAACTCTAACTCATTATTCTTGAAACCTTAGCATTTTTAAACTTTTTTTTTTGTTTTTATTTTTGTTAATTTAGGAATTAAAAATTATGTATTAAATGGATGGATTGGATATGTTTGAATTTTTAAAAATTTTGTTAATTTTTAAAAACATATCTAAAGTACAAGATTGTACTTTGTTATTTTTTTACCTAAAAAATAATACATGAACATAGGCATAATAAGCAATATACAATACTTTGTTATTATTTTAGATATACATATGACTATTTTTTAAAAACATATCTAAAGTACTAAAAATAATACATGACTAAAATTTTTATTTAACTAATTTAATATTTTTATATAGATTAATGATTATATTTAAAAATGGCTCAAGTTTGAAAAATTCTAAACCGATTAAACTGCACCAAACCGAACCGTTTCAATTGGTTCGGTTCGATGCGGTTTGATGTGAGAAGCGGTCTGTATCGGTATTCAAAATAATAAAACCGACATTATCGGTTCGGTGTAATTTTTTACCTAAATACCGACTGTACCGAACCGATTACATCCCTACCGACATCCACTTCTTTGCAATTTATACTAGACAATTTATACTGACCAATTGACTAGTTGGATATCATCTCCGTTGACCGGTGATTTGATAAAAATTCAAAATTTTCCATTGGAACGCATCATATCAGATCAAACTTATACTTAAATTTTTATTTAAATTTGATGAAAAAAAGAGTAGACATTAAAGATGCTCTTACACTTTCTTTTCCTATTTAAATTAGGAAAATTTATAGAATTTTCAAAAATTAATTACTCATTAATGTTTGTACTAATGTTTGTAAAATTTATCATTAATCTGTATTTTTTTATTTTTATCTTTATTTTCATGTTAAACATAAAATTACATTAAAAAATATCAGCATGAATAAAGTCAAAAAATATCAGTATGAATAATCGAATGAGCAGCATAAAAAATATTGTATATTTCTTATTATGCCTATGTTCATGTATTATTTTATAAATTTTTTCTTTACCTAAAGTACATGATCCTAGTTATTTTAGTCTCTTTTCAATGATAATAATTTTATCATTCAAATATAGAAAGTGTATTAAAAGTGTTCCAAGTAATTAATTTGTTATTATTCACCATTAAAATTGTCAGTAATTTTAAAACAAAAAATTACACCTCCTAAGCCTCTAAGGTATGCGTTTTATATTATTTTTATCTTCAACATTTCAATTGTATCAATTTATAAAGAGAATTGTGAAAATTTACAAAAAAACACAATGATGAAATTTTTTATTTTGATAAAAATTACATTATCCAAAAAAAAAAGTGTTGAGAAATTTTCACTTAAAATGGCCCTATGAGATTACGTAATCTTTATTTTGATAATGAAACTCAATTATTGAACAAAAGAAATGATAAAAATTTTGAAGAGAAATTATTCCCTTTTTTTTTTTTTTTTTTTTTGAGAACAAACAAACCATCCATATATTATACCTTAATGCTGTGTTTGGTTAGAGGATTTGGGGAGGGATTTGGAAAAGGAAATGGAAAAGGTAGGTGAAGTATGAATAAAACATGCCTATATTTCACCTAGTTTCACACACCTTTTCCCTTTCCCTTTCCCTTTGCCTTTCCAAATCCCCCAACCAAACACAGCATAAGTATTAAAAGTTACATTTTTGGCCAGATTATGTGCTGGCTGAATAACATTTCTGTCAACTTTACAAATACAAACATAATTCAAACATTTTGCATAAGTTAAAATATCTTGAACAAGAGTAATAACATGTCAATCCTCCTGACATCGATGATGTTGAAACATGTGAAGCAAGACCTGATAGTCTGTGTACACGTTTATATGTTTCAAATCTCATTGTACAGCCCATCGGATGGCATCCAAACACGCATGCGCTTCAGCTAGCAAGGCATGTGATAAGGATGGTTTCACCACAGTCTGCATTTTAATCAACTACTGCTGGTTGTCCAAGCAAATCCACGCAATTCCTGCGTGATCGGTTGGTGATTTCCATGAGCCATCTATGACAAAGTGCCAAGCATCAAAAGCACTACGGGTGTTTATAACATTCTGCAAAATACAAAAGTTAGAGGTATTAGTGCCTTGATTATTTTCAGAAGTAGAGCAAGTGCCATTATCTGTTTTATTAAGACATGAGGACATATGAAAGAGTTTCCTGGCTTCCTCTAGGGTGTTCTCAACATTCGGAACAATGTGCTGGAAAACCACCTGATTTCTTTGTAACCAAATGGCCCATAGAATGGCAACCGGTTGGATAACTATTTGAGCGTCATGAACTTGTTCAATCCAACCAGAAAACCATTGAAAAAAAGATATTGGTACACCAATTCGAAAATCCAGACCCAAAGGTGAGCCCCTCCATACTCTTTGTGCCCACTCACCGTCAAAAAATACATGTTCAATTGTCTCCTTAGCATTGTGACATTGGGCGCATCTAGTGCTAACTTGGACTCCACGTTTTTTTAATTCCCATTGTACAGGAAGAATTCAGTGAAGACGTTTCCAAATGAAGACAGTTCATTTTGGAGATAAACCTATTTTCCATAACTTCTTCCATACCCCTTGAGTAGAACAAGTCCTATAAAACATAGGGTAAGTACGAATCAAGGCCTGTTTATACCCAGATTTTACAGAATAAACACAATTTTTAACTGGACTCCAAACTAGTTTGTCTTCACAAGGATAATTGGGTATGTGAATCGACATAATAGCACGGGAACAAGCTACTGGAAAGAACAATCGTAGCAAATTTTCTCTCCAACAGCCGTGATCCCAGTCAATAAAATGTTTAACCCACATATTCAGAAGAAGTCGAGTAATTTCCTTTCCTCGCAAGGGATTGAGCATAGATGGAATCCATTGATCTTCAAAAGGCCGAATTTGTTGCCCATTCCCCATTACCCAATAAAGACCCGACTTGAGTAGATCCCTACCCCATATGATACTTCGCCACCCCCAAGAAGCAGTGGAGCTCAAAGTAACATGAAAGAGAGATTGTCTATGACAGTACTTACTCAATAAGACCCGTGTCAATAACTCATTTGGATTAGAAATCAACCTCCATGCCTGTTTTGCAAGTAGAGCTTGATTGAAACACGTTAAATCCCTAAAACCCAATCCACTCCAATCTTTTGGGAAGCATAAATGCATCCATTTTTTCCAATAGATTCCCCCGCTCACCATTGGACTTCCATAGGAAATTTCTGATTATGTTAGAAAGTTTGTTCAAAAAGGAATTTGGCATTTAGAATACCGACATTAAATACACTGGTATCGAATGTAACACATGTCTAACCAAAACCCCTCTCCCTGCAAAGTTTAACATCTTACATTTCCACCCTTGGAGTTTTGTTATTATTTTTTCTAAAATTGAATTGAAAATAACTCCTTTTGATCGGCCCGTAATACCCAAGTTGGCTCCTAAATAAATGCCCGAATGATTCCCTACTTTAACACATAAAAAATTGATTGTAGACTCTGTTTGTCAAATTCCAACATATTTGGGCTGGGGAAAATTTCTGATTTTTGAAAGTTAATACAAAACCCTGTTTGTGAGCAAAAAGCATTCAAGAACCATTGTAAACACCATACATGGGATAACTCAAAGGTTTGAAAAATGAAACAATCATCTGCAAATAGGAGACGATTTACGAGGGGGGCTTGTCTACAGATAGCCATCCCTTTACATATTCCTTGATTTTCAAGATGAGCAAAGCCATCCGATAAAGCTTGCATTACCAATAAAAACAAAGCAAAGAGCAATGCCGAAAGAGACACAAGATCAAGCATGTTCTCCATGTCAGAAGTGAATTTGATTCAAAAAAAAAAAATAAATCCAATTTAAGTCATTGAAGTGAGGTACATGGCGAATTTATTTCACTTGTGCATAGTTCTCTTGATTTCTATAAACGAAAAATAAATAAATAAATAATAACTTGAATCCTTGTAAAAGCATCTCCAACAAAATCTAAAAAAAAAAAAAAAAATTTGCTAAATCCCGAGTTCTAACAAGATAGGCAACACAATAATCATATTACCTCATCCTCTCTTTGCTAGTATTATTTCAAAACTCTCTTGGCTAGTATTATTTAAAGTCTTAAAGGCTACGCACATCAATTTCAGGAATAAATAATATTTTTGATGTACATATTATACAAAATACATTACATTTTTAAACAAAATGCCTATTCATGTTACAGTTGCTCTAATTATTTAGTCGAGCTCAACCTTCTATTTTTGCAGTGATTTTCACCCTGAAATTCATTTGAAGCTTAATTTAGATGAAAATACTGAAATTGATTGGTGAAAAACTACAAAAATTAGAAATCCTATTGCAATTACATAATGGTCATTGTCAAAATAAGAGAGCCTATCAGCACCCCATCCTAACATACAGGCCACTTTCACCATAACCGCATCCCAACCACAATCATCACCACCACCACACTACCAGTGCAACCTGTCAACCACCATAGCCTTTTCATGACCCAATGAAACTGCCATAACACTTGTAAAAACTTCATCATCACAATAGTTATCAAACTAGTCACAAAACGATGAGACTGGAAAATCATCAATCACCTGCATGATAATATCACTTGCAAACATTTCAAAACAGAAGAAGAGATAAGAGAAAAAACGAAAAGGTCTGGAAGTTTTAAAAAGTAACCAAGACCTAATAACTCCTTACTGTAATCTTCATGACACTACAGAAACAGTCCTTGAAAGCGTAAAATAACCATACCAGATCGTGTTAAAATTCAAAGGGTAAAGTACAAGGACCTATCATGGTTTCATTTCTTCAATGTGAATGGTTGGAAGAGTTGATAACAATGGAACATGTCAATTATAATGAATTGCTACAGCACAAAACCGACTCTGACTACCCAAATTGAGGAGTAACGAAAGAAATGCATCGTACTTTAGTTTCTGCTTCTTATGACGCTGGATCGGCATTGTGCCATCCCTTGGTGCATGTCGGAATTGTCATGAACTCATCGAATTCCTTCACATGAATGTCACAGCATTTCCACTGCAAAAATTTAAAACGACCAGCCATAAGTTTGAAATACAGGAGACATTTAGTCTAAGAAGCACAAACACTTCTATAAAGGTAGCGTGTCATGTCAGACACCTTGATGACACCAACACTTCTCTACACCTGTCAAACACGCATCCAAACATGATCTATTAAGTTTTTTAAACTTTTCTAAGCTCAGATATGCTTTAGACACTTGGAAAACATGGGTCCATTACTTAGACACATGAAACACACTACAATTATAAATAAAATAACTTGGATTCCAATGATAAAAGGAAAATAATGTAAATTTATACCAAGAAACTTATTCTCCTCCTATAAGTTTCAGAAAATTGTTTTATAAAGTATTTTGTTATTATCTTGGAATTAAATATTTACATATATATATATATATATATTACATATAACAATTGTTTATCCTTATATATGATAAATAATTAAAAAAATAAAATTATATATTTTGCATGTGTCCTATATTTTTTGAAAATTTATGTGTCAGCATGTTTGTGTCATGTCCGTGCTGCATCTGTGTCAATGCATTAGTAAATTGATCACAAAAACTGATACGAAATGCAGCATATGCACATTGGTAAATTTATCACAAAAACTTATAGGAAATGCAACATATGCATATTCTCACCCCTCTCATCCGATCATGGAAGACGGCAGGCCCAGGATGGTAACTGCAAGCAGTGTCATGATTATCTTTTTCTTTAAAAGTTTTACCACATCCCTTATTTCTACAGGTTTGGGGTTCGTTTATATCCACTATCTTCTTTGCTGGAGCAGAAAGGCCTTCCTGTACACTTGTATTGCTTTCGGCAGGGCTAACTGTTATGGCACTTGGTGGATTTGGATTCATTACTTTGACTTGTGAACCTAATAAAATAAAAGCTAGTTTAGCATACAAAAATAATAAAGCTTCCAGCACATTAGGAGGATGAAGAACAAGGTAAAGAATGGAAAGTTAGCATGCGGAGGGAAACGAAATGGAAGGGATTTGTGAAAGAAAAAAATAAAATAAAAAACTTTCCTTTTATTCACTTTTCCCTTCCTTTTTTTGTTTATGCTCTACAAATCCAAGATCCAAACACAGCCATAATTTGAGTTATTTGGGACCTGAGAAAACTAAAACACTCAGGACTCAGCTGAAAGCACTAAGCTATTGTGGCCTTGTTAACTTTTATATTACACTTCCTAAAGACAAATAGAATAGAGAACATTTCCTTTTCCTGATAGCAAAGAAACAGTCGGATAAAAAACATAAGATTCAAACTTCATCACCTCATTCTCCCAGCAAACAAAAAGAGTCACAAAAATGAAGGAGACAAAGATTACTCCAGCACATTCAATATCATCTAAAATCATACAGAACATTCCACATTACATTTGACGTGATTATATTTCCCACATAAAAAACCATCTCTTTAATGGAAGTGATTTGTATTTTGAAAGATATATTAATTACTGGAAATTATATGGAAAATCAACCTGAATGCTTTCGCTCCCATGAAACATTGAGCTAATATGTTTTAATATGGCAAACCTGTGCAGGGGGGTTGGGGAGGAGTTGACACACAGGATTCCTGTCACCAACTTACTAAAGCTAAAATAATACGAACGAGAAGAATACCGTGTTCTGAGCAAAAGAATCCTTGGCGACACCTAGAGCAAGCATCTTTTGATGACACATCAGTTGCAGGAGTTGCCTTAGGAACTGGTTTTGGAGTAGCAGCTGGCTTTGCTAACACCGGTTTTTCAGTAGTGTGTTTACCTAATTGGCATCTTCATTGAAAACAAACCAACAAATAATTAATAAAACAAAACTGAGCAACTGATACCAAGAGAGAAGTGGAAAGATAATCAATTTAATTAACTTTCAAAACTAAGTTTATCGGTTCATGGAAGAGTCACTAGTTTTACCAGATCATGTTTAGAACAAGGACATAAATTTCTAACAGATTAGCAATTTTTTTCTCTAAGCACATATCATATTTTTCTTCTGCAAAATTCTAATTCAACCTATATGCAAGGGGACATCATTACAGAAATAAGGAAGGCACTTCCCAAATAATTATTGTATATGAGCAGATCCAACAAAAATGTCTAACATTAAACTATCTAATAAAATTCAAAATTATAACATCATCTAGCAAATTCAAGCAAGCTTGCCAATGGGTCGGACTCTGATTCGATTTATCAGATTTAGTTGGGTTGTTCTGATTTTTTACCCAATAATGATCCAAGCCACGTGATTTGTGTACTTAAGGTACTGGATTTGGTTGATCCAATCCATTAAAAATCAAATAAGAACAAATGGTTTATAACATACAAATCCAACAAAAGGTGTGAAAAATCTTGACCCATTATTAATCATGAAAGATCAAATGGTCCATGCATCATAGGGTTCCATTGTTTCCTAAATCACTTCTCTATTTCTCAATCACGTTAAGTTCTGCTACCTCTCTAAAATTTTAACCTGTGTGCCATCGCCACCACTCTCTCTCCTCGCTTCTTATTATTAGCAAGGGTTTCAAAATATATACAAATTAAGCATGACTTTCATGCCTGCAATGGGCTTCTGAAATATTAGATACCTCTTGAATTCATTTATTCCATCTCTAGGCTTCTTTGCTATCAATTATTGAGGCCCTTGTGAAGGACATGGTAAAATTTTGCGATGTAAGACCAAAGAAGACAATAGCTGAAACTTAGATCAGGGTTTCATTGCATTATTCCTCTTCTCTCAATGATTAATAATGGCAGAACTAGCCATACCATATCTGTTGCCAGTGAATATTGACAATGTTCATGAAAATTGTCCGTCGGATAACTGGATTGCATCAGATCATACTTATTTCTTAACAGACCAGATTACAATTCACCACTACCTGGTCCAAATCTGATCAAAGCAACCATGGCAATGTTCTTGCAAAAAATGTTATTCTCTGTTTAAGCTGGCTAACAAGTGCATCCTGAAGTTATTCACACCAAGTGTTTATGTATGCCCCAACAAACATATAAATCTAAGAGCTTGCTAGTAGAATAGGATAGGGGTTGAGTGGGAAAGCGGGAGGTTTGAACCTGTGGGAAAATCTTTGGGTAGCAGTTAGCTTGCAGAAACAAGATACTTCATACTGAGTAACTTTGAAGTATGTTGTGTGAACATGCGTAGGTGTCTTTTTGGGATGCTTATATTCAAGGACGAAAGAGAGAGAGAAAAGCAGACATCTTTTCTTCCACACAATGATTACTTGGCATCCCATGAAAACTGAACCAGTCCAACAAGTTACAGATGGCACATGAACAACAGTTTGACGTATAGCATGGAGAGACATCACAGTTACAAGAATAAATAAAAATGTGTAATTTCCTTAAATAATAGATAACAAGTCTGAGGAAAAGAAAGTATACTCCAATAAATGCCAATCAAAAGGTTAAATGATGCAAATGCTAGATAATCACAATAAAAATCAACATTCACGAAAACTTATCATAAGTCATGAAAGTGGTCGTCATCAAGTAAAGTTATACCCACCGTGATCATCTTAAATAAAATTCATTTACCTATGGTGTTTATCTTCTGTCAAAAATTATGAACTTTGTTCTGTGCACATGACTTGGAAAGGATCTAGAAAGTCATGTAGGAGAGAATGAAGAAATAAAATATGAACTAAAATACAAAAAGATAGAAGCAAGCAAAAAACTGAAATTCTAATTTATTCAACTGAATTCAATTTTTCAGACTTTCTATAATTTGGAGGGAAAATAATAACATTTTATTCACTTTACAAAGCATTTGTTTCATGATTTTATTTTTCCTAATTGCTTGCCAATACTAAATCAATATTATATTATCATGAAGTCAATATCAGTATAGTATAAATCAAAGCTGGATGTTGAATGAGCCCACTAGGAAAAAATCTGGCTCCACCACTCAGCATCAATATTTGATCCTGCATATCAAGTACTGCAAGTTGGAAAGAAAATTTCTGCCTTCTGGTTTCAGTCTATGGTCCAACTCTAGAGCATGTAAATTTATCAAAATCAAATATGAAAATTCTCAGATTCAAAAATAAAAGATAAAAAAATTTACAAAGAGAACAATAAATACCCTGGAATTTCTATAAACAAGCTGAAATCATGACTTCTTTGCTTGCAACAACTCCACTCTTTCATTCCATCATGAAATATAGGCTGGAAAAGAAGTGTTGAAAATTACATTTTTGGAATATCTCAAGAAAAATGAGTAATAATAATAATAATAAGAAAGAAGAAGAAGAAGAAGAAAACTCTTTACAGAATTGTATAAATGGAGAATTACACTTTTCACCCTCGTACTTTCACCCAAATTGCACTTTACTCCCTCACGTTTCAATTGAAACAATCTTAATCTCATACTTACAATAACATTTCAATGTAGCCCTACCATCAACCTCTGTTAGGTGTCACGATTGTTGTTTTGTCTGAGACGGCCATTACGGCCTCTGTCGGCAATATAACACACCCAAATGTGATTTGAGTCACAATTTATTTAAACCATTTTTCTTCCTCTTGCTCTATTGTTGCTCTCCACTTGTTTGAAATACTTAGATCTACTCATTTGGAGCTTGAAACTTCAAGATTCAAGTTTGATCTTGGACTCTAAGATGTGATACTTCTTCATGTTGAAACTTTTTTTTTTTTTTTATAACCGGGTGTCCGAGCCAGCTTACGATCTCGTGTTGAAGTTGGTTGCTTTCGGTCAATAGATTTGGTTAATTTTAGGTACTTTTCTTTATTTTATATGTTGATTTAGTGTAACATACCATGTAATTTATATGATGATTTGCAGAGAAATGAATTTGTATTGAGGGTTTTATTATAAACAAGTTGTGATTGTGTGCACTATGCAGTGGATCTTCTTCCAACTGTGTCTGTGGGTCTTAAAGTTTGCTTTATTCTTATGAATTATCTACTCTAGTAATACTTCTAATTATACTCGATAACGAAATTTCCTTACCAGATAAAATACTCAACCTTTTTTTGGTCTTAAAATTTAGTATCATTTACAAAACATGGTTTTAGGTGACACATTGTTGATTAAAAACTATTACAAACATTCAAAATGTGATAAATATGATTAGAACATGCTTATCAATGGGTTCTTTTGGAAATTGTTAGTGCTTGAAAAAAAAAAAAAATCATTGAGTTCAGTTTCCAATTCCAACTAGATGTTGGGCCATATTCCCAATATTGTTACATTGCGACTGCAACAATTACGCGAACTGTATCCATGATTTAAAACCATGATTGTACATCTGAGGTTAAGATTTACAATTGGAACATGAGGAATGGAAGTAGAACATGAGAAATTAACTTACTCCCTGATGAAATGTAAGTGCGAGCACCCAGCGGAACGCCACCCCCCCAAGCATGGAAGAGAAAAACTCAATCAGCAAAATGGCAAGGGACTAACGCTGATATATATTGATAAATCAATTTGCAAGGTCATGCATGCAATACAATAGTATGAATAAAAAGTATACAAATTTTAGCGGGTATGCAACATCTAATAAAAGCAGCCTTATACTTTAGTGTGAAATCTCTAAACATAGGAGAACATAATGCAGGATTACTCTTCGTTTTTTTTTTTGAAGAAGAAGAATTCAATGCTTATCGGAATTGCATAAAGAATGTAATATAAATTATAATGCGAAACTTGATTTCAGAGTCAGTGAGTTAATGGCGGTATGCCACTTTCTAGGATAACATGTGAATTTCTCCTGTTATTGAGAACTTTCAGATGTATCTAAATTGCCAGCCACTGCTAACATATCTTCCATACATACCTATTCTTAATAGCTATTATAGGTTTCTTGTTTTTTGATCTGCTTTATCCAAAAATAGGTTAATAGAAAGTACACAAATTTTAGTGGGTATACAATATCTAATATAATCATCCCTATATTTCAAGTGTGAAATCTCTGACAACACAGAGAGAGAGAGAGAGAGAGAGAGAGAGAGAGAGAGCATAAAAGCAGGATTTTTAATTTTTTTTCTTAAGGGTTCAATGCTAAGAAGACAATGTTAACCAATTCGTTTCATTTTTATTGACATAATTGCTAAAGGAAGCCAGGGAAATTGATGTTTAATCCAATTCAAAAATTTGCAGATAAAATCATCCCTAAAATCCAAGGCGTGGAATTGGGAGTTTGAACTGAAATTAGTCCTACAATCTACAAACACCTTCAATTCAGGTTCAATTAGTTTCAAAAGGGGAAAAACATGGTTGCAAAATACATTAAAAAAAAAAATATCTTGAAGCCGTAGGGAAAATCAATTGAAGATTTTCAACTAGTCTCAAATAATACATACAAATATTATTCTTGAATAATTTGGATTAAATCCAAAAATGAGAAGCAACACCAATGAAGAGTAAAATCAGAAGAATTTAAAGAGAGAGAGAGAGAGAGAAGACTGACCGAGCCGTGATATCTACAGGAACCTTCAGGGTTGTCGTCTTCAGTGAACATGGCGTCGCAGCCGATTCTTTGGCACCGGAGCTTTCCAACCTTGTCCATTCTCTTTTTCTCTCTCTACTCTCTAGTTTCTCTCTCTACTATCTCTTGGTTTCTCAGGAAAGTAGTAGTAGCAGCAGCTGACCCAAGTTGGAAGTCTTGTGTTTTTACATCAAGAATCCTTTAGAATTTTTTTTTTTTTTCTAAAATTTACTAAAGTGATACATTGTGGTTGAGATTTAATGTTAAAAAATTAATGTGACTTATTATTAAATCTCAATCATATAATACACCACTCTAAGAAATTTAGAAAAAAAAAAACTCTAAAGATCCTTGCTCGTTTTTTTTACCCCTCTATCTATCAGTAGATTCTAGTAGATAGTAGTAGTAAAGTAGTGCCGGGTTGGGTTAATAAGCCGTACGAGGATCCTCTACTTGCAAATTTCTACTTGTGTCCGTCCTTGTAGGGTTTTCGGGCTTACTTTTAGACTCAATTTTGATAATTCGAATCGTTCATATTTTATGATTTATTTAGTATATCATACCTGTAAAAAATCAAGTTGATCGGATATCAGAAAGCATATGTTCGGAAAACTGTTTATTAAATTCATTAAAAAAATAGTTTTTAGTTCAATTTTTCAAACACATACTTTCTGATATCCAATCAACTTGATTTTTTACAGGTATGATATACTGAATAAATCATAAAATATGAACGGTTCGAATTATCAAAATTAGGTCTAAAAGTAAGCCCGAAGGCCCTACAAAGACAGATGCAAGTAGAAACCTGCAAGGAGAGGCTCTTGACACCACCGGGCTGTGCCTTCGCGACAACGCATTGCCTTTTCACAGGTTCTAACTATTCTATGCTGCACGCTGTCTCTGCGGAGATTTGTACTCGAAACGAAACTTGGTGCTCCGTTTTCGACGTGACTTAATTTTTTAATTTTTTTTATTATGATTAATATGAGGAATTTTAAAAATTTTAACCAAAGGCGTAAGATTCACATTATGTAAGTTTTATGTAAGTCTCGTAGTAAGATATTTGATAAGAATTTTAATGAAACTTTTGAGATTTCTAATATTTTTGTTTAATTATTTTAATTTAGAGTTAAAAAGTCTCGATTATAATGAATTTTTTTGACTTTTTTAATTTTTAAAAAATAAAAAAATAAAATGATTATGATTTGAATGTAATATTTTATTTTATTGACATTTTAATTTATTTTGCCTTTTCGGCACTATCTTAGTTTGATAGTGCATTTAACTCACATGTCAGGCAAAAATTTTGTAATACATAATATTATGAATTAAATTAAATTTGACTGGTAATTAAATATTCCCAAAAGATTAAAACCCACAGTTGTTATAGGTTGTGTTTGGTATAGTTCTGAAATTCTAATTCCACCCTTATACGTGAAGCCTCTGTTTGAATGGAATTTTCAAAAACTGATTCTAACCTCACATTTTTTTAAAATTTATAACCAAACAAATTAAATTAAATTAAATTTTATTTTTTTAAAAAAAATTCATAGCCAAACAAATTTTTTTTCATATGTCACATTAAAAATTCAAAACTCAATTAATTTTTTTTTTCAAAACTCATAACTAAACAATTTTTTCCTTTCTAAATTATAATTTTAAAACTCTACCAAATGTATCAATAATTTCTCGACGAAACATTTTTTTTTTTTAGTTAAAAAAATAAATTACTATTCCGAGATCGAGATCTCTCTCTCTCTCTCTCTCTCTCTCTCTCTCTCTCTCTCTCTCTCTCTCTCTCTCTCTCTCACGGTCAGCCGTGGATTCCTCACTAGGTTACCATCCCCGTAAGATTTGACTGTGTCAATTTTAGGATAGTATTAACGTGTTTGGTTTAAGAAAATTAATTTTTTTATTTTTCATATTTTTTTATTTTTATAAATTTTTTTTAATAATATATATAATTTTTTTTGCCTTTTAGATACAGTTTTAAATATTTTTTAAAAGTATAATATTTGTAATTTTTTTTTAAAAAAAAAATTACCAAATACAAAAAAATATGCAAAAAAATTATAAAAATTCAATATGTTTTGTATTTTGTTATATTTAGTAAATTTTTTAAAGATTTTTATATAAAATTTTAACTTTTTAAGTATATTATAGATTAAGTAAATTAAAAAATTAAAAAAAATGATTAAAATATTTTAAAAATTATTAAAAATAGGAAATTATAAATTAAAAACCCAACACCAAACTGGATGATTAAGACTCATTCAAAAATTGGTTGTTTTAATTAATTTTTTATAAAATAATGTATAAAAAACAAAGATAGTGATTTGATCATTTATACTGACTTTTTAATTTTCTAACTACAAATCCAAGTCTCCAAACAAGGCCTAAATTACGTTTTGGTTAAGCATCTGTTTGGTTTGATTTTTTAAAAACTATTTTTAAATGATTTTTCATTTATTTTTAGTAATTTTTTTTATATTTTAATTAATTTTTATACTTTTTAGATGAACCTAATCAATATGCATCTAAAAAGTAAAATAATTTGACTAAAATATTTTTAAAAAATACTAAAAATAAACAAAATTTTGAACAAAAATATGTGTGTATATTTGTTCGGATTTTCAATTGTTTTTATTGAATTCTTTTCTTCATATTTTAGTTAAACTTTTTTAGTTTTTAGATAGATCTAGAAAGTAAAAAAAATTAACTAAAATATGAAAAGAGTTTAGACAAACGAAAACTCTTCTACAAATAATTTTTAAAAACTTAAACCAAACAAGCAGATTTTTCAAAATTGTATTTGGGTTCAAATTTTTATATTTTTTTGAGATAGATATAACAATTGGGCTTCTTTCATATTCATATTTCAATATGAGAAAATTTGAGGAGCCCATGGACTCTATCACGAGTCTCATTTCGATGATCTGAACCGTTCATTTTGTAGGTCGTCAATGTATATCATTCATGTAAAAGTTTATGTCGATCCGATAATCGTAATATTTTCATTTTATTATATTTGTCTCTAAAAAATGAATGGTCTATTTTTTAAAATGTATTTATCGTCTATTTTTTCAAAAACAAATGCAATTGATTGAGGCCGAATTATGTAACATTGAGACCGATAATTAGGATCTCTTAACCTTACTTGTCTGTCAAAGTATATATTTTATGCATGTTTAATGTCAATAAGGTTAGACACAATGGGAGCATAAAATGAGCAAAAATGCAGAAACTATAGAGAAAAATGTTTCCCGCACGTGCAGAGGATTATTCTTGCACATGCAGCCCATTCATCGCTGCCAAATAGAGGCTAAAAAAATTGCACATGCAGAGGCCTATTCCTCCACGTGCGGAAACCTTGCCACACGTGCAGTGGAATTTCCCGCACATGCGGTCGTACCTCAAGAAGCGCGCCTAATGTTTTGAATGTGGGGAAAATAGCAGAGGTATAAAAGGACAAAAGAAAGGCTGGATTAGGATTTCAAAAAATTCCGAAAGTGATGAGGGGCTAAGGTTTGGAAAAGGGGGATTCTCAAGCTTGAAGAACAATTTTCATGAGGGTTTCTGCTTCTTCTATCTCTTTCCACTCCTCCATGAGTGGCTAGGCTCCTATTTCTAGGGTTTTGATGAAAACCTAGTCAAGTAAGTAGGGTTTTCTTTTATGTAATGGCTTGAACAGTTATATGGTATTCAAGAAGTTTTCAAATATATTTTCTATTATTTCTTCAAGTATTCTGCTTTCTGTGATTGTTGAATGCTTTCCATGCAATGGTTTTCTATTTTTTCATGTTCAAGGTATAAGATGAGTCATGATACGAGGGACGAGTTGTGTTGCCACCCTAGTTTAGAGTGAACGACTCGTACTACTTGAGATGGTTCATGCCTATACATTGAACGTGTTAATTCTCTTGATCAATGCTTTGAGCTTGTAGTTGTGAAGTATTAATTGGTTCAAACCGTAACATAATTGATTTTCAAATTGAAACCTTACTTAAATAACTAGTGGTGAATTCATTACCCTAGGTTTTTCCAACAATCAGTAATCCCAATTTCATTTTTAGTTGATAGTTTAACCTCTTAGTTTATTTTATTTATTATTAGATTAGTTTATGAATCAATCGTCTCTTCGATCAAAATTAATTTAGGAATTTAATAATTAAATTAGTTTAATTTCCCATTTGTCCCTGTGGATCGATACATGGACTTACCATTATTCTAAGGAATTTGGTACAGTTTAGTGTTTATTTTTGGTGTATAAAACGACCCATCAAATTTTGGTGTCGTTGCCGGGGACTTCTGGTGAAATTAATTAATTTAAAGTTATATTCTTATTTACCTCTCGGAGGGGTCACAATAGATTTCAAAAGGATACAACTCGTGCATGCGAACCGACGATGAGCTATGCGTCGGAGACATCAGTTGATACTTCCGCACAAACATTTTGAGCTTGAGGTAGAGGCACACCCATACTTCGGAGCATTGACAAGGCTTGACGGGGTACATCCCACGGAATTTGCTGGAGGTGAAACACACTCAGATACTTCGATTTTCCTTCTTTTCTTTTGCTTTGTAGTCTGGAACCTATATAGCTTCAGATAGATCCTGATTTTACTGTTCTCACATGACCTGGATTGAACCCTGCAGTTTTTTGAAAGAACAAACTCCTTTTTTTTGCACAAATGTGGAGAATGGCACAGCACTCTGAGCACACAACAAATCATTTTTGAAATTTGAGAAAATGAGTTTTCGACCGGGTATTGAGCCTACAACTGAACACAGCGAAAAAGACTCAATAACGGAAAACAAAAGGTAACAACCTAAACACAAACACAGACACTTGAAACGACTCAAAACAAGAATTGAGACAAACAAAACGACTGACGCGACGCACAGACGTGTTGCAAAGACAAGAGACTTCTTAGTTCACAAGGAGCCAGTTTCTCTGGGTATTATTTCCCACCCTTTCTTATTTGTGATTCTCACATCACTCTGGCACTCCATCTCTTGTTTTCTGAAAAAGCCCTTTTCTCACTTTTTCTCTCATCGCACATCTCTCTATTCTTCAATCTCTCATTTTTTATCCCTCCCCTGGGTGGTTGGTGGATAAACAAGAAGTTGTGGGCTCTTGTCCCTAGCATCCTGCTAGATTTTTGTTCACAACAGTGAGTTTCTCCCACAGAGGGGTTGTACTACAACTGGGTGTGTAGCAAATTTGCAGCTAACATCGGTTGATGATGCCCTGCTGGGGAGTTTGGACGTGGTTAGATCTGTCCAGATGAGGAAGTGAAAGATCTTGATCCATTCCGGTTTGTGCTTCGCACTTGGCTTGATACCTCGTTGCTTGGAGGATGAGAGAGCTTTCAGCCCTTCGTTGTTAGCTTCAGTTGTACCCTCTTCTGGCAGGTAGATTGCCCTTCTTGGCGAGTATGTTGAAAATGGGGGAAAGACAGGAAGCCTGACTCAACTGTGCCCCTAGTTCATTATTTTGACCATTTTTTGTTTTGGTTTCCTATTAAAACCATTTTGACTAACATGAGAGTTAGATTAACATGCTTGTTCGATTTTCTGATTTAAAGTCATGCAAGTCAGGCTATGAGCACTGAAAATTTTCCTTTTTCGGGTCCAAGAAACGATCCAGTTTTGGAAAATGAAATAGTTTTCAAGAAAATAAGTCAACCTTAGTGAAAATTTTCAAAAACTATTTTTGCAAACAGTCAACGCTCGACGAGCGCGGAACTTACCCTCGAGATGCGCAACCTCGGATCGGAGGCGATGGAAAATTGCCCCTGGCTAAAAGGGGGATAAGGCAACGGAAAGTTGCCCCTGGTTTGGACGGTAACTCAGGGCAACTTCTGGCACTGTATGGCAACGGAAAGTTGCCCCTTGTTTGGATGATGCCGCGGCACGTTGTAAGCCAGTCCTCGTTGATGACGATCGGACCCTCGGACGCGGAGGAGGCGAAGACGGTTTGAATCAATATATGGACGCAGTCACCTGGAAGGTGTTGGTGTTTGGACTTCAAGAGGAAGTTGGTCACATAGTTCCAGGTTGCTGCAATCGAGACATCAGATTCGGAGGAGGCACAAGTGATCAAAACCATAACATGGACTGAGACGCTATGGAAGCGTTGGGGGCTGGACTTCAGGATGAAGTTGCCTACGTATCCCAAACATGGGAATCAAGCCTTACGTAGTTCCGGTGGTTAAGGTACACTCGGGTATTTAACCTCTCCTTTTTATGCTCTAACTTTTGCCAAGGCGCCTATTGCAGGTTTTCGACCTTGCGAGCTTTGTTCTTCTTTCTTTTCTTTTTTTTTTTCTATTCTTTTCATTCCTTTTTCTTCCTCTTCTTTTTTTTTTGCATTTTTCTCTTCTCTTTTTTGCTTTTTTTGTATTTCTTTTTTGTATTTTGTATTTTTTTTCTTTGCTCTAACTTTTGCCTGGGTCGCCCTTCCGGGTTTTCGGCCCAGCGAGCCTCTCAAAGGGTAAAAGTGTAGCTTGGTCCATGCCAAATGGTTGTAAGGTTTTCAAGCCATCCGTATCCAAGAGAGTGGCTGTTGATTTGCAAGAGGACTCATCTTCGGCTCTTCGAGCACATCTAATATCTTTGCCCCTAGTTAGGGAGGGGCTTTTGATTTAGCTTCACAAGCTTCCTTTGATCATTTCTGATATTCTCGCCCCTAGTTCATAGGCTGCTTCGGATCTGGCCACACAGGCCTCATGTTGCGGTTGACCGTTGAACGTTCTGAGTTAAAGTTCAAGGTTTGAAAGCAAAGGGGTTGAGTCTCAAGGCTGAGAGCGATCCTAAGCTGCACAATCTCAAGAGTGATTCCACACAGGTTTTTGCAGGACCGCGCAAAACATTTTTTTTGAAAGTTTTTTAAGAAAGTGACAAGTCGCTTGCGCTGAAGACAGTGTAGGACCAATCTGGATCAAAGCTAGGGTCCTTCTCAGTACTCACACTAACAAGCATGATTTCATTCATTAAGGGTTTAACATGTCTCTCTTTCTCTCAATTGATCAAATTTTTACAAACCCCGAGGAATTCCCTCCTCTTCGTTTTCACCGTAATGTTCAAAAAGTTTTGAAAAACTTAGGTCATTACAACGACTTCAAGGCACAGAAAAGACACAGCTTTTAGTCAAATACTGCCGTCTCATTCAAAACTTCCGGCATAACTGGCACAAGGTAGAAGCAAACACGAGAGTGTGAAAATTACTGCTGTTTCATTCAAGATCTGTTGGCACAACTGGCTCCCTGGCAGAAACAGTCTCAAAAGAAAGCAAAAAGACAAACACAAAACAAGATAGTGATGTCCGAGGTAACATTCCCGGAATCACCTGACTTCAACAAAACAGGACTGACTCGATACAACAAGACAGACCTGAAATAAAAAGACTGACTCAAAATAAGGAGACAGACTCGAAGCAACACAACAAAACTGACCCAATACCCAAGTCAGAAAGCAAAATTAACAGCATTTGTACATTGCTCAAAACAGTGCATGCCGTCCACCACATCTGAAGTAAACTGAACGCCGCCCGCAGGTGGTTCATCTCGTGATCACATCACATTATCCCCTAAGTTCACCGATCCAGTGCCGATAGACTTTGCAGGGTCTGGTGCGACGATAACTCCTTTATCAATCAGATCTTGTATTTCATGGCGAAGACGGTAACAACTATCAGTGACGTGGCCAACTTGTTGATGGAAGGCACAATACTTGGTCGGATCATGGGAGGGGGGAAGTTTATCCGGCAGCGGCCGCAGCTCTAGGGGTTTCAGGTGCCCCTTTTTAATTAGGACCCTCAAGGCCACTGATAGAGACATGTACAGTGGTGCGAACACCCTCTGGCCCCGAGGTGGGTATTTTGAGGTTTGTGGCTTTTTGCTGGATGCACCAGCAAAGGGATTGACAGGCGCTGACTGGGTTTGCTGATCTCTTCCGAGCACGGGATTAGAGTTGAAAGGAACATTCCTGGTACAACGGCCCTTCTCCCGGCTTGCCCCTTGATTCAGACTGCCCCTAACTTCAGTGGCGAAAGTGTCATCCACAGTTTTTGCCATAACTGCGAGGACTTGCTCTTCGTTTAATCCTTCGGCTTTCAAAGCCTTAACAGCCAACTGAAGATGTTCATGGGGACTAATGCTTGCCCCTGCCTTGTTCTTATCACTGGCCTCCACTTTGCTAAGAGGTTGGCCTTCTTCCAATGCAGCCCGTCCCAAGGTTGGGGAGCCTCTTGACATGAACTCCCTGGTATGTGATGCGGTTGATGACGGGGCCAAAACTCCGAAGGCCAGATCTGCCACAGTTCTTTGAAGATCTTCGATCATTCTTATCAGCTCAGAAGTAGTGGGTTCATGGGTTTGGGATGATTGGGGTTCAGATGCACCCATCATGCATAAGTCCAGGCTCTTTGGGGTAAATACATTAGGCTTGGGTAGATGGACTGGGGTGATGTATACGCTGGGGTCGTAAGGGACGACCAGTGTGTGGATTAGATTGAGATGTGGATGAGGTATTTGGTCATTGGGGGCTGAAGGTGGAGCTATCGTTCGGTTGTCAATGAGATTTTGGATCTCATGACGAAGACGAAAACACATGTCAGTGTCATGGCCAGCTCGCTGATGGAAGGCACAGTAGTCAGCTGGGTTATGTGAGGGAGGGGGTTTCTTTGGTAATGGTTGTGGCTCCAGTGGCTTCAGATACCCCTTTTTGATCAGGGTCATCAGGGCCGTTGACAGAGACATGTACAGTGGGGTAAACACCCTTTGGCCCTGAGGTGGGTATTTGGCTATTTGTGAGCTAGTTTTGGATGCACCGGTGAATGGGGTGGTCATTTTTTGTATGGTGGTGGTGACCATGCCCATGTCTGAAGTTATAGCAGCTGTGTCACCACTGGTGGTCGCATCCGAACTGTGGGTAAATGCTCTCCTGGGTTGCTCTTTCTCCTGGTCAATAAGGCCCTGCTTCATAGCGTCCTCGATCTGTACCCCCATCTCGTGTAGGTCTGAAAAGGTGGGGAAGGGGAGCACAATCATCTTTTGCATAAGCTTGGGTTGGAGGTTGCGCACAACCATCCGTATCTGGTCTTTATCCGTTGGCCTAATGGTCATCATTGAGGCCTTTGCTCGCCACCTCGCCACAAATTCTGAAAAACCCTCTTTTGGCTCTTGGCGGGTGACTTCAAGATCACGGGTTGTGACCTCAATCTGTGTGTTGTAGGAGTACTGATTACTGAAAGCCTCAGCCATCTCTTCCCAATTCTGTTTCACAGAGTTCTCCAATTTCGCATACCAGATTGCGGCTATCCCAGACAGGGTCCGGCCGAATAGTGACAATTTCTGGGCTGTGGTCAAACCCATTGGTCTTAGGATATCAGAAAACAGGTGGAGGTGCACCATGGGGTCCCCAGACCCATCAAATCGATCAATATGAGGCATTTTGAATCTGTCGGGCAGCGTCACAGCTGCATTGGTGTATGCATCTTCAATATCGGGGATAGTCTTGACTCCCTGAGATCTCTTGAACAGCTTTTCAAGCTTGCTTAACTTCAGTGCGGTAGGGTCAGTCTCGAACTCAAAGGGAGAGTCTGGCAGGTTGGTGGGTGTTTTGGATTGTTGGGGTAAAATTGGGAGCGGAGCCGGCCCTACCGGAATGTCCGTACCTTCCTGGACATTGGGTGTTTCCCCGGGTGTCTGAACCCCTGGTGGTGGAGGAGCTTGATGCGAAGCAGATGCTCCGGTTTGTTGCTCTAGCCTGGCAATTGTCTCTGCCTGTTGGGCTATGACCACAGCCCGTTGCTTGGCGAATTTTGCTTGACAGACAGCGTCTTGCTGCATGGTTTTCATACTATCCTGGAGTTGGCGCACCATCTCTTCCAGACTCGACATATTGTCCTGATCTAATTGAGCAACCGGTATATCTGTGTCTGCAGTAGGCTTGAAAATCTCAACCCGACTGCTCAAAGATCACTGATCTGGTAGCTGTTGTACTGGTGGTCTGTGCCTGACTAGCCTTCTCTGGCCCTGATTACCCTTGAACTGAGTCTCTGACCTGACAAAGTCTATCAACACAAATTCAATGTACCCGGGGGATAGTGGAGCCTTCTGAAGCTATGATTCCAGGACTACCTAGCAAAAGAGAAAATAGACAACATCTCAGCTCAACCTCACTGGAACGGATATGAGCAAAGCTGAATGACTGTATTCTATTACTGATCACTGTTCCCCGAAATCACTGCCCCAAATCTGAATCTGATACCCGCGGATATAACTGATTCCCCAAAATACTGTTACTGGTGCCCTCAGGCTGGATATTAAAACTCGCAAACTGATGTGCGCATTCCCTGTAGAGATACACTCTAAAAGCACATAACATGTAAAAGAGAGTCAATACACCCCTATGTTGGGGCATGGTTTCCCTGTCCTATTTTGTCAGGAGCTAGGGTTTCACTACGCACACAGCGGTTTCAAACAACCTAATATCGGGTAAGCAACTTGTCCTAGTTTGGAATGGTCACTATGGATTCCGAATATGCACTAGGTCGAATGGTCAAAAAGGGTGCCCCGGTAAAATCGGGGTTTGTGTTCCCATACTGGCAGAGCCCGCAACCGATCAGCCTTATGGTCATGCCTTGACAAGACAAGCCTCCAGCAAACCGCTCAGGAATAGCAGATGGCCAACACAGTGTCCTAGGCGCACCAATGCACATGCAATGCAAAGAAACACATAAATGTAGTCAAAACAAGATATCACGAGTTCGAGTCAAGTTCTCTAAATCCCCAGCAGAGTCGCCAGAAACTGTAACATTGCCCGCGGGGGACCTCGCTACAGTTCGGACTCCCCTTGTTTTTGTTTTGTTGCGGTTCTTAATCTGAACCAAAGAGTCCAACTCTGGCAAATCGTTTGAGAAAACAGATTTTGAAAAATAGTGCCAAACATGGACTGCTTTGCCAGATTACAGAGTCGCCACCTAAATATTTTTAAAATGGGAAATTTAGGAAACCCTGACTCGGTGCCGAAGGCCACGTGTCCGTCATCACCAAATGTTTTGGCTCGGGAGCTTGTGTACGATCGGGGAAGGTCAGCTATGAGCACCCCCTTTCGCCCGGTTCGAAGACCGGCCTCTACTAACCGTGATATCCGATTTTGAAAGCATTACATGCTCTTATTCCGGTTATTAGCCTAGAATTACTATGTTATGCGCGCAACAAACAAGTATAGACTAGATTGCCTAATTTGGGAATAACATTGCATATCCGTTCGTTTTGAAAGCGTTTCGGTTTTGCTACTCGCAAGTAGGCTAAAATACGGATTTCAATGAGTTTTCCAACTCAAGCAACCCAACCTCCACCCACAGGCATTCAAACAGTTTATCTCACATAAGCACTTAGCCGCATGGTAAGCATACTGTCATGGCAACATTCACACGCATGCGATATGCTAAAGCGTAAAATACTTACATCGTACTCCGTGCCAAAAACAAGAAACTAGTTAGCAGACATGCATGTCCCTAGGCCATGTTAAGTGGCTAATGCAACACAGGCAAGGATGCAATTTAGAGTAGGCTCGGCTAACCCTAAAATGGCACGTGAAATGCTACAACTATCACGTATTCAATTTGGAATTGAAAGTACGATGCAGTTTGTATGATGTACCGAGCCCGGTGCATGTAAACAAATGCATGGATGCACGCATGCATTGCATAAGGTATGCTAAAAATAAACGTGCCCTAATCTACCATCATAAGCAGGTAAATAAAAAGGAAGAAAGAAGTGGGGGTTGGAAGACATACAAACCACTCACCCACACTTATTACAATTATGCCCTCACACTGAGGGACCAAAAGAATATACAGTCCCAAATAATACAGTCCGAATACATAATAAATAAATTATTACAGAAATTTCTAATTACCAAATTAAATCAAATGTAAAAAGAAGGGGGCCTCAGCCCTGCCTCGGGATATGCGAATGATGCATGCTCGAATCCGACTCGCCCGGAAAGTCCGCATCGTGCCACTGTTGCCTCTGTTTTACTGCCTTTTCTTCTCTGAAAACTGTCAAAGTCCCAGAGAACCTTCTATGAGCATTGCAGAACATCATCGGCTGGGAGGGATGGCCACCGGCCGCGTACAATAGCCACCGGCTGTCAATGATGTTATCGGCCACCCATATAGTGCCGGTCGGCACAAAATTCCTGCAGGAGACAGTTTTGACAGCAGCAGCAGACAAGCAGTGCATGGCATGAATTTTTAGGCATATGTAAGCATGGCCAATGCTTCCCTATCATGTTTGGGACTCAAGGGAGCATGACCCTTGGTTCTTGGGCCATCAATTATGCATCTTGGTGCATGATAGCCTAAGGAACCAAGATTGCATTTCAATGTCAATATGCATGCAACACACAAATGAGAACTAAGTCCCTATCATGTCAAGATCAAGGGCCTTAGTGACCATGAGTTGAGACAAGTTGCATCACTTGTAGTATGAACTCATCTCAACCCTTACACTTGGTTTGACACCCCAAACCAAGTAATGCAATGCATGTTATGCAAACATGGCTCCATGATGCAACCTAATACTAAAATGCCAACATGCCAAATGTAATGCAACATGCAAGGTGCAAATGCAATGCAAACATGGGCAATTTAGGCGATAGGACTAACATGTAGCAATACTTAATGAATCAATTAAGCAACAAACATGAGGCAAGCATGCAATGGTGGATTTAACTACAATGGGGCAGCCCTCAAACCAACCCAAAACAGTGGCAAAACACCCAAGATTGTGACCAATGTACATGCCAATATGCAAACCAAATGGGGCCAAGTCTAGGGCACCAAAAGGGAACACTCCTCCACCATTACCAAGACCACTCATGACATGAATTATGTAAGCAAAAACAGAGTTCCATCATGCATAAATACACCCAAAAACCTTGGTATGACAGCCCCAAAATGCTCTAAACATGCAAGCATGCACAACACCCTTTTTAAAGCATAAGAGACCAATACTTCAAAGCATGAAAGGCATGACAAATGGAGACATATAAACCTGGTATAGGGACTGAAATAACATATTAAATGATTCCAAATCATCTAAATAACCTATCCAACGCATATACATGGATCACATCCTCAAGGCTTACAAGCAACAATGCAAAGCAACTACATTAAGCATGCCAAAAATGGTAAAACCAGTGGCCAACAGACCTAAAACAAGACAAATCATGGCTAAAAGCTTCAATAAGTCAGGTCAAAACATGAGGATATACAAGGCTAAACCCATGACACATTTCTAGACAAAGTAGAGCATTACAAAGCAAGTGTAAGATGAAAAGCCCAAACAGAAAAAGACCCTTCTACAACACTGAAGAGGGACCAAAAATATGACTACTTTCAGTAGATGACAACCCCAAATCAGTATACAAATATGCCAAAGATGCTATGCAAGAAATAGGCCAACAAAGGGCTATAACATGAAGTATACAAAACATTCATCAAACAGCCAAAGACCCTTAATGAAACATGACAAGGGGGTCAAAATATGGCCACTCTCAGTTCTGATAATGGCCGAAAAACAGAAGAAAGATAAGCTAAACAAACATGCAAAAATGGGGACCAAAGAGGGGTAATGAAGCAAGTCATACATGGAGGTCCCCAACAGTGTTGAGCCCTTCTTCAATGTTGAAGAAGGGCTCAAAATAAGCCTATTTTCAGTTTACATGATGCTCCAAAACAGAAAGCAAGATAGGCTAAAAGCTTGTGCAAGATTGGGGAATCTAAAGTAAAAAGATTACCCTTGAAGAACTTTTGATGAACAGCAGGTGCAGCCACTCTTCTCTGATCAAAAATAGCCCAAAAACTCAAGAATCAACCCTCTAAGCCCCTCAAGGTCGAAGCAAGGTGTAATGGTGTGTGTGTTGGTGCAAAACTAAGGTAAAAGTGCACTTTTAGGGTCCCAAACACACATCAAGGATGAGAGAGAAGGAGATATAGAGAGAGAGGATGTATATATCAGATGTATAGATATATATGCTCTGGTTTTTGGTTCCAAAAGCTCCAACCCACACAAAGGAAGAGGAGGGGTGCTTATATAGGCAACAAAAAGTGCTCCAAGCTTCTCCAAGAAGCTATGCCAAAAGGGGCAAAGGGTGCAAAGGGTTCTAGGCTTCTAGAGGAAGCTAATACAGCTGGCCAAGCTTCCCCAAGAAGCTTGGCCAAAGGGTTCAAGCTTCTAGAAGCTTTAGGGGGTTCAAAGGTGCAAAAGGGTGCAAAATAGCCACATATATGCACGGGGGAGTGTGCTGGTGCATTCCAACTGGCACAGCTGGGATGCACCAGCCTTGGAGGGTGCAAAGGGTGCAAACCGGCCAGAAAAATTGGTCGTCGGCCAAAATAAAGTGCCGGTCGGCACTATTTTCTGTCGGTCGGCAAAATAGATTTCCGATAGATGATTCCAAGGTCAAAAAATGGCCGGTGAGTATGAAAATTGAAGCCCCGGAAGTTAGCTTTCCAATGGCGCAAACCTTGCATCAAAATGCCTCCTATGCAAAAAGTTATGCCCTTTTTGGTGAAGCCGCGCAGACTCGATCCAACCGGGATGATGCCCAGCTTCAACCAATCATATCTCCTCCACCCGGACTTGGTTTTGGGAGATTCTTGAGTACAAAGTGAAGCCCCGGAAGTCTTCTTTCCAACGATGGTGGCCTCATAGCTTAACTCCAAGTATGCAATTGAATAAGCCTGATTCAGCGAGGGCCGCTCGACTTTCTTCTACCCGGATTCATGGCGAACTTCTTCTTCAACCTATTTTCTCCCCTCCTCTCCTGTTTTCTTCAACTCCAAACCCCTAAACAAAGTGTTTTGAAGGGTTTGCCTCTCTCCTTGCCGAAGGAATTGAATCTTTGGCCTGCACATCTCTCAACACCGAGCAAACCATCAGTAATGCCCAAGTTTTGAGGGCGGTCAAAAATGGGGTGTCTACACAAACATTGGCTAAACTCCTTACCTGCTAAGTCTGTCACAACATAAGACTAATTACAACAGAAGTTTTTGGAGAAGTACTTTCCCATTGGTAAGACCAACCAACTTAAGCGAGCCATCACCAATTTTGCTCAAATTAATGGCGAGCAATTTCATAAAACATGGGAAAAACTTCGTGACCTTCTCTAACAGTGCCCCCACCACCAAGTGCCTGATCGGCATCTTGTTCAAACCTTTTACTATGGCTTAACTGAGTCTCACCGCCAAATGGTGGATTCTTCTTGTGGAAGGACATTCATGTCGAAAAGTGACGCCGAGGCAAGGCAATTATTTAAGAACCTAAGTAAAATTCTCTTCTCTAGTTCTCCGCATCCCGGCAAGTTCAGCAACGGGTAGTTGGAGCCTCGAAAAGAAAGGGCATTTATGAGGTAGGGCAAAAATTAGAGTTAGCCCAACAAGTAGAGACATTGTCCCGCAAAATGGACCAATTATTAGCTTCGAGACATGCCCCTACACAACAAGTTCAACCTCAATTTCAGGAGGCATGTGCTATTTGTGCGAGCCTGCTCATGACTTGAGTGAGTGCCCTTCGGCATCACAATTTCCGGAATTAGTCCAAGAGCATGTGAATGCGGCTTAAGGATTCTCCAAACTGGGTAATGACCCATATTCTAACATGTATAACCCGGGATAAAGAAATCACCCTAATTTTTCATGGAGACCTCCTTCACAAGGCACTTCTTACAATCCTCCACCACTAAGGCAAAATTTTAATAATTTCGCCAACCAATCTTCTTATCGCCCACCACAACCTTACCGGCAACCACAACCTCTGCCTGTTCCTCAAGGCAACTCAGCCTTTGAGACTCAGGTATTGGAAGTTCTTTCAGAGCTTAAGGGGTTAGCACCAGCAGTTCACTCCCACACTCACTCTATTGCCAAGCTAGAGGCCCAATTAAGTCAAATGGCTAATAACATTAATAGGAGAGATGAGGGAAAATTATCGAGTCAAACTGTGGCCAACCCTAAAGGTCAATATGGAGCAGAAGGGTCGAGTGGGAATGGAAAGCACCATGAACAGGTGCAAGCGGTGATCACTTTGAGAAGTGGGATAGAGTTAAAGCCTTGGCCAGTTGCGTCTGATGCAACTAGGGCTAAGAAGGGTGACCACGATGGTAAACCCCATGAGAGCAAGGGTGAGGGAGAAACACAAAAGGGGGATGACTTAGTCCCTAGTACTTCACATGAGTCTAAGGCACCATATGTGCCTAAGCCACCATTTCCTCAATGCCTTAATACACTGTCCCCTTTTAATAATAATGTGGCATCCATTGAAGCAATGATGGAGGTTTTTAAACAAATTAAAATCAACCTCCCCCTGTTGGAGGCTATTAAGCAAGTACCCTCCTATGTCAATTTTTTGAAGGAACTTTATACGCAAAAGCGTAAATCTAGGACACACGTGTCCCAAAAGGTTATACTCATGGAGCAAGTAAGCTCCATCTTATTGAATGACACACCCCCTAAGCTTAAAAACCCAGGTGCCCCAACATTGCATGCGTTATAGAGGACCATTTCATTGATAGGGCCTTATTAGATTTAGGGGCTAGTGTCAATTTATTACCGTACTCTATGTACGAGGAATTCAAGCTTAGCGAGTTGAAGCCTACTACTGTTACATTCCAATTGGCTGACCGGTCCCTCAAAGTGCCACGTAGCATGATTGAGGATGTATTAGTAAAGGTCGATAGGTTTTATTTTCCTGTTGATTTTTTGGTTTTAGATATGGAACACGTAGCCAGCTCTAGGAAACAAATCCCGATAATCTTAAGTCGACCTTTCTTGACTACAGCTAATGCATGTATTAATTGTTGTATCGGGGTTATGGATGTTTCATTTGGGAATATCCAAGTGAAACTCAATGTCTTTCAAGCATCCCAACAACCCCATGAAAAACAGGAGTGCTTATTTGTGGATGTTGTTAGCGAGCTAGTAGAGGAGGCTTTACCCTCCATTCTTGTAGAGGACCATTTAGAGGCTTATTTAGCTCATTTTGTGTTTGAGGATTTTAATATAGACAGGTCAGTTGAGGAAGTGAATGCTTTACTTGATTCTTTTCCTACACCAGATTTTTCTCCATGAAAGCCCAGTTTAAGCCCTTTTCTCCTCTGTCTAGGGAGCCTGCTATACCATCTCTAGTCACACCATCTACGCTTGAGTTGAAGCCACTCCTAGCCACACTCAAGTATGCATTTTTAGGGCCTCAAGATAATTTACCGGTCATAATTGCATCTGACTTAACTGCAAAGTAGGAAAGTTAATTAATGAGTGTTCTCGTGGCACATCGGAGTGCTATAGGGTGGTCGGTGGTTGATTTGAAAGGGATACATCCCTCCGTGTGCATGCACCATATACATCTAGAGGAGGGTACCAAACCGTCTCGTGAAATGCAACGGAGGCTTAATCCCAACATGAAAGAGGTAGTAAAAAATGAGGTTTTGAAATTTTTAGATACGGATATTATATACCCCATCTCAGATAGCAAGTGGATGAGTCCCACACAAGTGGTGCCCAAGAAATCGGGCATCACCGTTGTTGAGAATGAACAAGAAGAGTTAGTTCCCACACAAACCACCATTGGGTAGCGAGTGTGCATTGATTATAGGAGACTGAATTCCATGACTAGAAAATACCATTTTCCATTGCCATTTATTGATCAAATTCTTAAGAGGTTAGCGGGGCAGTATTTTTATTATTTTCTTGATGGTTACTTGGCGTATAATCAAGTTCCGGTGTACCCCACTGACCAAAAAAAGACCACATTCACTTGCCTTCTTGGCATTTTTACTTATAGGCGCATGTCATTTGGGCTATGCAATGCATCAGTGACTTTTCAACGGTGTACGATGGCTATTTTCTCCGACATGGTGGAGAAATTTTTAGAGATTTTCATGGATGATTTCTCGGTGTTTGGACCATCTTTTGAGGAATGCCTTAGAAATTTGACTAGAGTGTTGGAACGATGTACTGAGGCAAACTTGATTTTGAGTTGGGAGAAAAGCCATTTTATGGTTCGTAAGGGTATAGTGTTGGGACACATTGTGTCCCCTTGAGGTATAGAGGTACACAAAGCTAAGGTTAACCTCATTGCAGGCCTTCTTCTACCCACTTCTGTGCGTCAAGTCCGATTTTTCCTAGGGCATGCAGGTTTTTACCATCTATTCATCAAAGACTTTGGCAAAATATCCCATCTTTTGTGTAGTTTACTTGCTAAGGACACACCTTTTATCTTTGATGATGCATGTTTAAAAGCTTTTGAAACACTTCGAGCGGCCCTTACTACTGCCCCAATCATGAAATCACCAAACTGGTCGCTCCCATTTGAAATCATGGGTGATGCCTCGGACTATGTTGTCGGGGCTGTGTTAGGCCAAATGGTGAATAGAGCACCCTATGCTATCTATTATGCTAGTCGTATTCTCTCGGATGCACAATTGAATTACACTACCTTGAGAAAGAGTTATTAGCCGTGGTGTTTGCTTTAGATAAATTCTAATCCTATCTCCTAGGTTCCAAGGTCATAGTCTTCACTGATCATGCTGCTTTGTGGTATTTACTATCAAAGAAAGAGACCAAACCTAGGTTGATTAGATGGATTTTATTGCTTCAAGAATTTGACCTAGAGATCTGAAACAAGAAGGGATTTGAGAATGTGGTGGCGAATCACCTCTCCTAAGTCCTTGTTGAGTACACTAGTTATCCTTTAGCTTTGCATAATTCGTTCCCGAACGAACAACTTCTTGTGGTGTCACGAGCAAGCGAACCCCCTGTGGTTTGCTCTTATTGTGAATTACTTGGCCATTGGGCAAATTCCTAAAAATTGGTCCATGCAAGACCGAGACCGATTCTTTTCACAAGTCAAGTATTATTTTTGGAAGGATTTGGAGTTGTTTAAATATTGCTCTTATCAATCCGACGGTGTGTGCCGGAGAGTGAGGTGCATAGCATTCTTACATTTTTTCATTCTTCTGCATGTGGCGGTCATTTTAGTGGGCATAAAACAACCACCAAGGTTTTACAAAGTGGGTTTTATTAGCCCACCATTTTTAAAGATGCCCATCAATTTTGTAGAACTTGTTTGCACTGTCAGCAAATGGGTTCGTTGTCTTGGAGTGATATGATGCCAATGTCCCCTATTCTCGTGGTAAAATTTTTTGATGTTTGGGGTATTGAATTTATGGGCTTTTTCCTACAATCATTCAGGTTTAAGTATATTCTTTTGGTAGTAGATTATGTCTCTAAATGGGTGGAGGTGATAGCTACCTGAACTAACGACATAAAATAGTGATAAAGTTTTTGCATGAAAACATCTTTAGTCGTTTTGGGTTTCCTAGGGCCATAATAAGTTATCAAGGTACACATTTTTGTAACCAATTCTTTGAGTCGGTAGCCAAGAAATACTCCATTACATATAAAGTTGGCACTCCATACCACCCTCAAACTAGTGGCCAAGTAGAGGTATCCAATAGGGAGGTCAAGCACATTATAGAGAAAACAGTTAGGCCGGATAGAAAAGATTGGTCAAAACGTTTGATTGATGCATTATAGGCCTACCGCACTGCTTATAAGACACCCATTAGGATGTCACCATATATGGTGGTGTTTGGCAAAGCTTGCCACCTCCCTGTTGAACTTGAGCACCAAGCTTTGTGGGCCATAAAGAAGTTTAACTTTGATATGGTCGTAGCTGGACTTAACCAAAAATTGCAATTCAATGAGTTGGAGGAGATTAGAAATGATGCATATGAGAGTTCGAAAATTTTTAAGGCTTAGACTAAGGAATTTCATGATAAGCACATTAATAGAAAATCATTTGAACCCGGCCAAAAAGTATGGTTATTTAATTCAAAATTGAGACTCTTTCCGGGTAAGCTTAAATTAAGATGGGATGGCCCCTTTGTGGTCGTCGAGGCATTTATTTATGGCGTCGTTGAGGTGCAAGATCCACGGAATGGCCACACCTTTAAAGTAAATGGCCAAAGATTAAAACCGTATATCAAAGGGATTGGAAATGGTGATAGGATTGAGTTCATTGCTTTGATGGACCCATTGTATTCTGATTGATACATGGAGTTCTTATTCTCTTTTCTTTCTTTGCTATTTTGATTTTTATGCATGTTATTTTGTACGTGATGGCTAGGAGACTTTAAATCCTCTAAAGGTGTAATTCCTTTAGTGTTAGCCATGCTCGAACAGTATCTGACGATCTGGTATAGCCATCTAACCGTGTTTGTAGTGAGTTTCTAAGAGACCAATTGAGACGGTGGAAACTAGAGTTCAAATGGTAAAGCCTAAAACGCAAAGGTTTGAAATTTTCGAGACTAAAGTCTGATTTAAATATCTAGGGGTGGGGAGATTGCTTCAAAACCACCCCAGCTTGAACTATGTATGGCAGCCTCATAGGTCGAGTTAGCTTTATGCCCCTCGATTCTGGATACCAAATCAACCCAGTCTGTCACCCTATTGGAGAATAGGAAAAGTTACAAACATTGTTAGGGAGAAAAGTAGTACCCATGGTTTTCGCGTGAAGATTATACTTTTGTTAAGCATTTAGACGTTTTTGAAGTGCAATTTTTATCTCAGATGTGCAATGAAGGTAGAAATGGTTTGAATTTTTTTGGGTTGTAATTGGGTTTGTAAAAAAAAAAAAAAAAATCCGCCTGTGCGGCACAACCCACCGCACATACAGCAAAATTCCAGTTCACAAGTTCGCTATTACTTTAAAGGCAGGTGCACGATGTGGTGCAGCATAGCCGCCGTACGTGCGAGATCATTCCTAAAACACAAATTTGCTGCTGCTTTATATGCACGAGTGGCGACTGGTGTCAGGGTGCACGCCGCACATCGCTGCCACACGTGCGGCATGTAAGAAATAAAAAAATTTAAAAAAAAAAAAGATTTCTTTATTATATATATATTTTTAATGTATTTTATGTATTTTATTTTTGTTTTTCCTTAAAAAAAAATAAGAAGAAGTTGATCCAACCCTAGCCCACTCCCATTACTCTCACAGATACACTCTCTTTACCTCTCATTCTCTCTCTACCTTATCATCTTTTTCCTTCGTTTCTCTGTCACTCAAACCCCACCACCACGAACTTTCTTTATTCTTCTTTCCACCATCACCAACCTTCACCCAACCTCTTCTCACCACCACTGTATCATCGGAGCCTCACTGTCATGGCCCGAACCCGCCCATATAGATTAAGCTCATAACCGGCCAATAAGCATGAGATTACTTACGGCCTCCAACAGAAATCAATTAAAAATTAATAATATGGGGCCAAATGCGGAAGCAGACTTAAAATTTTTGTCAAATGAGCTGTGCTTACATGGCAAATTAAAAACATTTCCCATATAATTGATAATAACTCACACCATATATTAGTAGTTAACATCTTGTGCACCCAAGATCATTCAAACACATAGTCAGCTATACCAAAAGCTTATATACATGAATGGTCTATCATGACCAATGGAAATAGCAAAAGAAAATACAAAGATCATAAACAAAGCCTCCTGTGTGAGGCACCTGGCTGGCTTCACAAAACTCGGGTTCCTTTCTCAAACTCCACTAAGGCTGGGTTGAACATCCCTTTGCTCACCTACATACATATAAATAAGAGTGAGCTAATGCCTAGTGAATAATACCAAAGTAAAGGGGTTTGTGAATGAGATTCATATTAAGTACATCGAACCCGTAAATTTCATATACAAACGGCCTTAGGCCCATTTTGTGTTTTTGTTGTACATGTCAAACGGCCTCTGGCCCATTTTAGATCCTTAGCAAACATATCAGACGTCCTTGGGCCCATTGTATAACTTGTCAGATTCATCAAACGGCCTCGGGCCCAATTCAAACATTTCAAACGTATCAAACGGCCTTGGGCCCATTATTTCCAAATTCATATTTATGCTCATTTCATATTTGTGATTGTGATCATGATCACCTTTTCATTTAAACGACCTTTGGCCCATTATATTCATATTCAAACGGCCTTTGGCCCATTACGATATTCCAACGGCCTTTGGCCCATCATAATATTCAAATGGCCTTTGGCCCATCACGATATTCAAACGGCCTTTGGTCTATCATAATATTCAAACGTATCAAATGGCCTCAGGCCCAATTCATACATATCAAACATATCAAATGGCCTCGGGCCCAATTCATGTTCAAATCAACAAATCCATGAAGCTTATACAGAAGTAGCAGTTGGAAAGTAACATACTTGAAAATATCTTTACTAAGATATTACTCATAGTGTTCGAAGTGTTGATTCGTCTTCGTGGATGCTCCTATACAATTCATAAATATACACAAATCGGATCACAATGCTATTTAATCCGCTCCTTAACTTGTTTAATTCTCTTAGGCTCTTTTCAAACCTCTTAATTCATTTAGAATGTACAATGTATGCTTAAGAGTGTTCAAATCAGGAACTTGGGTGGCTTATCCACAACTTCAAATAATACTTAGAAATTCTTTCAAAAACATGGATTACAAGGTTTATGCTCAAAGGATGAAATTCAACGTTCAAACCAAATGAATCTTTCCTCTCTTTCCTAATCATTTACTTATGTTGTTTCTTAGCTTATTGGTCCTCAATAAGTCATAATTCATGCTTAAGAATATCTGGAAAAAGATGGGAACGAAGATATGTGCTTAAAACATGTTTTGGAAACATGTTGAAAATAAGTTGTTGGCTAGAACCAACTTTTCGTGGCTAGAGCCAGCTGAAAGCAAAAACTGAGCTCGCTCGAGCCACCACTTCTTCACTTAAGCCAGCTTTTGCAGAGTTCAAAATACTGGGAGCCCGTAATGTTGGCTTGAGCCACCACTTGGTCGCTCGAGCCAGCTGCTAATTTTCTGGGTTTCAAAACAGAAAATCTGAGTTCCAAAAATACATTTTAACAGGTAAAAGCTTGCATGGCCATTCCAAACTCATGAAAACACTTTGATAATCATAAAAACATTTTAGAAAACTCAAATACAAGATCATCCATAAATCATTTGCTCAAAACCTCATGAATTTACCAAAATTGAACTCAAATCTTCATGCATGTGACGATTAATTTCAAAACTCTTTTCATGACTTTTCAAACATAAAATTAAGCTTCCAAGACTTATGAAACAATGATGCATGTGCAATATAACTTCCAATTTCATCATGAATCATAGAATTCAAGCCCAAAATGATAAAATTCTACATATTCATCTTCTAAATTCAACATGGATGACAAAGATCATGCTTAAGAGTATGAAACTCTTCAAATTCATGAATTTATGTATTTCAAACCTTTAAGACTTAGAAAACATGAATGCATGTAAGTGACAACTCCCAATTCAACATGATTATCAAAGTTCATGCCTAAAACTTGAAGAATCAAAGCAAATACTTGCATGTATGTACAATTTGATCTCAATTCCTACAATCTTTGTTCAACTCACACATTTAATCTCATTATCTTCTTAAATCCACAATTTAAGTGACTTAACTCCCTGGTTAAAACTCTTACCTACTATATTCAATGAGGCTAGGTTTAGCAATTTCTTGAGCCTAGCTTCCAAATTCTTCAATCCTCCAAGCCAATTCCTCAAGATTGAGCTCTCTCACTCTAAGATGAAGATTTCTCTCTCTATATAGCTTAATCTCAGCAAAATGGTGAAGATGAGCTCAAAATTATGAGCCTAGGCACTAACTCAACATATATATAGTAGGTGATTAGCTTAAGCTAATTAAGCATGATTAAGACTAATCACCGTTACTTAATTTAATTCAATTTAGTCTAATTATTTTAATCCGAATCGATTTTTAATTAAATTTCACCGTAGGCTCTAAAAATTACGCTGAACACAGCAAATTAATCAATTTTGGTTTCTGGCTCCTCTGCAGCCCTCAATTTCAGATTATAGAAGAAATTGTAACAGATATGTCTACAATTAACAGATAGGCATGCAAAAATTACATAGGACACATAATTAGCATTCAGATTCATATTAGGCATATAAACACATATATAATTAACGAATTAAAAAGCTTAATACAGAATAGTGTTGTCACATTCTTCCCCCCTTTAGGAAGTTTGGTCCTCCAAACTTATGTTATCTTTAGTCGGAAACAATTCGAAATACTTTTATTGAACAATTTCAATTCTTTTGGTAGTCATTTGCTTAGTCTCACAATCAAGCAACACTCTGTCCTCACCCAGTCGGAGAGTTACCTTTTCTACCGTACAAGGCTTTGTACGGTGCCACATTGAAACTTGATTGTACGTTGTTGTCATAAGCAAAGTCTGCCAATGGTGAGTAGGTTTTTTCCAACTTCCCTGAAGTCTAATGCACACACTTGGAGCATTTCTTCTGAAAGCTGAATAGTTCTCTCTGATTGTCCATCGGTTTGTGGATGGAAAGTGGTGTTGAATCTTAGTTCGATTTCCATTCCCTTTTATTATAGAAATTCAATTCATTACCCAACCATTTTACAGTTCTAACATAATAAATGTGTTCTCAATCATTCAACAGTTTACAGTTTACAATTCAGTTCAATGTTCGATTCCCTGTTCTATCAAGTCTTTCAACATTATCTGATAGTCATCAAGAGCATAAAGCAATTCATATATTAATTCCATGACATCAAAGCTAATATCAAAGGAGTCAATCACATGTTAAACACAATTTACACATCCCCAAAGCCCCAATTGCAGAATACAATGGCACTGAGCAGTCATTTACAAGGCGTACTAAATTCACACACTTTTAGATAATCGAGGTTTTCTAATCCTAATAGTGTTCACAATAAAAACAGTTCGCAGTTGTGGGGGCTGAATAATTATATACTAAGGAAAGCCAAATTTATTTGAAGGAAATCAGGCCAAAGACTATTCGGCTCTGTCCAAAGGGGTTGAAGCCAAATATTCATATCGGCCGTGCAGTTGGCCATACAACGAGCCGAGTAGGAACCGTCATACAACTGAAAGGCCGAATAAGCAATCATTTGCTGGATTAAGAGTGGGCCCGATCCCTGGGACTAGATATTAGTATAAATAGAGGAACATCAACCAAAGTATGTGAGAATAGATTAAACAACTCGAGATAGAAGTAAACTTGAGAGCATACTAATTTATCCGTCGGAGTGCTAATTCCAGCACCCCCGACCGAAGTGTTCATCCTTTCTTTTCAGATGCCAATCAGAGGATCAAGAACATCTTACTGGATCTTGGAGTATTTCCAAACCACTTCTCCACAATTGGCGCCGTCTGTGGAAATACTCAAGCACATCCATGACTAGCGTAACATATGATCCTCCGATAGTCGCTGACGACATTACTCCAAGAGATGACATCACTCCAAGAAACATGCTTAGACCTGAGAATATCACCGCACAACGGGTGTTAAACTTCGACTCAATTGTCCAGACCTCATCCTCAACAACAGTACAAGAGACAATGCAGACAATCGTGGATCAAGCAAAGCAAAATGAATAGCGTCTGGAAAACATGATGGCTGAGAATGAGAACCTGTGCCAGGAGTTGGCCCTGGAGCTCGCCAAATCCCAACAGGTCGCATACCATGACCGGGGTCAACCTTCAAGAAAGAAAGATGATCGACAACGTCGACTTTAGAAACACGATAGTGATAGTGATTCTGACTCACCATCCCTAGAACCCAGAAAGAAGAGACGAGTCGATGTATTTAGCTCTTCCGAAGGAAGTCCGTATGTAGGACACAAGCGAGGGAGGAGAAGTGATGATTCGGATGAAGAAGATAAGTATGACCCTTTTGTGCGACGAATTGCAAGGGCTGTGCTACCCAAGAAGTTCAAAGCACCGTCATTCACCCTGTATGATGGAAAATCAGATCCCAATGACCATATTCGTCATTATAAACAAACGATGACACTACATGCTGACGATGAAGCCCTTATGTGTCAAATGTTTCCGAGCAGTCTGGGACTGCTGGCCGTCAGATGGTACTATAAACTGGAGCTGGCATCAATTAAAGGCTTCCATCAACTCCAAAAATCCTTCAAGGCAAGATTCATCACCAATGAAATCCAACCAAAGCAAGCCGATTCTCTTTGAGCAATGCAAATTAAACCAGAAGAAACCCTTTGTGAATATTTGGCATGCTATTGGGAATGCTTTAACCTGGTAGATGATGCCTGCAATAACTCCATGGCCATCACCTCCTTTAAAATGAGATTACATCCTTATAGCCCCCTCCGCAGTTCGTTGACCAGACGGCCCCCAAAAACAATTTGGGCATTAATGAAGAAAGTTGAAAAATACTGTAAGGTGAAAGACGATGCCCTGCGGGTTAAAGCCGAACAGAAATTCGTTAAGATATCTCCGCCTAGAATCGTTCAGCCGATAAGCGTTGTGCCATCAAGGAGTCTTGAACCGCGGAATCAGGCTAAACGAGACAAAATGCGTGACTCGCACCGATCGAGTGATCAGTGTTCACACCGATCAAATGAATAGCAGGTGCACGAGACGCTCGGAAAAAAAGTACACGGAATTAGCAGAGCCGGTCAGCAAGATTTTGTTGAAAGTTTAACACTTTCCGTTCTTTAAATGGCCCCCCAAAATGATAGGACTTCCAGATACAAGGAGAAGGGACAAGCAGTGTGAGTACCACAAGGACCATGGTCATGACACTGACAGTTGTTATGTATTGAAGAACCACCTGGAGGAAATGGTACAAGATGGCCGGCTGGCACAACACGTCTGAAAGAATAATCAATCGAACACGGTAGCCCTACGGCCGGATTCACCTCCACTTGGTGTGATTCACATGATATACAGCCTGTCGTCGTCAGCCGAGATACAGACAATTTAGTTGCAACCTAGCCTGCATAGGCCGATCACACCAGTAAAACAGCCCCATGAGACTGGGAGGATTAGTTTTGATGACACTGACTTGGTTGGGGTAACTCTCTCCCACACCGACCCCCTTGTCATCGAGTTACGCGTGAACAGATTTACCATTGAACGTGTTCTCATTGATCAGGGAAGCATTTCAAAAATAATGTATTACAAAACGTTTGTCAAACTTGGATTCACCGACTCAGATTTGTCGCCGGCTGATTACCCATTATTTGGCTTCAATGCTAATCTCGAGTATCCTTTGGGTAAAATCACACTACCAATTCGAGCAGGCACCAGATCAGTAGATGTTGAATTTCTGGTTGTCAAACTTCCTTCACCATACAATCTCATCATGGGAAGAACTTAGTTGCATACCATGCAAGCTGTGCCGAGCACCTACCACCAATTACTTCATTTTTTTGACTGAGTATGGCGTTGAACAAATGCGGGGTTCTCAGAAATAGGCACAGGCATGCTACCTTGTTGCTGTTGCAAGGAGACCAAAGGAACTGGAAGTGAATTCGATTGAAGTACCAGATCGGGAGAGCCTCGAGGATATTAGAAAGATCCCCAATGAAAAGGCAACTGAAGACCTAGATTGGGTCGAGATTGATGGGAGTCCTGATAAGTTCTTCATGATCGGCACTTCCTTGAACGAAGTTGACAGGCACGAGCTTGTATCCTTCTTACTCGGCAACCTCGACGTGTTTACGTAGACACCATACGAGATGCCAGGGATGGATCCATTTGTGGTCCAGCAACACTTAAACGTTGATCCAAAATGTAAGCCAATCATTCAAAAAAGTCAGCGGTCAGCCGCAAAGCATGCTTCGGCCGTTGTTGAAGAGGTTGACCGATTGTTGGAGGTTGGGGAAATTTGCAAAGTAACCTATCCTACATGGTTGTCCAATACCATGGTTGTAAAGAAGAAGAAAGGATCTTGGCATGTTTGTGTGGACTTCACGGATTTAAACAAAGCTTGTCCCAAGGACTATTTTCCCCTCCCCAGAATAGACCAACTTGGAGATGCAACGGCACATCATTAACACATAAGCTTCTTGGACGCCTACAGAGGCTATCATCAAATTGTCATGCATCCGGAGGATCAAGAAAAGACTGCATTCCTCACCCCAAGAGGAACCTAGTGTTATAAGGTCATGCTTTTTGGGCTAAAGAATGCGGGAGCAACTTACCACAGACTGGTTACTGCCATGTTCAAGGAATAGCTTGGCCGCACCATGAAAGTATACATCGACGACATGGTGGTCAAATCTAAGGAAAATCATGCCCATTTAGCCGACTTGGTAGATACATTCAACATTTTTCGAAAGTACAAAATGAAATTGAACGCCTTAAAGTGTGCATTCGGCATTAGATCCGGAAAATTCCTAGGCTACATTGTGAACCACCGCGGAATAGAGGCCAACTCGAGGCAGATAATAGCAATTCTAGAACTTGGTTCTCCTCAGTTGGTTAAAGAGGTTCAAAAGCTGATGGGAATGGCCGCCACGCTCAACAGATTTATCAGCCATTCCACAGATCACTGCCGACAATTCTTTCACATACTTCGGCAAGGCAAAGATTTTGAATGGACTCCCAAGTGCCAAGCTGCCTTGGACTGCTTGAAAACTTATCTTTGATCAGTACCACTCCTGGTAACCCCTTCGGCAGGCGATCCACTCATTTTGTATCTGGCGGTATCTGACCGGGCGGTCAGCGCCGTACTTTTAAGGGAGGAACTCGGGGAGCATCGACCAATTTACTATGTAAGCAAAGCAATGGCCGATGTGGAAACACATTATCTACCAATGGAAAAGCTCATCCTTGCTCTCATTATGGCTGCAAGAAAACTAATTCATTACTTTCAGGGGCACACCATAGGTGTACTAACGGACTATCCCCTCCGGTTGGCGCTCTGTAGCGCAAAAGCATCAGGGCGCGTTTCGAAATGGGCTTTGGAACTCGGCCAGTATGATATCCAGTTTTTGCCTAGAATTGCCATTAAGGGGCAAATACTTGCCGACTTTGTAGCTGAATTCACGGGATGCCTTGCCGACTTTAAGTCCGAACAAGTGCAACCTAAATCCAACTGGAGAATATATGTTGGAGACATTTGGCAGTTGTACTGTGACGGGTCATCCAACCAATGTGGCAGTTGGGCAGGCGTAGTAACCATGATCCCCAAAGGGGCAATAATCGAGCAGGCGGTTAAACTGGGCTTTGATGTATCAAATAATGAGGCCGAATACGAAGCATTGCTGACCGGCCTTTGGAACGCACTTCACCTCGGTGCACAGCGGTTGCTTGTTTTCTGTGACTCAAAACTAATCATCAACCAGTTGAAACGTGATTATGCAGCTAAAAATGACCGCATTGCAGCCTATATGACAATGGCGAATTCCTTGCTCGCGAAATTTGACCACCACGAATTAAATGAAATAACCCGGGATCAGAACACGCATGAGGATGCCCTTGCTTTCCTAGTCTCTGCCATCAATTCAGAAATCAAACGGACAATCGAAGTAGGATTCATCCTTGAGCCGAGCATTACCTCTTCTGAACTAGTTCAGATTAATGTCATTGAACCAGGACCAAGTTGGATGGACCCTATCGTTGCATTCCTTTCCTCAGAACAACTCCCAATGGAAAAGAAGGAAGCCCACAAACTGCGAAATAAAGCCTTGAGATACTACTTGGACCCGCAAGGAAAGTTTTACAAAAAATCCTTTTCTGGACCGTACTTAAAATGTGTTCACCCAGATAAAGTTAAGGAACTCTTAACTGAAATACATGAAGGTAGCTGTGGTGCCCATTCTGGAGGACGCTCATTGGCCCACTGAGCCGTAACACAGGGATATTATTGGCCGACTATGCGAACAGATGATGAGAATTATGTCAAGAAATGAAAACAATGCCAGAAGTTTTCCCCTTTAACTCATCTGCCAGCCGAGGAATTAAACTCTATCACCAGTCTTTGGCCGTTCGCTCAATGGAGACTCGATATTGTCGGACCACTACCATGAGCTCCAGGAAACAAGCGATTCATGATTGTCACGACAGATTATTTTACAAAATGGGTTAAAGTAGAGACATTAATACATATTCGAGATATTGATGATAAGCGTTTTGTATGGAAAAACATCATAACACGATTCGGCATACCAAGAGCACTCATCTCAGACAACGGCACCCAATTTGATTGTGGCGTCTACCGAGAATTATGCAACACGTATGGTATTCGGCCTTACTTTTCCTCGCCGGCATATCCACAAAGCAATGGTCAAGTAGAGGCCTCCAATAAAGTCATCTTGGACGGCATCAAGAAAAGGTTTGGAAAAAGCTAAAGGTAAATGGGTCAGAGAGTTGCCTAGGGTGTTGTGGGCTCATCGCACTACTCTAAGTCGGTCCACTTAGGAAACGTCGTTCGTTTTGTGCTTTGGAACCCAGGTAATTATTCCTCTAGAGATCGGCCTACCTACGATGAAATCCAAGGCTTTTGACATGGGCCGTAATGACATGATGTTGGCCCAATACTAAAGACTTCAAATTCGGAGCCCCATCTGTGGATACCACGTTTGGGCCGAATAAACCTACGAATTCGGAGCGCCCTTTGTGGATATCACGATTGGCCAAGACAATAAGACTCCGAATTCGGAGCGCCCTCCATGGATGTCATGTTTGGGCCGAATAAGCCTCCGAATTCGGAGCGCCCTTCGTGGATGTCACGATTGGCCAACACTAGTCCCCTCCATTTATAACCATGAATAATCTTCCGAACTCGGAGCACTTTTCGTTTATAACCACGAATGGCCGAATAATCCTCCGAATTCAGAATGACCAAAATTGGCGATATAATGGTATGGATTAGTATATGATTACGACAAGTAAATACAAACATTAATTGAAACAATATAGCAAATGTTTATTTCATTAAATAAAGCATAAATACATGACTCTCGATAAACTTAAAGGGTACAATGCGTATCGACATAAATTTATTCAGCACCCTCTTTGTCATTGGTCTTCTCAGCGTCATAAGCTTCGAAGGAAAATTTGTAATTCTGATATAGAGGTGATGCTGAATCGATACCCATGGCCTGCAAAGCCTTAGTTCATTCATGCTTAAATCCACGATTTTCACACCGACAGACGTCCTCAGCTAGTTTTTCTTTCGTCTTATCGATACCAATTTTCCAGCAGTCAAAAAAGCCTTGATTGTAGGCCTTCGTTCTTATTGCTTCTCTTGCGAACATGCTCGCTGTAGACACCCCAATTTTGACTGCTCTTAAGACTTGGGCGTCACTGATTGGTTACTTGGTGATGAAAGTTGTGCAGTGCAAAAGATCGATTTCTTTGGCAAGGAGAGAGTCAAATCCCAACCTTACACCCCATTGTGGACCAAAACTATTTTGACCAAAGATTTTAGACCTTAAAACCCTCTCTTTCAAAACATTTTTGAAAGAAGTTTCTATGATGTTTCGAGGCTCACATTTCGTTAAATGTTGCGCTTTTCGGTAAACTGAGCAAGGACAAAGTGGAAATGAATGAAAGAGAGGTGAAATCTATGAAAAAAACTTTCAAAACACCTCATTTAGGGGTTTGGGGTTGAAGCAAAGAGGAGAGGAGGGAAAAAAACAAGCTAAGGAGAAGTTAGGCATGAATCCGGTTGGACCGAAACTGGGTAGTCTTCACTAAAAGAGGGATATCTCTTATCATACTTGGAATTTTTATATGAGGCTACCACCATTGGAAAGAAGACTTTCGGGGATTCAATTTAGGCACAAGAATGACCTGTAAAGGAGTCCAGATGAAGGAGATATGCCCATTTGAAGTTGGACCTGGAGAGCAGATTTTTCTGCCGGCCACTGGTGAAGAGTGCCGGCCATGGATGATGCAGTGCCGGCCATTGATGATCAGTGCCGGCCACAAATGAACCTATGCTGGCCATCAATGATGGCCGGCTAGCCACTGATGTCAAAACTCATTTTTTTTTGCAGATATTTACCTCTAGTTGTTTCCACATTGCTCCGGTTGTCCTGTATTCAAATATTTCAACCTGAAGCTCATATATTGCTATTTATGGAGGCCATTCTCTATGGTTTTAAAGGTTAGCAAAAGTTTGGGAGTCTCTCTCTCTAAAACCTCTCTCTCTCTACAATCCATTCTCTCTAGATTTCTCTCTCTCTAGAGCTTTTGTGCTTAGAAGCTTACATACATCAAACTTTAGCCTATACATCCTTGACCAAAGTGGTTCATCTTTGGGCTGAGGTTGCTTGAAGCTCTCTTGGAGCCTCCTTTGAGCTTTAGAAGGTGTTTTAAGCTCAAATTTGTGCCTAAAATTGTGTTGTGCTTCAAGAGGTATAACTCTCTCCCTTTAAGCTTGTTTTTCATACTTGCTTTACCATCTTTTTCCACCATTTCAAGGCTAGTTTTGGCATGTAAAAAGTTAAGTTTTTCAATCCTAAAAGTGGTGGTTTAAGCCTTTGTGAGTTAGGGGGTCATCCCCTTTTTTGCTCTTTAGCTTGTTAAGCTTTTTGCACCATTTCTCATCACCTTCAAATCAAACCTTTTGGGCCCTTTTACCACTGAAACTCAGAGGTTTTTCAGTGATAAAAACCATGTTTTGAGGTCCAAAATAGGAGGGGTTGGCCTCCCCTCCTTGTGTCTTGTTTGCATGAGTAGATCGCCTAACATGTGAGCATGTTTTTCTACCATTTTATGACTTGATCTGAGCATGTTTTTGCTACTTTTTTGACTTGTTTTACCTCTGTTTGGGGCTGGTTAAGTCACTTGAGGCTTGCTTTGTATGCTTATAGTGCAATGGTGCTTAATAGTCTAGTTTGTGCTATGTATTAGCCTCTCATTCTAGCTCTTTTTAGCCTACTTCAAACATGTTTTAGGACTCCTTTTAAACTGTTTTAGGACTGTTTTAAAGTGTTTGTCCCTTGTGAGCTTTGTATTGCATAGCTATAGTGTAATGGCCTTCACTAGCTCATTGTTTTAAGGCTCTAAACTTGATTTGCTTGAGATGCTTGCATGTTATAGCATCATTTAGCATGTGATTTCAGTGCAAATAGCTTTGTCACACTCTCACATATTTCACTCTTTCATTGCTTTTGAGAGTTGTGCCTTGAGCCTTGTTTGTAGCCTAACACATGAGCATGTTTTTCTTGCCTTCTATGCTACCGCTTCAGCATGTTTTAGCCACTGTTTTGGCATGTTTAAGCTCTGTCCAGAGCTGGTTTGGTCATTTGAGCTTGATATTGTATGCCTCTAGTGTAGTGCTCTTCACTAGCTTTAATGCTTTTGGCTGTTAACATGTTGTGCATGTGTTGCTTGCATGTTGTAGTGTTGTTTTGCATGCCATTTCAGCACTGAAAAGTCTGTAACCTCCCTCATTTCTTCATTTTTCCATTTGCTTTGAGGTTTGTTTAATCTTAAGGTTGTGTTTAAGCTTGAGATAGAGCTTGTGCTTAATGGTTTTAGCCTTTTTTTTAGGGTTTCTACTAACCAAAGGCATGGCCTCTCTCATGTCTTGAGCCATCTTTTGGTTGACTCCTCTTTCATTAGAGGACACTCACCTTGGACAAATTGACTAAAGAATGGCTTGGTAATGCTAAAATGTGTAAACAAGAATTGGACAAGTAAAACATGACCAAGATAAGCATGTTGTGTTTGCATTGCATTGTGTTCAATCAGACGTTATATTGAACACAAGGTAGATTGGTCCATTTCATGCTCAAAGTGATGAAATGAGCCAATCTCCCTTGTCTCCATCACCCTTGATCATGCATAATGGGGTGGTGGTCTAGAGTCTTGTTTTGTGCATTGATTGGAAAAGTACAACTTGGATCTTTGGCCATCATGCATTAAAAATGCTTGATTGATGGTTTTGGATCCAAGAATGCCACTCCTTTGATATTTTGAGATGATAAGGAGGTGCATAGTACAAACATACCCTTGGAAAACCCTTCCGTTTCCTCTATCTGTGCTCTGTTGCAGTGTGGCAATTCAGCACACCAGTGGCCGGCAGCGCTTCACTCATGGTCGGCAGCACACTCTTTTGGCTGGCAGATGGTCGGCAGCAAGCACTCATGGCCGGTAGGCCACTGGTGCAATCCTCAGCGTTGTTTTAGTAAGGTGGAGCAGAACGTTCTTGGAGTAAGTTCAACCCTACAAACAAAGCCTCTCAAGAGCAAACCAGTGGGCTTTTCGGAGCGAAAACCGAATGCATGCATGGCCAACTTCTTAAGGAAGAGCTGAGGCAGTATAGTTTAATGCTTTACTTGTTAGTTAGCATGGTTTTGTAATTTAATTAATTAGTTTGCTAATTAGTTAAGTGTTGTAATAATTAAGTAGCTCAGCTTAGCTATTTCTTTATTTTGTTTTGTAATAATTAGTCTAATTAGTTTAATTAGAATAGTTCGATTAGCTTAGCTTAACGTAGCTTAGCTTATTTATTCGGACCCTCCTTCGCAAGGGTGCAATGTTGTAATAAGTGTGCGTGCGTGTGTGTATGTCTTCCAACCCCACGTCTTTCTCCCTTTTATTTAACCGCTTTCGATGGTTAGTTTAGGGATCATATTTCGATTAGCATACCTTATGCTTGCATGTTTGCATCATTCATTCGTCTTGCATGCACCAGGTTCGGCGCATCATACAAACTGCATCGTATTTCAATACTTCTTTGAATACGTGTTTCAAAGCATGTTATCAAATTATTGCATTCATATGCCATCTTAGGTAGCCGAGCCTATTAATTGCATATTGCATGCGTTGCATTTGGCATCTAACATAGTTAGGATCATGCATTGTTTCTAATTAGTTTTTGTTTTGGCTTGGAGTACACTGTAAGTTTTACGCTTTAGCATACTTACATGAGTGTGAGTGTTGCCATGATAGCATGCTTGCCATGAGGCTATTTGCTTAAGTGATTAACTGCATGAATGCTTGTGGGTGAAGGCTTGGTTGCTTGAATTGGAACAATTCGATAAATGTGAGTTTTAAGCCCACTTTGCGAAGTGGCAAATCATGTTTTAAGCCCACCCGAGGGTGGCAAATCCGCGTTTTAGCCCACTTGAGAGTGGTAACTTCAAATCATTTTCGAAAGCAAACATGAGTTGAAATGTTCTAATTCTTGCAATTTTAGTCTATACTTGTTTGTGTGCGCCGCATAGTAAAGTTAGCTAATAACCGGAATAAGAACACATGAGATTTATAAAATGACATATCATGGTTAGTAGAGGGCGATCTTTGATCGGGCGAGCGGGGGTGCTCATTTCAGGACCTTCCCCTCTCGTACCCAAGTTCCCGAGCTGAGGCAACTTTGGTGATGACGAACACGTGGCCTTTGGCACGAGTCAGGGTTTCCTAAATTTTTCAAAATAAAATTTTAGGTGGCGACTCTGTAATCTGGCAAAGTGGTCCAGTTTTGGCATTATTTGATTCAAAATTTGATTTTCCAAAACGATTTGCCGGATTGGACTCTTTGGTGTTTATCAATCTTACATTGCACTTTGTGAGATTAGATTCAGAACCGTGACAGGAGTCCGAACTGTAGGAGACCAATTTGCGCCTCTCCGAAAGGGGGGCGCCCGAAGAAAGTCGAGTCTACACTAACCGTATCTCGGTCGGCAATCACATGATCTAAAAGCCGCTGGTTTACCCTTTCCACCACGATCAGGTTAACTTGACTTGCTGACTGCGTTTCGGAAGCTTTAGCCTTTTTCAAATCGTTCTTGACTTTTTCTGCATGTTGTTCCAAGCTTCAAATGCGGCTGTCTTTCTGCTATATCTCCCTTGGCGCGACACGAAGGCACATGCCGATTTCATAAAAGGTGTATAGACCTCTCACCGCTCCATGGACGCCCTCTCGAAAAACTTCGTAATCAGGCCGACCGACCATTGATTACTGGACCTCGGGCAGAAAAATCTGTCGAGCAAACTCGACTGCCACATTTGGATCGCGGACGATCGAATCTGCTTCAGTCATTAGTTTATTCCCAATGAAAATCGAAAAACTCAACGGGCACGGACCTCTACTCGGCTCACTTCGCGCAGCGCTCTGACCACCGGTATGACTCCTTGATCCCTCTCATTGTTACACCCCATCCCTGGGAGACTTTACTGCGTCACCTCTTATAGGGGACCTACTCCGACGTCTGGGCGATCGACGTCTCTCCCTCCTCTTTGCAGCTACATCCCCCGTTCTTTGAGTTTAACCTCCAACAGCGCGATGCATTTCACCGTCCAGTTCAGCCAAACTTCTTGCTTCTGCTTTACTATTGAAGAACAGCCTCTGCAACATCTATGGCCCAACTCACGTTTCTGCTCTTCCTTCAATTATCGATTATCGTCGTCTGTGCCAGATTCATTTCATATCGCCCGCAGCTTCTTAAATACTAAATACCTCGTTCATTAATTACGGATGCAGCATTTCCAATGCGCCCAGCAGTTAACCCCACGTCTATAGCAGGGTTTAAAATGTGTCCAAATTTACAAATGGCACATGTTATTCGGCATTGGAACGACATGCCCAAATGGGGCAAGGGCATCACTATAATCGACATTTGATGATATAGCTGAATGATAATACATTACCTCATTTGGCCAGATGTTTAGCTTTTAGCCGATTATTTTATTCAAAGGTTACAACCTGCGAGGGACACGTGTTATTCGGCGTTGGAACGATATGCCCAAATGGGGCAAGGGCGTCACTATAATCAGCATCTGAGATATAGCCGAATGATAATACATTACCTCATTTGGTCAGACATTTAGCTTTGAGCCGAATATTTTATTCAGAGGTTACAACCTGCAAGGGACACGTGTTATTCGGCATTAGAACGATATGCCCAAATGGGGCAAGGGCATCACTATAATAGGTATCTGATGATATAGCCGAATGATAATACATTACCGCATTTGGCCAAACGTCTAGCTTTGAGCCGAACTGTCATTGATCGCCTAATGGCGTTGCACTCCTATTTAGCTATTAATTAGACGAATGATAATATATTTTATTTAGAGGTTACACGCTGCGAGATATGTTATTCGACATTAACTTGTCCAAACTGGCAAACTATTGAACTTGGCATATAATATTATAGCCGAATTGAGCTGCACTTTATTTTGACTAAAATTAGTTATCGCCTAATGGTGTTGCACTCTCAAATTAGCACACAGAAAATAGACAAAAATACAATTTTCATTAATAAATTGAGTACAATCAGTCATCATTTTACGCATGAAAACTGCTTTACAAAAATCTACAAAAAACTACATACAAGAAAATACTAATCAAAAAACAAAATTACATAAAACTACTTATTCCTCAGGGTCAGACTCTAGTGGCTCAACCTCTAGCTGCTCGTATGGAATTGGCTGCTCCAATACCACATTAGCGGCCGCCAGAGCTTTGAGCCAACCGTGTTTGAATCCCCGATTTGCAAATTTCGGTACTTCCTCCACATATTTCTCCAAGGCAGGGTTCTCGCCGGCATTGAACGCTTTGGAAACTTCGGAATGAGCAATTTCTTTCCCCTTCTTCGATTCTTCCAAATCAGCCTCCAACTTCGCAATCACTTCCTTGGCTAACTTTAGCGCTTCTTCACTAACGTTCGCTCTATCCTCGGCGGCTATCCTGAGAAGATCCAAGCATTTAGCCTTCTCTTCCTCGACATTAGCCCTTGCTCGCTCTTCCTTCACCTTCTTGGCTTCAGAGTTGACCCTGAGAGATGCCATCGCCAGTTCAGCCAATGCCTCTTTAGCCTTGCCCTTTTTGGTTTCAATTTTGGCTTTAAGTAAGCCGATTTGCTCGACGACGTCATAATGACGGCGACCGATCTCTGTGATCCTGCCCGCCACCTAAAGCAAAGCACGCGTAAGTTAATCGGCATAAAAAAAAAAAAAAAAGTCAAGTACTTACCAATATCGCCGATTGAGCAGCTAGCACTATCAACACCACGTCCGGCTCTGCACGGAACGCAGCCCTGTCTACCGGTAAGGATATCGACGAGGCCACACTTAGGTCCACAGCGGGGTCCTTCAAAGTCGATGCGTCAGCCAAAACCGACATGTTCTTTATTTTAGGTTGGATGATAAACGGCGCCGTCAAATCCTACGATTCTTCTATGCGTGGTCATTTATCGACTAAGTCTTCAGAAGAATCGGCTCCAACCTCGGTGGGGAATTTTTCCTCCCTCCGTTCGGCCAATCGATCATCCGATTGCTCAATGGCCAACTCATCCACAATAACTTGCTCCGTTTCTTCAACATAAGTTGGAGAAGGTTCAGCCTCAACCGGAGCTAGAGGAAGAGAATCAGTCTGAACAGGTGGTAGAGGCTTAGACCTCGCGGCCTCGGCCCTTCTTCGAGCCGCCATCTTCTCGGCATTCTTTCTTCTGGCCATTTGTGCAAGCGACTCCCCGGCCATGTTTTCAGGATCCGAGCCTGGAAGATCTCCTAAATTGGTGAAAATATCGCCTTCCAACGATGTGTCAACCCGGCCTGAAGTGGATGGAGAATTAATGTCGACCTCCTCAAAAGCCAAGTTGAGAGCCGCGTCGACTTCCTTCAAATCGGCCTCATTTGGTTCGGTGACCTGATCACGGACTTCACCTTGCTCCAAATCCGAATCTCCAACACCAATTTCCCTAAGGTTCTTATAGTTTGGGAAAATGAGTGCCGTGAGCTGTTGTTCGCCCTTCGGAATTAGAATGTGATCCGCAACCAAAAAAGTTGCGTATGTAGGTTCATATCGTAACAGTATATGGGTGGCCCGCCCTTGTTTTTGGAGGTTGGGACGGCCAAAAAATTCTAGCACGGTTTTGACTTGTTGAAGTACAGCGTCGTCGGCCGAAGCAAGTACTTTCTTCAAATCATTACCTGCACAAACTAAAACTATTAGTACATGGGATTTAAGCCGAATGAACATATAAGAAATGCACGGAAAAACGGAACTACACGGCCACCTGGTTTGCCATTTTGTCTAGGCACGGGATCTAGGCGATCTTCGCCCTCGCCGAATTCCCAGTTGCCTCAGACAACGACCATGACATTATCAACACGCTTGCCAGAGCTGGCAAGCATAGTCACCAAATGGTGGTCGGTGTCCTTAGCCCTAAGAAAGTAGCGTCCCTGCCGACCAGAGGATTGGCCAAGGCATAACAATGCCGAATAACAGGAATTCGAAGATTAAGCCTAAGTCGGCGGTTTAATTCTACTATTCCCATTATGATTCGGTAAAAGTTTACGTTAGGTTGAGAAGGGAGTAGACCTAGTAGTGAAGGACGGCCCTCAAAAACGGGTGAATGGGGAAACGGACTCCGCCCTCAGCGATTGACAGGAGAGGAAAGATGATCGTACTCGCATTGGTCCTCTCCATGTCAACTATCTGCCACAAGTGACAGATGGACGTCGTCAGGAATGAAAAAATGGCGTCAAAAAGTGGAAACACGATCCGCAAAAAAAAGGGCTTTCAAATGTTTCGCCATCCAAGTCAGAATAGAAAGTACTCTAAACTAAAAACAAACAAGGAAATGGGAGTTGGAATGAAGAAGAGAAGAACTTATAAGGAGTAGAGAGGACAATGGGGAGCGGATGGAAGTTGCAGAGGTTGTGAAATAAAAGAGAGATGTTGAGAGGCAACCAAGAAGCCTTGCGTATTCAAAAAATATTCGAAGGGACAACATGGTTTCAAATCACATTAAATGTATGATGCGTACGAAGGGGCGGGAAATTATAATGATTTCTAAAAGCGTGGACATTCTGACGCTTCAATATCGGAAGGAGTGCAAGCGCTGTATTTTTTATTTTCCAGTTATAAAACCAAACATGCCAACTAATTGGCGTTAGTTGGATGTTTGGGGGGTAATTGTGGGGGCCAAATAATTATATACTAAGGAAAGCCAAATTTATTTGAAAGAAATCAGGCCAAAGACTATTCAGCTCTGTCCAAAGGGGTCGAAGCCAAATATTCAAATCGGTTATGCAGTCAACCATACAAGGAGCTGAGTAGAAACCGGCATACAACCGAAAGGCCGAATAAGCAATCATTCGCTGGATTAAGAGTGGGCCCGACCCCTGGGACCAGATATTAGTATAAATAGAGGATCAACTAGAGAAAGGTACATGAGAATAAATTAAACAACTAGAGATAGAAGTAAACTTGAGAGCATACTAACTTGTCCGTCGGAGTGCTAATTCCGGCACCCTCGACTGGAGTGTTCATCCTTTGTTTTCAGGTGGCAATCAGAGGATCAAGAACGTCTTACTGGATCTTGGAGTATTTCCAAACCACTTCTCCACAGCGGTTAACAATTACCGTAACATGAATTCCCAAAATCCGATAACACTGAAGCAACTATTCTCCCATACAAAACAAAACAAAACAAAACATATTATGATTAGTCAAAGATAAATGTTCAATACTGTTTATAATCAAATCGATTTGCTGTTATCGGTTCCCATAGCGTCAAATAAATAAGAATACAGTAATATAGAAGCAGTCGTTCCTTAAAACATCCAATCACTGGATTTGCACAATTCAGTTCATTTATAACACATATGTCCCCAATAGTTAAAGGTTGGTTCTCAATGGTGTTCATGGTTAGATTGGTCTATTGATAGCCCACATAAAGTCTTCTAAATAAGTCAAGTATTCCAAACAGATTCAAGTTTTGGGTCTATCAATTTTCTTGTCAAGAATAATCCGGTTATTCATTCATGAACAATTCGTAATCCCCCTTAACAAAATCAAATCAAATAGAGGTTCTTATCAAATCAATTCAGGCAAAGGTCATGTCAAATTAAATCAAACAAAGGTCCCATCAAATTATATCAGATGAAGGGTCTATCAAGCCAAATCAAACAAAAGTTCTATCAGATCGAATCAGATAAAAGTTTTATGAAATCATTCTCAAATAAGGTACATTTGGTTTTGTAGGGCATACTTCATTTGCTTAGGTACATAGTCAATAGTTTCACAATTGGCCCAAGTTCATCAATTCTCAAAGTCATATCAGAGTCATACATCACAACGGTTCATATCAAAGTGTTTTAGGTCATGTACAATATGGCATTGTCCACATAAGTTCACATGTAGGTGTACATGCATGCAGTTTTTCATATCAGGAGGTATGTACTATAGTCAATATAGCAGTTCCCAAATAAGTCTTATATGTAAGTATATGGTACACAGTAACACATCAAACAAAGTTTCTCGGTTGCACATAATATAGGATTCGTTATGAAGAAGTTCCAAATAAGCCATACAGTCTCAAAAGTATAGGTTTACGAGTCTAGTCTAATCACATAGTCTAGTCAATTTTTACCAATCAAAGTACACGGTCTCACAAATTATAGAGTTCATTATTTGGGGTGCCCAACTTAGTCACACAATCACAGAGTCATAGTCTAGGTAGTTTAGTCAATAAAGACAGTGATATAACAAATCATCCTGAGCATAGGTTTAAATATATCTATGCATCTACAGAGTCAATCAATATCCCTAATATGTATTTCACAAATTTCCCAAATGGAGCAGATGCATACAATACATAAAGTATTAATCCTATGGGTCTAACCAATCTAGATACACATGTAGCACATATGAAAGAATACGCCAAACCGAATCAAATAATATCCCAAGCAAAGACGTACACATGTACTAGTCTAGAATCAATCAGCACATAGGCATTCATTTATAAACAGTATAGATACCTGGGATAACGGTCGCAGTATTCTGAGTGCTTTTTGGGACGAGTGCAATTACTCTATCCTGATTAGCAATTCCTGTCATTGGTACGAATCCAGCTGAAACAGTGGGTCTATTCACATTTTTTTCAGTCCGGGGACAGTTCCTTACTATATGGTCCATTTCACCACACCTATAACAAGCCCCAGAAATTCGGTAACAAATTCCTCGGTGTTTCTTACCACATTTATTACATGTTGGTGCTGTATTCCTTGTAGAGTTTGAAGTGCGCGATGATCCCATATTTTTGTTTTTAAATGATCTTTTCTTTGAGAAAAAGCCTTGCCTCTTGCTTTTCCATTCAAAAAATCGGTTCATGTTAGCTTCGGTCATCAGTGTTCGGTCTAGCACCTCAACATATTTTGTGACTTCCAACATATTCACTTGGTGCTCTTCCACTGGTGGTGGCAACAAAGGTTCTTGTCGTAGCGGTGACTGATGTTGTTGTCTTAAGATCTCTGCCATTTCTTGTACTATTCTTTCCAGTCTATCAAGTCGGGCTGTGGAAGAGTCTTCCAACTCATTTGCCCTTGTTTTCTTCATGATCTACACAAACTCGTATTAAGCCATGCCAAGTACAGAAATAAACATAGATACACATAGGCATATTGTTTCATATTCACATTTTACATATAGTCAAGACACAAATAATCATATGCATAACGGATGATTGCATGCTTATCAAATATCGCGTGCTGAATACTTATTAGATAATTGCACACTTAACCATATTCATATTCTACATATACACCTATTTGCAGAATCAAAATGCACATAAACAACAATTCATGATTCACATGTTCATATACTTACATTATAACAAAACAAAACTTGTTGTACACATTAACACAACAACTCATATCTCATCTAATCACATGTTCTCAATGCTTACGAGCATGTACTTATCAAATGGACGCATCTTAAGTCTTTTCTAGACACCTTATGGCTCATTTGGACAAGTGTGTGAGTTATTAACTCGTGCTCTGATACCACTCTGTCATGACCCGAACCAACCCCTATAAATTAAGGTCATAACCGGCCAGTAATCATGAGATTACTTACGGCCTCCAACAGAAATCAATTAAAAATTAATAATATGGGGCCAGATACGGAAGCAGACTTAAAAATTTTGTCCAATGAGCTGTGCTTACATGGCAAATTAAAAACATTTCCCACATACTTGATAATAACTCACACCATATATTAGTAGTTAACATCTTGTGCACCCAAGATCATTCACACATATAGTCAGCTATACCAAAAGCTTATTGTAGACAAGCCCGCGGGGGACCTCGCTACAGCTCGGACTCGATTTGTGTCACGGTTCTTAATCTTGAACCAAAGAGTTCAAATCCGGCAAATCGTTTTGGAAAACAGATTTGTTTGAAAGAAGTGCTAAACATGGACTGCTTTGCCAGATATAGAGTCGCCACCTAAATGTTTTATTTTTGGGAAATTTAGGAAACCCTGACTCGGTGCCAAAGGCCACGTGTCCGTCATCACCAAAGTTGCCTCGGCTCGGGAACTTGGGTACGATTGGGGAAGGTCACTTCGTGAGCACCCCCGCTCGCCCGGTCAAAGACCGGCCTCTACTAACCATGATATCCGTTTTTGAAAACATTGTGAGTTCTTGTTCCGGTTATTAGCCTAGGTTACTATGTGATGCTCGCAGCAAACAAGTATAGACCGGGTCGCCTGAATTGGAACAAAACATTTCATGTTTGTTTGTTTGAAAATGGTTTGATGGTGCTACCCGCAGGTAGGCTAGGACGTGGATTTGCCACCCTCAGGTGGGCTTAGAAAACATGATTTTGCCACTATCTAGTGGGCTTAAAACAAACAGTCAATGATTTGTTCCACTTCAAATAACTCAACCTCCACCCACAAGCATTCAAGGCAGTTATATCACATAAGCACATAGCCTCATGGTAAGCATGCTATTCGTGGCAACACTCACACGCATGCAAGGATGCTAAAGCATAAAATTCACCGAGTACTCCAAGCCAAAAACAAAAATTGATTAGAAATCATGCATGATCCTAATTATACAGAGTTGCCTAATGCAACACATGCAATAATGCAACTATAGCAGGCTCGGCTATTCTAAGATGGCATGTGGAATGCTACAGCTAACATGTATTCAATTTGGAATTGAAATACAAATGCAGTTTGTATGATGCGCCAAGCCCGGTGCGTGCAAAACAGATGAATGATGCAAACATGCTGTCATACTGTATGTTAATTGAAACATGCCCTATATCTAACCATCATAAGCGGGTAAATAAAAGGGAAGAAAGACGTGGGGTTGGAAGACATACATCACACTCACCCACACTTATTACAGTTATGCCCTCACGTAGAGGGTCCGAATAAATAATACAGTCCGAATAAAAGAATAATACAGTCCGAAATATACAGTCCGAATAATATACAAATTCCTAATTAATTAACAAATTCCTAATTAATTAACAAATTAACTAAGAAAAACTGTAAACTGGCATGCAGGCCAGGGGGTGCCTCACTTCCGCTGAATGATGTATGCTGGGCTGCCTTTTCGGAAATCCACTGGGATGCCCCAATTAGCCTCTGTTTGCAATGTTTCTCGAAAAGCGTGCCAGACTCCGAAAAGTTGCTGATTCTTGATATGCTGCAACAGAGAGCAGGAAATGGGGCACAGCAATGTATTTCACAGATATATGCATGCCTCGATCCTCGTGTCACCAATCACGCGTCTCGATGCATGATGGCCGAGGAGTCGGATTGCACAACTCAATATAGGATGAATGCAGATGAATGCTACAACAAAACCTAACTCCATCATGGATGATCCGGAGCTTCGGTGACTTGGGAATTGAGACCCGTTCCGTCACTCGGAGTACGGAACGTGCCTCGTTTCCCGTGCCCGGGCTAACTCCTATCCCGAACACGATGCAATATGCGTGATATGCATGAATGCAACTAAAATACAATCCTAGCATGCACAATGCTATGAAAATGAGATGCCTCGAAATGCGTGCACACGGGCACGCAAACCGAGGCGATGGCCCTAAGGCATGAAATGGCATGGAAATGATATGCAGTGAGACTAAAATGAGATGTCTCGAAATGCGTGCCCACGGGCACGCAAACCGAGAAAATGGCATACGGAATGCAACAGGACTAAAATGAGATATGCGATGCAATATGGGCTTACACCAACATGAGAGAGCCTCAGCCACACTCACACAGGAGGCCAATGGATGAAAATGAGATGCCTCGAAATGCGTGCACGCGGGTGCGCAAATCGAGGCAATGGCATACGCAATGTGATGAGACTAAAATGACATACAGAATGCAAAATGGACTTACACTAACATGAGAGATCCTCGGCTACACTCACATAAGAGGCCAACGGATGAAAATGAAGTGCCTCGAAATGCGTGCACACGGGCGCGCAAACCGAGGCGATGGCCCTAAGGCATGAAATGGCATAGAAAATGATATGCAAACATGCCAATGGAATTTCAGCACTGAAATATGGGGGAAAACAGTCCCGAAAGATGGCCAAAGTGCACACGAAGCATGGAATGATCCCGAAATGCGATATTAGGCGCCCGGAATGGCCTATAGCTATGCAATGCATGCACAATATGGGCATGGAATGAAAATACAGTAGCAAGGCAGCCCCAAGACAAGAATTTCTCAGTCATAAAAAGGGCTAAACAGCAAGCATACATAGGATTAAGCAAGAATGCAAAAATGGCCCCACAAGAAGGGTATTGAAGCAAGTGATACATGCGATGCCTAAATGGAAAAATACCCTTCTAAAACACTGATGAGGGACTAAAAATATGAACATTTACAGTAGATGACATCCCCCAACTCAGTATGAAAACATGCTAAAAATGTCATGCAAGAACTAGGATATATGAGGCTATAACATGAGGTACCCCAAACATTCATCAAACCAGAAAAAACCCTTAATAAAATATGTCAAGAAGATCAAAATATGACTCTTTCCAGTTCTGATGATGGCCGAAAACAGAAGTTAGATAAGCCTAAAAAAGCATGCAAAAATGGGGGCCAAAGAGGGATATAAAGACAAGCACAACATGGAGACCCCCAACAAGGTTTATCCCTTCTACAATGTTGTATAGGGACACAAAATAAGCTTACTCACAGTTCATGACATGCTCCAAAACAGACTACATGTAGGTCAAATAAATCATGCAAATTTACGGTAAATATGAGATATTATGAAGCAAGTGCATGATAGAGAGGCCAAACAGGGTTGAGCCCTTCTTCAATGTTGAAGAGGGGCTCAAAATAGGCCCACTCACAGTTTACATTATGCTCTAAAACAGATCACATATGGGCTAGAAATCTTATGCAAAATAATGGCATATAAGATGATATTGAAACAAGTGTGCCATGGAGGGCTCAAACAGGGTTGAGCCCTTGAACAAACATCAAGAATGGCTCAAAATAGACCTAGTTTCAGTTAAGGTCGGAGCCCAAAACAATAAGCAAATAGTCTTAAGAAAAGAGGCAAGAAAGTGCTACAAAAGAGGGGGATTGAGACTTACCCTTGAAGATCACACTTTTGCTACCTCTTGGCTTGAGGAATGTTGCTTCTAAGCCTCTGAGAACCTCTCCTTGCTGCTGGAAATGGAGTGGTGATGGTGGTGCTTGATGATGATGAAGAAATGGCACCAAACTTGAGAAGAATCAAAGAGATGGAGATGAATATGATTATGTATGCTCAAAGCAAGTCTTCTAACTCTTGAGGGAGGGAGAGAGAGATGTATGCATGCAAGGATGGTGTGCCAAAATGTGTCCAAGAGTGTAGGCCTTAAGGGATTAAGTTCCCTTGCATACAAAATATCCCCCGAAATCAGATATTTTGGGGGATACAGCTATACAGCTGTGAAACACACCTCCCAAGAAGCATGGCCGGCCTGCCACTTTTGTTGCAGGTGGCCGGCCGGCCACCCCCTATGGCCGGCCGGCCAAGGGGCAAAAATGAAACACTGAATTAGTGGCCGGCCACCACATGTTGGTGGCCTCCCATGTGTGCTGAACAAGACCCTGTGGTTCAAAACTGACAACTCTAAAACAAGAGAGAGAATAGGCCATTTTAAAGAGGGGTTCAAAAGGGTCAATAACAATTACTGGCCGGCCATGTGTTTTTAGGATCCTCCCATGTGTGTACAACACAAATATGTGGTTTTGGCTCGAAGAAAATGCTCCTAGGGTGGTCAACATTAGCCCGGAAGTGAGAAACAAGGGCGCCGGGGGGCGCCGGAGGAGCATAACTGGTCGCTGAGACAATTGCTGGCCTCCCACCCTCCAGTGATCTTCCTAGTGATAAAACATAGGTACCTGCCAAAAATGAACAAAAACCGATGCAAAACGAATGCTCGGGGGCCAAAACGCGCAGTTCGGGGTCCCGAAAATAGGCCGTTAAGCACCGAAAGTGGCATTCGGCCACGAAGTGGGTATCTAAGACCCCAGTGTCCCTAGAAAGGGAGTAAATGAGATGCATGCCAAAAATCGGAGGAATCGGAGATGGTTGGGTGGTCCCGAACCGAGGCACACGGCCTGACGGCTCCAAAAACCGGGAACCGGGCTCCGAAATGGGCAAAATGGCCTATGGCCACGAAATGTAGCCCATGGCCATTGAGAGATGGTCTACGGGACCTCTCCCTCCCCTCAGGAAAGGAAACAGAGAAAACTGAGTCCAGTTCGCAAACCGAGGCAAGGCACAGAAGAAAGTTCGGAAGTCCGGAGGCAGGGCGCACGGCCGCGACTCTGAGACTTCTGAACGAGCACAATATGCAACATCACCGAGCGCTCCATTGGTGACATCTGAGTCTTAAGGTCGGTCAAAAATGGGGTGTCTACACTTATACACATAAATGGTCTATCATGACCAATGGAAATAGCAAAAGAAAATACAAAAGATCATAAACAAAGCCTCTTGTGTGAGGCACCTGGCTGGCTTCACAAAACTCGGGTTTCTTTCTCAAACTCCACTAAGGTTGGGGTTGAACATCCCTTTGCTCACCTACATACATATAAATAAGTGTAAGCTAACGCCTGGTGAATAATACCAAAGTAAAGGGGTTTCTGAATGAGATTCATATTAAGTACATCGAACCTGTAAATTTCATATACAAACGGCCTTAGGCCCATTCTGTGTTTTTGTTGTACATGTTAAACGGCCTCTGGCTCATTTTAGTTCCTTAGCAAACATATCAGACAGCCTTGGGCCCATTGTATAACGTGTTAGATTCATCAAACGACCTCAGGCCCAATTCAAACATTTCAAATGTATCAAACGGCCTCGACCCCATTATTTCCATATTCATATTTATGCACATTTCATATTCGTGATCGTGATCATGATCACCTTTTCATTCAAACAGCCTTTGGCCCATTATATTCATATTCAAACAGCCTTTGGCCCATTACGATATTTCAACGGCCTTTGGCCCATTATAATATTCCAACGGCCTTTGGCCCATCACGATATTCAAACGGCCTTTAGCCCATTATAATATTCAAACGTATCAAACAACCCCAGGCCTAATTCATACATATCAAATATATCAAACGGCCTCAGGCCCAATTCATACATATCCAACGTATCAAATGGCCTCAAGCCCAATTCATACATATCAAACGTATCAAACGGCCTCAAGTCCAATTCATGTTCTTCGTAGAGTATTATACAAAAATTAGGCATATAGAATACTCATTCATAATTCAAATCAACAAATCCATGAAGCTTATACAGAAGTAGCAGTTGGAAAGTAACATACTTGAAAATATCTTTACTAAGATATTACTCACAGTGTTCTGATTCATCTTCATAGATGCTTCTACACAATTCATAAACATACAAAAATCAGATCACAATGCTATTTAATCCGCTCCTTAACTTGTTTAATTCTCTTAGGCTCCTTTCAAAACTTTTAATTCATTTAGAATGTACAATGTATGCCTAAGAGTGTTCAAATCATGAACTTGCGTGGCTTATCGACAACTTCAAATAATACTTAGAAATTCTTTCAAAAACATGGATTACAAGGTTCATGCTCAAAGGATGAAATTCAACATTCAAACCAAATGAATCTTTCCTCTATTTCCTAATCATTTACTTATGTTGTTTCTTAGCTTATTGGTCCTCAATAAGTCATAATTCATGCTTAAGAATATCTGGAAAAAGATGGGAACGAAGATATGTGCTTAAAACATGTTTTGGAAACATGCTAAAAATAAGCTGTTGGCTAGAGCCAACTTTTCGTGGCTAGAGCCAGCTGAAAGCAAAAACTGAGCTCACTCGAGCCACCACTTCTTCACTTAAGCCAGCTTTTGCAGAGTTCAAAATACTGGGAGCTCGTAATGTTGGCTCGAGCCACCACTTGCTCGCTCGAGCCAGCTGCGAATTTTCTGGGTTTCAAAATAGAAAATCTGAGTTCCAAAAATACATTTTAACATGTAAAAGCTTGCATGGCCATTCCAAACTCATGAAAACACTTTGATAATCGTAAAAACATTTTAGAAAACTCAAATACAAGATCATCCATAAATCATTTGCTCAAAACCTTATGAATTTACCAAAATTGAACTCAAATCTTCATGCATGTGACGATTAATTTCAAAACTCTTTTCATGACTTTTCAAACATAAAATTAAGCTTCCAAGACTTATGAAACAATGATGCATGTGCAATATAACTTCCAATTTCATCATGAATCATAGAATTCAAGCGCAAAATGATAAAATTCTACATATTCATCTTCTAAATTCAACAGGGATGACAAAGATCATGCTCAAGAGTATGAAACTCTTCAAATTCATGAATTCATGTATTTCAAACCTTCAAGACTTAGAAAACATGAATGCATGTAAGTGACAACTCCCAATTCAACATGATTATCAAAGGTCATGTCTAAAACTTGAAGAATCAAAGCAAATACTTGCATGTATGTACAATTTCATCTCAATTCCTACAATCTTTGTTCAACTCACACATTTAATTTCATTATCTTCTTAAATCCACAATTTAAGTGACTTAACTCCCAGGTTTAAACTCTTACCTACTATATTCAATGAGGCTAGGTTTAGCAATTTCTTGAGCCTAGCTTCCAAATTCTTCAATCCTCCAAGCCAATTCCTCAAGATTGAGCTCTCTCACTCTAAGATGAAGATTTCTCTCTCTATATAGCTTAATCTCAGCAAAATGGCGAAGATGAGTTCAAAATTATGAGCCTAAGCACTAACTCAACATATATATAGTGGGTGATTAGCTTAAGCTAATTAAGCTTGATTAAGACTAATCAACGTTACTTAATTTAATTCAATTTAATCTAATTATTTTAATCCGAATCGATTTTTAATTAAATTTCACCGTAGGCTCTAAAAATTACGCTGAACACAACAAATTAATCAATTTTGGTTTCTAGCTCCTCTGCAGCCCTCAATTTCGGATTATAGAAGAAATTGTAACAGCTATGTCTACAATCAACAGATAGGCATCCAAAAATTACATAGGACACATAATTAGCATTCAGATTTATATTAGGCATATAAACACATATATAATTAATGAATTAAAAGCTTAATATGAAATAGTGTTGTCACACTCACCATCGGCACCCTACCTTCTCTCCGTCCGGTGATCTCTGGCGACCACCATTTTTTCCGGCGAATGTCCATTCTTTCTCTTTCTTTCTTCACTCTTTCAAGGTAAATCCCTCTTTCTGTGTAGATTTTTTTTTTTTTTTTTTTTTGTGTCTTCGTCATTGTTCATGGTTCATCTTGAAGTAGAAAAGAAAAAAAGAAAAAAAAAAAAAAAACTGGAAAGCGATTCTGGGCGGAGCACCAACCGACGTGCGGCGATTCATCTTTAAAATTTTTTTTTTAGCATATCTAATTATTTATTTTATTATTTAATAGGTTGTGTCTTTTATTCTTTTTATTATTTTGATTGCTTAAAATAGTTTAGTTCAGTTAGTTCTAATTATTTGGTCATTAGTTACTTAAACAAAATAGTGCTATGTCTAACCACACCATTGTTAAGTATTAGTTTAATGTACATGCCTATGACTAGTTGTAGCATACTAATTTAGTTGTTGTTTCTTTTATTTTTATTTTATTTTATTTTAGTTTATTTATTTAGCTATTCAAAAAAAAAATCGTTATTGCAATTTTTTTTAATGTATGTTATTTCTTTTATTATTGCTTTTCAAAAAAAAAAAATTGATGATGAGAATCGCATGTAGTGAGACAAGTGAGCAACCTTGTAGTTTGATATTCTTATTCTCATGCTGGTTCCACAGGTACGTGTACATTTGCTTTTGGTGTGTGCAGGACATAAGTAGATGGCTATCCACCCGGGCCTCCAAAAAGGCCAGAGGTTCATCTTCCTCAGCACCGCTACCGCCACCATCACCACCATCCTCGCCACCACTACCGGTTAAGTTGCCACGACCGAAGTGGGCTTCTCACCCGCTTCACAAGCTCACTCAGTTCAACATCCTATATTTTTAGGATAACTCGATCACTTTTTAGGCCGTTAAGTAGCTTCAACTGCGGTAACAATTGGGTATTTGCACTGTTACGGTGCCAATTTATCATTGTCTAGTCCGGCTCTTCTACCAGAACCTATACGAGGAGCCCATGGTGTCCTCTCTGGCCCTTCTGTCCATAATTGATGACCACAACATTAGCATCACGCAACCCATGATTGCTCGGGTGTTAGGTTTCTATAACGAGCGTGACAGCCAGCTATTCTCTGAAGTTGAGGGCCAACAATCCATACCCCGTATCATCCAAGAATTCTTTCCGAGGGCCCATGGTGATCCTAACTTCACGTGCATGTGCCGAAGTAGGTTGCCTAGCCGCTTATTATTCATTGACTCGGTGTTGTACAAGAATGCCGTTCCACTTGGGCACAAAGTTGAGCGTCGATATGAGTTTGTACAGGTCATACAGTGTTACGAGCATGGTTACTAGGTACATCTTCAGCATGTGATCTGGGTACACTTGCAAAAATTTATGCGGAAGGTCGTTCAGCCTCAACCTATGCAGAACACGACTTGGCCCCTGCCCTTTGCCAACCTGCTTACGCTACTCTTCCAACTGAACGACCTTCCGATTAATCTAGCTGAAGAGATCGACATTGCCTATCCTACTTTCGACCAACGGAAATGGCAGCATAGCTTATCCCGGATACCACTATAGGCCGATGTCCCAATTACTGAGGCCAATGACCCTATACATGACTCACCACCTCCTTCTACCTCTCTCGTGGCTCCCCTTGGAGAGCCGATGTACATGACTCGAGAGGAATACTTGCAATTTCAGCACTCTATGAATCAAGTCCACAGTACTCTTCAAGAGCACCACCAGCTTCTCATGGGGTTGCGCACGAACTTTCAGGTGCATAAGGATTATTCTCAAGCGGCATTCGACCACCTCATTGCCCGCCAGCTCGAATATCTACAGTTAGTTGCCTCCTTGCAAACTGACTTTTATACATATCGAAAGTCGAACCAGCAACGTTTTGACCAGCTTGGCGCTCGGGTTCATGACAAAGCGTTCGAGATATAGTCATTGATGCACACTTTGTTTGCGTAGCATTTCCCACCATCGCCACCGTCGGATTCTCAGTAGTCACCTACTATCTTTTGTTTTGTTTTCTTCATTTATTTTTTTATTTTTATTTTTATTTCTTCAAAAAAAATAAAAAGAAATATATATATATATATATATATATATTTGTGTTCATATCTGCCTAGCTGGAGGTGCACTTACAATATCTGGTAATATTCTCTCTCTTTCTAATTTACTTCGCATTTGCTTCCATTACGAACAATGTCATATTCAAGTTGGGAGATGAGGGTATTTTCTTTTGTGTACTTCTACTTGGCTCCTATTCATAATTCATGTTTATACCTTCTTCACTTAGTTGCACTACTTCACTTGATGTTGACTTATTGCTAGTAAGGTGGTGATATAAGCATATATTAATTAGGGAACATCGTAGACTTGTATGAAAAGGGTTTATTGGGTAAAGACTCGCATGTGATGTTTGCACTAGAATAGTTGCTTGTGGTTGTGGTATTAGTACACTTATCTAGGAATGCCAACGGGCCAAGGCCGGGGATCACACTCCCCGTCCCTGATCCCCGACGGTAGAAATTTCTCTATCCCTGGCCCCGATCCCCGACGGGGAACCTATCACCGCCCCCACCCTCCCCCCTAACAGGAATCGGGTTTCCCCAACCCTGAAAATTCCCCGGCGAAAAAATATATATTTCAGCTCTAGATATGATATAGATAACTTCCCTTGATAGATTGAAACTTCTAATATTATCACATACAAAGGAACTTCTCAATGATATAAGAGGGGTCCACATACTAGCTGATATAAGAATAAATAATCTAAGGATTTAAAAAATAATAAGGTTTAAATTTCAGAACAAAGTTGGTTGATAGCTAGTGTGCTTGTTGATAACATTTTTTGATGCAACAAAGCTATTATCAAACAAGTGAAGTTTCTGCCCAAAAACAGAAAAAAGTGAAGTTGTGTGCATACTAATTTCTCACCCTAATTTAACAGGAACAAATCTTCACACTTGCAACTACAACGTATTCAACAAAGTCCAACAGAGTACGGTCTTTTAATGATCAGAGTATGCTTTTGCATTAGTTCATTGTAAAGAACCAAAAATAGATTTAACAACAACAACACAACATATTTAAAAAATAGAGAGAGAGAGAGAGAGAGAGAAAGAGAGTAGAAATGGCGAGAAAGAGAAAGAGAGAGATAGATCTATGATCTCCGATCAGCGCAACCAGATCTTCAAATCTGAAATCGACTCTCGTCGTTGAATGGCGGAGGCGGTGGTGGAATGGCAGAAGTGGTGAATGACGTCGTCTCTGGTGGAATCCTCGTTGGTTGGGTTGTGGGACTCCATCTTCATGGTTTGCTCCTTCTCTGCTTCGATCGACATGGGTTTGAGGTTAGGGTTTCAAATGAGAGTGTGTGTGTGTGAGAGAGAGAGAGATAGAGGTCTGAGAGAGATAGAGTGATCCAAATCTAAGAGAAGAGGGGTATATATATGAATGGATAGAGGGGGTATAAAGTAATTTTATTTTGAGGGAAACGGGGTCGGGGACGAGCTGGGTCTGGGGCTATGAAAGCTATCCCCGTCCCCAGCCAGAAACTGATCAAGGATGCATTTTCGAATATCGTCCCCGGCCCGTTGGGAGTATTTTTCAGGAAAAAATCATTCTAATCGGGGATGGGAGGTCCGGGTTTAAATTTCCATCCCTACACTTATCATGAGTATGCCTTGATTTATATGAACACACTATAGCGGTGACCTCTCTATTATAATCGCTGGTGTACATCATTGATAAGTGCTAGGGTTGCTGAAAAGAATAAATGGGTAGCTTTGATTCTCACAAAAAAAAAAAAAAAAAAAAACATGACATTTTTAGGTTCATAGCCTCTTTAACTCGAGTTATTGGGTGTCTCTACACCTAGTGCCCTAAAACCGTCTAGTTTGGGGGTCATTGACCCAATAATTACTACATGGGTTAATTAGAAAGCTTAAGGGACCTAGACATTGCACAGTTAAGGAAAAATAAGGAAAATGACTTGTTCGGGTTCGTAGCCTTTTCAGGTCGAGTTATTAAGTCCGTAGGGATGTCTTCACACCTAATGCCCTAAAACCGTCTGGTTTGAAAGTCATTGGCCCAATGCTTGTTACATGGGTTGATTAGAAAGCTTAATGGATTAGGACATTGCATAGTCTTTCAAAAAAAAAAAAAATTGAGAATCTTGATTACAAAAGTTTAGTTTTTCTGTATATGTTGGGCATTATTGTAATTTTCACTAGGCTATTATAGTGGACAGTTAACTAGTTATGGGGATTGCACTTTATACCGAGGGTACTAATGATATGTCTACTAGCATTCACAAGTACATGGAGCTTAATTTTTGTAATACTGAATTGCGATCTTTGCTCAATAGATTCCTTCATGCTTATCTATTGTGCCTTCAATGACTCATCATGTCTTAATATTGCACTATAGTAGCACATAAGTTAATTTTTGAATGGTGTAGTGTGATTAATTGTTGTTAGGCAAAGATGAATATGTTAATGTTTGTGGGTATCATTTTTTGAAACCCTCACGAGAATTGTGGTTTAAAGGCTTGTTTCATATGCTAAATGCATTCGTTCTTCCCACGAAAGAGAAGGTAGCTAGATTTTGTTTAATTTTGTTTTTCTTTCTTTATTCCTTGCTTGAGGACTACCAAGTTGTAAGTTGCGAGATGTGATTGAGACCGAATTATGCAACATTGAGCTCGATAATTAGGATCTCTTAACCCTATTTGCCTGTCAAATTATATATTTCATGCATGTTTAATGTCAATTAGGTTCGACACAGTGGGAGCATAAAATGAGCAAAAATGTAGAAATTGTAGAGAAAAATGCTTCCCGTATGTGTAGAGGACTATTCTTGTACGTGCGAACCATTCATCGCAGCCAAACAGAGCCTAAAAAAATTACACGTATGGAGGCCCATTCCTACACGTGCGAAAACCTCGCCACACTTGCGCTGGAATTTCCCGCACGTGCGGTCGTACCTCGGGAAGCGTGTCTGATGTTTTGAATGTGGGGAAAATAGTAGAGGTAGAAAAGGATAGAAGAAAGGCTAGATTAGGGTTTTGAAAAATTCCAAAGGTGAGGAGGGGCTAGGGTTTGGAAAAGGGGGATTCTTAAGCTTGAAGACCAATTTTCATGGGGGTTTCTGCTTCTTCTATCTTTTCCCACTCCTCCATTGAGTGGCTAGACTCCTATTTCTAGGGTTTTGATAAAACCCTAGCCAAGTAAATAGGGTTTTCATTTTGGTTTTCTTTTATGTAATGGTTTGAACAATTGTATGGTATTCAAGAAGTTTTCAAATATATTTTCCATTATTTCTTCAAGTATTCTGCTTTCTATGATTGTTGAATGCTTTCCATGCAATGGTTTTCTATTCTTTCATGTTCAAGGTATAAGACGAGCCATATTACGAGGGAAGAGTTGTATTGCTACCCTAGTTTAGAGCAAACGACTCATACTACTTGAGATGGTTTGTGCCTATTCATTGAACTTGTTAATTCTTTTAATCAATGCTTCAAGCTTGTAGTTGCGAAGTATTAATTGGTTCGAACCGTAACATAATTGATTTTCAAATTGAAACCTTATTTATGTAACTAGTGGTGAATTCATTACCCTAGGTTTTTCCAACAATCAGTAATCCCAATTTCATTTTTAATTGATAGTTTAATCTCTTAGTTTATTTTATTTATTATTAGATTAGTTTATAAACAATCATCTCTTCGATCAAAATTAATTTAGGAATTTAACAATTAAATTAGTTTAATTTTTCGTTTGTCCCTGTGGATCGATACCTGGACTTACCATTATTCTAAGGAATTTGGTATAGTTTAGTGTTTATTTTTGGTGTGAAAACGATCCATCAGCAATAAAATAAAAATGTTACGATTATCAGATCAAACTAATTTTTTCATAAATGGTATACATTGAAAACCATAAATGAACGGTAAATGGAGCTTGTGGTAGGCCCCATGAGCCCCTCAACTTGCCTCATACTTATGTTGAAATGTAAACATGAAAGAAAACAAACCCAAAATATAAATACATCCCCTTGAGATTTGTGAAATTACAAATATTTTCTTGTTAGAATTTTTTATTTAACAAAATTAATAGAAAAAAAAAATGAATTTTTAATTGCTCTCCCATACAGCAATAAAATTACTTTAATCATTAATTGAAATATATTTCTAACATCATTAAAAATTATTAATTGACTTCATAATTTATTAATAAAATTGGTCATTTGTTATGCAAATAAACACTTAAAGAGGGGGGATATAGTTTCCTAAACCACAAGGTGTAATTTGTATTTTAAGCAAATCTAAGAAAAAGTATTTGTAATTTACCTTTTTTTCATTTTTACTGAATTTTTATATTTTAATTAGTTTTTTTATACTTTTTAAATCCACTTAATTTAAATATACTTAAAAAATATTTGTTAAAAAAGCTATACAAAAATATAAAATACAAAAGAATATGAAAATATACTAATTTTTGTATTTTTCTTTCTTTCTTTTTTTTATAAACTTCTTCACAGATAATTTTTTTAAATGCATATAATTTAAGTGAATTTAAAAAGCATAAAAAAGTTAATAAAATATAAAAAAAAGTTTAATAAAAACCCAATCTTGGGAGACAATTTTTGAGAAAAAATTTAAAAAATTTATTTGATAAAAAAAATTTAAAAAAAAAATTAAAAATCACTTTTCTCTCTATTACCCATCAATCAATCATTTTTTCTCTCTCATTTCCCCTCTCTCCTTCTCTCACATACTATACTTCAAGTAATTATTTTTTCTCTCATACTCATCTATTTAACTATTACAAAAAAATATTATCCCAAAATCCAAAATTATTTTCAAACACATACAACCAAATAAATTTTCAAATCTTGTAAACTCTTTCCAGAAAATTATTTTTCAAAATTGTTTTACAAATACAAACTAAACATGGTCGAAAATTTTGATAATTTTGAAATTTTTTGAACTTGTGCTAAAAACCTATTTTAATTTTTAATTTTTTTTATTAATGAAAACTGCAATCCTTTTTCCTTCTTTTTTTTTGTAAAAAAACTATGGATGTTGATTTTTAACCACACAATTAAAGAGGGAACTCAGCTGGAGAGTACTGACAAAATAGATTAAGCCCAACAACCTGTAATAAGAATATGAGAATACTGCGGTGGTTCATCCATCCGAGAGCACTCCGACGATCAAGTCAGTAATCAATATCTCTTAAAGATAACAAGTTGTACTTAAACTCACAAGAAGGAACTTCCCTCAGACCCACAAGGGTGCCTTCTTTTTATAACCAATAGTGATCTGGTCCCTTTAGAAGCCTCACCCCTCTAGACTCATGCTCAATGCTTATCTTGGACCCTCAGCTAGATAGGAATAAACTCTCCTCGAGCCTTATCCTTATCTAGACTGAGATCCTCCCCCTGTTCTAGGACTCTGGTCGCTTATCTGCTTATCTCGGATTCCAGCATCTCCGCAGATAACCTCCGTCTAGCCGAGATCATCTCGGCAGTATGACCAAGCCGCGTGACACATCGGCTGACACTTTGGCATCACATTTGCCATGTGTTGTCATTCATAAAATATGTCCCCACAACTGCCCCCTAGGTTCTATTACTTTGGCAACCTGAGGTGATGGACCCTACATCGTTTGTCCATATAGCATGCCGGCTAATAATCTATTCATCTCTCCGACCGAGATCATGACTCGTTGGCTTCATATAACCAAAGGAATTAGCTATCCACTTTCTCAAGGATCAAGAACCAAGAATCCAGTTCTTCAAGCATCTCAACCGAGATCGCTCCTCTAGCTGAGGTTATTGCTTCATTAATCAAGAAGTTCAAGAGCTCTAACTGTGCATGAGCTATCACACACAATCTTTCCAACCGTTTCATACACGTGTCCTTTCTTTGTTGGTTCATACTTGACACGCGCTATTAGGGCGCGTCATTCCTGTCCATGTGGCCTGACAAGCACGTCGTCCAAGGAAGCTCATTATGTTTTGCCGCCTTTTCACATTTTTGACAAAACTTCTTATTTCTCTCTCTGTCTCTTCACTTCGCATTCTCGCATTCTCTCTCTGTGCTCAAACTCTCTCTCTCTAAATTTCCCCTCTTTGAACAGCCATTTTCAAGCTCTCAAGCTTTGCAACTACTCCGTCTGTCACCGCTAGCGAAGCATTTTCTGTCTTGCTCCACTCATTGTCATTGTCTGACTCCGGCGAACCTCACATCAATGCCTTCACCTTGGCTCCAATCGGTGAGTTCATAATTTCTTTCAATTCCAGTCGTCCATTGTTCTATGTAATATGGTTCTTCTTTGAATTTTCCATATGTCTGTACTATATCCGTTGCCATTGAATATGTTTTCATAGTTGTACTCTGTTTTTATTTTCATGTTCTGGTCATCATTTTCTCGTTCTTGAATCTGTGTTGTGCTTCGAAGTTCATCACTGGAATGTCAATTGTGTTTGCTTGTGATTCTTGCATATTTACCTTTCACACACTCACTTAGTGTTTTATGGATTTGTAATTTTCCAAGTTCTTGGATTGTCACTTCTTATCACTCTGTTCGTCATGCTATTGCTTTCCGGATTCTGAATCATGCTCTTTTTCTTGTCTTCTTGGTGCTTTTTCCATATTCTTGCCTTCGAATATTGTTCATTTGCATAGATTTCTAGGTTTGGGCTTTGATTTAGGAATCCTTACAGTTTAGGAAAAAGTTAAACAAAATCCTCCCCTTCGATCTTCAAGGAACCCTCACCCCAGTGCTTTCTAGGGTTAGTCGAGGTCTTCAGACCCATACCAATCACTTTTCTCTGAAATCCAGCGCTAAATACTTTAAGCCGATATCATGGGAATGTTCAGGTGAAGGGTAGACACCCCAGCCAAACTAGAGAACTTCCGTCAAGAGTTTTCTATCTCAGTTGACGTTCAAATCAGGTTGGCTGGGAAGAAGGACTTTATCATGCCTGATGGAGACTCCATGCCCTTCCCCGTAGTTATGTTCATTGAGTGTGGACTTCGATTTCCCCTAGACATTCTTTTTCGAGAAGTCTTCCACTACTACAAACTCAACCCTATGCAACTAGCCATCAACTCATATAGGGTTATTAATGGCATAATCGAACTGGCACCCGAGAAAAAGCTAAGATTACACTACCTGACATCCAATTTTGTTACACCATGTGTGGCTTTAAGTTTGACAAAGGCCACATATACTACCTCAAGCCCAAATCTACTGCCTTTAAACTTATAGCCGACCTTCCAACAAAGGTGCTGGAGACGACTACCTGATTGTCTCGGGCAATTAGGAGTTCGCGCCTGATGACGACCTCCATCTCTTTCTTCTGTGTCGAGCGATTTTTAGAAAGGATGAGAGTAAACACTGAGTACAAGTACAACTTTTATGTTTCTGTTAAGTCTTGTCAGTTTATTTCCCTTGTTTGTGCTAATGTTAGATGTTTGCTTTTGCAGCTCTTCCTCAGCCAACGAAGGGATTTCGGCAGTCATGCATTCCTAGCCGAGATTTGAAGAAGCTCTTGGATCTCCCAATCCAAAGACGTAAGGCCTCATTGTTGCTCAACGATATTCCGACGCACAAGTCATTCCTGTCCGACGTTCCAAAGCGAAACAAGACTCCTTCTGCCACAACTCCACTAACCACTTTCTCACCAAGGCCAAACCAAGCCTTTACCTCAGATCCAGTAGAGTGGCCATCCACTTCTGCCCCCCAGTTAATTCCCCATTCTCAGCGTCGTCACCGATGCCGAGCTCCTCCAACCGTTCTTACCAACAGAACTCGCAGTAAAAAATGCCGAGATCTTGAGTTCTCAGTGACCGTCCCATCAAACCCACTTATGGCCCTACTAGCGATCCATTTCGGGACCAAGGTTACCGTCGCTACAATAGCCAACGAGATGGGCCACAAACCAGCCATTGTTGAAGAACTTCTTGCCAACATCCCTAGAGTTGTAACTATCCAGTCCTCTTTCTCTCCATCCCAAACCCAACCCAAGCCAAAGAGACTCAATAAGGCCAAGGCCACAGTGACCCAGGTTCCTTCTGAATCCGAGAAGGACCCTGAGGACTCTATGCCTATGTCAAAGCTGGCCCAATCTAAGAAGAGGCCAGCCGAGGCTGCTGTATCTAACGTCCCACCTTCAAAGAAGCTGAGGTCTGATTGCCTAGAGGGTAGTAGCAGCTTTCCCCACGATCAGACCTGGAAGCCCGAGGTCATGGTTGGGGACTTTCCTTTAATAACCGGCGATAGTGCGATTGAGAACGTCGAAGTCAGCGCCGCTCTGTCAATGGTCGTGCTCCTCCTTGTAGACATGAATCATATGGCCGATCTCCACGAGTATGAGAACTTCGGCCTAGTGATGTAGCACTCAGTCTTGGTAAGTTTTCTATTGTATTCTTTAAAGCTTTTCAATACTTAGCCAAACTTAGCTAATCTGTTTCATTCTTTGTAGGCCATCCAGCATGCACACTCGTATGCGGTCAAGACCGAGATGACGAGGAAGAAGTTGGTGAAGAAAACTCAAGAAGCTACCAAGCTCCTGTCCTCGTTGAACCATGCCGAGGCCAGCAACCGAAACCTACTGGATCAGGCTAAGGCTGCGCAACGCCAAGCCGAGGCCAAAGCTGAAGCTGCTAAGGCCACTATCGAAGCTGCCAAGGCTGATGTTAAGGCTGCTAAGGCCAGGGCAGCAGAGTTAGAGGCCAAGCTCATGGAGGCCATTGACTCAAAGGAGGCCGAGGTCAAGGTGGCCGACGAAAAAGCCTTTGAGGAGGGCCAAGTAGCCGTTCGTGACCAAATACAATGAACAAGTCAATCTGGCTTGCAACCGAGGTTATTACCTTGGCTAGACGGCGACGCTTAACAAACTGTCTGTCCCCATGGATTCCCCTCTAAGAGACATTGGCCAACTCAGCGTGTCATTCCCTCCTACTCCTAAAGAGTCCGACGACGAGGCTGACGAGGATGAAGCCGACGAAGAGGCTGGTGAAGAGGAGAAGGTTGCTACTGGGGCCAAGTCCTCCACTCTGAATAATTAAGTCCTAAACTTGACTCAAGAAGAGGAGGAAGACGAGGTTTCAAACAGTGCCTCTCCCAAAAAGACAACCTCTGAGGCCGAGGTCTAGGCCGCCGAGAAGAGGTTGGACCAAACTTTGCTTGAAATAGATGTCGAGATAGCTGAGGAGAAGGAAACAATACTGCCAGCCGAGGTTGAGTAATCCAAGATCAACGCCAATGCTTATAGTACTTAGGATTTTTTCCTTTCATTTTTCTGAACTTGTTTGTTGTACTCTTTTTTCTTTTTGAACTTGTAACTGAACAAGTAGTTTTCTATGCCAGGCCAAAGTTCCTTTTTGTTTGCAATTGAGCAAATTTTCTTTAAATGAATGCATGCCCTCTTTTCTTCTAAGTGTTAAATGTTCTCTGCATGTGTGCATTTTATGCCTTGCATGTTTCCATACTTCAAATATTTTTGCATTTCCTCCAAGTATATCTTAACAATGCAAACACTTCAGGTTGGAACACATCTGACATGTATTATCTCGGATCAAAACCTTCACTGTTTTTCTCGACTAACACTTAAAAATATTTCATCAAAATATTTTTACAAGTGCTGTTTCTTTACTTATACTTGATGCTCTTTGGCAAGACTTCACCCTTCCATTCCTTCCAAGTTTGACAAACTCATTAGTTATCTCAAGTAACAAATACCTTGGATATCTCCTCATCTGGTTACCTCAGCTGACACTTGTTGAAAATTTTCAAAAATTTTCAACAAGTTTCAGGCTCAAGCCTATTCCTCATTCTTGCTTCATGCCCCCTAATGTGAACCTAAGTACCACTTAAGTTCACATTAAGCAAGCATCTCTAATTTTTGTCAAAGTCTGATTCAAACACATCTTTAGCCGAGGTTTTCTACCTTGGTACCTCTGCTAATCTGGCTAGATCAAACTTAGTTCAACTCTACCGTCATGGCAAGTCTAAGTTACTCGTCATGTTTCATTCGGAAACATCACCAACTTAGTTCAACTCTATCATATGGTAAGCATAACTCAACTATGCCATATGATAAGTCTAAGTTATTCGTCATGTTTCAATCGGAAACATCGCCAACTTAGTTCAACTCTATCATATGGCAAGTATAATTCAACTCTATCATATGATAAATCCAAGTTACTCGTCATGTTTCAATCGAAAACATCGCCAACTTAGTTCAACTCTATCATATGACAAGTATAATTCAATTCTACCATATGATAAGTCTAAGTTATTCATCATGTTTCAATAGGAAAAATCATCATAAGACTGTTCAGTCCTATCGCACAAATTTCAACAATTTATTCATAAAAACAAAATCAAACTAGCACTTTATTAAAACTTCGGCTAATAAAATCATTACATAAATCTTAAAAAAAAACTAATGATAGAAAAACTTCAGATTGCAAGTGTTCTAGGATCTTGGCAACTTTTTGCCATCAGTGTCTGCAAGCCGATATGCCCTGTTGCCGGCAACCGAGATGATTCGGTAAGACCCTTCCCAGTTTGGGCCAAGCTTGCCCTCCCTAGGATCCTTCTTATTGCCGATGACTTTTCTAAGGACGAAGTCTCCAACCTTGAACTCCATCGGTTGACTTTCTTGTTGTAAGCCCTAGCAAGCTGCTACTGGTATGCACCCAGCCGAATTGTTGCTCTCTCCCTTCTTTCTTTCAACAGGTCCAGATCTCAGGCCAGGAATGCCTCGTTGGTCCGATTCTCCACTCCCTGGGTTCTGATTCTAGGGATGCTGACCTCTAGTGGAATGACTGCTTCAGTACCATATGCCATGGCAAAAGGGGACTCCCCAGTTGACCTTCTTAATGTAGTTCGATATGCCCACAGTACATTGGTAATTCCTTCACCCACTTGTCCTTGGCTACTTCCAACCTCCTCTTGATCCCATCCAAGATGGTCTTGTTGGATGCTTCTGCCTGACCATTACTCTAGGAGAAACTAGGAGTAAAGTAATAGTTCTTAATCTTGTATTTTGCACAGAAACTCTTAATTAGCTTACTGTCAAACTGAATACCATTGTCTGTTATAATGGCCCTTAGGATCCCGAACTTGGTTATTATGTTCTTCCAGATGAAGTTCTTCACATCAATATCTCAAATCTTCGCAAGAGGTTCAGCCTCTACCCACTTTGTAAAGTAGTCTGTGGCTACTAGCAAGAACTTTCTTTGTCTAGTTGCCTGGGATAGTGGTCCCACCAGGTCCATGCCCCACTGGGCAAACATCTAAGGACTGGACACTAGGTTCAGATCTGCTGCTAGTTGATGTATCAAAGGTACAAACCTTTGACACTTCTCGCACTTCCTAACATAGGCTTCAACATCATTTTGCATGTATGGCCACCAATATCCTTGGGAGATGGCTCTATAGGCAAGTGACTTGCCCCCTGCATGGCTTCCACAAACTCCTTCATGGATCTCATATAAAAAGTCCTCTACCTGATAGGGATGCACACATCGGAGTAGAGGTCTAGTAAAGGATCTTCTGTACAAATGGCCTTCTGCTGACAGGCAGAACCTGGCCGACTTCAATCTAGTCTTGTGTGCCTCTTTTTGGTCGTCTGGCAGTCTGCCTTCTTTGAGGAACATAACTATTGCGTCCATCCAACTGGGACCCATTTCCACGCACATTGCTTCGTATTCCGTTATCAGAGGCTCTACACTTGGCCCTGTCAGATAATCAACCATGATTGTCCTTGGTTCCCCTGACTTTATTGCAGTAGTCAAGTTTTCCAAGGCGTCGACATGACTATTATCGTCTCGGCTGACCCATTGTAGCCGACAATTCTCAAATAGTATTAGTAGCCTGACAACCTCCTTGGCATAAGCTATCATCCTTTCATCTCGGGCTGCACACTCGCCCATTGCTTAATTCACAATAAGCTAGGAGTCATAGAAGACTACCACATCATCGGCTTCCATGGCTGCTGCTAGTTTCAATCATGCGATCAGCGCCTCATACTCTACTTCGTAGTTTGAGGCCTTGAACCCCAAACAAATAAATTGCTCTATCATTTGCCCATCTGGCGATAATAATACTACTCCTGCCCCTGCTCCCTGCTGATTTGAGCTTCTATTGACAAAGAGTCGGAAGGAGTCACTGATATAGATATCGCAGGGCTTTGGCTTCTCTTATTTCTTCTGCGCTGCTAGTGTGGGGTTCTTTAGCCCCATTTAGGTTTCTTCCTACTCCCCTGGACATCCTAAGTCGCAGCTCACTGGAGCCCGCCTTGGGATTGCGCCAAGAGTGAACTCGGCCACGAAGTCGGCCAGCACCTGGCCCTTGATTGATGTTCTAGGCCTAAATTCCAAGTTGTATTGGCCTAGCACCACTGCCCATCTAGCTATTCTGCCTGTCAGATCTCCATGTTGCAACAGGGACTTCAGGGGATGCTCAGTCAGCACCATAATCTTGTGGGCTTGGAAATAGTGATTCAGTTTTTTGGAAGCCATTACCAGGGCTAGTGTCAATTTTTTCAAGGGCAAGTACCTGGTTTCTGCACTTGTTAGGGTTTTACTCACATAGTATACTACCATTTTCTCTCCCTTCCCTTCTCAGATTACCACTGCGCTTACTGCGTGGTTTGAAACTGCTAAGAATAGGAACAATTCTTCTCCAGGTATTTGATTTGATAGAACTAGAGTTGTTGTCAGGTACCTTTTCAAGTCAGCCAAGGCAACTTTGCACTTTTCTGTCCACAAAAAATTTGTGGCCTTTTTTAACAAACTAAAAAATGGTTTACACTTACTAGAACTTCAGCTGATAAACCTGTTTAGGGCTGCTGCCTTGCCGGTCAAAATTTGGACCTGCTTGGCTGACGTCGAGCTTTTTAATCAAGGATAGCCTTGATCTGATCTGGGCTTGCCTCAATGCCCCTTCTGGTGACCAGGTGTCCTAGGAACTTACCAGACTCAACTCCAAATGCACATTTCAAAGCATTGAGTCGGAGCTGATATGTAGTTAAGATGTCCAAGACTGCCTTCAAGTCGACCAGATGATTCCTAGGTTCTTTGATCTTCACAACCATGTCATCAATGTAGACTTCTACTGTCTTCCCAATCAGATGCTTAAACATCTTGGTCACTAACTGCTGATAGGTTGCTCCTGCATTCTTCAACCTGAAAGGCATCACTCTGTAACAATAGAGTTTTCTCGGGGTGATAAATGCCGTCTTCTCTTCATCTGGGGCATACATTGTTATCTGGTGGTAGCCTCTGTATCCGTTCAGGAAACTTATCCTTCCATGCCCTGAAGTGGCATCTACTAATTAATCGATTTTGGGCAGTGGGAAACTATCTTTGGGGCAAGCCTTATTCAGGCTGGTGAAGTCCACACAAACCCTCCACTTGCCGTTCTTCTTTTTCACTACCACTGTAGTGGACAACCAGGTCGGGTAGTGTACTTTTTGGATGGCCTGGGCTTCCAGCAGCTTGTCCACTTCCTCTTCAACTGCTTCCACATGTACTAATGTCGACCTCCTTGCCTACTAGGTGACAGGTTTAGCCGACCTGTCTACATTGAGCTTATGGCTAGTGACCTTGGGGTCAATGCCAGGCATCTCGTATAGCGTCTAGACAAACACTTCTATGTTTGCTCGCAAGAAAGCCTTTAACTCCCTTTCCTCCTCCTCGGTTAAGCCTGAGCCGAGAAAGAAGAAGCGTTCTCTATCATCTTCTTGAACCAGAATCTTCTTCAAAGCTTCCTCACTCTTGTCGGCTGGTTCTTTGCTAACATCATCTAGGACCTCCATGTCTTCGTCTTCAATTTCTATTGTATGTGCTTCTCGCACATTGCAGGTGGACTTCATTGCTACCATGGAGAAATTTTTCGCCTGCACTTGATCCCCTCTGACCTCCTCAATCCCATGTTCGGTTAGGAATCGCAATAGCTGGTGCAATGTTGAGGGAACAACCTTCATTGCTTACAACCATGGTCTACCCATGATAACATTGTAAGGGGAGAGGGTGTCAATTACCGTAAACTCCGTGCTTACCTTTTTCGTGCTTGCTTGCACCTCCAAATTTGTGGCTCCTAGAGGCCACGTCGGCATTCCGTTGAATCCAACCATCAGGCTATGGGATTGTTCCAGATCATTGGGGTGGAGGCCAAGTTTCTTATAACATCTAACATACATGATGTCACAAGAACTGCCTTAATCAACCAGTATGCGCCTCACTTGGCACTCCCCAATTTTCAGTATTATCACCAGGGTACCTTTGTGTGGATGTTGCACCATATCCAGGTTTACCTCAGTGAAAGAAACCATTAGCCCCTGGTACTCATTCGTCCTAGGATTTTTTTGCTGGACCTAATACACATGTTGTAGGTGCCTTACTCTCTGAATTTCCTCACGTACATCATTCTCATTAACTTTCGAGTGAATCACATTGATCACCCGAGGTCCATCTACTTGCTGAGGTGGTGGTGGTGGAGGTGGTGCTGCTAGTGCCTAGGGTAGCCTTGCTTGCTCTTCTCTTGTCCTGACCTCATCTACTTGGTCTCTCAAGTGACCCTGTCTAACCAAATCCTCTAAGTGCATCTTTCGAGCCCTACATCCTTGAGTCAAGTGCCCATCCTCATTATGGTAAGCACAATGCTTCCCAAGGTTCCTTTCCATAAACTCACCAGGTATCTTCTCCGGCACTCTGTAATACGGTTAGTTCCTGATCCTTTCCAGAACTTTGTAGACCGGGATTTTGAATATAGTGGTGACTTCCTGTGCAGCCCTGAACCCTGTTTCCTACTTATTAAAACCAGTATTACCTCGGCCTCGTTTCGGCAAGCCGTTTCTCTTCTCGGCAAGCCGTTTCTCTTCTCCTGTTTTGGTGCCTTCGTCCCTAGCGTGTCCTCTTTTGCTCTAGCATACTTCTCGATCTGTGCCATTAGCTCCTCCATACTTTTTGGTAAAGTTTTTGCCAGCGATTTCTGAAGAGGGCATTCATCCTCCAGGCCGTTCTTAAAGGACACGACCACTAGCTCCTGGTTGCAAGCAGGAATTTGGTTGAACACCTCGTAATACCTTTTGGCGTATGCCCTAAGGGTTTCATCTTCGCTAATGTTCAAAGCCAGCAGGGAGTCTACTCTTAGTGGTTGTAACTTGTTCGTAACAAACCTGGACACAAACATCTCGACCAGGCCTTCCCAACTTTTCACAGTTCCTTTTGACAACTTGTGGAACCAATCCGATGCGATTTCCCCAAAGGATGAGGGGAATACCTTGCACAGTAACTGCTCGTTCCCGCTATACAAAGCTATTGAATTTAAATATAAGTCGACATGAAAGTTCGGATCAGACTTACCGTCATAAATCTGGAACCTCGGCATATGGAACCTCTTTGGGGCCTCAAACCTATCCAACTCCATTGAGAACGGTGTTCTCGACTTGATGGGGGATGTGATCTCAGCATTGAGTTGCTTCCTCTGGAGGTAGTCTCTCAGATCCTCCTTCATTCGACCAGGAGCTCAGCTATCAACAAATTTCAGCATTTTTGGCGCACTGCTTCCGACGTCATTGTGCGTCCGTTTGGATTTCTCTTCATTTACTGTATCAAAGCAAAGGCCCTTCCCCTGGATATGCCGAGGTTCTTTTATATAGGTCCCCTTGGTTTGCTGTGTCTTCTGCGACTCACCTCTTACTAACTCCGCTCGCTTGACATCCCTTAAAGGCCGATGTGAGCCCTCATTTTCCTTGCCATGTTGCGAGACTACTAGGATTGCTTTTTGCCCCCCTTTCTGGGCATCAGTCTTGGCCGCTGGTACCGACGTGTCCTGCAATAGGAACAGTGGTTGAATCACGTTATTTTGCGTCATGAAGTTGACAACTGACTGTAGGTTCGCCAACTTGTTCACCATCCCTTTCATCCTGCCGTCTCTCCTCAGGCATCTATCCTTCCATACCTGGAGGTCACTTTTGGTGTAATACTCATCTCAGCCAGATTTCTTCAGGGTGTTACCCTTTTTGCCGACGTCCTTCTTCCAGGGATTCGGATCCTGTGCTCCTTCATTGTGGTTTTCTTCTCCAACGTTGGGATCTGCGTATTCACAACTCTTACTGTTAATGTCATCCCCAATCTTTTCTTCATGTCCGTCGTTGGCCATCTATTCTCCTTAAGTTCCCACAAACGGCGCCAAATTGTGGGTGTTGATTTTTTACCACACAACCAAAGGGGGAACTCAGCTGGAGAGTACCACCAGAATAGATTAAGCCCAACAACCTGTAACAAGAAGATGAGAATACGACGGTGGTTCGTCCACCCGGGGGCACTCTGACGATCAAGTTAGTAATCAATATCTCTCAAAGATAGCAAATTGTACTTAAACTTACAAGAAGGAACTTCCCTCAGACCCAGAGGGTGCCTTCTTTTTATAATCAGCAGTGACCTGGTCCCTTTAGAAGTCTCACCCCAATGGACTCAAACTCAATGCTTATTAGGGATAGCAATTTGAACCCGGCCCGATGGGGACCCGATCTCGATTAGAATGGGTTTTCCATGAAAATTATCCCCATAGGGCCGGGAATGGTATTAAAAATTAAATCCCGGATGATTTTCGGGCCAGGGACGGGAGTAGATTCCGCCGGCCCCGGCTCGAGTAATCCCCGTATAATCCCCAAATATATATTCCGCATATATATATATATATATATTTAGGTTACTTTTGAGATTCATTTTAGCCTCTCTTTTCCACTCACACTTACCTCTCTTCTCTCAGACTCTCTCCCTCTCGCTCTCTCTCTATGCTGCGGTGCTCACGGCGTCGGCGTCGGCAACTCTTCCTCTCTTTCTCACCGGCGTCACGGCGGCGGCTCCTCCTCTCTCTCTCACTGGCGGCCGCTCCTCTCTCTCTGTCTCTCTCTCTGTCTCTCTTTGTTTTTTGATTTTGTTCTTCAGATCTGGAAGTTCTGGTCACTAACGCCAAGATCCGAGTTGAGTAGTGAAGAGATGAATCTGGTGTATGCTAGGGTTTCGCCATTTCTATTGTTGAATCTATCAAATATATAAGCTAGGAGTGAAGAGACGAATCTGGGTGTGTTGTTGATGATCCTCAGATCTGGAGCTGAATATATATGTTAAATTTGTTGTTGTTGTTAAGTCTGTTGTGTTGTTGTTCATGAGTATTAAATCTGTTGTTGTTAAATCTGTTATTGAATATCTGATCTGAAGCTGAAATTTATTTTTTTTTGGCCGGGAACTTTTCGAGGTCGAGGAAACCCGATCCCGGTTGGGCGGCGGGGGTGGTAACAGGTTCCCCGTCGAGGATCAAGGCCGGGGATGGAAAAATTTCCACTATCGGGGATCGAGAACGGGGAGTGCGATCCCCGCCCCGCCCCGTTGTCATTCCTAATGCTTATCCTGGACCCTCAGCTAGATAGGGATAAACTCTCATTAAGCCTTATCCTTATCCAGACTAAGATCCTCCCTTGTTCTAGGACTCTGGTCCTTTATCTGCTTATCTCGGATTCTGACATCTCCACAGATAACCTCGGCGTAGTCGAGATCATCTCGACAGTGTGACCAAGCCACGTGGCACCTCGGCTGACACTTCGGCATCCCCTTTGTCACGTGTTGTCATTCATAAAATATGTCCCCACAAAAACTATAATCAAATTTGAGTGAAAACTTGAATGTTGAAAATTTGATGAAGAATTTGATTCATCATTGATTTGGTGAAAATTTTATCTCCCTAAATTTGATACAAGTTTGAAAAAATGATTGAAGCTTACTTTTAATTCTTTATTCTATCAAATTTGAATATGATAAAAGAATTGGTGGAGGACAGAATATACTCTTAGATAACGGCATATAATGAAAAAATGATATTGCAACCTGTGTAGGGATCAAACTAATATAATAGAAAAGTGAGACAAATGTAAAATTTAGGTAATGTGCAGGGGTTAAAGTGTAATTAACCCCTCAAGTTCTTGTTTTCTCGGGAGCTTCTATTTACACACACCAAATACCCTCTTTGCACACACTTAATGATATTTAATCTTATTACAATTTTATCCCTAAATAAAATTACTATTTTAGACATCTACCCAATTCAAAAGTCTCAATGCACACACATCCATCACGTTGAAGCTCCAAGTTCAGCACTCATTCATTAAGCTGAAGTTAGTCATCCATCACGTTGGACTCACCTTCACAGAGCATCACTTATTCTTCATTCATCATTGTTCTGGAGGATTTGCGTTGGAAATGAGCAGAGTCGGATTTGCCTGTGGAGGATATCCAAATGAGCATCACTTTTCTTTTTTTTTTTCCCAGCGTCGTTCGGATAACCAGGGTCGTATTGTATTATTTGGTTCGGAAATCTACAACCAAAATAATTATTTACTTTCGGAAGTTGTTGTCTGAACAAAGTTATTAATTTCGGAACTTGTTGTCCGAACAAAGTATTTAAATTCGGAAGTTGTCCGAACAAAGTTAACCTTTACAACATTCAACTTCCGAAATTTAAAAAAAAATTCGGACAACTACTTCCGAATGAAGTAAAATTTTGTTTTCCCATTTTATATTCCAAATTTGCAAACTGCAAACTAAATTTATAGTTTCGAATTGCAAATTTATGTTTATAATTCCATTAAAAATTTGTAATGTCATACAAAATGTAAATGTTTAAAAATTTGTAATGTCAATTCACATGGATTTTATGTTTCGAATTGCTCACCAAATGTAAATGTTTGATAATAAGAAAATATCACTTACAAAATCAACGACCATTGTTACCATTCCATTCTAAAAATAAAATGTCATTATAATGTCATTACAATACCATTGTTGCCATTCCATTGTAATAAGAAAAATGTTAACCACTGTTACCATTACAACAATATCATCTTACAAAAATCACCAAAAAAAATTCATCAACACGCAAATAACATGTCACGAATCAGCTGTATGCCTACGCCTAGGCCTACGACTGTATGTCAATGTCGAAGATGGAAAGCGAAACTGGATTAGGCATATCATCACCTTCAACTCGTCTTTGGCTTCGGCTTCTACTTTGACTGGCACTGGGGATATCATATTCTACCGAAACTGGATCATGACCTCGACCACGACCTCGACCTCGTCCTCGCCTACGCCCTTGTCCCCGTTCATGGTCAACATCCAATTCACGACGTCGTCTATTTGAAGCAGTAGGTGAGACACGTTGTTGATATTCAAAATCCATATTCTCTGCAAAAATTAATATACCCAAACAAAATAAAATTAAAAAAAAAAAATAATGATTCAAAAGTATTACCATGGATGCTTCAAATATTGAGATTACCACAAATGTAAAAATAATACACAAAAGAAGGGAAAAAAAAAAAAAAAAAAAAACATTGTTCGGAAGTTGCAATCCGAAAATATATATACTGTTCGGAAGTTGAAATCTGAAACAAAAAATTAATTTCGGAAGTTGATTGTCGTTTGAATTTAATGTATTCGGAAGTTGACTGCCGAAATAATCAAAAAGTTTCGGAAATCTACTGTTGAAATAAATCATCAATTTCGGATTCCTACTTCCGAACAAATTCCTCAATTTCGGAAACCCAGTTCCGAACGGTTTGTTCACGATCCGTGGGTCTTCGTTCGTTTTCAAAATGAAAAAAACAAAACTCTACGTTGCAAATTAAATAGGAATGATGATTCAAAAGTAAACTCACCTAATGAGGATTGAAAACGTGATGGAATGCTTCAATGGGATGCAGCTTGGTGGATGAAATGCTTCAATGTATTTGCATACCTGGTTTGCACACTGTAAGTTTCTATGTGATGGAATGCTTCAATGTATTTGCACACGGTAAGCTTCAATGGGTGTGTATATTCTCAAGGTTGAAGATGGAGCTCAACTTCAATGGGTGTGTGTAGCTGGGTTTGGAGTCGAGGGTGTGTGTGTGTGTGTGTGTGTGTGTGTGTGTGTGTGGGTAGATGTGGAATGAACTGTGTGTTTAGTGAGTAAACTAATTAGAAATTAATTTTTTTGGTGTGTAGTGAGAAGGATGTGCAAAAAGAGTATTTGGTGTGTGTAAATAGATGGTCCCTGTTTTCTCATTTGGATAATTAGTTTGTAGCTTTTATCAGCCCTTCCCTCTCATTGCACCATCTAACATGATTCAAAACAGTTCAAAGGAAAACTTGATATGCAAATCAATAAAGAAATCAATGGTTACAAACCTTTGATGTGAAGATCAAGCCATTCAAATTTTTTTCATGAGAAGTTGGACATAAAATCCGAAGAGACCTATGGTCTTATAGACCGGATCCCGCTCTTAACTTTCAATAATAAATTTATCACTATACAAAAAAAAAAATTTCAAAACATAAAATCTAATTACTTTCACTTTCCACATCATAATTCAATACAAACACACACAAATACACTAAAAATAAATCAAATCTCACAAACAAAATCCAAAACATCCCAATCATTTATCGCATTGATAAATTTCTCAATATCAGTACTAAATGATCATTTGACAAAGACAAAGCATACATCAATAGCATCTCAAATTTTTCTCCTTATCAAAACGAGGGGCAAATACATAGAAGTATTCAATTAGGACTTACGATAAATAAACTTGATCCATAGGACCTACTGGTAATTATCCACTATCCAAACCAAACAATAATGGCTTTAAGCTATGCCTATCTATGCCTATCACGAGCAACGTCACTCTTCAAGCAACCTATGCTACATCACTCAAGATTAGGGTAAGATACCCTAAAGGCTGACATGGACTTAATAGAAAAGGTTTAGAAAGAATTGGATCCAACTTCAAGAAAGGAATCAAGATATATCTTACGTAGATTCATTCATCAAAAAGAGAAGAAGATAAATGAGTATATGGAGGAATTTGTAACCATTTGTATGGAATTCATGTTACAATTACAACATGCGTAAGCTACTGACACGAGAGGAAAAAAAAAAAAAATCATATATACAGTATTTTAAAAATATAATGTGATGTACTATATATGTACACAAACTCCAGGGGAACGGCAAGTACTGATGTGTAACTGTAGTTTTTTGTGATGAAATTGACTGAGACAACCATCTAATCTAATCTTCAAGAATTCTGATATGTAATCGAAGCCTTAGATTCCACCCAACAAGCACTTCAAAGGTCACAACAATCTGTTAGCTTCAATCATGGAAGCTTTCTCCTGCAAAAGAAAGAAAAGGAGAGGAAATGAAACAAAGAAATGAAAACATCACGCTTACATCCCTCATAGAAAAAGTGTTTTTTGCAAGAAAATTTTAGCTTCCAGAGCAAATTGCATTCCAGAGGGAACAAGGTAGAACTAAAAGAGCCACAACCAGAAATTCCAAAAATGGGCTTCTTCGGGAGTTATAGTTGTTTGGTGTAGCTTATAGAGCTACTTATAAGTAGCTTTTTTATTTTAAAAATCCGTGTCAGCGTATTTGATACGGTTTTTGCTTATAACTTATAAGACAGAAATAGCTTAGATAAGTTGAAAAAAAGCTAATTATTAGCTTTTAACTTCTAATTATGATAATCAGCTTTTACCTTGTTAGAAGCTGCACCAAACACACCCATTATAAAGATGTTAGCTTTCTTGTCATTTTCAATGGTTATTTTCCACTGCTCCAATTGTTTTAACACGAACAGAAATCACGTGTGAAACGTGTGATTATGAATCAGACAACAATTAACAGCATGCTATAGATTGTTTTATACTTTTCTCGTATCTGGTTTTTAAACCTGTCTTCTATGGTTATTTTTAAACGTGTGTGTTGAAGCAGTTCTTTTCTTTATGTTACAGAGTAGGTAGCCATGGTATTTACATATTACGCAACAAATAATTTAGGAAAAGCAGTTCCAGCAATTACAAAATGAAAAAATAAAATAAAAACAAATCATGAGTGTTTTAAGGCTCTCTTGGAGATGCAGAGCAGTCTCCTAAATGATAAACAGTCATTTGTTAAAAAATTTATAGTACTACAAAATAGATAAGCACACACCAAGCATCCCTAAGGATTAACTTTTGAAAGATATTCAGCATTTGGAAGATCTTAATAATATAATCCTGCTTCAAACCATACGAGAATGTCAATGAGATTTACACAATCATCTCTTAATCTACAGCATGCATAACAATATTACCACAATAAAATCTTCTGAAGATGAGAAAGAGTTGAAGAATTATTTAGTAACTACGATAATGTGAATATAGCATCTAGATGGGTCCAAAATGCATAGAAATACATTGAGAGAGAGAGAGAGAGAGTTATGAACCTCATTCTGTGTGCTATTCTCTGCAGGAAACCAGTGCATGAGAGCACCCAAATGCATCATAGCAGGTATCAACTTGAACAGGACGGGAGTTGTTACCTGTAGTAATCTCCACTAGGATAAATATTGCATGAACAAAATAAAAAAAGCTCTAGATGCAGTTCCAATACATGAAAAACTTACCAGACTCAGTGCTGTTGTTCCAAGAAGAAGAATATACATCTTCCCCTAAAGAAATTAACCAAGTTTTACATTGTAAACAAAAGGAACAAATTTACATTTGAAATGTGAAAAGAATAATTCAATAATAACCAACAAAAATAAAATAAAAATGAACAAACAAAAAATATATGGAAAAGAAGAACTTATGCCCATGAAACAGGATGATACTATGCAGTCAAACAGAAAACAAACCCCCCAAAAGTAATTTGTGTTCAACACTTAAAATAAACTAAACTTTGCTTGAACGTGTTCCCTTTTTTTTCTATTAAATGATTTTCCTTATGTAATTTAATGTTTTTTAAAGTTCGAAGGTGGCCACCGACATTAATCTTATGATTTTACCAAATGTAACTTATAAACTAAGGCTTTAGTTCTATTCAATATTGAAATCAACGATTCAGTTTGCCAGTGTTGAACAACTCTGTGACCAGTTCAGTTGCCATACAAAGTACAAATTATCTGTGAAAAATAGCAAGAGCAAGATCAAGATCATAACTATTAGATTAATGTCTCTGAGTTGAAAATTTATCAACATGGCTGGTTGCCTGCCATGTTGTCCACCAAACATTACACACAACTAGTCTCTGGAATTTGTGCTAGAAATAATTGCCCCAGTGCTAGCAACATTATAAGTATGCCATTCACATTACCAATAAAAGATAAAGTAAATGAAAGTGGGATCTACATTACAGACATCAACATGCATGCCTTAAGAATGTGTGTCTGTGCTAGAAAAGAGAGAGAGATCACCTCAACGAGATGAAGATTTGAGGCACGGCTTAAGAGAACAAAAGAAAATTCTCCAATCTGAGCAAGCAATACTCCAACCTTGACATGAGTCAACAATTACAAATTAAGGATTTGCATACTTAAACGGTCCAACATAAAGCAAAGTGAACAACTTACTAGAAATGAAGTCCTAGTGCTGTATCCAAATGCTTTGGTAACCACAGCAGCAACAGTGGTCTTAACAACTATAACCAGAATAACAGATGCCAACAATATATCCACATGGGTCCACAGGAATTGTACATGTATGAGCATTCCAATACTCGAAAGGAAGAGAGCAGCAAATAGATTACGGATCGGTTCCACCTACAACATAAAGCAGAAAATTTGAACTTCTCCCTAATTGCACATCTACATACAACATGTGATAATTTGCAAGTACACGGTTAGAATTTCCACCGCCTGTACTTCAAGTATTCTTTTTTCTCCCCTGCAAAGTGAACTTTCATACTTAACTCTGCTAATCTCAAAGAAATATCATTTCAATGCTTTTAGCCCTTTATATCATCAGCAATAACGGGTAAACTTGGCTACTGAAGCAGTGAGTGAAAACTGAAGGTTATGAGAGATGAAGGTACCAACAGTATTGGTCGACACTCAAAAGCCATCTTCTTTTCTTTTTTTTTTTGGTTCACCAAAAGAGATCTTACGGAGACAATTAATTTCATTGTAGATTTAGATTATATAAATTTAAATCGCCACTAAAAATTCCATGCCAGGACGATAAAGAAACAGACAGTCAACCAAAGTAAAGAAAATAAAATATACTCCATTAGGTGGGAACTAACTTGCATACAACTTTTTGGAGATCATTTGAATTCAATTAATGACTCTTGCTTTCCCAGCTTCTTCCAGGCTCTCTGTCCACTGGCCAAAGCCCAGCATAAAATCAGGGTGCATGGTTGGATCAAGGAAACCCACAGTTTAATTCAAACGAAGTAGTTGGCCTCAAACTCACACTTGCATTTTTAAGTGTGAAAATTTTCACACTTGAGGTAGAAGTTTCTACGTTGCACAATGAAATGGCCGAATGGGTACAAAAAAAGAGGGAAGAGGGATAGCAACTTAATAAGTGAAACTTCAAGTTCCTAACAAAGGGAAGGAATCTGAACCCTCTGGAGGATAGTTATAGGAACAAGTACCTCATAAACCCTAACGTATGACATATGAAGCTGTTGACATTTTAGTGAAGTACGCCCATACCCTTGTTTAAAGAATCACTTGATAGCATAAAAACTCTTTTTTTGCAGTTTTCATGCTAGATTTATTAACATGAATTACAATTGGTGTAAGCATTTTCCAAGAATAGTACCTGATCTAGAGTATGCTGTGCAAAGTCGGTGGTTGATATCATAACTCCAGCCACAAATGAACCCAACTCAAGACTAAGGCCGAGCTTGTCACTGCACTGAAGGTTAACAGGGTATAAGTAAAAATGACAATGAGATAGCATTAAAAAGTGGGAAAATTGCATTTCAGTGGAGCAGTGGCAAGAAAAATTACATTTTCATGATGGTGCAACTCTCCTGTGTGCATAGTGCAAATTCATTCTTGTACTTGGTGCAACTCTTTGTGTGTGTTAGAGTTGCAGCCAAAAAAAATTTTCATTTGCAGTGCAATTATTTTGTGACTGTCCCATCTATTGGCAATTTCCCCTTAAAAAGTTGTGTACCTAATTCCTGCTCAAATTTTAATATGTTCAAGCTCAGAAATAATTACACTCGATGTTCTCCGTACCCTTCGATTATCAACTCATTTTGCAGAGGCCCAATAATAAGCCAACATTCAATATCCAAAGGCATTAAATTGTTGATGTGAAAACCTATCTACAAGACCATGAATGTCCATTATGTACAAAATGTTTCATTTGTTCAATCCTATCATTTTCAGTTGAAGTGGATTGACAGGAAAAAAATGTCTCGAGTCATATTTCATTAAAAAATTATACCGTGCTCATGATGCACACATTTGGGTGCTGAGATCATCAACAGAAAAAGAATACTTCTATGTATGTTTGCATACTACAAAACTCTCCATATGGTTTACTGGAGAAGCTTTTTTGTTTATTTTCTTTTTTGATTGGGTGATACAGGTGATTAGACTAAAAAGCCAGAATAGTTGATGCAAATTTTGGATCCTCTGGAAAGACGAGGGAAGAAACATTCTTGACTTTCTAACAAGCTTCAGTCTACAATAAACAATTGGATTGGGACTTCACCAAGAATCATAGAGATCAATCCTTCTCTCCTTCCTCCAGAAGGTGTAGATCAAAATGTGAATGGAATTCTTGCTTACCCGAGTCTGGCAAGTTATTGAGATGCCATCAACAATTAAATTCTAAGTTTGTCAAAGGCCTCGAGGAAGCTCCCACTGGATTAATGTATCTGATTGTTCAAATAGCAAGGTCTGGGAGAGGTAGAACTGTAGTACATAGGCAGCCTTCCCCCCACTTTTTTTTTGTGTAGAGGCTACTGTAAAAGCCCACTTCACAAGCCATTTACTTTTTTTTGTTCCAGTATGCCATTACAATGCTGATCACAGTAAAAAATGTCTTCCTACTCATTTCCTCACTCCAAATTCAAGCTCTAGCTTTCTGCATATCACTTTCTTTTTTCAAAAAACAAAAAAAGAGCTAAGATCATCCAAACCTTTCACCACTTCCAATTTCAGCTTCAACACAGTAAAATTCAATCCACCATCACAGATTGTATTGAAGAGCTTGCCGCTTAACAAGTAAATTTGGTTATTCGGGGAACCACACAACCTGACCCACCCATCCGAACTGACTGAAACCGAAGCAGCACAGTTGATTTCGAATCAATGAACGGTCAGCAGTGGTTCAATCTCAATAAATTATTTCGAATTCTCAGATGTTAACGGCTCTAAATTATGCTCACCCATCAAAATCGACCCGCCCGAATATATATATATATATATATATATATAAAGATGAGATTACACATAGGTGGCATGATTATGTAGGTTTATTGAGATTATGATCAACAGCTGTCTTATATCATTGAATAAACAATTTGAAAAATGTCAATTTTCTCACATTTCTCAACAAAGCTATCTTCTACCAATTAATAAAAAAAAATGGAAAAATATAGTCTCCCACATGTCCCAACAAAATTCAAAAATCAACAGGCTCTTCATCTTCATCTTTCTGACATCTTAAGTCCCAAGTCTATCTCTTGGTCTCCCCCATGAAACCCTTGATCTCGTTTACTCTCACCTGTGATTCTTTCACCTTCAAGTCTCAGTCGATACCTTCACACTTCAATCAGACCGAATAGAACTTTTGCTCTCAACCCTTAAACTCTCTCATGGCAATGGTGGACGATAATAGTCCGGTCTCCCTCGGTAGAGTGATACAATGACCACAGCATCGATGAAGGCATAACCAGATTTGATATTTTGACTGGTGATTTCTTCTATACTACAGATTTGATTTTTTTTTTTCCCCTGTACGTCTCTTAGATTTATATCTATATTTGTATATTTTCATATTTGTATCCGTCTACTGGAGCATTTATATATATATATATATATCCTTGCTACTACTAAATCTTCTCACTACAACCGACTGCCAAACCGAAGTAGTCACTCGGTCGATTTCGAAGAGGTGGTCGGTTGACAATGGATGAGAACTATTCCAACCCAAAACATTCTGTTCGGTTGACAGGCCAATGGCAAACCTGACTCGAAAATTAATGATGATGAAAAAATGAATTACACCTTCAGCAATAGAGAGAATAAATTTTGCATCTATATTCACATTTTTTTACATTCATAGACAAAAGGAGCATAATTATATGCACTTACCCAAGCAGATAATAAGCAGAATGCCACTGAAGCTAGCTGGTAAAGTTCATTTGTCTGACAAACCACAAACGAAGACAAAATTAGCCAGAAAAAAATAAATAAATCCTAAAATTAACAAAATAAAAAGACACAGAAAAATTATCACTAGGGAATGAAGAATATGCAGCCTGTTCATAGTTAGTACATAAGATCCAGACACAAACCAAGGCTCAACCCAACAACACCACTTTAAGTCAAACAAATATGCTTCTTTACAAAGCTGAGTAAAACATTTGAATACCAACTTCTCTTTCATTGCATGATCAGATTGGATGCTAATGTCTCTTTACCTTCTTTCTCTAGCAGCTTCAGTCTTATAAAATTTGGGTCATAAGTGACTGTGATTGCAATAAATATAATCTACCTATTTATAGGTCTAATCCCAATGGGAATGGATTCAGTGCAAAGTTCAATAAGAACCTACACGTGTGCATTACCAACCAAAAAAAAAAAAAAAACTATCAAACTCAAATTCTCGTAGGGTTGGTGATAATGCCACGAAGGGTTTTTATAGTGCCACGAAGGTTTGCCTATAATGTCACTTTTGCCCATCATACAAATTCTGAGTCTCAACTCTTCTGGTCTCTCTCCCATTTCTCTCTCATCTTTTCTCACTCTTGTTCTTTTCTCTCTCCTTGAGCATAGAAATAGGTTTTGTTCATGCAACTCCTGACTCTCAACGTGATTGCCATGAATTTGGATATGATGAACAATTGGGTTAAGCATAAAACCTCGTGGCCAATGCTGCAGGTTGAGTCCAAAAAAGAAATAAAGAAGAAGCAAGTTGCAACATGAGCCTTTGCAAATTGCAATGCTAATTTTATTGTGCATGCAACGGCACATTCTAATTAGATTGGAAAATGCTCTAGTTAGCACACCTAACAGTAAGAATTTTATCATCCATTTTAATTCCATTCAGCAGAACAAGCAATGTTTGTAACTGAGAGATCTGGGTAAACACAGAATGCATAGCCTTCAGAGTTTCTAGTCTCTCTATCCTTCAACAAATCCAAACCTTGAAGGGGCCCAAATTTTCCACACTCTGATCTCATGTCCTCCATTATGTTTTTGTAGTCATCATCATCTTTGAGCTCATCCGCACTAACCGCTTGGGGGATTTGAATCTGGAGAACAAGACTTAGTCTGATCTGAAATCTATTCTCAAATAAAACAGTACTATTTCAAAATTATTTTGTTGGAGACAAAGAAAAACTCAATTATTGCAATAAAATATCTCAATCTGTTTCATGGCGAGGTTGTCCAGCGTGCTTTAACTTCACGGATGGAAATCAGTGATTACAGCAATATTTACCAATGACAATCCAAGAGGGTCTGGGAAAGTCAATCAGCATCTGGATTGTTAAAGGGAGATGAGGACAGACAGAAGATGAGAGATGAAGGAAGGAGGGAGGGAGAAAGGGAAGAGAAAGAGAAGAGAAAAGGAAAAGAGAGGGTGAGAGCAGACAAATGGATGAGAGAAGAGCGAAAGATTCAGAAAGGGTGGGACTGCAGAATCAGAATTTTAAGCAAATATTCATGGCATAATAAAAAGCATCTGTGGCCTTATCGCCACCCATTCCCATAATTGGATTGGGTTTTAGATACATCCAATATCTGTGTGCACATGTATTCAGAAGTGTACAGACAATGGATTGTCAGTCAGAACAAAATCATATCAGTCAGAAGTGTACAGACAATGGATCATCAGATATGAATTTGCCATCATCAACTGGTAGTCAATTAACATAGTTGGATTATTGCAGCCTAAGATGACATCATTCATAGAATCTCATCGGAAGTCCAACTACACATTTGTTTATTGGCAAGTACAAGTTTTTTTTAGAACAAGACACAAAGAAAATACATAAATTCTCAATAATCACTCACCTGAGATGATAGCTGTATCATCAGCTTTAGAAATCGAGGAATGAACGACCAAGTCAATACAGACACAACAGAGAGATATATGGACAGGACCAGTAGCCTGAAGTTAAATAACAAAGGCAAGTTAAATCCAGTTGAGGAAATTTTCCAAGAAAGTGCACTTGCAAGCACAAGCAAAAAAATAGCAACTTCAGAAAGTGGTTCTTTACTTAATCATGAAAGTAGGTTATATGAGTATAGAAATCACGTACATGATATGAGGAAAATGAAAAGGACAGAGGAATTAAGCTTAAGAATGAACCTACAGCTTTCCCATTGAGATCATTCCATACAAAATGCCGCTATTACCACCCAGAACTGGGAGCAAAGCAAATAGTAAACCAACAGCACAATCCTGAAATAATCAGTGGTAAAGGAAGCAATGGATATGCACAACGAAATCAAGAATGTTCTCATTGACTTATATTCATTATTAATAAATTTACTATCTGAAAACCAATAGGTCACAAGATACCTGAAAAATAAGTGTCCCAATCGTAACCTGACCATGAAGAGCGTTATTACTGTTCCGCTCTACCAGAAATTTCACCACCTGTTGAAAGGAAATGTGCAAAAATATGACCATCAATCAGATTGCGGCAAGCATGAGAGAAAGGAAAATGCATATAGCAACAGAAATGGACAGAAAATATACCACTGCTGTTGATGACATAGAAAGGAAAAAACCAACAAATACACCATCCGATAACTTTGCTCCACATAACTGCAGCAGTTGGCAGATTGTCAAACTTCACATACCTTCAAATCAGAACTTCATATTTCTAACAAAGCCAGTAAAAAATAGTATGCATTGGTGCTTTACATAATAACTGAATCTCAGAACTATACCATAGCAGTTATGCCACATAAACACACCAATATAGCTATTTGAAGTAGCCCTCCAAGAATAGCAACAGGACCAACAACTTTTAGCTGCAGCATGTGACAAGTTATGAGTCTTAGGACTACTTCCCTAAAGGAAGGAGCAAGCCAATTGAAACAACCAAACTTTCCAAACAAGGTACTATAAGGTAGTTGACTAATGACAATATCACTAGAAGAAGACATTAAACCTTTGTCAGAGAAAACTCCAGTCCTAAAGCAAATAGAAGGAAGACAACACCAAACTGAGCAACTGTCTCAACCTGTAAGTGTAACAATAGAAAAACAAAAGAACGTCTCCAAGTTACACACATAAGTTTCTAGAACAACAGCACTTTAAAGGTTGCAGCTAAAAACAAATTAACAACAAATAATTAGCAAGTCATTCAAAGAGAGGACATTTAAATAAATAAATAAAGAAGCAAATTATTGCCGGAGTGTCAAACAAATCGTCAACTGAGGTGTTGGAGCATCAAAACCAAATGAGAATAGAATGATTTTAAGTACTGAAAATATTACAAAATAATTACAATGCGAGCAAGCAAATTAAAAAGCCAACAAGGGAGTTGAAAACCCACAAATGTGTATATAGAGAGAAAGAGAGTTAGGTTCATATTATATAGAGAGAAAATATGAAGGGGTATTTAGAATAAAACACCAAAACCACCAAAAATTCAACAATTTTGATACTTATGCTCAATTATGCATAGGAGGGAGATTGGTGATATGATATTAACCATCAAATTAAAGTAGGATGGTCTAAGTAGATGAATGCTTCCAATCTCGTGAGGTCAACACAAACCTATGAAATTATAAGGAAAGTTCTGCAACATGGATATAAGACCAGGTGTGGGTTTATGGTTTACAATGATGGGCGACCAAGAAACATGTTCATAAAATGATAGTAGCCGAGCTACAAATGTTAAGATGGATATTTGATAAAACAAGGAAGGATAATGATGCAGAGTATAAGAAGTTCAAGGAAGGCTAAATTCGGAGAAGTAATGATACTTGGGCATTGACATGATTTCATTGAAAAACTGATAAAAATCTTCTATAATTATGTTTCTAGTATTATTAGTCTTATTTTATTATTATTTTTATATTTTCTAGGATTTTTAAGGTTAGGGGTATTTTGGTAATTTTATGTTTGTTGACATGGGTTGCCCATGGGTCGTCTTGTGGATCAAATTATTTAATTAGCCTTTGTTTTTGTTTATTATTTGATCTTAAATTAGTTTTAGAAATTAAAGATATTTTAATGGTTTCATTTTTTTGTTGTAGTTGGCTGAGGAAGTCTCCTAATCCTATATAAAGCATGTAATGCTTATAATTTAAGGGAGTTGCTATTTTATAGAATTTTGGGAGCTTTGAAGCTTTTTGGGTTTGTGTGATGCATCCTAACCCTAGGTGTGATGCCTAAGAGATTCTAAGAGTGATTCCTAGATCTTTCTTTTTCTTCTCTTTCTTTCCCTCTTTAATTTCAGCACTTTTAACAGCCCAAAATACTGTTCACGGGTACTGTTTACAGTATCCAAAACAGTCCAAAATTTCAATCTTCCAGCTTATTACATCAAGCCCCTAACCTTAATTCTTCTATATACTAGTAAAAGCCCTAATTTTTCATTACTTTTCAGCTTGAAAACACAATAAAAACACACAGAATCCAGCTTTACCATTCTCACAGTGTTATCCCTAATCGTCCTACATCAAATAAAAGTAGGAAAAATTGTGAGACAGTAAGAGTAGCACTTGTACCAAATAAAATGAGAAAAAACTAACAAAGATGGTTTGGCTATGTAAAACGAAGACTAGTAAGGAAAAGTGAAATTTTCCACATTGAGGGTAATGATTAGAACGAGGGAGACCGAAACTCATGCAGCTTAATTGAAAAAGAAAAAACATGCTAGTATGTGGTTTAACTGAAAATATGTCCTCGATCAATCGGAAGGGCAAAACAGGATTAATCTAGTCAAACCCAAATGATTGAGATAAGGCTTTGTTGAGTTAAATTTAGTTATTTATAAATAAATACAACAACTTAACTCAACTCAGCATGCCAAAAAGCCAATTCCGCAGGACAGTTTACATGAATGCATCTTCTCTAGTTGTCCCTACTAAAAGTCCTCCAAAAAGGACGCAAGCAAGTGCAACCATGTAATTGAATGGGAAAAGCAATAGATATCCTACCACTAGACTACACCATCTTATTGTTATAGTTTTATTTTAAATTTATTAAAAGAGTACCAAGGAAAATGAGGTATGAAGTATAAGCAATACACACATTAAACACACTTGAAAATAAAACATAAAAAGAAGAGTCCACATTATGCATTACAAGCATGCAATCCAGCATGAGAGAAAACCCATCATCCTCTTTAATTGAAAAGAAAAAATAAGAGATGCACATTTTGATCCTTTTGTGAGTAGATTGATGGCATAGCACAGAGAGAGAGAGAGAGAGAACAATATGTTCTTGGTCTCATGAATAAAATATTCCATTTCCTTGAAAACTGATCCAAAAACAGAATCATGAATCAAATTCCAAACTTAATCCCAATATTTGACCAGGCCTTCATCACCATGGATGAAAGAACACAACAACATGCAATCTAGACATGCAGAAACCTCAAATACCAGAAGCAACTAGAGTTGATCTAAAATGGTCCTTCCATTGAGAGCTCACTGAAGGCATGATGCAGCAATTTATGGCTTATAATATGACGAGGGATAGTTGTGAACTAGTCAAAAGTAAATTGCCAAAAATATATCATAGGCACCATATACTTTACCAAAAGTTAACATGAAAAGGACCAGAAATCAAACATAGTAGTAGTTAAAGAAAATCACCAAGATTTTAGCACTGTCAAATGTTTTGCTTCATCAAGTTCCATATGAAAACCATAAACAAGAATAGAAACTACACCAAAAATTACTCTACTTAACTCCAAAACCTAGTGGTGTAGTACACAGTAAGAAAAGAGATATCGAAGAGGGCCACAGCCTTAAACACTCAATATATTAATCCAATGACCTAAAATTTATAAGTTAAAACCCTAACTTCATAATAGGAAACTAAATCCCTAAAACTATGAAAGTTAATTGAGTAATGCTATACAAACAAAAAATTTATACATAATGATGTGGCTCATTGTGGACCTTTCATTTCAAAACAAAACACCATTGAAGATGGATTTATTTACAATAATGGCAATGACACATCATTCTTGTCAAGTTTTTTGTATGAATTTCATGTAAGAATATAATTTTCCAAGTACATATTAATAAGATCATCCTAATTAAGCTATAATTAAAATACTACAATAAATAAATATTAAAGACATAAAATTACACAATTATAAATAGAAGCCAAATTGGTGCCTTTACATTCTGCATCACCTTGAGGGTTACCAAAAGATGAGTTACTGCATAGCAGTAAGGGGCACACTGTATGTGGTCAAGCATGTGCATCCACTCCACCAATGAAAATCCAGTTAACCCCACCACCAGTGATCCATCCAAAAATTGACCAATTCACTCCTTACAAGGTACGACTCACACCCAGCCAATTCTAAAGTATATACCCAGTGACAATCTGCTGTTTGGGTTAGGACGTGTTCCCCCCCCCCCCCCCCCCCCTTCTCTCTCTCTCTCTCTCTCTCTCTCTCTCACATCCTCCTGCCCCCCTTTCATGCACCAACATTACACAAAAATGCCTTTATTCGTGTTCATTAGCTTTGAAGAGCACACCTACTAATATACAAAACCATCAGTCTTCCCATCCACATAAACCCTTTTCCCTATTCTCCCACCCATTAGTAATTCTCAAGGAAAAATAAGAATACCAACAAAAAAAAAAGGGGGGAAACAAGACAATTTCTCAAGTCCTTCAAACATTTCATTGCTTATCTGTGAAAATAAGCACACTTAAAAATCATGTACAAAGAGACAATGGGGTAGCCCCAGTGGTAAGGGCCCCCTTACCAGACGCAAGGTCTAGGTTTTGAGTCTCGTCCCCCCTCCCCTAAATTAGATCATACACTTGTGTCATAAATACTATAACCTTCTCCAAAAAAATAAATAAATAACTCATGTACGAAGAATAGCAAATCTGACAAAGTATTCTTAAATGGCACAACCGAGGGAAGACAATATTTTGTGAGGGAACAAACCCTGCAACACTCATTGGCAACAATATTATTTTCTACCATCCCAACACTAAAAAGACTATAACTAAGAAAGAAGCATGCCAACTTCAAAAGTGACCCACTTATTAGAATCGACCTGTAAAATTCACACTTTTGCAAAACCAATTTCTTTAAAATTAGAAAAAGATATAGATTGACAAGAAAATTCTAAGTAGTCATGTCACATAACCTTGATTGGCTAGGAGTTACTAACTTCCTCATTATTTTAGTGGCAATACAACAAGATAGAACAAGAAATAAATTTTTCAGAACTAGAATAGCTGATAATAACACAATGAGTGAAAGTCATATAGGATGGTTTAGTGTTATGCAACAAGGGCCATCGAATTCACTAGTAAGGAGTGAAGCAGTTTGATTCAAACACACAAGCCTAAGAAGAAGGCACCAAAAAGAACATCATGGGTCAGAGTGAGAAAAGACATGATAACTAGTGATTCAATGCCAAAGAATATGCCACGAATCAAAACCAATTGGAGAAAACATTTCTGCATAGACAACCCTACTTTTTTTTTTATTTATCAATAAACGATTTTATTGATAAATCAAAAAAAGGATCGAGGATAAGGCATCCTCATACAAAAGGAAAATGAAAATACAAAATACATAACCCTAACAAGATTATCTCAAGCAAAAGCCTACATGTCACACACCGACAACCAATCTCTAGCTAACAAAAAAAGTGGAACCCCCTTAAAGAGAGAATTCCCCAAAACCCAAAAGGAAGTTAAGTGACAAACTTTATCCCATAACCAGTCCACTTCCCGAAATTAATCTTCAAATAACAACACATTTCTTTCCAACCATAGAACCCAAAAAATTGCAAAGATAACACAAGACCATAGCACTTTGGCCCTCTTCGATCCTCCAAAAGCGTGAAAATCAACTAGGAACATATGCACACTATCTTTTGGTGCCACCCACATAACATTCCTCAAAAGAAACAATCTATGCCATAGATTCAAAGTAATTGGACAATGCAAAAATAAATGATCTAAGGATTCCTCATTCTTACAACACATAATGCACCACTAGGGATTTAGAAAACGATTAGGTCTCCTTTTCTGCAATGTATCATCTGTCAAGATGCCTCCATGAACCAAGGCCCACATAAACACCTTCACATTTAGAGGAACACAAGCCTTCCAAATTCTTTTGCAAAAAGGAAACTAAGGAACATGAGAATTATCTATGATTTTATCAAAAAAGACTTGTAAGAAAATATACTCGATGAATGAAGAGCCCAAACCCTCTTATCATCCAAAAGAGGAACCAAAGAAAAATGATCAATTATGGACAACAAAGAGGTCAACTGTGCAGCCTCCCTATCATTAAGATTCCTAGAAAAATCAAAATTCCAAGAAATTGGAGCCAAAAGTGAACAAGCCATGGAAACAATAGAAGAAGTATGAGACCGAGCCACTCTATAAAGATGTGGAAAATCCGAAGCAAAGGAAGAGTGACGCATCCAAACATCCTCCCAAAATCAAACAAGTTGCCCATTGGGATCAATGAAACTGTTTGATGAGTTGACTCATAGGTTTTTCCTTAGATCCAAGGAAAACAAAAACATTTACCAAAATGAATCTTTTTTTTCTTTTTGATCAACAACAAAAGATTTCATTAAGGCACAATGCCAGAAAACAAAGAGAAATGAGGACAAGGCATCCTCTACAAAGAAAATAAAAAATAAGAGAAAAACAATCACACTACATATTACACACTGACACCCAATCTCTAGCAATCAAAAAAAGTGAAATCCCTTTAAACAGAGGATTCACCGAGGCCCAAAAAGAAGCTAAGTGTCAAACTCTTTCCCATAAAAAATCAACATCCCGAGAATTTCCTTCAAAAACACACTCATTTCTCTCCAGCCAAATAACCCAAAAGATTGCAAAGATGGCACAAAACCAAAGCACCTTAGCCCTCTTCGACCTGCTCAAAGCTCGAAAATTAATTAAAATCATATGTGCACTAACTTTTGGAGCCACCCACATAAACATTCCCCAGACTAAACAACACTTGCCATAAACTCAATGCTACTGGACAATGCAAAAATAAATGATCCAGTGATTCTCCATTCCTACAACAATTATGCACCATTGAGGACTTAGATAACAAAAAGGTCTCCTTTTTTGCAATGTATCATTTGTCAAAGTGCCTACATGAACCAAGATCCACATGATCACCTTCACCTTAAGAGGAACACAAGCCCTCCAAATCTTCTTATGGAAAGGAAACTGAGGTGTACATCCAAGGTTGTCAAGATCGCAATCCGGAACGTAGGATCGTACGATCCTACGATCCAATATACACCATTCGATCCGACTCGTGCTTTGGATCGACCCCAGATCAGGATCGTGGTGGGATCGTGGACGGATCGTTGGGATCATATTTGGATCGCAACTCCATGCGATCCAGATTTGAAGGGTTTTTTGGCAACTTAAAAGCAAAGATTGGGAGCAAAAAAGGCAGAGAAGAAGAGAAGCAGAGAAGTCTGACCTGCGATTAGGCCAATACAAATTGGGGAAAGAGAAATTCAATATCAAATTTCAAAATTTGCAGCACACAAACCAGGTATGCTTCTTCTTCTTCTTCTTCTTCTTCTTCTTCTTCGAATCTTCCATCTCTGTATTTCTTTTTTGTTTTTTTCTGCCTTCTTCTTCTTCTTCTTCTTCTTCTTCTTCTTCGTTGCTCTTTGTTTTCTTTTTCTTCGCTGTTCTTCTTCCTCTCTCTTCACTGCTATTCTTCGATCTTCTCTGTGGTTCGAATCTTCTCTTCCTTCTCTTTCTTCGCTGCTCAGCTCTTCTTTCTTTCTCTTCACTGATCTGCTTCCCTTCTCTTCGCTGCTCTCATTTTGTTCTGTTTTTGTATATATATATACCGAATCACCTTTTTTTCTCTTTTTTGCTCTTTTTTTTTTTGTTTCTGTAAATTATATATTATATATTATATATATATATATATATATATATATTTTTGTATGAATGATGTATTGTTCTGTTTCTCTTTTTTCTTTTTCTTTTTTGTTCTTCATTTTTCTTGGTTCTTCTTTGCTGCTATGCTACTGCTGTTCTTCTTTGCTGGCTTTTCCCTAAACTTTGCTGAAAAAAATTCTTTTAATTTTCACAATTTGCAGCACACAATGTCAGCCTCTGGTTTAGGAAGAGAGAGGAAGAGGAAAAATGCTGCTAGTCACAGATCTGATCTTGGTTGGGAACACGGCATTGAAGTGAATTCTGCCTGCAAAAAAGTTTTTAATGTTACTCGTTCTGGAGGAATATATAGATTAAAACACCATTTGGCATGCACTCATCAAAATGTCGAACCATGTTCCCAAGTTCCGGATGATGTTAGAGAAAAATTTAAGAATCTTTTAAGAACTCAAACATTAGAGTCTCAAAATAAGAAAAGGAGGATGCTTGATATTGGTGATGATGATTCTGACGAAGAAGTGGAACTATTGCATGCTGGCCATAGAAACAAACAAAAACATTATGGGCGTATAGATAAATTTGCAATGAATAAGTCTCGGCACCAAAATCAAAAAACTATCAATCAATTATTTAAGAAAGAAGAGAGAGATGATGTTTATCAAACAATTGTCCGGTTTTTTTACACTAGTGCAATTCCTTTTAATTGAGTCAACAACCCTATATTTCCACTTATGGTTAAGAAAATTGGAGATTATGGAAAAGGCCTTGTGCCACCATCTTACCATGAAATTAGGGTGACATTTTTAAAAGAGAAGTGCGTGAGACATTGCAATTACTTGACAACGAGTTCAAAGAACAATGGAAACATTATGTCCGATGGATGGTTAGATAGAAAAAGAAGATCAATTTGTAATTTTCTTGTCAATAGCCCTAATGGAACTATCTTTCTATCATCATTGGATACATCCGACATTTCAAAAACCGGTGAAAAAGTTTTTGAGATGTTGGATGAGGTTGTTGAGAAGGTTGGAGTGGAGCATGTTGTGCAAGTGGTGACCAACAATGCTTCTAATTATAAGTTGGCAGGAGAAATGTTAATGGATAAGAGGAATAGCTTGTTTTGGACGCCTTGTGCTGTACATTGTATATATTTGATGTTAGAGGATTTTGAGAAGCAAATCCAACTTCATCGAGTTACAATTAAAAAAGGGAAAAGAATTGTGGCATACATTTATTCAAGAACAAATCTTATTCATTGGATGAAGGAGTTCACCAAAGGTATTGAACTTATTAAGCCCACAGTAACTTGGTTTGCCACATCTTACATGACCTTGAGGCACCTTCATGAGCAAAAAGGCGCGTTGTTCTCTTTGTTTACGTCACCCAAGTGGAGGAATAGTTGATTTGCAAGGTCTGAAAAGGGTAAAAAAAATTGAAGATATTATTTTAGATAATCGTAATTTTTGGAAGGGCGTTTCTATGTGCTTGAAGGTTCCGGTACCTCTCATTAAAGTACTTAGATTGGTGGATTCGGATGAGCATCCGGTGATGGGATTCATTTACGAGGCAATGGATCATGCGAAAGAGGAAATTCAAAGCAATTTCAATAATGTTTTCTCATGGTAAACTTTTATTTAATTAAACTTATTTACTTTACTACTATATTTCCCTAAACTTTTTATTTGTTCATTAATACTCTTTATTCAATGGTGTTAGATATGATCCTATATGGACCATCAATGATAGAAGATAGGAATCCCAACTCCATGACCCATTGCATGCTGCAACATACTTCTTGAACCCTCAGTTTCATTACAGTCCCAATTTTTAGCCCGATGCTGAGGTTAAAATTGGGCTGTACAAATGTCTTGAAAGAATGGTTCCTGATGCTAATGAGAGGGTGAAGATAGATTTGCAAATTGATGCATTCAAGAGTGCAAGAGGACTCTTTGGCATACAAAATGCAATCATGACTAGAAAAAAGAAATCTCCAGGTGTTTTTTTATTTTTACTATAAGTTGATTCGTATCATTTTTAATATCTTATTATTTGTTTTCATTTCATCAATTTTAAATTTATAACTAAACTTTCATGTAGCTAATTGGTGGGACTATTTTGGTGATGAATGCCCTGAGTTGAAGAGGTTTGCAATTAGGATATTAAGTTTAACATGCAGTTCATCGGGGTGTGAGCGCAATTGGAGTGCTTTTGAGATGGTACATTCAAAGCGGAGGAATCGTTTGCACCAAAAGAGAATGCATGACTTGGTGTTTGTCATGTACAATTTGAAATTGAGACAACGACACATGAATAAACAAGCAATCGTAAATCCATTATGCTTGGATGATGTCCCATCAGATGATGAATGGATAACAGAGGAAGAGACTCCAACTCTTCCAAGAGAAGGAAATTGGTTGAGTGTCCTTGATAGGAATGCTCGACATGGATGTGATTCGGATGAAGACGAAGTGGAGGCCCTTGCAAGGAATTTGGATCAAGCTTGTAAGTTTATGTACACACCTTTTAGTTTTAATTAGAAATTACAACTTTAATTTTACTTTTAATTTTTTCTGTTTACTCCAACTTAGGTCGTGATCATATATTGGTGGAGAACAAGATGAAGTTCATGAAGTAAGTGATGATGATGCTATGGATTAAAACATAGATGCTCAAAGGGATTATGATCATGACTTTGAAGATGCTACTATTGGTGAAGACATTGAAGACTTGGATGCTACTAGTGGTGGTGGTGGTGGTGTGGCAATGATTAACGTTGATTGCGGCAATAATGATGATAATTTCGGTGACCATGATGACTTATTTTAGTCTTTTATTTGTTCTTCCTTTATTTAGTTTGTCTTGTTTTCATTAAGAAACAATGACAATGGTGTACAAGTATTGGTATTTGCTTTTATTATGTTTTTGACTTCTTTTTTTGAAAAAGAATGTTTGAATGCTACCTTGAATTGCTATATTTCTTTTTTTGGGGCTCATTCTATATATATTTTGATAATATTACTTAGTCATATAAAAATTATTGCATTTTTTTATCATTTTAGTAGGATCTTACGATCCTCGATCCGATCCTACAATCCGATCTGACAGACCCCCAAAATGATCCTGTGTAGGATCCCGAGCTTAACAACCTTGGGTACATCATACATGAGGCTTATCAATGATTATGTCAAAAAAAGATTTACAAGAAAAAATACTCGATAAATGAATAGCCCAAATCCATTTATCCTCTAAATTTGGAACCAAAGAGAAATGCTCAAGCCTCGACAACAAAGATACCAACTCCGCAGTCTCCCTAAAGATCAACCCCAAAGGGCTGGCTTGGTGGCAAGGCCTTAGGTCTATGGGGTGTGCTCCTTCCAAGGTTCAGGGATCGAAATCTCTTGGGTGCTAACAATTCCTTAGAGCTATCAGACTAGGGAAAAACCCTTGAATTAACCGTGGTGCACTTGTGGGAAACTCCTTACCAAGGGCTTGTGCACCCCAATGCCAATAAAAAAAATTGCTAAAAAGATGAAAATTCCAAGAAATTGGAGCCAAAAAAGAGCTGGACATGGAAGCAATAGAGCAATTATGAGACTGAGACACTCTGTACAAATAAGGAAAAGACACAACAAAGGAATAAGTACCCACCCAAACATCCTCCCAAAATTTGGCAACTTCCCCATTACCCACCCTCACAGAAAGAAAACGAGACCAAATTGGATAAATATGAGAAATTGACTTCCAAGGAGTTGGCAATTTGGGTGAGTTTTTCATTCTTCCAAAACAGGAACAACATTAACTAAACAGAGGGCACATGAGAACAATAATATTCTCGTAATGGCCTGCACCAAGCATACTACTCACATTATCTGTTAGAACACACTTTTTTATGCCCATACACAAACAATTTAATAGCAAGAATTAGGACAAAAGAAAGTCAAAACACAATTACCTTAGAAAGCAATGAGCTTGAACTATTCATGACAACATACCTGTACCATTTCACTGATGAATTTCAAACCTCCTGGACCAATAAGGGAACCAGCAAGAAGATAGCCAACAATTACCTAGCACAGATAACCATAAAGTAACAGTAAGCTCTAAAATTTGTACGCATACAGCTCACTGCATGTGGCTGAATGTAAAAATAAAAACAAACTATCAGAAACAAAGCTGCAAAAGAACACAACAACCAGTTACAGGTACAAACCGGTTGTCCAAGACAAGAAAAGATAATTCCACCAATGGCAGCAGAAACTATAACCACCACTAAGTCTGAAATCAGCCTACAAAATACAACACAATGAAACTAAAGCATTTGTCACCAGAAATAGATATAATAGAAAATGAACAAGCTTCAGCAACATATATAAAGTGCTTGTATGACCAGCTTCTTCAACAAACATTTCACCAGAAACTAAATATTTCAAGTGGAAACAAAAAAAATGTTAACCTTAAATCTACTTGAAGAACTGGATATTTTGATTTCTTATTTGACATCACAAACACGTTATCCTGTCACAAATAAGCAAATGATCAGTATGTGCTCTAAGTAAACAGAAAACAGTTATATTGAAGCATCTGCACCAACAGCTTCACTTTGAAAATCCATTACTAAGCACACCTGTTTGTCTACCAACGTTGTCATGTCATCAGAACCTTCATTTTCTAGAGAAAATACATCATGAAACTGGAATGGTCTAGTACCACTGCCAAAAATAAAAATTAACAAATTTAAAAAATAAATAAAACAAAATAAAAAAGTGAATCCTACTGGAGAAAGAAAACATTAGTTTCATAACAGAGAAAAGATGTCCCGTAACTCCCATGCTGATTCTGTTGTAAATTATATGTAATTTTACTGAGGAATAATTTTTGCATTCCAACTTAAACTGTACAGAGTCTCTTACTTTGCCTCTTGAGTTTCATTCTTTTTCCCCTTCTCATGGGTGATTTTAGCTACAGTCTCCAGTACAGCCTGTGAAATATAATCAGAGGAACTCATTTTTAGCCCAAAATAAAGAAGTAAAAAACTGAAAATAAAAAGACAGAAAGAAAGAATGCCAAGCCACTGAACTGAAACTAGTATACGAAATCAAAAGGTTAGACTAAATTTATCAGTAACTGTTAAGTAGCACATGCAGAGCCCAAAATTTTCCCATTAAGAATGGAAGATATTATTAAATGTGAATATGTCAAATCAAAATGGAATGTGAAGAAGCCCAAATTTCCTGCATTGTACAAATGGATACTAAACAAGATCCATAGCTAAAATTTCTACTCTATTTTTGCTCCCCAGGACTTTAATTGAGGTTCTGAAAGGGGCAGATCTAGGAATTTTGTCCAATGGGGCCAAAATCTTACCCTGAACCATAAGGCTGTCTTTGGATATTGAATTTGTGGACGGAAGAAAAAGAAAGGAGAGAAAGAGAGAGAAGGGAAAAGGGAATGAAATAGAAGCTAAATGAAAACATATCAGATTGAGTAGTCTACAGAGTACAGAGTACAGAGAGTGCAGTAAGAGGAGAGATGTTACAAAATTAACAAAAGATAAAAAGGAGAACAATGGTTGGTGGCAGGCAAGTACCAATGCGTGGGCTAAAAGAGATATTAATGAGAGACGTTAAAAAATAAAAATAATAAAAAGAGAGACCAATTCTGGCAAGGTAAGTACAAAAGGGATGGGGATAAGTTTTCCATTTACTCAATTTTCTACTAGTTAAAACAAATGCTATGTGGCTGCTACAGTATGTTTTAAAAAGTGAGTGGCGGTTAAGTGCCCCCACTCATTTTTTGTGCATCTGCCCCTGGGTGCCGCATTCTTGCTAAAGCTTTTAGACCTGCATCACTAGGGAATATATGCAAGCATAGTTGAGTATGTTAGTTCAAGTCAGAACCAGGAATCAAAAGAATCAGCTTGCTTGGTTAGGTTTTTCAAAATACACTTTTCAGAAAATTCTACTTTTTTGTTTTCCATGTTTTTTTGTTTTTACTAAATTTTTTTAATATTTTAAGCAATTTTTTTTACTTTTTAGACATACCTAACATAAATATACCTAAAAAGTAAAAAATTTGTGAAAAAAACCTTTTAAAAAATCACTAAATACCAAAAATACAAAAAATATAAGAATTCAGTACATTTTTTTGTATTTTTATGTATTTATTAATTTTTTAAAATATTTTTTCCCCATTTTTTTTACATTTTAGATACATCTAAATAAGGTGCATCTAAAAAAGTAAAAAAAATGTTTAAAATTTTAAAAATATTCACTAAAAATAAAAAAACACGAAAATCAAAATACTCAATTTTCAAAAAACTTAATCCAAAAAACTCAAACCAAACACACTGAATGATTTTCCCAAGTTTGACATTTTCAAACATGAGACTGTTGAGATTTTAAAATAGACTCAGCTAAAAATTTCATCCTAGAGATTTAAAAGGAAAGTAAAACCTACTTGCTGATCAGCTACACTGTTGTTGAAACTGCTTCCATCAGAACCTATAAAGGTAAAGGAATATAAGAAAATAAACTAAATACCACAAGAGAAACTACCACACACTGACACCCAAGCAATTGACTAGAAGTATGAAATTCAAAACCACAATATAATAAAAATGAATCATGACTGGAGTCGGTGCCTATGTATTATGTGCTGATGTTGAGTGAACATGGGAAAAGAAGTAAAAAAATGGCACTTCAATATACATGTCTGGATGCAACCCCTAAAGCGTGATTGCTACAATTCCTGAAGTTACTTTTTGCTTAACTGCCATATAAATTAATGGAAACAAATGTGATGGAAATTTTTTCTGCAAATTCCAAGCAATAGAGTCTCGGACCTACATTTGTAAACCTGACTCTGATGGTGCACTTTCACATCGAATCAGGCACTGTAAACTCCAAAATTTTAGTCATGTCAACATGGTTAGACATATTTTTGTCACATATTTGCATGAAGGTGCATCTTTGGAGAAGTATTGGAGTTAGCTTCAATAGCCTAATCAAAAGTACCGCTAGTACCATATCTACTAGCGGTGTGTACACACCCAATGGTGTGCTGTTAAAACTGCAAAAAGTTACAAATTTTTATCTGAATTTGATGCGGGCAGTTATATGAGGCAAGAAGTTACATGCAATTACATGAGGGTATTTTGGAAAAATAAAAAAAAACGTGACACACCAGATGGTGTAGACTTTATATAGTATAGATATATACTAGCGGTGTGTACACACCCGATGGTGTGCTGCTAAAACTGTAAAAATTTACAAATTTTTATCTGAATTTGATATGGGCAGTTATATGAGGCAAGAAGTTACAGGCAACTACATGAGGGTATTTTGGAAAAAAACAAAAAAAGTGACAATCTACACCAACTCAAGTGTAGACTTTACATAATAGTATAGATAGTATAGATTCAGATAAACAAATAACTGCCCGTAAAAAACTCAGATAAAAAAAATTAAATTGAAATTACCACAAAGTGAGAATATTGTAAAACTCGGTCGGGACCAGTACATAAGAGAGTTTAAGGCTCAACACTGAGCCAGTGAATGGATGGTTTTGAAAAATATAGTCGTACAAGAAAAACAGCTTTTAAGTCAAGAACAATATTAGAGCCACAGAAATTCCATATGATGGTCATTTACTTAAGAAAACCGTATGAAAAATTCCATAGATATTTATAATGAAAAGGGTCGAAAGTATATAATTATAAAAAGGGCAAAAAAATCATCTATTATAAATAGTAGAAATGAGAGTCTTATTTAACACATTATAGGCTTATAACAGCAGAATGCATTAACGCCTCATGCATGTAGTTGTAAAGCAACCCTTTAAAAGCAATGATTTAAGATGACCATGAGGTTATGACTAAGACCAAATACATGCCCCCTCACTTAAAAAGAATGCATTCAATGAAGGCAAGTTAAAATTGTCACAGATGTAAAGGACTTGAGCTGATATACAGTTAGAATGCTGGACAGACAGTAAATAAATATCCTAAAAGAACACCATTTGGTTGTACTTTGTATAAGTACTGGAACATTTTTTTTTCTTTTTTAAGCCAAAGGTGTTGTATACTAACTCATTGCACTTAAAAATGTTATTTGCAATTAGTTGGGATGTACACAGAGCATGGCGAGAAAAGATACAGAAACCATTTCCAAACAATATCTTTAACAATAATTTCTCTCGAGGGCAGGAGTGACGCTTTTGGAAACCAATAGGCATTATCAATCCTTAGTTGCAAATGATAAGCAACTATTTTTTTAGGCATACTGATGCGTAATATTCATGGATATTCATGGAAACTTTATTATTGTATTTATGTCTTTAATATTTTATTTAGTTATTTTAATTTAGAGTTTAATTAGGATTCTCAAGATTTGTTTCCTTTTAGTATATTCTTATGTAGCGTTTGGCTCCCTCGAATGAAGTGGAACGGAATTATCATTCCATCAAAATATTCATTCCCATGTTTGGTTAGACTAAAAAAATAATGACAAATACATTACAAATGAAATCATTTTTCACCATTTTAAGGGAATGGTCATTCTATAAGAAAGCCTAAGGAATCACCATTACATTCCATTCCATCTCATTCCAATGAACCAAATAGAACATTAGTGATCAAGAATTTTTAATCAGGGTTCTTAAGATTTGTTTCCGTTTATTATGTTTCTTAGCCATCAAGAATTTTAGTTTCCTTATTTTTATTAGGGTTTCTATTAGCCTATAAATAAAGGCTTTGACATTATAATTGATTCACAGTTGAACAATGAATTTGAGTTGAGAAAAGTTATGGCTTTTGTGTAGGGTTGTGGCCCATGTTCTTCTTCTCTTGAAAATTCTTTTCTTCTTGAATCTTGGTTACTTTCTTTCGGAACCATTCTCTATATTTTCTGGTTTTGAATTAATTAAAAAAACAGGACGAATTTCTAAATGGCCATTCTACTTCACATTTTGTATTTGAGTTAATGAGAATAAGTCGTATTTGCACTTTATATAGCAATACTCAAAAGATATAATCCCAGTTTAAAGCATTCAAGATAAAAATGAAGCATCTGTTCGGATCATGTTTTTAAAATTAATATATATATATATATATATATATATGTGTATATTTGCCTCAAAAAGGAGAATATTTGGGAATGGATTTGAGAGCTTTATATTGATGGATTTTAAATAACTCCATGAAAATAATTGTTTCAAATCCTTTGTATAAGGATATTAATAAAATACATGTTTCATACTTTTGTTCATCCTGTTGGGTTTTGTGGACCCTCTACATTGAGCCCTGGGTCCAATGGGGGGTTTGGGGGCTCCCCGCATTTTTTTGGGTACTTTGATAACTTTTTGTTGCTTCCGTGTTACCCTAATTTTTATGCTTATAAATAGATGAGGAGTGCCTCTTGTGTTGAGCAGAGAGTTGTAACCGCAACAACTGTTGACATGGGTGAACCAGATAAATCTTTGTATTCTTGTATGTGGTTTTTTCAATTCATTTTATCTTTCTTATTTATTTGCAATTTTGTGTCTCACCGATCTTGGTTAGGAAGAGTTGATTTCCTGACACATCCTTCACTTCAGAGTCATCAATCTACCTTCAATAGCTAATCTTGTTATAAATTTATAAAATTTAACTTCAAAATCTCTTCATTTGAAATTCACTCATCCAAAAGAAGCCTTAGCTCAGGATTAGGCAATGAGAAATAGTAAACTACAAAAGTATTTACAAAAACATAATAAATTTTACAAGCTTGAACACAACAGCCGATGAAGTTTTCTACGAAATAGATCACAGTTTTACATGTTTGGAACGACATGCATTGTAGATACAAGAACATAATAAAAAACAAGCCTATAAAATTAAAATTATTTTTTTTTTTTTTTAAAAAAAAAAAGAAGATTATGATTAGCTAACCTTCAGGCTGATCATTTTCAGAGAATTCTTTCTCAAGAACACGATCGAACATTTTTGCGATACTGGCGTCGCCGGCGTTTGGGGCCGTTGAATTGAGAGAGAGATTGCCGTAAAATCTTTCCCTAATGTCCTGATCAGATCTAGCGGAAACAGAGATTATTGTGCAGAAAGTAATCAATAGGAGACAAATTCGAAATCCAAAATCGACTCCTTTTGCGCAAACCCTCGCCATTAGAGAGAGAGAGAGAGAGAGAGAGAAAGAGAGAGAGAGAGTGTGTTTGAGACCAGATGGCAAATGGTACGAAGAATGTGGAGGGTGTGAGAGTATGAGATATTCTCTCAATGGATCCGTGCTATCTCCAGAGAGAGAGAGATGTGGGGGAACTGCTCTGGTCTGGTTTGGTAGATCGAATGCGGAAAAAGGATCTGTTTGGTTTGGTGGTTAGGTCTGTTACGCATCAGCATCAGACTCTCTCTATAATAGTTTTGAAGCTATTGTAGGATCAGCATCAAATTCTTTTTATAAATTTGCTATAGTGCATCAACAAAAATAAAGAGATACTGTTTATTAACTTATATTGCCCGTTTGGTAGAATTTAAAAAAAATGGTTATAGATTATAACTTAATAAATTATGATTTATATTTGTGAATATAAGCTGTTAATTTATTTGGTGATTATGGATTTAAACAGTAGAGTAGTGTTTAGTTAATAAGTTATAAAATAACTTTTTATTGTGTAATTGTAATTTTTACCCTTATATAATATAAAAATGATTATTTTGTCATTTTTTTCAGTTTTAATTTTTAAAAAAATTATTTCATTAATAAAAATTAATATAATTAGTATTACAAAAATTATCATTTCATTAATAGTATCAATTAGTATAAAATTATTTTATTTTTTCATTATAAATTAATTAGTGGCAATTAATGGCTTAATAAGCATCAATTAATACTAAAATTATTAATTGTTTCAATTAGCATAAAATTATTTCATTTTTTTTATTATAAACTAATTAGTGGCAATTAATGGCTTAATAGGTATCAATTAATACTAAAATTATTAATAGTTTCAATTATTATAAAATTATTTTATTTTTTTATTATAAATTAATTAGTGGCAATTAATGGCTTAATAAGCATCAATTAATACTAAAATTATTAATACTTTCAGTATGTTTCAGTTTTAATTTAAAAAAATTATTTCGTTAATAAAGTTAATATAATTAGTATTACAAAAATTATCATTTCATTAATAGTATCAATTAGTAGAAAATTAATGGCTTAATTAGCATCAATTAATACTAAAATTATTAATAGTATCAATTATTTCAATTAATGTTGTGATATCATCACATATTATTTTATTTCAATTAATTCTGTAATGTTGTAATATCAATTTATTTCAATTAATGTTGTGATGTCATTACGTATTATTTTATTTAAATTAATTCTGTTTTTATTAAAAAAAATTCATTACAATTAATTTTTTTTTTGAAATAAATTGTTTTTCATTTTATTTTGAAAAGTAAATATTAATTCTGAAAATTAATTTTCTAAATTATGAAAAGTAAATATTAATTGAAATAAATTGTGTTAAATATTAATTTTGAAAAATAATTTTTAAAATTTTTTTCATATTAAATATTAATTCTGTTTTTATTAATTCTGAAAAGTAATTCTTTCTTTTTAATTAATATTAATATTGATTTTTTTCTTTTTTTTTCAATTTATTTTCTAAGGTTTTAACGCCACCGGCAAACAGCCGCCGGTGGCTAGGGTTTCAACGCAGATCAACACAGATCGTGATCGTGATCGTGACGGTGACAACGACAAACAACACAGATCGAGAGAGAGAGAGAGGGATGGCGGTTGTTAGGGTTTCAGATCGCAATCGGGATTGCAAAGAGAGAGAAAGAGCACGGAACAGATCGTGATTGTGATGGCAGTGAGAGAGAACGCACAGTGCAGATCATGATTGCGATAGCGGTGATTAGGTTTCAGGTCGAGATCGCGATGGCAGTGGTGACGGGAGGTTCGTGACAGAGAGCTCTGGTTTATTCGCCGGCATAGAAGGGTTTTAGATCAAGCGCAGACACGAACAACGCTGAAGAGAGAAAGAAAGAGAGAGAGAGAGAAAGCTCGAGCTAGCTCTGGTTTACTTGCAAAACCCTAGCCGGCAGCCCCCATCGTCAAAGAGAGAGAGAGAGAGGGAGAGAGAGCTCACCGGAAATCACAACCGGAAAATCACGCCGGAAATCGCCTCTCAAGTTTTTGTGTCTCAAATAAGTGAACAGTGATTGAGATCGAGGGTTTACATATTGGTGTTTTGGTAATACTTGAAGTTGATGAGGGGTGTAACGCCCTCAGAATAATACATATAAACCCACATTCTTAACATGCATAGACATAAGAGAAATAAGCATAATTACATTCATCAGAGTATTCATTATAAAAGTATTACATGTTGACAACAAAAGTAAATGCCCTACGGGCTTATAACTTTCCAAGCCAACACTTGGTTACAACAAAAGAAAAGTTCTAACTCTTTATACAAAATAAGCCCTTGGCTTTGATTTACATGTAACACCGAAATAACAAAACAATCAAAAAAGTCTTCGACTCCCAAAACCTTCCAAGCTATGTCCTTGGAGGTGGCATTACTCCTGAACCTGAAAATGATGTCCCATATAGGGTGAGCCAACACCCAGTAGAGATATGCTAAACATAATATGAGCAATAACTAAAACATTGGCATCTGATAAATATTTAACTCATATAAACAAACATACATCTCATTCCATTTCATTATCCAAACCAATTCATGGATATGGTTCCCTATTCAGCCAGACAGTTCATAATGAGACTGCAATTCATATCAACAATACTTCAACAATTCAATTTCAAATGAGACTACAACTCATATTATGATCACTTCAATACTTCAATTCATCTACGTCATACAAACGCAATAAAGGTTTCAGGACTTTCACCCTGGACACTCCAACCAACTTAATTATCACTGGAGTCCATCCCCTATCTCCTCCCAAATTCGGTTTAGAAGTACATCCCCTATCTCCTCTCAAACCGTGGAGTACATCCCCTATCTCTTCCCAAACAATATACATATACAATGTATTTGAACACTTAGCATTTACAATGTTCAAGAAAAGCACATATTCAATGTGTTATTTCATCTGTCATATTCAATGACATACTCAATTGATTAGTTTTAATTCACCTAATCATCATGCAATATCTACAACAATCACGACTATCCTCCACCGATAGCCCAAAGCGATTATTTCTAAACAGATAATAAATTATCAAAACAGATAAATTATCTACAATTTCAAAAAGTGGATGATTAATCAATCCAACTCCACCATTAAATTTCATATTTACCCAATTTCATTATTTCCAACTCAATTTCATATTTCCATAACTTTTCCAAATTAATTCACCACAATACATTAGGGTTTTTCTCCCCTTTTTCTCAATATTGACCCAAGTGCTCAAATGTCATCATTAAACATCAATAAACTCATTTTAAGACCCAAAATACACATGTATGGGTCAAAAGAACAAACCCCTCTTTATACATTTTGAAACCCTAACACCCAAAATTCCCAACTTCAACATTTAATCAAAAGGGCCACATATTTATGTCAAAAACCATAAAAAAGAGTAGTTATCCCTACCTTGAAATGGAGAGACCCAAAGGTGATGATGAAGAAATTCGAAGGTGCTCCAAACTCAAAGATTTTTGGATTAAAGTGAAGCCTACGCCACCCTCTACCTTTCTTACAACGAGACTTGGATGGAAACACTCTAGAAGTAGCTGAAATCTTAGAGAGAGAATGTTCTAGAGAGAGGAGCTCTCAAAATAGGGTTTTGGAATGTTAAAGAGAGAGAGTGTGTGGAAAAAGTGATTTAAAATAACACAGTCGTGATCTGATATACGTATAGTCCGCTCGAGCGGAGAGTAATACGCTTGAGCGTAAGACACAAAAACTGGATCCGCTTGAGCGCAAAAATACCCGCTCGAGCGCCAAGGCACAATAACAAAACACCACCCGCTCGAGCGTAGAATACACTCCTCCAGTACTTTTACAGACTTCAAACACCCGCTCGAGCGCAAAGTACCCGCTCGAGCGTGAAGAACTCCGCTAGAGTGTGAAAAACACTTCTGCAGTACTTTTGCAGACGCACAAAATGCTGAAAGGATGCAAACTCCACTCGAGCGCAAAAGGACCCGCTTGAGCGGATCACCAAAAATCTGGGCAACAAGATTGGGGACTAAAGCTCAACCAACCTGTTCAAAACACGCCCAAGACATTTCTAAACTCAAATTCAAGGAGTTAAAGGATGGAAATGAAACATATACAACAACAGACATCCACGGAACCGAGTTCGGAGTACAACAACCAATGGAGAGAGGACCGGGATTGCTATAACCTCCCCCTCTTAAAGAATTTCATCCCCAAAATTAGCTACAAGTTTCAAAAACATGTTTTTCCCAATTCTCAACAATATTATAAGTCATTATTCAACATCCTGACCCATTACCGGTCATCCCATCTCTTTTCAAGAGGCAATTCACAATATAATTCAATATGTATTATCAACATGCTCTTATTTGAAATTCAACAAATTCCAATAATCCACCATTTCATATCATATTCAATGTTAATGATATATTTGCATTTCTACAATACATTTAACATATACAATGTCAAATTAAATTTCCATTTCCGAGATGTATTCAACGATCACCATGCTTCCATAAACCAAAACCAAAACATATACAATGTTTTACAACTTAAGACATATTCAATGCTCTTAAAGTTTATCAATACAACAAAATATTCAACATATGCTCAAACATCAACAAATAGATCCAGATACTTCTCTCAGACCTTCAATTCACGTTCCCAAGTGGCTTCCTCTACCTCGTGATGTTTCCACAAGACTTTTACTAAGGGAATGGTCTTGCCTCGCAAGACTTGATCCCGCATATCTGTAGACACCCCATTTTTTACCATCCTTAAGACTTGGTTGTGCTTGTAGGTACATTCAGCCACAAGCTCGATTGCTCATCGAGTACTCGACTTTCGCGGTGGAACGTCACAGGTTTGAGCTATCCAAACCCTGTATCCTTTTCTGCCCCATTTTTTGACTATGAGTTGGTCCTTTCAGCATGCTTCTCATAGTGCACTGCCGGCCACTGTTTAGACCTGCTGGCCTTGTTTTTGTGTCTGCCTGCCATTGATGAAGCCTAAGGCACTGCCGGCCACCATTGATGGCCGGCAGAACCCTTGTCTCAGCAGGTTTCACTCCAGATCTTTTGAGCCAGTTGGTTTTCACTCATCTCTCCTCCATACACGTGTATGGAGCGATGAGCCTCTTTTCAAGCTTGTTGAACAAGCTTTGCATTGCCTCTCTTCTATAAAATGAGAGGCTCCTCCTCCATTTCAGAGGTTCAGAAAAATTGGCTTTGAGTTATAGATATAGTTTTGTATCTATCTTGCCTTGGTTCTTGATTTTTGTGCCTTAAAGTGTGGTTTTGTCTCACTTTTGTACACAAACACATACTCAAACACCTTGCTTGTTTAGCTGAGGCTTCTTGAGGTTGTTTTTGGTGTTCTTGGGCTGGTTTGAGCTCAAAGAGGCTGCTGGAGTTGCAGTGGTAAAGAAGGTCATCAAGGGTGAGTCTTTAACCTTTAGATCCCCCATTTTTTCTTAAGCTTTTAGCCCTTCTTGCATACGTTTTTAAGCTTAACTGTTAACTGGAAAAAGTTCTGTTTTTGCATGCTTGAGAAGTTTGTTTAAGGTCACTTTTTCGTTTGAGGTGATCTCTCCCCTCTTAGGCCTTGTTAGGCCTTCTTTTGAGCCATCCCTTTAGGCTCTTGTTGAAGCCTTTACATGACCTTTCTACCACTGAAATCCAGAGGATTTTTAGTGGTGGAAAGGTGGTTTTGGAGTCCTAAATAGGAGAGGGTCATCCCCTCTCCTTGTATTGTGTTTACTAGCTTCATATGCCTCATGTGTGAGCATGTTTGTTAAGCTTATGTTGGCCATATCTTAGCTTGTATTCGTGGTTATTTTGCTGTGGCATGCCACTGTTTTTGCTTGGTTTTGTCACTCCATGCATGCTTAATACACTTGTAGTGTAAATCACACAAACTAGTCTTGTATGCTTCATGAAGTAACATGTCATTCTAGCTTGTTTTCTTTCCATTTCAGCATGTTTTTTGTGATGCCTTGCCATGTCATACCTCTGTTAAGGTTTGGTTTGGTTAGCCTTTGCATGTTCCTTGCACTTGTAGTGCATTTCCATGAAATAGCCTAACATGCGCCATGCTTTGACATGTCATTCTAGCATGCTTTTGGCTTAACTTCATGAAGCTTTTGTCCATGCTTTAACATGTTGTAGCTCTGATTTTGGCTGTTTTGGCCATGCATGACTTGCTTTGTATAGCCCTAGTGCAATCTAGCTTGTTAGCTTGGTGCCTCAAGTCCATTAACATGCATTACTTGGACTATTTGAACGATTTGGCATCATTTATTATGTGATTTCAGTCCATGTTTCATGCTCATGCACTTGCATTTATCACTCATTCAATACGTTGGAGGGTTTCTCCCTTTATGCCTTAACATGAATCATTGCGTATGCTTTCATGCCTAAGCTTGCGAGCTATCATTTTAATGTGTTTTTGGGGTTATTATACCATGATATAACTCTGATTTTTGTTGCTTAAGTCATTTCATGCTTGGTCTTAATAGGTGTAGTGTAATCCACCTTATTTGCCTTGTATGCATCATGCCTTATGCCCTTCATGCTGGCTTGTTTTGGCTTCCTTCCATGCATGTTTTAGTATCATTTTGACATGTTCTAGGACTGTTTTGGGTTGCCTTGGTCATATCCTTCATGTTTTGTATAGCTGTAGTGCAATTGGCCTTGCTAGCTTTGTGTTTTGATTACTCATGCATGCTATCTTTGAGCTATTTAGATGATTTGGTATCATTTAATACTTCATTTCAGAGCTTATAGCATTGCCATGTTCCCACTTCTTTCATGCTTTGAGTGCCTTTGAGTGTTGTGCATTGTTGCCTAGTTTATGGCTTAGCTTGTATGCTTGCATGCCTAGGTATTTGGGCCCTTATCTCAGCATGTTTTTGGTCTTTGTTAAGACCTACTTGAGCTTTGTCCATGCTTAGTTCATGCATTTGTGCCATGTATTGCATGCCTCCTTTGTAGTCCTCATCATTAGCTTTCATGCTTTAGGACTCTTGCATGCTTTACTTGCTTTGTTTGAGTGGTTTGGCATCTTTTCTTACTTAATTTCAGTGCACTTAGTGTTGCTACACTTTCACTTTTGTCACTCTTTGAGCACTCTTGAGAGTTGTGCTCTTAAACCTAATTGGTGAGCCAATTGGCATGCATGCTTATATATGCTTTCATGCCTTAGTTTTGATGCATTATGGCCACTGATTTGGGGTATGACTGAGGTCTACCCTTTTGGTTTAAGTCCATTGAGTATGCTATGTATATTGTATTGAGTACGCCATACTGTTCATTGCATGTAGTATGCCATCCTACATCACATTGTGTATGCCATGTTGTACCATTGCATTTGTGTATGCCATGTTCATAGCATTGTATATGCTAATTATTGTTCTTAGCATTGTACATTGTGCATGCCATTAGCCTTGTTAGGTTGTTCATGTTGCATTGTATGTTTGCAAGTTTAGGCCGCTTTGCATTTTGCATGCTTGCTACATTGCATTTGGCATACTTATGTTGCATCGCATGACATCTCCATGTTGCATGCATTGCATTGTGTTTGGCTTGGGTGTTAAGCCAAACACGAGAAACGAGGGACGTTTCATACTTGAAGTGATGAAACGTGCCTCAATTCTCGGTCGCCGACGCTCTTGACAATGCATGATAGAGTTCTAGGCATTTATGTGTTTTTGTGCATTCATTTTACATTGAAATTTGCACAAGTTGGATCTTTGGCCATCATGCATCGAGAATGCGTGATTGATGGTCTTGGATCCGATTATGCCTCTCCCTTGATGTTTTGAGGTGATATGAAGTGGCATAGTGCGTACATATCCTCGGGAGACCCTCTATTTTCTCTCTTTTGTGCTCTGCTACAGCTTGGTGTCACAGCACACCAGTGGCCGGCAGCTTCTCATTGTTGGCCGGCACCCCCTCATCCTTGGCCGGCAGTGTACCATCTTTGGTCGGCATGGTGGTCGGCAGCTGCTCCTCATGGCTGATAGGCCACTGGTGCATTCCCCAGCCTGGTTTTGGTAAGATCCAGCAGCTAATTCCCAAGGACACCCTGCAGACAAAGCCTCTTGAGAGCAACCGGAAGGTGTTTCGAGGCGAAAAACCGAGTGCGAGCATACATCCTTTTTTTCTTCAAACAGAGCTGGGGCAGCTTTGTTTATTGCTTTTCTTATTCAGTCAGCATGAATTTGTAATTAATTAATTAATTTGTTAATTAGTTAAGTGATGTAATAATTAGTTGTAGCTAGTTATTCAATTTGGTTGAGTAATAATTAATTAGCTTGTTAGTTAATTAGTTAGTTGGTTTGTATTATTCATTCGGACCCTCCATCGAGAGGACGAACTGTTATAATAAGTGTACGTGTGTGTGATGCATGTCTTCCGATCCCCATTTCTTTCTCCCTTTTACTTACCTGCTTTCGATGGTTAGTTTTAGGTCATTTTCAATTAGCATCCTTATGCTTTGCATGCGTGCATCCATTCATCTGTATTGCATGCACCGGGCTCGGCGCATCATACTAACTGCATTGTATTTCAATACCAAGTTGAATACATGTATCAATTGTTGCATCTCATATGCCATCTTAGAATAGTCGAGCCTATTTCTAGTTGCATTTTGCCTGTGTTGCATTAGCCATCTTAACATAGCTAGGATCATGCATTGATTACTAACTAGCTATTGTTTTGGCTCGGAGTACTAGGTAAGCTTTTATGCTTTAGCATATTGCATGCGTGTTATTGATTACCATGATAGCATGCTTGCCATGAGGCTAACTGCTTAGTTGATATAACTATCTAGATGCGTGTGGGTGAATGTTGGATTACTTGAATTTGAACAATTCATTGAATCCCTGTTTTGGCCTACTTGCGACCATTTTCAAACAAACAAATGTGCAATACTTTGTTCTAACTTAGGCGATCTAGTCTATACTTGAATGCTGTGCGCATCACATAGTAATTCTAGGTTTAATAACCGGAATAAGAACACATGTGTTTTCAAAAACAGGATATCATGTTAGTAAAGGCCGATCTTTGATCGGGCGAGCGGGGGTGCTCATTGCATGACATTCCCCTTTCGTACCCAAGTTCCTGAGCCGAGGCAACTTTGGTGATGACGGACACGTGGCCTTAGGCACGAGTTAGGGTTTCCTAAATTCCCCCTCAATAAAATATTTAGGTGGCGACTCTGTATCTGGCAAAGCAGTCCATGTTTGGCACTTCTTTATAAAAATCAGTTTTCCAAAACGATTTGCTGGATTTGGACTCTTTGGTGATTTATCGGTCTTGCATTGCACTTTGCAAGATTAGATTCAGAACCATGACATTGAGTCTGAACTGTAGTAAGCCCAATGAACGAAATGGGATTTCGCGTCGATTTTTCCGCGCGGAGCCCGTGGCATTCGGGCGCATCTACATTATCCAAGACCCTCACCGGTCTCTCCTCATACGAGGCATCCTCATCAACCTCCAAGTCGGTCCAATCTAATACATGTGACGGATCCGGCTCGTACTTCCGAAGCATACTAACATGAAACACGTCATGCACCCCAGACAACTGCGGCGGTAAAGCTAGACGGTAGGCAACCTCGCCAATCCTCTCAAGGATTTCAAAAGGGCCAATAAATCGAGGGGACAACTTCCCACTCTTCCCAAACCTCATCAAACCCCGCCTAAGTGATATTTTTAGAAAGACATGATCACCCGCCTCAAATGCTAAAGGCCTCCTCCTACGGTCGGCATAACTCTTTCGGCGACTCTGGGCTATACCAAGCCTCTTACGGATAAGCTCAACTTTCTCCGTCGTTTCCCGCACCAACTCCAGGCCTAACAAATGTGCATCACCCACCTCGGCCCAACACATTGGAGACCTACACGGTCGGTCATACAAGGCCTCAAACGGTGCCATACCAATACTCGATTGGAAACTGTTATTGTAGGCAGACTCTACTAAAGGCAAGTGCCTCTCCCACGACCCACTAAAGTCAAGGACACAGCCTCGAAGCATATCCTCAAGAATCTGAATAGTACGCTCGGATTGCCCGTCACTCTGAGGATGATAAGCCGTGCTAAAGGTCAATCTCGTGCCCAAGGCACTCTGTAAACTCTGCCATAACTTAGCAGTAAAACGTGGATCTCTATCTGAGACAATAGATACTAGGACCCCGTGCAACTTCACTATGTCCCGAATATACAAGTCGGCAAGATGATCTACCGAATCTCTTACGCGCATAAGAATGAAGTGCACCGACTTAGTCAACCAGTCCACGACCACCCAAATAGCATCACTACCCCGTTGAGTCCTCGGAAGACCTATAACGATGTCTATCGTTACATGCTCCCACTTCCACTCGGCAATAGGCAAGGGTTGCAACAAACCCGCTGGCCTTTGATGCTCGGCCTTCACTTGCTAACAAGTAAGGCACTTAGACACAAAAACCGCCACATCCTTCTTCATACCCCGCCACTAAAACTGGCGCCCCAAATCACGATACATCTTAGTGCCTCCCGGATGCACCGCAAGGCGTGAATGGTGAAACTCTCGGAGTACCTCCTCTCGGTAAGACTCCGGCACATACAAACGGTCTCGGTACCTCACACTCAGATCAGGATACACAGTCAAATCCTTCTCAACCTTCCCACTGGAGATCTTCTCCCAGAGGGATTCTACTTCAAGGTCACTCTTCTGTGCCTCTAACACTTGATTCACAAGTGTAGGTTGCGCAACTACAGAAAACAAAGCCGCAGACTCAACAGATTTGCCCAGAAGCAAATCAAACTCGCCAAGTGCACCCAATATTTCCCACTCCCGGATGGCTATACAAGCTACATCACTAATGGATTTCCTACTAAGGGCATTGGCCACAACATTGGCCTTCCCTGGATGGTAATACAACTCGAAGTCGTAATCCTCAATAAACACCATCCACCTCCTCTGCCTCAAATTCAAATCTTTCTGCGTAAACAGATACTTCAGACTCTTATGGTCCGAGAACACCTCGAATCTCTCACCATAAAGGTAGTGCCTCCAAATCTTCAAGGCAAAAATCACAACTGCTAACTCTAGGTCATGTGTAGGGTAATTTCTCTCATGAATTTTCAACTAACGTGAGCCATAGGCTACCACCTTCCCCTCTTGCATCAACACACAACCCAAACCCTCTCGTGAGGCATCACAATACACAGCATAACCCAAACCCCTCTCCGGAATAATCAAAACTGGAGCGGTGGTAAGTCTCACTTTAAGCTCTTGGAACGACTTTTCACAAGTCTCACTCCACACAAATCTGACCCCTTTCCGCGTCAGTCTAGTTAACGGCGAAGCTAGCCTGGAGAAATCCTTTACAAATCGACGGTAATACTCGGCCAAACCCAGAAAACTGCGGATCTAAAAAACACTCTCAGGCAGTGCCGAATCTTGCACTTCCTCTATCTTGGATGTATCAATAGACACCCCTTCCCCGGAGACTACATGGCCTAAGAATTTAACCTTTCTTAGCCAGAACTCACACTTCCCAAACTTGGCATACAACCTATGGGCTCTAAGCAACTCAAGCACCACTCTCAAGTGTTCCTCGTGCTCCTCCTCAGAAGGTGAATAAATCAGAATGTCGTCCACGAAAACGACCACAAAGCGATCTAAGAACTCCCGGAATATTCGGTTCATCAAGTCCATAAACACTGTCGGTGCATTTGTGAGCCCAAAAGGCATCACCAGAAACTCATAATGGCCATACCGCGTACGGAATACCGTCTTCGGGATATCTTCCTCCCTGACCCTCAACTGATGGTAACCCGATCTCAAATCTATCTTAGAGAAACAACGGGACCCTTTCAATTGGTCAAAACAAGTCATCTATACGGGGCATAGGGTATTTGTTCTTAACCGTGGCCCGATTCAATTTCCGGTAATCAATACAAAGTCTCAAGGCACCATCTTTCTTTTTAGCAAAGAGGGCCGGTTGTAACAAGCCCGCGGAGGATCTCGCTATAGCTCGGACTCGATTTGTGTCACGGTTCTTAATCTTGAACCAAAGAGTCCAAATCCGGCAAATCGTTTTGGAAAACAGATTTTTTGAAAGAAGTGCCAAACATGGACTGCTTTTCCAGATACAGAGTCGCCACCTAAATATTTTTTAAATGGGAAATTTAGGAAACCCTGACTCGGTGCCAAAGGCCACGTGTCCGTCATCACCAAAGTTGCCTCGGCTCGGGAACTTGGGTACGATTGGGGAAGGTCACTTCGTGAGCACCCCCGCTCGCCCGGTCAAAGACCGGCCTCTACTAACCATGATATCTGTTTTTGAAAACATCGCATGTTCTTATTCCGATTATTAGCCTAGGTTACTATGTGATGCTCGCAGCAAATAAGTATAGACTGGGTCGCCTGAACTGGAACAAAACATTTCATGTTTGTTTGTTTGAAAATGGTTTGATGGTGCTACCCGCAGGTAGGCTAAGACGTGGATTTGCCAGCCTCAGGTGGGCTTAGAAAACATGATTTTGCCACTATCTAGTGGGCTTAAAACAAACATTTGATGAATTGTCCCAATTCAAGTAACACAACCTCCACCCACAGGCATTCAAGGCAGTTATATCACATAAGCAAATAGCCTCATGGTAAGCATGCTATTCATGGCAGTCACTCACACGCATGTAAGGATGCTAAAGCATAAAACTCACCGAGTACTCCAAGCCAAAACAAAAAAAAATGATTAGAAATCATGCATGATCCTAAATATACAGGAATGCCTAATGCAACACATGCAATAATGCAACTATAGCAGGCTCGGCTATTCTAAACATGGCATATGAAATGCTACAGCTAACACGTATTCAATTTGGAATTGAAATACAAATGCAGTTTGTATGATGCGCCGAGCCCGGTGCGTGCAAAACAGATGAATGATGCAAACATGCTGTCATACTGTATGCTAATTGAAATATGCCCTAATCTAACCATCGTAAGCAGGTAAATAAAAGGGAGAAAGAAGTGGGGGTTGGAAGACATACATCACACTCACCCACACTTATTACATTTATGCCCTCGCGCAGAGCGTCCGAATAAATAATACAGTCCGAAATGAAAGAATAATACAGTCCGAAATAATATAGTCCGAATAATATACAGATCCCTAATTAATTAACAAATTAAACTAAGAAAGCTGTAGACTGGCATGCAAGCCAGGGGGCTGCCTCGACTCTGATGAATGATGTATGCTGGGCTGCCTTTGCGCGGAAATCCACTGGGATGCCCCAATTAGCCTCTGTTTTGCAATGTTTCTCGAAATGCGTGCCAGACTCTAAAAAGTTGCTGATTTTTCATTTTACTGCAACAGAGAGCAGGAAAGGGGCATAGCAATGTATTTCACAAATATATGCATGTCTCGATCCTCGTGCCACCAATCACGCATCTCGGTGCATGATGGCCGAGGAGTCGGATTGCACAACTCGATATAGGATGAATGCAGATGAATGTTACAACAAAACCTAACTCCATCATGGGTAATCCGGAGTGTCGGTGACTTGGGAATTGAGACCCGTTCCGTTACTCGGAGTACGGAACGTGCCTCGTTTCCCGTGCCCGGGCTAACTCCTATCCCAAACACGATGCAATGTGCATGATATGCATGAATGCAACTAAAATACAATCCTAGCATGCACAATGCTATGAAAATGAGATGTCTCGAAATGCGTGCACACGGGCGCGCAAACCGAGAAAATGGTCCTAAGGCATAAAATGGCATACGCAATGCAATTGGACTTACACTAACATGAGTGAGCCTCAGCCACACTCACATAAGAGGTCGACGGATGAAAATGAGAAGCCTCAAAATGCGTGCACACGGGCGCGCAAACCGAGGCGATGGCCCTAAGGCATGAAATGACATGGAAATGAGATGAAATGAGACTGAAATAAGATGTCTCGAAATGCGTGCCCACGGGCACGCAAACCGAGAAAATGGCATACGCAATGCGATGAGACTAAAATGACATACAGAATGCAAAATGGGCTTACACTAACATGAGAGAGCCTCAGCTACACTCACATAAGAGGCCGTGAGGTGAAAATGAAGTGCCTCGAAATGCGTGCACACGGGCACGCAAACCGAGGCAATGGCCCTAAGGCATGAAATGGCATGAAAAATGATATGCAAACATGCCAATGGAATTTCAGCACTCACAAATGATGCAAAACAGTCCCGAAAGGTGGGGAAATGACACCAAATGCACGGAATGGTCCCGAAATGCGATATTAGGCGCCCGAAATGGCCTATAGCCATACAATGCATGCACAATATGGACATGGAATGAAAATACAGTAGCAAGGCAGCCCCAAGAAAAGCATTTTTCAGTCATAAAAAGGGCTAAACAGCAAGCACACATAGGATTAAGCAAGAATGCAAAAATGGCTCCGCAAGAGGGGTATTGAAGCAAGTGATACATGCGATGCTCAAATGGAAAAGTACCCTTCTACAACACTGATGAGGGACTAAAAACATGAACAATTACAGTAGATGACATCCCCCAACTCAATATGAAAACATGCTAAAAATGTCATGCAAGAACTAGGATACATAAGGCTATAACATGAGGTACCCCAAACATTCATCAAACCAGCAAAGACTCTTAATGAAATATGTCAAGAAGACCAAAATATGACTCTTTCCAGTTCTGATGATGGCCGAAAACAGAAGCTAGATAAGCTTAAAAAAGCATGCAAAAATGGGAGTCAAAGAGGGATATAAAGACAAGCACAACATGGAGACCCCCAACAAGGTTGATCCCTTTTACAATGTTGTAGAGGGACACAAAATAAGCTTACTCACAGTTAATGACATGCTCCAAAACAGACTACATGTAGGTCAAATAAATCATGCAAATTTACGGTAAATTGGAGGAATTGTGAAGCAAGTGCATGATAGAGAGGCCAAACAGGGTTGAGCCCTTCTTAAATGTTGAATAGGGGGTCAAAATAGGCCCACTCACAGTTTACATTATGCTCTAAAACAGACTAATCATAGGCTATAAAAAGCATGCAAAATATTGACATACAAGATGATATTGAAACAAGTGCACCATAGAGGGCTCAAAAAGAGTTGAGCCCTTGAACAAACATTAAGAACAGCTCAAAATAGACCTAGTTTCAGTTAAGGTCGGAGCTCGAAACAATAAGCAAATAGGCTTAAGAAATGAGGCAAAAATGGGCTACAAAAGAGGGGAAGGGAGACTTACCCTTGTAGACAAGTTCTTGGCTGCCTTTTGCTTGAAGAATGGGAGCCTCTTAGCTGCTGGAAAGCTCTCCTAGCTACTGGAATGGAGTTGTGATGGTAGTGCTTGATGGTGATGAAGAAATGGAGCCTAAACTTGAAGGTTTTAGAGAGATGGAGAGAGATATGTATCTAAGCTCTCAAGAGAGTTTTTCTAACCCTAGCCTAAGAGCTGGGAGGCTCCTTATATGGACCAAAAGAGGAGGGCAAAGGTGGAGGGAAATGCACCCAAGTGTTCCCCTCCAAAATATCCCCCGGATACAGATCTTTTCTGGGGGAAAAAGGTGCATAGCTGTAAAGTGCACAGTATGGGGATTATGGCCGGCCAATTACTTTTGCTGCAGGTGGCCGGCCGGCCACCCCCTATGGCCGACCGGCCAAGGGTCAAAAGGGTCAAGGTGATTTAGTGGCCGGCCACCAAAGATTGGTGTCCTCCCAGGTCTCCTCAACACAACCATGTGGTTCAAATTTGGCAACTCTAAAACAGGAGAGAGAATAGGCCAATTCAAAGAGGGGTTCAAAAGGGTCAAAGAGAGTTACTAGCCGGCCATGTGTTTTTAGGGTCCTCCCATGTGTGTACAACACAAATATGTGGTTTTGGCTTGAAGAAAATGCTCCTAGGGTGGTCAACATTAGCCCGGAAGTGAGAAAAACGGGCGTCGGAGGGCGCCGGAAGAGCATAACTAGTTGCTGAGACAATTGCTGGCCTCCCACCCTCCAGTGATCTTCCTGGTGATAAAACAGAGGTACCTGCCAAAAATGAACGAAAACCGATGCAAAACGAATGCTCGGGGGCCAAAACACGCAGTTCGGGGTCCCGAAAATGGGCCGTTAAGCACCGAAAGTGGCATTCGGCCACGAAGTGGGTATCTAAGACCCCAGTGTCCCTTGAAAGGGAGTAAATGAGATGCATGCCAAAAACCGGAGGAATCGGAGATGGTCGGGTGGTCCCGAACCGAGGCACACGGCCTGACGGCTCCGAAAACCGGGAACCGGGCTCCGAAATGGGCAAAATGGCCTACGGCCACGAAATGTAGCCCACGGCCACTGAGAGATGGTCTACGGGACCTCTCCCTCCCCTTAGGAAAGAAAACAGAGAAAACTGAGTCCGGTTCGAAAACCGAGGCAAGGCACAGAAGAGAGTTCGGGAGTCCGGAGGCAGGGCGCACGGCCGCGACTCTGAGACTTCTGAACGAGCACAATATGCAACACCACCGAGCGCTCAATCGGTGACGTCTGAGTCTTAAGGTCGGTCAAAAATGGGGTGTCTATAGTTGCCCCTCTTTGACAGAACTCGGAAGTCATAACAATGACGGGAGTGAATGTCAAAGCCCAGAGATGACCCATTTTTGACAAGGCCGAAGACTTAGACAATCATACAAGATGAAAAGAGATGTGCCCGCAGGCGTGCCCGCAGGCAAAGGGGGGCAAAATGCAAAGCGATATGCACAGAGCCAAATGATCATGCAAATGCAGCAAGCTGTAATGAGGCAAGTATTCGCAAATAGATGCAACAGTTTTAAGCAAGAATGCAAAGCAACAACTACATTTCATGCAGTTAGGAATGCGGAGAATCATTCAATTCTCGTCGCGTCTCACACGGAAAAGATACGATACCTGCGCGATTCGTCTGGTCGCACCAGCCTCAAATGAACCGTACATACAATATCGTGCCTGCAAAAGAGAGAAATTCAACAAGAACAATATGCTAACAACATATATTTAATGTGATTCCTGTGATTCCGAAAGTTTGACACACGTGGTGTCGGCGAGTGAATGCATAAAGCAGTGTGATACAGGTAAGGTGCGCAAGATAGCACGATAAAATGCATGCACAACGCAAGTAATGTGCACAAAATAGTGCGATGCGCAAAATAGCGCGAGTGAAATGTAATGCACTAACAAGTGCAGGTGAGACGCGCAAGATAGCGCAAATGATACAATGCACAAAATAGTGCGATGCGCTAAACAGCGCGATTGATTTGAAATGCACAAAATAGTGCGATGTGACATGCAAAGCACAGGACAGTGCGATTGAGGTGCGCAAAATAGCGCGATGAATGTAATGCGCAAGACAGTGCGATGGAGGTGCGCAAAATAGCGCGAATGGTAAACTGCGCAAAATAGTGCGATTGTGGTGCGCAAAATAGCGCGAATGGTAAACTGCGCAAAATAGTGCGATTGTGGTGCGCAAAATAGCGCGAATGTAAACTGCACAAAATAGTGCGATTGAGGTGCGCAAAATAGCGCGAATGTAAACTGCACAAAATAGTGCGATTGAGGTGCGCAAAGTAGCGCGAATGTAAACTGCACAAAATAGTGCGATTGAGGTGCGCAAAATAGCGCGAATGTAAAACTGCACAAAACAGTGCGATTGAGGTGCGCAAAGTAGCGCGAATGATAAACTGCACAAAACAGTGCGATTGAGGTGCGCAAAGTAGCGCGAATGATAAACTGCACAGAACAGTGCGATGCGCAAAATAGCGCGAATGTAAACTGCACAAGATAGCGCGAATGATAAACTACACAAAACAGTGCGATTGAGGTGCGCAAAATAGCGCGAATGATAAACTGCACAGAACAGTGCGATGCGCAAAATAGCGCGAATGATACAATGCACAAAATAGTGCGATACGCTAAACAGCGCGATTGATTTGAAATGCACAAGACAGTGCGATACGCTAAACAGCGCGATTGATATGCAATGCACAAGATAGTGCGAGTGAGATACAAACACAAGATGCACAAGACAGTGCAAGTGAGATACAAAGTGTAAGTGCACAAGACAGTGCGAGCGAGATAAAATGCACAAGAAAGTGCGATAAAATGCATCTTCTATGCAAGTATGGGGGCATTTTCTATGCAAAAGATACGGGTTCTATGCAAGTATGGAAGCACATTCTATGCAATATTGAAAGCAAGCATATTCTATGCATGAATCATAACGATGCGCGGCACGCATGCAACAACAGTGTGTATGAGAGCTCACATTCTATGCAATAGAGGAGCATCAAATATGTACTCTGGTGCCTCTGATTTGCCTCTTAGAGGACTTCACAACATACTCAGCTCAAAAAGGGCACACCCTATTCATATTGGCGAGAGATAACATCTGCATGTGAAACCCTCTGGTGCTGCTCGGACTGCCATTCTGACTTGAAGCAGGCTTACACTTGGGGTCGAGACACACTCATACTCCAGAGAAATGGCGAGGCCTGAGAAGGTGCACCTGGAATGCAGTCTCGGATTTTGCTAAAGTTGAAACATGCTAAGATGCTCCAAATTTTCCTCTTTTCTTTTGCTTTGCAGTCCGGAACCTAAATAGCTTCAGATAGATCCTTGTTTCACTGTTCTCACATGACCTGGGTTAAACCCTGCAGTTTTCGAAAGAACAAATTCCTTTTTTGCACAAATGTGGAGAATGGCACAGCACTCTAAGCATACAACAAATCATTTTTGAGATTGAGAAAATCAGTTCTCGACCGGGTATTGAGCCTACAACTGAACACAGCAAAGACGACCCAACAACGAAAAATAAAGGTAAACAACCTAAACACATCGAGACACACTCGGAACGACTCAAAGCAAGAATCGAGAAAAACAAAACAAAAGACACGACACACAGACGTGTTACAAAGACAAGAGACCTCTCAATGCACGAGAAGCCAGTTTCTCTAGGTATTATTTCCCACCCTTTCTCATTTGTGATTCTCACATCACTCGGCCCTCAAGCTCTGTTTTTCTGAAAAAAGCCCTTTTTCCTCACTTTTCCTCTCAGCGCACATCTCTCTATTCTTCAATCTCTCATTTTCAATCCCTTCCCTGGGTGGTTGATGGATAAACAGAAAGTTGTGGCCTCGTGCCCCTAGCATTCTGCTAGATTCTTCTTCTTCTGCGCGTAGCTAGTGAGTTTCTCCCACAGAGGGGCTGTGCTACAACTGGGTGTGTAGCAAATCTGCAGCTGACCTCGGTTGACGATGCTCTGCCGGGGAGTTTGGACGTGATCAGATATGTCCAGATGAGGAAGTGGAATATCTTGCCCCATTCCAGTTCGTGCTTCGCACGTGGCTTGATACCTCGTTGCTTGGAGGGTGAGAGAGCTTTCAGCCCTTTGTTGTTAGCTTCAGTTGTGCCCTTTTCTAGCAAGTAGAGTGCCCTTTCTGGCAAGTGCGTTGATAAAGGGAAAAAGACAGAGAACCTAACTCAACTGTGCCCCTAGTTCATCATGTTGACCATTTTTGTTTTTGCTTTCTACTAAAACAATTTTGACCAAAATGAGAGTTAGATTAACATGCTTGTTCGATTTTTGATTTGAAATCATGCAAGTCAGGCTATGAGCACTGAAAATTTTCCTTTTTTGGGTCCAAGAAATGGTCCAGTTTTTGGAAAAGATGAAACAATTTTCGAGAAAATTAGTCAACCTCAGTAAAAATTCTCAAAAACTATTTTTGCAAACGGCCACTGCTCAACGAGCATAGAACCCACTCTCGAGATGCACAACCTCAGATTCGAAGGAAAATTGCCCCTTGCTGGAGGGGAGCTGCATGGCAACGGAAAGTTGCCCCTTGTTTGAACGGCACCGCGGCGCATTGAATGGCAACGAAGAGTTGCCCCTTGTTTGAATGGCGCCGCGACACACTGAATGGCAACGAAGAGTTGCCCCTTGTTTGGATGGCGTCGCAGCACACTGAATGGCAACGGAAAGTTGCCCCTTGTTTGGATAGCACCGCGGCGCATTGTAGTCAGTCCTCAGAGTGACGAACACAACCAAATCCTCAGATACAGAGAAGACAAAGATGACCAGAACCATCGCATGGACACAATCAAATTGAAGTGTTTTACGGCTGGACTTCAGAATGAAGTTGCCTACGTATCCCAAAGATGAGAATCAAGCCTCACGTAGTTCGGGGTTAAGGTACACTCGGGTATTTAACCTCTCCTTTTTATGCTCTAACTTTTGCCAAGGCGCCTGTTGCAGGTTGTCAACCTTGCGAGCTTTGTTTTTCTTTTCTTTTCATTCTTTTCTTTTTTCATCTTTTCTTTTCTTTTCTTTTCTCTTCTTTTTTTTTGCATTTTTCCTTTTTTTCTTTATTTCTTTTTTTTTTCATTCTTCTCTTTTTTTCTTTTTGTATTTTTTGTATATATTTGTTTGTCTTGCTCTAACTTTTGCCTGAGTCGCCCTTTCGGGTTTTCGGCCCAGCGAGCCTCTCAAAGGGTAAAAGTGTAGTTGGTTCATGCCAAATGGTTTTGAGATCCTGAAGTCATCTGAATCTCGGAAAATGACTGCTGTATTGATTCGCAGAAGGATCCATCTTCGGCTCTTCGAGCGTATCGGACATTTTTGCCCCTAGTTCGAGGGGTGCTTCTGATTTAGCTTCGCAAGCTTCTTCTGATGAGGTCTGATCTTCTTGATCTGACTTTGGTGCTTCTTGTTCGAGAGCTGCTTCAAATCTGGCCACACAGGCCTCACATCGTAGTTGACCGTTGAACCTTCTGAATTCAAGTTCAAGGTTTGGAAGCAAAAGGGGTTGAGTCTCGAGGCTGAGAGCGATCCTAGGCTGCACAATCTCAAGAGCGACTCCACACAGGTCTTCGCAGGACTGCGCAAAACATTTTGTTTTTGAAAATTTTTAAGAAAGCGACAAATCGCTCGCGCTGAAGATAGTGTGAAACCAGTCTGGATCAAGCCAGGGTCCTTCTCAGTACTCACTCCAACAAGCATGATTTCATTCATTAAGGGCTTAGCACGCCTCTCTTTCTCTCAGTTTGATCAAAGTTTTGCAAATCCCGAGGAATTCCTCCCTCTTTGTTTTTACCGCAGTGTTCAAAAGGTTTCGAAAAACTCAGGTCATTACAATGACTTTAAGGCACAAGAGAGCAGGTGGAATGCACTGCCATTTCATTCAAAACCCGGCACAACTAGCACACGGCAGAAGCAAATGTGAGAGCATGAAAATCACTGCTGTTTCATTCAAAATCTGTTGGCATAACTGGCTCCCTGGCAGAAACAGACTCAAAACAAAACAAAAAAACAAACACGAAACAAAATGGTGACGCCCGAGGTAACACCCCCGGAATCACCCGACTCCCATACAATAGGACTGACTCGATACAACAAGACAGACCCAAAACAAAAGGACAGACTCAAAACAAAACAACAAGACTGACCCAATACCCAAGTCAGAATGCAAAAATTAACAGCACTTGTACATTGCTCAAAACAGTGCATGCCATCCACCACAGCTGGAGTAATCTGAGCGCCATCCGCAGGTGGTTCATCCCTCGATCACATAATCACATTATCCCCCAAGTTCACTGACCCAGTGCCGATAGACTTTGCTGAGCTCGGCAGGAGGATGACCCCATTGTCAAATAGATCATGTACTTCATGGCGAAGACGGAAGCAGTTGTTGGTAGTATGGCCAGTTTGCTGATGGTATGCGCAGTACTGGGTAGCATCATGCGTAGTCGGAAGAGGGTTCGGGAGAGGCCGAGGCTCAAGGGATTTGAGATGGCCTTGTCCAACAAGGATTTGGAAAGCTTTGGATAAAGGCATGTGGAGGGCATGGAAGACCCTCTGACCTCGGGGTTGGTACTTCTGGGTTTGTGGATTTTTGCTGGACGCACCAGCAAAGGGATTGGCAGGTGCTAGCCTGGTTTGCTGATCTCTTCCGAGTGGAGGATTGTAGCTGAAGGGAACATTCTTGGTGCAACGGCCCTTCTCCCGGCTTGCCTCTCGATTCAAACTGCCTCCAACTTGAGTGGCAAAAGTGTCGTCCACAGTTTTTGTGACAACCGCGAGCACTTGTTCTTTGTTCAGTCCCTCGGCTTTCAAAGCCTCAACAGCCAACAGGAGATGCTCATGGGGATCCATGTCCGCCCCTATCTTGTTCTTTCCGTTCGCTTCCACTTTGCCAAGGGATTTGCCTTCTCCCAATACAGCCCGTCCCAAGCTTGGGGAGCCTTTTGACATGAACTCCCTGGTAGGCGATGTGGTTGATGATGGAGCCAAAACTCCAAAGGCTAAATCCGCCACTGTTCTCTGAAGATCTTCAATCATCCTCATCAGCTCAGAAGTAGTGGGTTCATGGGTTTGAGATGATTGGGTTCAGGTGCACCCATCATGCATAAGTCCATGCTTTCTGGGATAAACACCTCAGGCTTGGGTAGATGGGCCGGGGTGATGTATATGCTGGGGTCATAGGTGGATGGCAGTGTATGGATGAGATTGAGGTAGGTGGGAAATGTTTGGTCATTGGGGTCTGAAGGTGGGGCTATCGTCCGGTTATCGATGAGATTTTGGACCTCATGACGAAGGCGGTAGCAACGGTCGGTGCCATGACCGCGCTGCTGATGGTACATACAGTACTTGGCGGGGTTATGTCTGGCTGGGAGTGGGTTGGGAAGAGGTTGAGGATCGAGGGGTTTGAGATGCCCTCTTTCCATCAGGAGTTTTAGTGCGCTAGTCAGGCTCATATAGAGAGGGGTGAAAGTTCTGCCTTGAGCTCGGGCTGGGCTGGTTGTTTGTAGGCTTGGTTTAGCAAAAGGGTTGGCTGTGACGACTGTACTGATTTCAGTGGGTTCGGGAATAGTGCTACTTCCGGCATTGGTACTCCTTGCAATCGCCCTCCTTGTCGGTTCACTTGTTCTGGGAATGATCCCGCTGTTGAACGCATTCTCGACCTGAACCCCCAGTTCATGCAAACTTTTGAAAGTGAATAGTGGAGCCACTATCAATTTCTGCAACATATCATGCTCGAGGTTCCGCACCATCATCTGCACTTGATCCCTCTCAGAAGGGCGGCGATCTGTCATCTGTGCTGCCTTTGCTCTCCATCTTGCAACAAATTTCACAAAAGGCTCTTTTGGGTTTTGGCGGGTTGCTTCAAGTTCTTGGATAGTCATTTCAACTTGGGTATTGTAAGAATACTAATCGACAAAGGCCTCGGCCAATTCTTCCCAGTTTTGCTTCACTTTGTCCTCCAACTTAGCGTACCAAGTGACTGCTACACCGGACAGGGTTCTTCCATATAGAGAGAGTTTCTGTGGCTTAGTCAGACCCATCGGCTTTAGGACATCCAAGAAAAGTTGGATATGTACCATTGGATCCCCAGACCCGTCGAAACGGTCAATATGTGGCATTTTGAATTTGTCTGGGAGCCGGATAGCAGACTCAGTGTGCCCATCCTCAATGTCGGGAATGGAGTTAAGGCCCTGTGCTTTTTTGAATTGCTTCTCGAGGTTCGCAATTTTCACTGCGGTCAGATCGAGGTCATTAGCATCAAGGGGATAAAGCCTCTCATTAGGCTGCACCAAGGGTCTGAAAACTCGGGCTTGAGCCAACCCTTCTCGAGGATGTGGACCCTGCAAATCTTCAGCTGGCGGAAGTGGGTCAAAGTTCGGCTGGGGTCCCAAAGCTAGATGAGAGGCAGACGCCCCAGATGGGCGCTGCGTTTCAATACTGGTCTCAGCCTGCATGGCAGTTCCCTAATTTAGCGCTGTTATCACGGCCACAAATTCTTCCGAACCCTGTGCCATCACGGTCTGCTGAGTCTGGACAAAGGTGATGTGACTGGCGACTGACGGATCAGATGAACCGATGAACCCTGACTGGCCTTTCTTTGCCTTGCCTCAGCGAAAGAACACTGGTTTCCCTTGAATTGAATCTCTGACCTAACAAAGTCTATCAGCACTAGTCCAATGTACCTGGGGGATAGTGGAGCCTTCTGAAGCTATGGTTCCAGGACTACCCTAGCAAAAGAGAAAACGGACAGCATCTCAGCCCAATTTCACCAGAACAGATACGGACAAAACCGAATGAGTGTGCTCTCTACTGAATTCTTCCCCAAAATTCCGCCTGTAAGCTAATACCCTTAGGTGAAACTGATTCCACCAAAAACTGATGCCCGCAGGCCTGATACCCAAAATACTAAATTGGTGCCCGCAGGCCTGATGCTCAAACTTGCAAACTGATACATGCATTCCCTGTAGAGGCACACTCTAACAAGCACATAACAGATAAGTGAGAGCCAAAACACCCCTATGTTGGGGTAGGATTTCCCTGTCCTATTTTGTCAGGAGCTAGGGTTTCACTACGCACACAGCGGTTTCAAACAACCTATAAACGGGTAAGCAACCTGTCCTAGTTTGGAATGGTCACTATGGATCCGAATATGCACTAGGTCGAATGGTCAAAAAGGGTGCCCCGGTAAAACCGGGGTTTGTGTTCCCATGCTGTCAGAGCCCAGAGCCGATCAGCCTTATGGACATGCCTTGACAAGACAAGCCTCCGGCAAATCGTTCGGGAATGGCATATGGCAAACACGATGTCCTAGGCGCACCAATGCAAATGCAATGCAAAGAAACACACAAGTGTAATCAAAACCAGATATCATGAGTTTGAGTCAAGTTCTCTAAATCCCCAGCAGAGTCGCCAGAAACTGTAACAAGCCCGCGGAGGATCTCGCTATAGCTCGGACTCGATTTGTGTCACGGTTCTTAATCTTGAACCAAAGAGTCCAAATCCGGCAAATCGTTTTGGAAAACAGATTTTTTGAAAGAAGTGCCAAACATGGACTGCTTTGCCAGATACAGAGTCGCCACCTAAATATTTTTTAAATGGGAAATTTAGGAAACCCTGACTCGGTGCCAAAGGCCACGTGTCCGTCATCACCAAAGTTGCCTCGGCTCGGGAACTTGGGTACGATTGGGGAAGGTCACTTCGTGAGCACCCCCGCTCGCCCGGTCAAAGACCGGCCTCTACTAACCATGATATCTGTTTTTGAAAACATCGCATGTTCTTATTCCGATTATTAGCCTAGGTTACTATGTGATGCTCGCAGCAAATAAGTATAGACTGGGTCGCCTGAACTGGAACAAAACATTTCATGTTTGTTTGTTTGAAAATGGTTTGATGGTGCTACCCGCAGGTAGGCTAAGACGTGGATTTGCCAGCCTCAGGTGGGCTTAGAAAACATGATTTTGCCACTATCTAGTGGGCTTAAAACAAACATTTGATGAATTGTCCCAATTCAAGTAACACAACCTCCACCCACAGGCATTCAAGGCAGTTATATCACATAAGCAAATAGCCTCATGGTAAGCATGCTATTCATGGCAGTCACTCACACGCATGCAAGGATGCTAAAGCATAAAACTCACCGAGTACTCCAAGCCAAAACAAAAAACCGATTAGAAATCATGCATGATCCTAAATATACAGGAATGCCTAATGCAACACATGCAATAATGCAACTATAGCAGGCTCGGCTATTCTAAACATGGCATATGAAATGCTACAGCTAACACGTATTCAATTTGGAATTGAAATACAAATGCAGTTTGTATGATGCGCCGAGCCCGGTGTGTGCAAAACAGATGAATGATGCAAACATGCTGTCATACTGTATGCTAATTGAAATATGCCCTAATCTAACCATCGTAAGCAGGTAAATAAAAGGGAGAAAGAAGTGGGGTTGGAAGACATACATCACACTCACCCACACTTATTACATTTATGCCCTCGCGCAGAGCGTCCGAATAAATAATACAGTCCGAAATGAAAGAATAATACAGTCCGAAATAATATAGTCCGAATAATATACAGATCCCTAATTAATTAACAAATTAAACTAAGAAAGCTGTAGACTGGCATGCAAGCCAGGGGGCTGCCTCGACTCTGATGAATGATGTATGCTGGGCTGCCTTTGCACGGAAATCCATTGGGATGCCCCAATTAGCCTCTATTTTGCAATGTTTCTCGAAATGCCTGCCAGACTCTGAAAAGTTGCTGATTTTTCATTTTGCTGCAACAGAGAGCAGGAAAGGGGCATAGCAATGTATTTCACAAATATATGCTTGCCTCGATCCTCGTGCCACCAATCACGCATCTCGGTGCATGATGGCCGAGGAGTCGGATTGCACAACTCGATATAGGATGAATGCAGATGAATGCTACAACAAAACCTAACTCCATCATGGGTAATCCGGAGTGTCGGTGACTTGGGAATTGAGACCCGTTCCGTTACTCGGAGTACGGAACGTGCCTCGTTTCCCGTGCCCGGGCTAACTCCTATCCCAAACACGATGCAATGTGCATGATATGCATGAATGCAACTAAAATACAATCCTAGCATGCACAATGCTATGAAAATGAGATGTCTCGAAATGCGTGCACACGGGCGCGCAAACCGAGAAAATGGTCCTAAGGCATAAAATGGCATACGCAATGCAATTGGACTTACACTAACATGAGTGAGCCTCAGCCACACTCACATAAGAGGTCGACGGATGAAAATGAGAAGCCTCAAAATGCGTGCACACAGGCGCGCAAACCGAGGCGATGGCCCTAAGGCATGAAATGACATGGAAATGAGATGAAATGAGACTGAAATAAGATGTCTCGAAATGCGTGCCCACGGGCACGCAAACTGAGAAAATGGCATACGCAATGCGATGAGACTAAAATGACATACAGAATGCAAAATGGGCTTACACTAACATGAGAGAGCCTCAGCTACACTCACATAAGAGGCCGTGAGGTGAAAATGAAGTGCCTCGAAATGCGTGCACACGGGCACGCAAACCGAGGCAATGGCCCTAAGGCATGAAATGGCATGAAAAATGATATGCAAACATGCCAATGGAATTTCAGCACTCACAAATGATGCAAAACAGTCCCGAAAGGTGGGGAAATGACACCAAATGCACGGAATGGTCCCGAAATGCGATATTAGGCGCCCGAAATGGCCTATAGCCATACAATGCATGCACAATATGGACATGGAATGAAAATACAGTAGCAAGGCAGCCCCAAGAAAAGCATTTTTCAGTCATAAAAAGGGCTAAACAGCAAGCACACATAGGATTAAGCAAGAATGCAAAAATGGCTCCGCAAGAGGGGTATTGAAGCAAGTGATACATGCGATGCTCAAATGGAAAAGTACCCTTCTACAACAATGATGAGGGACTAAAAACATGAACAATTACAGTAGATGACATCCCCCAACTCAATATAAAAACATGCTAAAAATGTCATGCAAGAACTAGGATACATAAGGCTATAACATGAGGTACCCCAAAAATTCATCAAACCAGCAAAGACTCTTAATGAAATATGTCAAGAAGACCAAAATATGACTCTTTCCAGTTCTGATGATGGCCGAAAACAGAAGCTAGATAAGCTTAAAAAAGCATGCAAAAATGGGAGTCAAAGAGGGATATAAAGACAAGCACAACATGGAGACCCCCAACAAGGTTGATCCCTTCTACAATGTTGTAGACGGACACAAAATAATCTCACTCACAGTTCATGACATGCTCCAAAACAGACTACATGTAGGTCAAATAAATCATGCAAATTTACGGTAAATTGGAGGAATTGTGAAGCAAGTGCATGATAGAGAGGCCAAACAGGTTTGATCCCTTCTTAAATGTTGAAGATGGGGTCAAAATAGGCCCACTCACAGTTTACATTATGCTCTAAAACAGAATACTCATAGGCTATAAAAAGTATGCAAAATATTAACATACAAGATGATATTGAAACAAGTGCACCATAGAGGGCTCAAACAGAGTTGAGCCCTTGAACAAACATTAACAAAAGCTCAAAATAGACCTAGTTTCAGTTAAGGTCGGAGCTCGAAACAATAAAAAAATAGGCTTAAGAAATGAGGCAAAAATGGGCTACAAAAGAGGGGAAGGGAGACTTACCCTTGTAGACAAGTTCTTGGCTGCCTTTTGCTTGAAGAATGGGAGCCTCTTAGCTACTGGAAAGCTCTCCTAGCTGCTGGAATGGAGTTGTGATGGTAGTGCTTGATGGTGATGAAGAAATGGAGCCTAAACTTGAAGGTTTTAGAGAGATGGAGAGAGATATGTATCTAAGCTCTCAAGAGAGTTTTTCTAACCCTAGCCTAAGAGCTGGGAGGCTCCTTATATGGACCAAAAGAGGAGGGCAAAGGTGGAGGGAAATGCACCCAAGTGTTCCCCTCCAAAATATCCCCCGGATACAGATCTTTTCTGGGGGAAAAAGGTGCATAGCTGTAAAGTGCACAGTATGGGGATTATGGCCGGCCAAGGGTCAAAAGGGTCAAGGTGATTTAGTGGCCGGCCACCAAAGATTGGTGTCCTCCCAGGTCTCCTCAACACAACCATGTGGTTCAAATTTGACAACTCTAAAACAAGAGAGAGAATAGGCCAATTCAAAGAGGGGTTCAAAAGGGTCAAAGAGAGTTACTGGCCGGCCATGTGTTTTTAGGGTCCTCCCATGTGTGTACAACACAAATATGTGGTTTTGGCTTGAAGAAAATGCTCCTAGGGTGGTCAACATTAGCCCGGAAGTGAGAAAAACGGGCGTCGGAGGGCGCCGGAAGAGCATAACTAGTTGCTGAGACAATTGCTGGCCTCCCACCCTCCAATGATCTTCCTGGTGATAAAACAGAGGTACCTTCCAAAAATGAACGAAAACCGATGCAAAACGAATGCTCGGGGGCCAAAACACGCAGTTCGGGGTCCCGAAAATGGGCCGTTAAGCACCGAAAGTGGCATTCGGCCACGAAGTGGGTATCTAAGACCCCAGTGTCCCTTGAAAGGGAGTAAATGAGATGCATGCCAAAAACCGGAGGAATCGGAGATGGTCGGGTGGTCCCGAACCGAGGCACACGGCCTGACGGCTCCGAAAACCGAAAACCGAAAACCGGGCTCCGAAATGGGCAAAATGGCCTACGGCCACAAAATGTAGCCCACGGCCACTGAGAGATGGTCTACGGGACCTCTCCCTCCCCTCAGGAAAGAAAACAGAGAAAACTGAGTCCGGTTCGCAAACCGAGGCAAGGCACAGAAGAGAGTTCGGGAGTCTGGAGGCAGGGCGCACGGTCGCGACTCTAAGACTTCTGAACGAGCACAATATGCAACACCACCGAGCGCTCAATCGGTGACGTCTTAGTCTTAAGGTCGGTCAAAAATGGGGTGTCTACACCGGTGCTTTCCACGGCGAAGTACTAGGGCAGATAAAGCCCTTATCTAGCAACTCCTGGAGTTGAATCTTCAACTCACTCAACTCGGCTGGGGCAAAACGGTACGGTGTCATAGAAATCGGTGTTGGGCCAGGCACTAAATCAATAGAGAACTCAATCTCTTGATGAGGTGGTAAACTAACAAGATCCTCGGGAAACACATCCGAGTACTCACAAACCACTCTCGGCAGTACAGTCTGGGTCTCATCACACTTACTACTCATATAGCTAGCGAGAAGACAACTAAGCTCACTCCACCCTCGCGGATCATACATTGGTGGCAAAACTCTACCAACTCGATCCCCCAAGAAATGGAAACAATCCCCGCTCAAGGTACATATAGTAACCCTCTGGCGATAGTAATCAATAACAGCCCGGTATGACGATAACCAGTCCATACCCAAAATCACATCAAAACCCGACATAACCATTACTACAAAAGAAAATAAAAGCCTGCGGTCAGCGACCTCTATATCGCAACCTCTACATCCTTGTTTCAAAATCAACTCACCCCCAATAGGTGATACAACACAAATAGGAGAAGCTAACTGTGCCAACTCCAACCCCAAAACAGATGTAAATGCAGCAGATGTAAAAGAATGGGATACACCCGTATCAATCAATACACTAGCAACCGAGTTGCAAAACAGAAAGGTACCTCTCACAACATATGGAGCCGGTACAAGATCCTGCGCGGTAACAGCATACATACGCCCTGTAGGTCCCTGATCTACCTGCTCATCTCTCGGAGCAAAAGACTGCTGCACAGACTGAGACGATGAGGCCCCCTAATTGGCCCTCGAGGCTTGAATTGACTGAGCTGGCTGAAAACCCTGCCTCGACCCAGATGCACCAGGTGTGCCACTCAACTGCGGGCAAAACCTCTTCAGGTGCCCCGCCTGACCATACTGGTAGCAAGAGAGCGGCTGACCTCTACCCTGACTCTGGCTCTGAGGACGAGCCGAAGATGAAGCTGCTCTCTGACCTCCTCCCCTCTGCGGGCAAGCTGGAGACTTGTGGCCCAGCTGACCACATTTGTAACAAGTAAAGTCTTTCTCACTGTCTCTCTTAGAGCCTGAACTCGGCACTGGAAAGGTAGATCTCGCAAAAGCACCCTGGAACTGCAGAGGGTTAGAACCCCTCTGCCTCCTACCATCCCCCTGACCATCCTGACTCTTCTTGGAGCCCCTCATCCTCTCATCCTCCTCATGCATAATGATCTCAAGATGCGCCGCGGCATCCACAAGGTGCCCATACTCCCGAGTCATGGACCCTGCAACTCTAAGCTTAAGCCCGGTCCTTAACTTCTTCTCAAACTCAAGACAGCAGCGTTCCTCAAACGCCACTAACTCAGGTGCGAACCTCGACAAGCTGGTAAATGCGGCCTCAAACTCGGCCACTGGTGTATTCAGCTGCTTGAGCTGACAGAACTGGTCCCTCAACTTCTCCCTCATAGCGGGAGGCAAAAACTTTTCCTGGAAGGCATCAACGAAAGCCTCCCAAGTCCCTCCAATACGGCCTCGAACGAACTTCCACCACTGACCCGCGTCTCCTTTCAGCTGGAAAGACGCCAAGGTCACCTTCAAGCCTCCGTCTTCGATGCCAAGCATCTTAAACGTCTTCGTCATCTGCTCAAGCCATTCATTGCCCTTAAGTGGCTTTTTAGGATCCCCTAGAAACTCATCCGGATTAGACCAAAAAAACTCCATCTTTAAAAAGGAAGGCCCCGACTCAGCTACATGGGCCTGGGCTTGATTCCCAGCCTTGAGAATGCCTATAGATTCCCTCAACGCTCCTGCCATCTCGCGGGCTAAGGCGCTCATGGCCTGCTGACCTACTGGCTTGGCCACATTGGCCTGACCAACCCCCTCCTGCTGCGCCGGAATCTCATCCGGTATAGGCATCTCGTGCCTCCTAGGCCTACCTCGCCTACCACCACGTCCTCGTCCTGACATCCTAATAAAGGTAACGAAGACATTAGCACATTCACAAATGTGCCGAAGCTATTTCACTCACGTCTTAATGCAATGGACAACAGTAATTCACTCCACGTAAGCTCATAATCACATAAGCACTTGCGAATTTCATTTCCGGATAATGACAGTCCCGTGGCGTTGCTAGAGTTCCGGTTAGAAACAGGATTGATCAAGTGCTTTTCCAACAGGACTCCCAGAAATCCAAGGATCCAATCAACATCCTAGAAATTAAATCCCATACCCATATAGTCACATAAGCATGTTATCATATACGTACGTAGTATTACATCTAAGTCTCTAACAAGCGAGACAAACCCACTGTGGTACTAACCACTCCCCACGTACCGAAGGTATTCAAACCCGGTATGCTTTGATACCAAGTTGTAACGCCCTCAAAATAATACATATAAACCCACATTCTTGACATGTATAGACATAAGAGAAGTAAGCATAATTCCATTCATCAGAGTATTCACTACAAAAGTATTACATGTCGACAACAAAAGTAAATGCCCTATGGGCTTACAACTTTCCAAGCCAACACTTGGTTACAACAAAAGAAAAGTTCTAACTCTTTATACAAAATAAGCCCTTGGCTTTGATTTACATGTAACACCAAAATAACAAAACAATCAAAAGAGTCTTCGACTCCCAAAACCTTCCAAGCTATGTTCTTGGAGGTGGCATAACTCCTGAACCTGAAAATGATGTCCCATATAGGGTGAGCCAACGCCCAGTAGAGATATGCTAAACATAATATGAGCAATAACTAAAACATTGGCATCTGATAAATGTTTAACTCATATAAACAAACATACATCTCATTCCATTTCATTATCCAAACCAATTTATAGATATGGTTCCCTATTCAGCCAGACAGTTCATAATGAGACTGCAATTCATATCAACAATACTTCAACAATTCAATTTCAAATGAGACTACAACTCATATTATGATCACTTCAATACTTCAATTCATCTACGTTATACAAACGCAATAAAGGTTTCGGGACTTTCACCCTGGACACTCCAGCCAACTTAATTATCACTGGAGTCCATCCCCTATCTCCTCCCAAATTCGGTTTAGGAGTACATCCCCTATTTCCTCCCAAACCGTGGAGTACATCCCCTATCACCTCCCAAACAACATACATATACAATGTATTTGAACACTTAGCATTTACAATGTTCAAGCAAAGCACATATTCAATGTGTTATTTCATCCATCATATTCAATGACATACTCAATTGATTAGTTTTAATTCACAAAATCATTATGCAGTATCTACAACAATCATGACTATCCTCCACCGATAGCCCAAAGCGATTATTTCTAAACAGATAATAAATTATCAAAACATATAAATTATCTACAATTTCAAAGGGTGAGTGATTAATCAATCCAACTCCACCATTAAATCTCATATTTACCCAATTTCATTATTTCCAACTCAATTTCATATTTTCATAACTTTTCCAAATTAATTATACAAATTAATTCACCACAATAAATTAGGGTTTTTCTCCCCCTTTTCTCAACATTGACCCTAGTGCTCAAATGTGACAATTAAACATCAATAAACTCATTTTAAGACCCAAAATACACATGTATGGGTTAAAAGAACAAACCCCTCGTTATATATTTTGAAACCCTAACACCCAAAATTCCCAACTTCAACATTTAATCAAAAGGGCCACATATTTATGTCAAAGACCATAAAAATGAGTAGTTATCCCTACCTTGAAATGGAGAGACCTAAAGGTGATGATGAAGAAATTCGAAGGTACTCCAAACCCAAAGATTTTCGGATTAAAGTGAAGCCCACGCCACCCTCTACCTTTCTTACAAAGAGACTTGGGTGGAAACACTCTACAAGTAGATGAAATCTTAGAGAGAGAGTGTTCTAGAGAGAGGAGCTGTAATGACCCGGAACCGTGTGTCACAATTATCAGTAATTAATTATGCATTTATATGATTTAATTGAAGATTATCTGTTTGAATTAGCGAAATATCTGTTGGAATTACGACTTTGGGACTTAAATTGACAACCGTAATGGCTTCAGAAAACGAAATTGAACACACCTATGTGATATCGGGAATTTTTAGAACTGTCTGAGAAAATAATTTGAAGACTGAATTTTGTCTGAATCGTTAAGTCCCGTTTGGCTTACGTTTTTGGCTTAATTGGCTTAATTGGGTTTATATGGCATGTATGGATAAAGATGAGGCTTTGACCTCATTTGACTCAACAAAGGGGAAAAGAAAAACCTAGAAAAGAAAGAGAGAAGAGAGAATCGAAGAAGAGAGAAAACAAGGGAGAAGAGAAGAAGAGAAAAGGGGGAATCAAGCTTGAGTCTTCCAATTAAGAGATCAAGGTAAGGATTTCTTCTCTAAGTTCTTAAAAGAAAGTTGATTCATCTATGATTTCATGTTAAATAAGAGGATTGAAGGGACATGTGTTTAAATGGAGCATGCATGGTATAAATTGATGATTCATGGATATATTTGGTCAATTTGAGGTAGAACCTCCATGGATGTAGAGATAGGAAGCTTGTATGTACATGATTATGGATTTTCATCTTGGTTCATGGGTTTTGATCTTGTTTATGTCCATGTGAGTTCTGATTGAAGATGTAATGGTTTAATTAAGTTGTTAATCAAGTGTTTTGGAACTTGGTGTTCATGTATTTGATATGGACTTTGCAAAGAAAGGATGAAGTGTAGAAGAAGAACCAGAATTTCAGAATTTCGCAGGGTCTGCTCGAGCGGAGGGAAGCCCGCTCGAGCGTAGAAATCGGCCTCTCAGCAGTTTTGAGGAAAATGTGCAGTCCGCTCGAGCGGACAAGTGGGAGCTCGAGCGTAAAGGCTTATTTTTAGAAAATTTTGAAAAGTTGAATTACGTGATCCTAACATGTTAATTGTATCATTTAGCATCTCGTGAGCATGAATTAAAGTAAAGAAAGATTAGAATGAATATGAAAGAACGTAAAAGAAGTATGGAATGGTATGAATTATGTGATGATGAATGATAAGAAATGTATTGTATTGTTGATGATTTGCAGGTCAAGAAGTGAAGACCGTGCCATCGGTATCGGAAACCCACTGTAAGTAACATTTCTGTAAAGTTATGTTCTTATAACGTATGTTTTGAAAATGCTATGCTATGTCCTGATTATGAAATGATAATGTTTTCTGTGAACGAATGTTCTATTTGCGAATCTAGTATGGCATCCATAGTTAGTTCAGTTGTGGGGGCGAGAACATGCAGGCCCATGCGCTTTAGTCATGGGGGACGGCATGGAAGGACAAACCCATGACCAGTTTACGAGATCTCGGTATGTGTTTAATCGGTGTCCGGGACCGGTTACTCTAGTCGTTAGTCGACACATGTTATGTTCTATGGAGTATGCCATTATGTATGTTCTATGATGAGTATGATTATGTTTATGAATGTTATGTTTTACAGATTTATGAAATGTTGGAATTCGTTCACTAACCCCTTTACTTGAATGTTACTTGCTGAGCTTTAGCTCATTGTTTGTATTTACGTATTTATAGGTGAACCCTCAGGGAGCCAAGCCTAGGCGGAGTCTCGAGCCGAGCCGCCGTTTTGAAGCCTAACCTGGAGTGGAGTGCCTCCGAGCTGAGGCCAGGCCTGGAGGGCCGTTTTGTGAGCTCTTGTTTTGTTTTTGTTGTATAGTTGTAACTGAATGATACGTGCTGTACTAGATCATGTTATGTAATGAATGTGGGTAATTAACTCATTTTTGGCATGTAATGTACGTTCATATAAATGCACAGCTCTTTGGACTATTAGTTTCTTTATTTCGCTTCCGCGAGCCCCGATTATTTATGTTTTATATGGGAAGGCCTGTGGTAATCAAGGATTACTGGCCGGTTACGATGCCAACCTTCTAGGGGCGGGTTTGGGTCGTGACAGAATGGTATCAGAGCGCACGAGTTATTTACCCACACACGTGTCCGTAAGAGCTGTAGGGTGCATTAGAAAAGAAATAGGGCATGGCATACATACATGTGCATGTGTGTGTGTGTTATGGATATGAGAACTGGGAATGATGAAGCAACAGAGGAAAGCTGATGTTAAGAATGAAATGTTGTATTTGATATGGATTCTAGAGATCAATGGAAGATGCAAATGCAAGAAATGTAGATGAAACAGAATCTTCGGATGCCAGAATAGGTCGACTAGAAAGAATGGTAGAGGCTTTAACTGGATTGGTTAGACAACAGCTAGAACAAAACCAACAACCACCACAGAGACAACCATTTCCGCCTCCTCCACCACCACCAGTGCAAGTGGAACAGATGAACAATGATGATATTATCAGTTTGACTCAGAAATATAAGAAGTTGAAACCACCAGAATTTGCAGGGGGAATTGAACCCTTAAAGGCAAAGGCATGGGTATTAGAAACGGAAAAGATCTTTGAAGTGTTTCCATGTACTGATGTATACAAGGTGTTGTTAGCAACTTTTACTTTGACAGAGGAAGCCCGAAGGTGGTGGATGCTTGTTCGAGAGGTAGATCGAGATTTGACTTGGGACCGATTTAAAGAAAAGTTTTATGAAAAATATTTTCCACAGTGTATGCGAGACAGAAAAATATCTGAATTTGAACAGTTGAAGCAAGGCACCATGTCGGTAGCAGAGTACGAAACGAAGTTCACTGAATTAGCCCGCTATGCTCCCCATATGGTGGATACAGAGTACAAGAAGGCAAGGAAGTTTGAGGGCGGATTGCATGTTGAAGTACTTGACAGGGTAAATGTGTTGAAATTAGAGAAATATGTTGATGTCCTTGATAGAGCCTTGATGGCAGAAACAAATATTGCGGCCTTGAAAATGTCCCAGTCAACAATGACCGAGGCAGAAAGTAAGAAGTTCAAGAAACAGAAAATAGAAATGGTTAGTGAATCCGTGGGCTCCGTAAATGACAAATTGAACTTAACTGTTAATGATAATACAAAGGGAGGAGTGCCTACGTGTAAAGAATGTGGAAAGCAGCATTGGGGTATTTGTCGCCGTGGATCCGGAGTTTGTTACAAATGTGGACAGAAAGGACACTTGGCCAGAGCTTGCCCACAACTCTACTCCAGAAATGAAAAACCCGTTACTAGTGGGAATACATCAACAATGACACCAAAGACAACCACAACAGTTGCCCCCGAGGGGAATACTTTGAGACAAGCCAGAGTTTACAGCTTAATTCCAGATAAGACACAGGATACTGGCAAAGCGAAGACAGGTATAACTTTAATTAAATATCTATTATGATGTTAGGAATTACCTATGCGATGGAGAATATTGAATATGTGACTATGGTAATTGATTGAATGTGAACGATACGAAATAACTTGACTACAATTATGATGGAACAAATGTACCTTTGTTATTACCTTTGCATTGAATGCTATGGAGCTTCGTAGAGTTTGGAGGACCAAACTTCTTAAGGTGGGGAGAGTGTAATGACCCGGAACCGTGTGTCACAATTATCAGTAATTAATTATGCATTTATATGATTTAATTGAAGATTATCTGTTTGAATTAGCGAAATATCTGTTGGAATTACGACTTTGGGACTTAAATTGACAACCGTAATGGCTTCAGAAAACGAAATTGAACACACCTATGTGATATCGGGAATTTTTAGAACTGTCTGAGAAAATAATTTGAAGACTGAATTTTGTCTGAATCGTTAAGTCCCGTTTGGCTTACGTTTTTGGCTTAATTGGCTTAATTGGGTTTATATGGCATGTATGGATAAAGATGAGGCTTTGACCTCATTTGACTCAACAAAGGGGAGAAAAAACCTAGAAAAGAAAGAGAGAAGAGAGAATCGAAGAAGAGAGAAAACAAGGGAGAAGAGAAGAAGAGAAAAGGGAGAATCAAGCTTGAGTCTTCCAATTAAGAGATCAAGGTAAGGATTTCTTCTCTAAGTTCTTAAAAGAAAGTTGATTCATCTATGATTTCATGTTAAATAAGAGGATTGAAGGGACATGTGTTTAAATGGAGCATGCATGGTATAAATTGATGATTCATGGATATATTTGGTCAATTTGAGGTAGAACCTCCATGGATGTAGAGATAGGAAGCTTGTATGTACATGATTATGGATTTTCATCTTGGTTCATGGGTTTTGATCTTGTTTATGTCCATGTGAGTTCTGATTGAAGATGTAATGGTTTAATTAAGTTGTTAATCAAGTGTTTTGGAACTTGGTGTTCATGTATTTGATATGGACTTTGCAAAGAAAGGATGAAGTGTAGAAGAAGAACCAGAATTTCAGAATTTCGCAGGGTCTGCTCGAGCGGAGGGAAGCCCGCTCGAGCGTAGAAATCGGCCTCTCAGCAGTTTTGAGGAAAATGTGCAGTCCGCTCGAGCGGACAAGTGGGAGCTCGAGCGTAAAGGCTTATTTTCAGAAAATTTTGAAAAGTTGAATTACGTGATCCTAACATGTTAATTGTATCATTTAGCATCTCGTGAGCATGAATTAAAGTAAAGAAAGATTAGAATGAATATGAAAGAATGTAAAAGAAGTATGGAATGGTATGAATTATGTGATGATGAATGATAAGAAATGTATTGTACTGTTGATGATTTGCAGGTCAAGAAGTGAAGACCGTGCCATCGGTATCGGAAACCCACTGTAAGTAACATTTCTGTAAAGTTATGTTCTTATAACGTATGTTTTGAAAATGCTATGCTATGTCATGATTATGAAATGATAATGTTTTCTGTGAATGAATGTTCTATTTGCGAATCTAGTATGGCATCCATAGTTAGTTCAGTTGTGGGGGCGAGAACATGCAGGCCCATGCGCTTTAGTCATGGGGGACGGCATGGAAGGACAAACCCATGACCAGTTTACGAGATCTCGGTATGTGTTTAATCGGTGTCCGGGACCGGTTACTCTAGTCGTTAGTCGACACATGTTATGTTCTATGGAGTATGCCATTATGTATGTTCTATGATGAGTATGATTATGTTTATGAATGTTATGTTTTACAGATTTATGAAATGTTGGAATTCGTTCACTAACCCCTTTACTTGAATGTTACTTGCTGAGCTTTAGCTCATTGTTTGTATTTACGTATTTATAGGTGAACCCTCAGGGAGCCAAGCCTAGGCGGAGTCTCGAGCCGAGCCGCCGTTTTGAAGCCTAACCTGGAGTGGAGTGCCTCCGAGCTGGGGCCAGGCCTGGAGGGCCGTTTTGTGAGCTCTTGTTTTGTTTTTGTTGTATAGTTGTAACTGAATGATACGTGCTGTACTAGATCATGTTATGTAATGAATGTGGGTAATTAACTCATTTTTGGCATGTAATGTACGTTCATATAAATGCACAGCTCTTTGGACTATTAGTTTCTTTATTTCGCTTCCGCGAGCCCCGATTATTTATGTTTTATATGGGAAGGCCTGTGGTAATCAAGGATTACTGGCCGGTTACGATGCCAACCTTCTAGGGGCGGGTTTGGGTCGTGACAGGAGCTCTCAAAATAGGGTTTTGGAATGTTAGAGAGAGAGAGTGTGTGGAAAAAGTGATTTAAAATAACACAGTCGCGATCTGATATACATATAGTCCGCTCGAGCGGAGAGTAATACACTCGAGCGTAAGACACAAAAACTGGACCTGCTCAAGCGCCAAGGCACAACAACAAAACACCACCTGCTCGAGCGCAAAGATACCCGCTCGAGCGTAGAATACACTTCTCCAGTACTTTTACAGACTTTAGATACCCGCTCGAGCACAGAGTACCTGCTCGAGCTCAAACTCGCTCGAGCGTGGAGAACTCTGCTTGAGCGTGAAAAACATTTCTGTAGTACTTTTGCAGACGCACAAAATGCTGAAAGGATGCAAACTCCGCTCGAGCGGATCACCAAAAATCTGGGCAACAAGATTGGGGATTAAAGCTCAACCAACCTGTTCAAAACACGCCCAAGACATTTCTAAACTCAAATTCAAGAAGTTAAAGGACAGAAATGAAACATATACAACAACAGACATCCACGGAACCGAGTCCGGAGTACAACAACCAATGGAGAGAGGACCGGGATCGCTATAAGGGGCATTTAAGTAAATTTACCCCTTCCTTCTCAACTTGCCGCTTAAACTGTTTTAGAAAAGCACCCCAATAGCTACTTCAAGAAAAAGTTTATTTTTAGCTTACAAAAAGTTATAATCTGTATTCTTAAGCTACACCAAAAACAACAAAATAGCTTAAATTAAGCTAAAAGCTGAATAAGCAGCTTATAAGCCCTACCAAACAGGCCCATTATTTTTTAGTATATTTTCTAAAGTAAAACTGGGTCAAAATCTTTAAACCGATCATCCATCGAATGTCCTCTCGGATATCCTACCGGATATCCCGTGAGTGCCTGTAGCAAAAGAAGAAAAATGTCCAAAATTAGCCTAATCGATCAACTGCAATTTTTATTTTTTTATTTTTTTGCATATTTTAAGAATTGTTTGAGTGGCACCTTATCAATTTAATAAAAATAATAATAATAAATACAATAAAAAATTAATATTTAATAAGATTGAGTTAGAATAGAAAGTTTGATACAGTGAATACTAAAATGGCGACTAGTTAAAATAGAAAAAGTGGATTTTGGATTAAATTTGACTAAAAATTTGAAGAGACTGATGCGGATTCTCTTAGGCCTTATTAATTGTGGTTTTTTTTTTATTTATTATTTTGTTAGGTCATCCCAATGGTTACTCAAATATTTCATTAAATTTAATTTTGATAAAAATTGAGTTTTTTTTACTGTTCTAATGGTTAACATCAAATAAGTATCAAATTAAAGATTTCACTTTTTTTGCCATCAAACTGAGAACCAATATATCTTTCATCAAATCACTGTTTATTATTGTTGCCGAACATCTCCCGGATGTCCACCTCAAGATAAAAATTTGTGAAAAAATTGCACTGGCCAATTGACCGCCCGGTTGTCCGCCCGATCGACCACCTCAAGGCAAAAAAAAAAAAAAAATTACACTTGCCAATCGATCAGCCGGGCCAGGTCGACTGGTATTCTGATGAAGCTCCAAAATCTTCCGTTGGAGGACTTGATATCAAATGAAGCATTACTCAAATTTGATGAAAAAATTGATGCACCGTTGGAGATACTCTTAGACGAACTTCAATGGTCATTCCAAATGTATAATTTATAACTAGTAGTCACCCGTGCAATGCACGGGATTTTACAAAGTGAATAATATTAAAATTAATATAAAAAAAATACTACACATGGGATTTTACAAACTGAATAATATTAAAATAAAAAAAATGCTATTTAGTTGTATTCTCTAATATGAATAAAATATTTTTATACATCATTCAAATTTTTTAATACTTCACAACATGAAAATTTTTAGAAAACTATCATAAATTATGTAAAATCATTACATAACAAATAGATAATAAGAGTTAGTTAAGACAACCAAAAGTGGAGTAACAAAAGCATACTAAAATTATAATTAATTAAAATAACTAACATTAAATAAAAGAATGTTATGTTTTTCTTCTTCTTTTTTCAATCAATAAGCGATATTATATTAATTATCTCACACAGTATAATGAATTAAAATAAAATAAATTTTAATTTTCATTATATTCAGTCAGTGGATAAAAAATTTCACATGCTATTTTTTTTTTCCTTTTATTTTTATATTGATTCACTAAACATAAATAGGTTTGGAAATGTATTAAAATTGAACTGACAAACATAAAGAATAAAAATATTTAAATTATTCAAAAAATCTAACATTTTAAATATGAGATCGCTTGCATTTGTTCCAGTTTTGAATTTTCATAAAAAGACATTTAAAAAAAAAAAAAGAAGAAGAAGAAATTTGTGGTTATGTCTCAAAAGAAATGAGTTCTTGAAAATTAATTTAATCTTAAGTTATTTCACAATCAACAACCAAAATAATTGATGATTAAATTTAAAACATAAAGCCATATTCAAATAAATTTTGATGCTCTCTTCACTTCCAATCTAACATCTGCATCCAAAAAAATTAAATACGAATAATCAATAAGTGAAAGAGTCACAGGTTAATAATATTAGTACTTCAAAAAAGGAATGAAATCTCAATTAAATGACATATTATTAGCCAAAAAAGAAATAAATAAAAAAATACAGATTATAAGAAAAAAGAAAAAGAAACAAAAACATAAACAAAATTTAAAGAAAAATAAAATAATAATATCCATTTACATAAACTCCCTTTCTCACAAACGGAAAAATTCATGTAAGTACACATTTCAAATGTAAAGTCAATACAATTGAGGGAGAAAAAAAAAATCACTTGTGATTTGAAGTTTAATGCAAGATTTTTTAGGCACCGTGAAGGGGAGTTGTAAATGGCTCAATGTTGATTGTGATTTTTTTCTTTTCAATTTCATGTTTGTGGTTCCTTTTTCAAGTACTTGTTTTTATATTGAAAGGATTAAACTTAGGCAAAAGATATACTTAAAATTCTATCATATTTAAAATTTATATGGATAATTAATTAATGATTTTAAAAGATAAACTTTGAAAAGATTAAATTAAAATATATGAGAATTTACAACAATCATGTTCAAATAGAAAATAAACTCCAAGAGAAAGGGAATTTTGAAGAAAATAAAAAATTATGTTCAAATTGTTAGAAATGGTTGGAAAAATTCTGGGTAAAACCAGAATTTTTTCCTAAGTTTGGTCTATTTTTTAGGTGAGACCCGTGTGTCGATTTTCGCGGGTCAAAGTGGTAACGCGTTCTATGCCGCGTTGTGATTCATGTGGTATATTTGGTTGCTCAAAAACCATTATCGAGTGAATGGAAAATTGAAGCCATAGTGTGCTCTATGGAAATGGAGTTTTTGGTGGAAATTTTCTTAAGGTTTGGAAATTGGCTTGTCCCACTGTTGGCTTTTTGGCTTTCGAAGGGTATTTTTGTAAATGCGAGCGTGCCAGCAAGGATCAATCAGTCCTTACAGAAATGTTAATTGCCAACCAATTATCAGACGATTGTGTTTTAGTTCTTTCAGCCTCAATAAAGAGGACTTTTACTGGTGGCTTGACTTAGGAGAAATTAAACAAAATAACAGCTAAATGAAGAGCAATTGAAGTATTTCATTAGAATGAAAACTTACAATGATCCGAACTCAACCTCGTAGAGGTTTACGGCAACAATCTACTTGAAACTACTCCTATGAATGAAATGCAGTGCAGGAATTTAAAGTGCAGGAATGTAAAGAGCAGGAATTTAAAGAACAAGAAATGTAAAACTGGAAAAGAAAATATGTAAAGTAAGACTAGTTTGTATGATCTGAGTCCGGGGATTTTTCTGGGGTCTTCTCTACTATTTATACTGCTCAAGGATGACCATCGAATTGCACTTCTAACCGTCGAACTGCTCCTCCATGATCATTGATCATGTTGCCCCAATATTAGCTCCATTACGCCATTACTTGCAGTTAAGCTTCCCTCCTAAATTTGAATCTGAAATGCGAGTAACCATTGGAGCCACGTCACTTTGTATCCCTTTGTTGATCCACTGCTACTTAGATCTTTTAATAACCAATACTAACTGCCACGTGTATGATCAGGATTGAGGACCTGAATAGTCTTCCTATATTACCCTTATTTCGCCACGTGTCGAATTGTAATTGGCTCGTACAAAATATGTAGCCAACATTACCCCCCGCACTAATATACCTAATATCTGATGATATTAGTGGATCAAAGTTTTTTCCCACGTCCTAGAACGTGCATGGTTTTCAGCAATGCAACTGTCATTTATCATTTGCATTAAACTCCCCTTCAATCTTTTGAACACCTCCACCACCTTAGTATTCGAACAGACTGGTACACTTTTTATGGCCGAATCAATTATTCCCTCCATTGATTGAGCACACGAAGAGTCATATGATGATGTTGTTCTTCCTCGAAAGAACCTCTATGCATTAATTAGCCACATTTACCCACCCTTCTATATTCAGGTCATGGATGCCTTTGCAGATTATTAACCCTTGGACTTCGAACATATTGCCCTTAATCCTTCGATTAAAAAACTTACAAATATGGACATGGAAAGGTCTTCTTCTGACTCATCCTCAAACTACGAACAAACTGCTCTCAATCCTTTGATTCAGAAAGTTGCAAATATGGACATGGGAAGTTTTCCTTCACAACCTTCTGCATGGGATAAGGCTGCAACTTCTTCTTCTTCTGGGGCTTCTGACTGGACAAACTGGTCCAAACCTGAAGTCTGTGAGTTAAGGGAACAAATCAACCATCACTTTGTTGAATTTACTGACCCTTTAGAATTCCCTTCCTATGCGCGAAGCTCGGTGGTCTATCCTTACGTGCCCATTGACCACCGACGCAGTTTGGAGGAGAATCTGCTTGTGGCATGATATACATCTTCCATGCCTACAAAGACAGTGCATGTTGCCCGACGCCCAGAAGAGGCACAAGGATACAATCCATCATTCCTAGCTCAGAAGGCGAAGATCTGCTCTTCTGACTGGCTTGATTATATTAATGCCCTTGTTCCTTCTGCATTCTAATGGTCAAAGCAAGACACAGCTTTTCAACGGCTGAATATTTACATTCACAAGAATTTAAAAACCTACTAAGGTAATAAACAGCTTGCTCCTTGCCTTCTTCATTATCTTGGGCCAAGAAAGCTCCCAATGAATCTTCTGCTGCAGCTATGTACAACTTCAAGGGCTTATCACCCTTTGGTGGCATCAGCACTGGAGGGTTGGCCAAGTAGGATTTGATACCTTCGAAAGCAATTTGTTGCTCTGTTATCCACACAAATTCCTCTTCATCTTTCAGCCTTAACAAGGAAGAAAATACTTTAGTTTTCCCTGCAGTGTTAGAAATGAACCTTCGAAGAAAGTTAACCTGTCCAAGGAACTTTTGTAATTCTTTCTTACTTGATGGAGGTCTGGCTTCAATGATGGCTTTGGCTTTATCCTGGTCAATCTGTATTCCTTTCTTGTGTACCACATAGCCCAAGAAGTTTCCAGATGATACGCCAAAAGCACACTTAACAGGATTGAGCTTCAATTTGAACTTTCTCATTCTTTCAAAGGCTGCTTCTAAGTGAAACAGATGCTCCTCCATGAATTGGGATTTAACTACAATGTCATCAATATAACACTCTAAATACCCTCCAATGAGGTCATGAAAGATAGTGTTCATAACCCTCTGATATATAGCTCCAGCATTCTTCAGGCCAAATGGCATTTTAACACATTCGAAGGTGCCAATATTTTCAGGACATCTGAATGCTGTCTTGTGGACATCCTCCTCTGCAATGCAGATCTGGTCATAACCAGAATGCCCATCCATCATTGATAAAACTTGATGCCCTGCTGAACTGTCTACCAACAGATCCACTATAGGCATGGGGTACTCATCTTTTGGAGTTGCTAAATTCAAGTTTCTAAAATCAATGCATACCCTCATTTTACCGTTCTTCTTAACCACAGGCACAATATTAGATAGTCATTCCACATACCTGGCTGTCCTAATAAAGCCTGTTTTGAGTGGTCTAAGAATCTCCTCCTTGACTTTCTGAATTACTTCTGGACTCATTCTTCTTGGTTTTTGCTTGTATGGCTTGAAGTTAAGTTTCATAGGGAGCCTATGTTCCACTAATGACTTATCCAATCCTGGTAGTTCATTATAAGATCATGCAAAGCAATCTTTATATTTCTTTAGAACAACCAACAACTGGTCCCTGTCCAGAACATTCAGACAAGCACTTATGTAGGTGGGCTGCTGTATAGAATCTTCCCCTAAATTTACTTCTTCTAAGGGGTCTTGTGTCTGAGAACTTACTGAAGCTTCTTCTTTGATTTCTTCTATCTTCGAAGCAATCTCCCTGCTTTGTTCTGCTCCCAGGTTCTTTAATTCAACATCTATACCCTCCTCTTCATAGACAAAGTCTGTCCACAAGGCTTCCTCTTCCTGTATCTCCTGGACTTTTATTTCAATGTCCAATGCACAGTATTTATCAAGGGTCAAAACTTTGGCCTGTTGCTGCTTTTGCTTGCAGCCAATTATCATGGCTTCTCTCTCTTGCTCCTGTACTTTCTGGACTATTGATTTTACATCCAATGTTGAGAATTTAATTAGAGCCAAAGACTTGGCTTCTTGTGTTTCATTTCTTTGCCTACAACCAGGCATCATTGTCATCCTTAACGACAACCTCCTCATCAGCACTCTCCTGGACTAAGTGCTTCAGGTGTGTCACTTCCTCGTCAGCCGTCACTTCGGCTGAGCCATCAGGTTTCCTCAGTATACTGAGTGGTGTCACTCCCTCAATATACAGTTTGGCCTCTGCAAAGTCTGCACAGCCTATGAAAGGTTGAGGATCTGCATCAATTTCCTTTGTCTCTCCATTACCTAAGGCCATCATAATTCTCTGATGCAAAGAGGAATGCACACATTTGTTAGTGTGAATCCAATCTCTCCCAAGTAAAGCATTGTATTTAGCATTACTGTCGATTACGAAGAATGCTGTCATGCAGTCCCTGGTTCCCACACTCAGGTTGATGGGTAGAATTCCCTGAGCCATCTGTTTGTCTCCAGCAAAGCTAGCAATGGTTGTGCTGGTGGGGATTAACCTAGGATTCTTTTTCCCTAGTTTCTTCAAAGAAGATTTCGGTAGTAAATTCACTGCTGCCCCATTATCTATCAGGACTCGGTTCAATTGTATTCCATCAAAGAAAGCCTTGATGTACAAAGGTTTGACATGTTGTGTCATAGAATTCAAGGGATACTCAAAAGGATATGAGAGGTTAATGCTCACCTCTTCTTCGCTCTCATATTCAGTTTTCATTGGGGTAGCCATTCCAGAATTATCTTGTACCATACTCACTTGTGAGTCTTCACTAGAGACAGGAATAGGATCAATTTCTTGGCCATCTTGGTCCTCATCTCCAGCCTGGAACTCATGAGGCAGTATGTGTACCATATTAACTGATACTGGAGGAAATGAGCCAAATTGGATGGCTGGCTGTACCTGTTTCCCCTCTTGGCCACCTTATTCAGTTACTTCAGCAGCATCCTCCATGCTGTACTCTGGCACTTCGTTGTTAACTGATTCCTTTGAAGGATCTTTCTCAACTGGTTTTTCAACCAAAAATGTTTGCTCAGCCATGAAGGCTTCGAACATTTCTTCCTCCACCTTTTCTTTCTTTTGGCTTATGCCAATTTCTTCTTTTGTCTCGCTATCACTATCCATCAGAGCTTTCTTCAATCCTGCCAAGCTAGATTCCTCTCTGGTTTTTAGTTCAGAATGAACCTTGGCCAACTGTTCTCTGCTGCAACCCACCTTGCTTTGTAGAGTTGTTTTTGGAGTGTGGTCTGACTTTGGAGTCTTCTTTCCTTCTGTCTGGACCAATGAAGAGCCCTCTCCATTTTCTTTCATATCTTTCTGGTATTGAGTGTACCTGCGCTGAATCTTTCTCCTTTGGGATCTTGAAATGACTGGGACCATATCTGGTTCCTTCGTCTTTGGGTGTTTAAGCAATACCCAATTGTTCGGAGCCACCAAAGAAGGTTTAACCATCCTTCCTTGGTTTCCAACATCTCTCTGAGTGGGCACTTCCCCAGGTTTGTTCTGCATCACAAACCAGTCTGGAACTCCAGGTACCCACGAACTTACTGATTCAGATGTGGAACTGCTTCTTTCTACCTTCGAAACCATCTTCGAAGTTGGCTGTGAAGGCACTTGCTTGGTCCTGACCTCATGTTTCGAGCCTGATTCAGGCCTTTGATGAAGGTGGCCACTTTTTGTCCTGCGTGAGGTTGGTCTAGGAGGCCAATCTCTGGCTTTGATCCCATAACCTGAACTCTTCTCCAGTCTTCTTTCAGAATGACTGCTCTCCATTCTGTAGTAGTTGGGTGGCCTAGACTCATACAAGGGCCTCTTGCCTTTAGCATGCATTCTATCGACTGCTGGTTCAACTACCAATGGCTGCTGCCTAACACTAGCTGGATACGGCCTTTTGTTGTAAGCATTGGTTAGTTTAGGGCGTCTCTGAACATCCCTGTAGTATTGTTTCCCATCAATTGGAAGCCCCTTCAACCATTTATAACTCAGTCTGCACCTGGGAGACATTCTTTGCATTACTGCTGCCTCTAAGGAATCATCATCCAGTGATTCTTCATCAGAGTGTTCCCTCTGGTGTGAGAAACCTTGTCCAATAACTGGCAGATTTCTGGTGTCCTTTTTTATGGTGGCCTGGTTAGCAACATGCATCTACATATTGACTTCTTCCAATTCTGTCTAGGACAAGTTCTGGAAGTCTGACATAATGACATTGGCTGCCACCTCTCAAACTTCTGGAAATGGATTACTGTCGATCCCCATGGCCTTTTCTGTTTTGGCTGGGAACTTCAAACTTCCTTTCCGAATTTGTTCTTGGATCCTGTCTCGAAAAACAATGCAGTTTTTAGTCGAGTGAGACCAAGAGTTATGCCATTTACAATATACTTTTCCCTTAAGTTCATTTGGAGATGGCAATTTTACTCCTTTAGGTAACTTAAGGAAGTTGGCCACAAGCAAATGATCAAAAATGTCATCTGCCTTTGTTAAATCGAAAGAGTACTTTCTGTGAAGGTCTTTCTTTTTAAACTGCTGGTCAATTGTTGTATCCTTATGAATTAATGCCTCACAGATCACAGGTTCTTTGCCCACAATCTCTGCTGCATCGATCTCATAATTAGGATCTCTATAATATGTCTTGTACGATGCATTATTTCGATCTTGTTCCTCCTCTAGTAATGCTTCATACCTAGACACCTTATAGGTTAGTTCCACCAAATCTCTGAATTCAGTTGAGTCAAACTTCTTTCGAAGCCTGAACTTTAAGCCATTTTGAGCCAATCTTACGAATTCTGGCTCTGGCAAGATGACTCTACATTTATTTCGAGCCCTTTTAAATCTAGCAATAAACTGAGTAGCCTTTTCTTCAGGCCTTTGACTCAATCTTGCCAAGTCTGCCATGGAAACCTCTGGCTCCAATTGGAAGAATTGGGCATGAAATGCCTCTTCCATTTGTTGCCAAGTTTGAATGGAGCCAGGTGTAAGGTTGATGTACCATACAAATGCTCCCCCCAGTTAGAGAATTTGGGAATAATCTTAGTTTCATATAGTCATGATTAGTAAATTCACTGCATTGAGCAGTAAACCTAGCAATATGCTCTACTGTTGATTGGTTTCCACTTCCATAGAAAAGGGTAAAATCTGGTCTCCTGAACCCCCTTGGGTATTCATGTACCTTATCTACCCATTCTGGGTATGGTTTTTTGTATACAAGAGCCTGGAGCCCCCGAGCCATTGGTCCACACATCTCCCTGACAATATCAGCAATTTGGTCCCTAGGGACCATATTTTGTGCCTGCTGAACCACTACTGGAGGGACAAACACAGGATTTGGTGGACAAACTTGTGCTTGTGGTCCTCTTGGTCCATAAGGTGGTACATTTGGAACCGGTTGTCCCTGTGGTGCAGGTTGCTGTTGGGGGTGTGGGTAACCCCTTTGAGCCTGTCCTGCGAAAGGACCTGCGAAAGGTACTGGAACAGGTGTTGTGTCCCTTCCATTTGTAGGCCAACCTTCCAACCCCCCGGGTATAAATTCGAATAAGAGATTAGTAAACCCCCTTGTACCAGGTATGGCTTCGAACATGGGATTTGTGACCATTCTTATGCCAGTTTCTTGTACTGGGCCAGATCCACCAATTTGTATGGCTTCATTGTTGGGTACTGAGGCATTTTGACCTGCTATAGGCCTCGAAATGGGTTCATACCAAGACTGAGGTGACGGTCTTTCATAGTTCTGATTACTAGTTTGACCATTAGAATGTCCATTAACTTGCATAAGTTGTTTATCTCTAGCTAATCTTTGTTGAGGGACATTTAAAACTTCCTCGATGTGTCTTGTGTTTGTTGGTTGGTGGTTATTCATTCGATCCAAAAAGGATGTTGCCTACCTTTCCATTGTGTTCATTAATTGCTGTCCCATAACATCTACTAGGCCATCCCATGGATTTATTGGATGAGTAGATGGAACAGTGGATGGTCCAATTCCTTGGTTTCGTCCAATACTATGAACATGTGGTTCTTGTCCTGAAGTACTGGTCTGTTCGACCATAGGTTTTGATAATATGGGAGTTTCCACAGGATGTGTTACCACATTATCCTCTGGATTAGGTATTTCTACCTCTCCTTCTACGCCTTCTTCCAAGCGTTCATTTTCTCCTTATCTTCTTCGTCTAGCCATTTCAATTAGTCCCACTGGGCGTGCCAAAAATATATGTTGGCTTTTTGGCTTTCGAAGGGTATTTTTGTAAATGCGAGCGTGCCAGCAAGGATCAATCAGTCCTTACAGAAATGTTAATTGCCAACCAATTATCAGACGATTGTGTTTTAGTTCTTTCAGCCTCAATGAAGAGGACTTTTACTGGTGGCTTGACTTAGGAGAAATTAAACAAAATAACAGCTAAATGAAGAGCAATTGAAGTATTTCATTAGAATGAAAACTTACAATGATCCGAACTCAGCCTCGTAGAGGTTTACAGCAACAATCTACTTGAAACTACTCCTATGAATGAAGCGCAGTGCAGGAATTTAAAGTGCAGGAATGTAAAGAGCAGGAATTTAAAGAACAAGAAATGTAAAACTGGAAAAAAAAAATGTAAAGTAAGACTAGTTTGTATGATCTGAGTCCGGGGAATTTTCTGGGGTCTTCTCTACTATTTATACTGCTCAAGGATGACCATCGAATTGCACTTCCAACCGTCGAACTGCTCCTCCATGATCATCGATCATGTTGCCCCAATATTAGCTCCATTACGCCATTACTTGCAGTTAAGCTTCCCTCCTAAATTTGAATCTGAAATGCAAGTAACCGTTGGAGCCACGTCACTTTGTATCTCTTTGTTGATCCGCTGCTACTCAGATCTTTTAATAACCAATACTAACTGCCACGTGTACGATTAGGATCGAGGACCCGAATAGTCTTTCTATATTACCCTTATTTCGCCACGCGTCGAATTGTAATTGGCTCGTACAAAATATGTAGCCAACACCCACATTGGTTTGGTGGGAAGTTTTGAATGGGTTTATATAGCTTGGAATTATAACTTGGGGAGGGCCCCAAGGGGCACCACAAGTTTGTAAAAGGGAGAGGTTATGGGCAAAATGGGCTAGATCCATTGGACCCAAAAATCACCACACATGCGCGCCCCGCCATCCGGGCTGGGGGTGTGGTGTGAGGTTAGGTTGGGCTTGTCCGGCCTAATACTAATCTTTTTGGGCCAAAAACATTTGAATTCAATTTATTTTTGATAGAATAAATTCTGTCCAAATTTAATTTTCAATTTTTGAATTCAAAATTTTATTTGCACCTCTTCAGAAGTTCTGTACAGGTTCGGATCTGTCCAAAACTGAACAGATTTGAAATTCAAATAGATTCGGTTATCTGTTCAAATTCAAACCCAATAGGTACAGTACCTGTTCAAACAGGTATGCTACCTGTTCAATTCAAAATTAAAGGGTGCCATTACTTCTATAAATAGACCAGCCCTCATTTGATTAGATTCACTCCAATTTTCGTTCCTCTTTTGCTGCAATTCATCTCTGCATTTTACTGCATTTATTCTATTATTTTTCTGTGAGAAAGAGTGTATACACCAAGTGTGTTCGTTGAACAAATAAATTGTAGTGCTGCATTTATTTGTTGTTGATCATTTCATCCTGAGAGATAGACGTCTATATTCTAAAAGCACCGAGGAGAGGACGAATCTGTCTTAAGGACACAGTGTCAAACACTGGACTTGATCAGATTATTATTCGAAGAAATTAATCAAGTAAGTTGTTTAATTTATTATTCTGTTTTATTTGTTTATTTAAATCAGATTTTAATTTTGTTTTTGTAACAAAATAAAATCTGTTTTTTATTTATTTAATTTTATTTCTAGTTTGATTTTTGTAATCAAACAATTTTCTCTCATTTCCTTTATTTCTTTTGTATTCTGTTTATTGTTAAGTACACAAACAAAATTAATTAATTATAGTGAACATTGTCCAACACAAATTTAAAGATAAAATAAGATAAACATGAGAAAATAGAATAAATAAAATAAAATTTCAACTTTGAAATTTATATCTTATCTATAAGCTATGAAATTAATTTCCATTGGAAAATTAATTTAACAATTAAAAAATGAAACAAAAAAGAAAACATGAGAGACAATTAAAGAGGATTGATAAGTAGAAGAGAGAAATATTAAAACTATGAAAATTTAAGAATAATCATTTTAAATTTTTTTAGAACACACTACATGTGCTTATATATAGTGTAGTATAGATTGAAATTAAAAATCATATCTTATTTAAATTTCATTATTTCAAATTATTTAATTTTTAATATATATGATAGATGGAGAGGAAAAATTGGAGTAAATCAAAATAAAGATTTAGATACAAAATGTTTTTGATAGATATAGATTAACAAATCATATCATTATCTAAATTTTGTTATTTTAATTTTTATTTAACTTTTTATTATATTAAAAAATTAAAAATTAGGGAAATGAGCTAGGGAGACTTCAAGAACTACCACATAGGAAAGAGAATGTTAACGTTCCTTGAAAAATTGGTATTGAGATTTTGGAGAGTTTTGAAAACAAACTACATTTACTTATATATAAAACATAAATGTAAATATAAATATAGATTTAGCATGCTACAATAGTAAAATGTCAAATTATAACAACAATGGTGTTACAATGGTGATATATCATTTTGAAACAGGTTCAATCAATTTTTTCCTTTTTTTTTTTGGTCATGTTTAGGGTTTAATTTTTTTACTCTCTCCATCCTAAAATATTAGCCCCTTTTAAGAAATCTAACTTTTTTTTGGTAGTACAATTATTATACTTCAAAATATTAATTTTATAAAACTATCCTTCGGTAGTACAATTATTATACTTCAAAAATATTAATATTAATGATTTTAAAAGAATGACAAAATAAAAAATTTATATTATTTTAATCCTTAATTTTTAAAGGGACTAATATTTTGGAATAATAAAAAATAGAATAAGGGACTAATATTTTGAAATAGAGGGAGTAGGTGATTTTTTTTTATTTTATACATATATCTTTTATGATCTTTTTAAAAAAATTCTAAAAATAATTATATATTTACATATTACATGACTAGATAAATAAAGAAAATAAAATTTTTATTTTTATTTTTTATTTTTTTAAGACAATGCCTAATCAATGCCTCATGACATGTAATAATTTTCAGTAATGCTAGGTATCATGAAAATCTTTCATGAAAATAATCATGAAAGTCTTGTGATCCTTAGATTATACTTAGAATAAAGCACTACACACTAATCAAGATAATCCAAGAATCATAAATTTTTCATAATCATTTTCATGATAAAATTTTCATCATCCCTAACTTTTCCCAATAATTTTTCCTTCATCAACCCTTTATAACGGTTTGATGCTTGGGTTTCCACATCGTTCCATCATACAATCTCTCCTTCATAATCTCTAGACCCTTCCATTTAGCAAACTCTCCATCAGCGACTCTCCCTTCTCTCTCTTATTTTTTTTCTCTCTTCTTCATTCTGCCCATCACTTCATCCATCTCTATATCTTCATCTCTCTCCCTCTCTCTCTCTCTCTTTTCCGTTTTTAGCTCTGACAGCTTCAAATTATTAGAAATGCTCTTAATATAATTTAATACTCCCTCCGTCCCAAAATATTAGTCCCTTATTCCATTTTTCATTGTCCCAAAATATTAGTCCCTCTTCAAAAATCAAGTACAAAAAAAATATAAATTTCCTATTTTGCCCTTCTTTTAAATTAATAAACAATATAAAAAGTACAATTATGCATTGATATTCCCAAAAAATGTACTATCAAAAGGATAATTTTGGAAAATCAACTTTTTTCAAATGCAATAATTGTACTACCAAAAAAAGTTGGATTCCCCAAAAGGGACCATTATTTTGGGACGGAGGGAGTAATATTTTAATTTTATTGAGGTTTGGAAATGTTTTACAGTCTATTTTTTTTATTTACAATATATTGAACAGTCATATTTATTTTTGTGAAAAAATGAATATTATTTAGAAAAATGTTTTGGCCCTCAAAATTTTTGGTCCCGAATCCCCCGAAATTGAATTTTTTTTTTTTTTCTTCTTCTTCCTCAGTCGTTTACAGGGAGAGGGAGAGGGAGAGGGAGAGAGAGAGAGAAAGAGAGGGAGAGGGAGATCACCGATCGCGTCGCCTCCGCCGATCGCGTCGCCTCCGCCGATCGCATCGCCTCCGCCTCCGTTGCCGATCGCCATGCTCTGCCGCGCCTCCGCCTTCTCCTTCTCCTCCGTCGCCTCCTCCCCATTTTTTAGGCCCCCTCCAGTCCCCCTCCTCCCCCTCCCCCTCCCCCTCCCCCTCCTCCTCCGTCTTCTTCGTCTGGTTCTGCTGAAAAAAAAAAAAAAAAAAAAAATTCAAACCACGAAACGACGTCGTTTCGTGGTTCAGGGCATTAGGGGCGGACGGATTCGAGATCCGAATCACAGCTCTATTATTTAATACATTTTGTTGTAAAAATATTTTTGAATTAAACCACGTGACATGACCTCAAGTTGATGGTCATGGTCTACACCTTAGCTGAGATATTCGAATTGAGTGGTACATTTATAGTGAACTACAGCTCTTAGGTCGGGGTAGGGTTGAAATTGTTTAGAAAGTTTTATCCTAACTTGATTACGAGAAGGCAATCCTAGATAAGGATGAGTCCTAGTGTTATGGATGTGTATGACTTCTAGGTATTGTGCTTTAGTTTTGTTGTTGAGATTGTCACTGACTTCATTATCGAAGTGCTCTCACAGTTGGGATCTAATTAGGACAGTGCTAACCTCAGTTTTGCAGGCAAGGATCTAAGCGAATTCATCCAAAAGATCATCTCTGTTCTCAAAATTTTGGGAGAGAAAATTTTATTGGATGTGGATGTGTGTAGTTAAGTACGATTTTAGCACACGTGTATTAAAAAATTCTTTCAAAAGTAAATATATATATATCTATACAATATATTAAGCAAAAGGGGGTTTTTAACCCCAAGGCTTGTGGGAGTTCCAATCTTCTAATCCTAATTTTCTAATTTTTTGATTTAAAAAAAAAAAAAATCTCAGCATTTATTAACTTCTCCCAACCCAACCTCAGCATTTATTGACTTCTCCCAACCCACAATCTCTTTTGACTTCTCTCATAATTATTGCAAAACCCTTTTCAATTTCTCCCATACACTATGATTACACACAAAAATAAAAATAAAAAGATAAAGAATTTAGCTATAGATCTCAAAACGATATAACATCTAAATTTGAATTATGATTTAATAATATAATTATGTATTTTTTTTATGTATATCTGTCAAAATTTTAAATCACTTAATGGGACAAATTAATCAATTTTCTAAAATTATTGATTTTTAATTTACAAAATAGATTAAAATAAACTATTGATTGATTTATTTATTTAATAACAAAAATATTTCATAATCTCTAACTCCTAATCTCTCTCACAAATTTTCAAAAAAAAATATTAAAACTTGCATTCCTTTTCTCTTTCCCAAAAAATTAGATAATATTTTTTATTAAAGTTGTAGGTATCTACCTATATTTTATATATTATATCATAACATAACAACAACAAAAAAAAAAATTAAATTTTTTTTTAAAAAAATCTTTAAAGCTTATCTAAATAAACTTTAAATCAATAAAACTTATATGTCTATCACATATCTAACTCACATCATAACTTACCTAAATAATAATAATTAAAAACAAATGGAAACCACAGATAAATTAAATTAAAAAAAATAGATACCCACAACTCCATCTTAAATAAATTGAAAAAAAAAATACCCGAATAGAAACCACACAAAAATCTATACTATATATTAAGTAAAGGGGGAGTTTTTAACCCCAAGCCTTATGGGAGCTCCAATCTCCTAATCTAAATTTTCTGATTTTTTGATATAAAAAAAAAAAAAAAACTTAGCATTTATTAACTTCTCCCAACCCCCAAGTCTTACCCTCATAATAACACTTTAATGTATTAAGAACAAGTATAAAAAAAATTCTTTGAAATCCAACACATTAATTTCTTGAAAAGTCCCAACACATATGATTATTATCCCTCATAATAACACTTTAATACATTAAAAACAAGTATAAAAAAAAATTCTTGAAAAGTCCAACACATATGATTATTAGGAAAATATTAAACTTTAATATAATATAATAAAAAAAAGAAGACATTTAATTCCTTGAAAAGTCCAACACATATGATTATTATCAAAATATTAAATTTTAATATAATATAATAAAAAAAAGAAGACATTTAATTCATTGAAAAGTCTAACACATATAATTATTATCAAAATATTAAACTTTAATATAATATAAAAAAGGAAAAAAAGAAGACATTTAAAAAAAAATACATTTAAAAATCGCAATTCACATATATAGATAATTGTAAATATATTAAGGAAAATGAGGTTTTTAAACCCCAAGCCTTGTGGAAGCTCTAATATCTCAATCTTAATTTTCTAAATTTTTGATTTAAAAAAAAAAAAAACCTCAGCATTTATTGATTTGGTCAAAATCCCCTGATCAGCATTTATTAACTTTTTCCAATCCACATGCCTGCATTTATTGATTTGGTCAAAATCCCTAATTAGCATTTAAAATCCCCTCATACAAATAATTATAGATACAGCCCGTACATAGTTACTGCAGTAACTTTTTTAATTTCTCCTGTACACTATGATTAATGATAAGATTGTTAAATTATTTTTATAAAAAATCTTAAAAAACATAATTTATATATTAAAAAAATTAAAATAAATATAAATATCTATAATTATTCCGTGCATAGCACGGGTGATAGGCTAGTACAAATAATTATAAATACAGCTCGTGCATAGTTACTGCAGTAACCTTTTTAATTTCTCCTATACACTATGGTTAGTGATAAGATTGTTAAATTATTTTTATAAAAAATCTTTAAAAACATAATTTATATATTAAAAAAAATTAAAATAAATATAAATATCTATAATTATCCCGTGCATAGCACGGGTGATAGGCTAGTATATATATATATAAAAGTTAATGGCATGAGGTGGTGTTATTAACTATTAGAGATGTCGCTTGGAAGTGATTGTGGTTAGTGGGACATAGAGGTGATGGACAGTCATCAAAGGTTTGTAGTTTGAGGTGGTGGTTGAAGATAATTTTTATGAGAAAAAATGGTGATTGAATGTGGTTGTCACTGGTAAACAGGTAGTGGCCTAAAGTAGTTGACAATGGAGGTTAAATGTAGGGGCAGTCAGAAAGGTGCGAGAAAAAAGAATAAATATTTTTTTTAAACAAATGAAACAAACTTTCTTATAGTCATAAAAATTTAGTAAATTTTATAAATTGTTTACAAGTTTTTTAAAGCGAAAATAGATATTAAACGAGCTTTTGTTTAAAGTTTTGATTTTTTTCCCATAAATAATATATATATATACACACATATAAACACTATCAAATAGTCCTTTGTAAACAATTTAAGATTATTATAAATTCTTTACTAGATTGTGTCATGTTAGAGACGTATACTTTAGATTATACAATTCATTCACAATAATATGATAATGAAATTGGGTCATCTATAGTCAAATCTATGACAAATCATTTTTTTATTATAGATGAACTTGATGTACAAATAGATAGAATAGTAACAAATAGCATCTTTTTTGCCCACAAATTTTGATACGTATGGATCAAATTATGAAAAATCTTTTTAAGAATTTCAAATATTTTTTTAAAATATATATAATTATTTTATTTTACAATAATATAGAGACACACGATGAACAGCTTAAAATTATACTAACTAGATTCCCACAATGTATAGGATCTATGGCCATATGAATAGTTAATAGAATTTCAAAGTAATTTATTTGTGTCGGCAATAAAGTTGATTATTTTATATTTTATTAATTAATTGCCAATAGTCTTGTGGCTTGGTGGCATGGGTGCAATACTTAGTTGTTTGCAATGAGTGAGGTTGGTAGTTCAACTCTCCCAGAATATTAATCTAACAATTAATAAATATTGTTACATTCTTGCTTTATTTTTTTACAAATATTTTTATATAAAAAAAATTAAAAAATCACTAAATAAACAAATTCCAAACACACACTATATCATACCATGTGAAGTCAAATGGTACAACAAAAAAATCACTAAATAAACAAATTCCAAACACATACTATATCATACCATGTGAAGTCATATCATACCATGTGAAGTCAAATAGTACAACAAAAAAATCACTAAATAAACAAATTTCAAACACACACTATATCATACCATGTGAAGGCAAATGGAGTCGAATAGCACAACAAAATATGATTATTATAAAAACTTTGACGATAAAAAAATAACTAGTTGAAAACATGGGGAATGATACTATTGGATTGGCCTTTTCTCCCATTTAAACTTGTAGGCATCTTGCTTTAAAATGAAGAATATACATACCATGTGTAGCTTTATAATTGAATGGCCTATTTTTCTCCCATTTAAGCTTGTAGGCATCTTGCTTTAAAATGAAGGATATACTGGCCATGTGTAGCTTTATAATTGGAATGACCACATACAATAGTCGGGGTGACTTGGTTAAATATTTGTTTTTTAATAACAAACTTGTAAATATATGGTAATTTATTAGGAAATCGCATAAAAATGGAAGGAATATGAAATAATTGTAAAAATTGTGGGATTAAAAAATAATTGAAGTACATATGATAATTTTTTTTAAAAATACAAAAACATGGCCAATCCCACCCTTGACATTCCTCGCCCTATCTAGCCTATCTCCCATCATTTTGCGACCCTTTTCTTTCCTTTTTACTCGCTCCAACCACTATTATATACAAACCTCCCAACCAACTTTATTCGTCCTTAGTCTATCTCTTATTTTAACCAATCCTTTGTTGCTACCGCCATAAGGGAAATCAAGTACAATGAGAAAAATTGCAATCACGGTAAGAGAGAAAATATTGAAGATCTGGGGTTATAAGGGGAGTTAGGTGTTATGCTAGTGTGAGGAAAGGGTTAGAGCGCCATGTTGGAGGTGGGAAGAATGAGTTGGGCGAAGGGCGGTGGAGTCTTGGATGTCGCCGTGGCAATGCCAAGGAAGAAGGTAAGGCAAGAGAAAGGTTAGAGATTAGAGAAAGGAGGTTGGGAAAAAGTTGAGGGTGTCGGTGGTAGTAATGCGAAAAATGCCTAAAAGAGGGTCACAAATGATGGGAAAGGAGTTGGAAGTCGGAGAGGGCGAAGAATGTTTGGTGGTGGATGAGAAAGGTAGCGGAGGGGTGATCGACGATTGGGATGGTAGGCAAGTGAGGATGAAGAGAGAGAAAATGATGAAAGAAAGAAGGTTAAGGCAAAAATGAAAGGGGTAGAATGCTCTATTTTGTTTAGTTTTTCGAAAAATAATTTAAAACTAAAAATTAATTTGGTGAAAAAATGAAAAGCACTCATAGTTTTCATATAACTTTATCTTTTTAAAAGGTTAAAAAAAAATAATAATTAAAAAATATTTTTTATTATTTATTTTTATCAAACTAATTTCTATTTTTTTTTTAATTCATAAAACAGTTTTTGAAAATCAAACCAAATATAATTTTTATTTTTTATAATTTTTTTTTCAAACTATATGACAAAATATTACAAATTTTTAACTGATAACTTGAAGTCACAATAAAAGTGAATATGCAATTTGTGATTTTATTGAATTAACCAACCTCAACTTTACAACTTTATTAATGTAATTTTATTGTTAGTATAAATTCATTTTTTATACTGGATAGAATAGCTAAATTAGCATAATTTAGTTTATGCATACTTTAATATGCAATTTTATTTTAAAGTGAGATTGACTCTATCATTTATTATGCTAGGAATGAAATCCTAAGTTGAGCGATTTGAATTTTACCACACCGATTAAGTTGTCAACAATGGATTCCAGTTGGACATTTACGTGTTGAAGTGAGTAAGGTTTTAAGTTGGAATTAATAAAGAGACATTGATTTCCATAATAATCTAACTGTTAATTGTTGTGGATCGGGGGCACACCAGGGAACACAAACAAGCAATAACACACAAGATTTAACGTGGTTCGGCAAGTCGCCTACGTCCACGGGCAGCGGATTCACTATATTGATAGAAATGGAACAATTACAAGCTCTCAGAATGTTCTCTCTCTCTCTATCACTCTAAGCCTCACTTCTGCTGTATTTTTCCCTCTGCCTCAACCTCTCTATATATACACAGGTGAGGGAGGAGGTGATTGGCCATCACCTACTCCATTCCACTCTCTTGGTGGAGCTTCCATTCATGATAGTGGAGAAGAAAAGTGCTGCACAAATGGATGGTGCTGGAGTTGGTGCTGCACTCAGGGTTGGTGCTGCACTCACAATCCTTGGTGGAGTTGCCTAGTGCTGTACGCACAATCCTTGCCAATTTACAACAAATCTCCACCTTGGCGAGGATTCTCTAATCCAACATAGTGATCAATCAACACTGCCTTGCACCCAAAGGTGCTCAGTTCCGAGAGATGTTGACCAAGTCCAAACAATGTTGGAACTTGATCCCAGAAACTACCTTTGTGAGCATATCGGCCGGATTATCTGCAGTACCAATCTTTTGAAGCAGAATATCCCCTTCATTCACAATTTCTCGGATGAAATGGAAACGGACGTCAATGTGCTTGGTGCGGGAATGATGAACCTGGTTCTTTGCCAAACAAATGGCACTCTGACTGTCACAATACACCTCAACGTGCTTCTGAACAAGTCCCAAGTCTTCAATCAACCCGTGTAGCCAAATAGCTTCTTTAAAGGCTTCTGTCACTGCCATGTACTCTGCCTCTGTAGTAGACAAAGCCACCGTTGACTGAAGCGTTGACCTCCAACTTACCGGCCCTTTAGCAAGCGTAAATAAATACCCTGTTGTTGACCGGCGTTTGTCTAAGTCACCAGCATAATCTGAGTCCACATAACCTTTCAAATTCTGCCCGAGTCGGTTATCTCTCTCGAACTTCAATCCCAGATTGACTGTGCCATGTATGTACCTTAGGATCCACTTCACTGCCTGCCAGTGATCTTTTCCTGGATCATGCATATACCTGCTTACCATACTCACAGCATGCGAGATGTCAGGCCTTGTACAAACCATAGCATACATTAATGCACCAACTGCATTTGCATATGGAACCTGTGCCATATGCTTCCGTTCTTCTTCTGTGCGTGGAGACATCGAAGCACTAAGCTTGAAATGAGGGGCCAATGGTGTACTTACAGTTTTGGTTTTCCCATTTATGCCAAATCTGTCTAACACCTTTTTCAGATACTGGGTTTGTGTCAGACAAACCGTGCCCTTCTTCCTGTCTCTCTTGATCTCCATGCCAAGAATTTTCTTTGCTTCTCCCAAATCCTTCATTTCAAACTCCCTTGCTAACTGTGCCTTGAGTTTGTCAATCTCCACCTTGCTCTTAGATGCAATTAGCATATCATCTACATATAAGAGCAAGTAGATGAAGGAACCATCGGGAAGCTTACGGAAATATACACAATGATCAAATTGACTTCTTGTGTATTCTTTCTCTATCATGAACCGATCAAATCGCTTGTACCACTGTCTCGGGGATTGCTTCAACCCGTACAACGATTTGTTCAGCTTACAGGCCCAATTCTCTTTTCCAGCAATTTTGAAGCCATCTGGCTGGGACATGTATATCTCCTCTTCAAGATCTCCATGTAAGAAAGCAGTTTTGACGTCGAGTTGGGCGAGCTCGAGATCAAACTGTGCAACCAAAGCTAACAGGATGCGAATAGACGTGTGCTTCACAACAGGTGAGAATACCTCATTGTAGTCTATTCCTTCCTTCTGAGCATAGCCTTTAGCTACCAATCTAGCTTTGAATCTGATGTTGTTGCCTGGAATGCCTTCTTTCTTGGTGTAAACCCACTTACACCCAATTGCTTTCTTGCCTTTTGGAAGTTGCACCAACTCCCAAGTCTGGTTCTTGTGAAGTGAACCGATCTCTTCATCCATAGCCTCCTTCCATTTGACACTTTCTGGATGCTGCACGGCTTCTTTGAAAGTGCACGGAACATTGTCTTCAATGATTGGAAGTGCATAGGCTACCATATCGGTCATCCAACTGGGTTGCTTAGTAACCCTTTTACCTTTCCTGATTGCAATGGGTTCTGATTGTTGCGGAGCCTCTGGATCTTCATCTGAACTCTCTTCAGAGCTATCTCTGAGACTTCTTCAGGATGGTTGATTGGCTGACTAGTCTTTGATGGAGTCTCAAACTCCACCTGCACTGACTTCTTCAATGCTTCAACATTCTGTTGAGGATCTGGTTGCTTCAACATTGCAGACTCATCAAAGGTAACATCTCTTCTGATGAGAACTTTCTTTGATTCAGGGCACCACAGTCTGTATCCCTTAACACCGTCACCGAAGCCCAAGAAGATGGCTTTCTTGGCTCTTGGATCCAACTTAGATTCTGTAACATGAAAATATGCTGGACATCCAAAGATACGTAACTGATCATAATCAGTAACTGGGACTCCTGACCATACCTCCATGGGAGTCTTCCCATTCAGTGCTGCAGTAGGTAGTCTGTTGACAAGATGACGAGCATAGTTCAATGCCTCGCCCCAAAATGCCTTGCTCATTCCAGACTGTGACAGCATACACCGGACTTTCTCCACCAAAGTGCGGTTCATGCGTTCTGCAACTCCATTTTGCTGCGGTGTTCCAGGAACTGTGAAATGTCTCACTATCCCTGCATTCTGGCAAACCTCAAAGAAGGGATCTGATGTGTATTCTCCACCATTGTCAGATCTGAGCTTCTTGATCCGTCTGCCTGTCTGGGTCTCAATCATCTTCTTCCACGTAAGAAAGATGTCTAAGACTTCATCTTTGTGCTTCATTGTATAAATCCAAACTCTTCTGGAGAAATCATCAATGAACGACACAAAGTAGTGTTTACCTCCCAACGAAGCATTCTTGGAAGGACCCCATACGTCGGTGTGGACGTAGTCTAGAATCCCTTTGGTACGGTGAATTGCAGTACCAAACTTGATTCTTGTTTGCTTGCCCAATACACAATGCTCGCAGAACTCAAGCTTCCCTGTCTTGGCGCCTTTCAACAGGCCTTGCTTTACCAACCCTTGTAAAGCCTTCTCACCGACATGCCCTAGGCGCATGTGCCAAAGTTTGGAAGTGTCTGATGCATCATCTTCTGAGCTGGAACTGGTGGAGACAGCCACTTTCCCTGTGACTGTAGAGCCGTCTAGGAAATATAAATTTCCCTGTCGAGTACCCTTCATTGCAACCAATGCTCCTCGAACAACTTTGAGGACTCCACCTTCCATGGTTACTCTGTAACCTTTGGAGTCTAAAACTCCCACTGAGATGAGATTCTTGGTTAGATCTGGTACATACCGTACATCTTCAAGAATTCTGATTGTTCCATCATGGATCTTCAGTTTGATTGTTCCAATCCCCTTTGTCTGGCAAGCTTGGTCGTTGCCCATCAGCACAACTCCTCCATCGAACTCTCGTAAGCTCGAGAACCACTGCTTGTTCGGACACATATGGAATGAACACCCGGAATCGATAATCCATTCATCAGACTGGCCGTATGATGAAACTGTGAAGGCACCTCCTTCATCATTATCTCCATCTCGTGCAATATTCACCTTCTCTTCTGTCTTGTCTTTATTTGGACAATCTTTTGCCCAATGCCCTTTCTGGCGACAAGCAGCACACTCGTCTTTTGCAAGACGTCTTTTGTCTGAAGCTTTCCCCCTGGATTTTGAGCGAGACTTTCCTCGCCCTGCATTTTTCTGTTATTTGTTCTGCCTCTGACTGTCAAAGCCTCGGATGTTGAGTCCCTGTTTGCAGACTTGTCTTTCCTTCTGAACTCATTGTTCACCAAGGCGTTTGCAACATCAACATACTTGATCTTCTCTTTACCGTACAGTAAAGTAGTAGTGAGATGATCATACGAGTCAGGCAAGGAATTTAACAATAACAGTGCTTTGTCTTCATCACCAACGTGATCATCCAAATTCTTCAAGTCCGTAATAATTTTGTTGAAGTTATTTAGGTGTTCGTTCATCGAAATACCTTTAATGTAGTCGAAACGAAACAACCTCTTCCTCAAGTAGAGCCGGTTCTCAATGCTCTTGGTCATGAACTTATCTTCCAGCGCCTTCCAAAGCTTCTTCGCAATATCATATTCGGTGAAGGCATACTTCTCCTCTTTTGCCAGGCAAAGTCGGATGGAACTGCAAGCCAGGAGATTCACCCTCTCCCATTCTATCTCGTCCAGGTCATCTGGTTTGTCTCCCAGAGTGAAGTGCAGGTTCATCTGGACAAGCATATCCTTAACTTCGCATCTCCACATGCCGAAGTTGCTGCTTCCATCGAACTTCTCTACCTCGAACTTGGCATGGGACACCGGGGTCCAATGCCTAGAAGTGCTTGTACTCGCTGGATTACTTACGGACTCGGTTGATCTAGATTCTGCCATTTTTTTTTAGAAACTTCAATTCAAAAAACTGACCGTACAGATGTGCCCGGAATATTCCAAATAGTTGGGAAGCACTATTGGATCGTCAAAAAACGGACTCCGAATGCCTCAGATCAAGCCAAAATATTTTGAACACCTCTGATTCAAAAACTAACTGTACGGATGTGTCCGGAATATCCCAAATAGTTTGAAAACACTATTGGATCGTCGAAACCGGACTCCGAATGGCTCTGATCTGGCAAAAACAGTTTGAACGGTTCAGATCTGCAGAATCTGGTGCGCTGAGATGCACCGGATAATTCCTCCGGTCAACGGCTGGTCAACGGCTCGGTCAACGGCGCAGTCGGCGCGGTCAACGGAGGATCGGCGGCGTGGTCAACGGCGGCTCGGCGCGGTCAACGGCGGCTCAGTCAACGGCGGCGCGGTCAACGGCTGGTTGGCTTGGTCAGCGGCTCAGGCTGACTGGGCAGACACGTGGCTGACACGTGGCTGACACGTGGCTGACGTGTCGGCTGACGTGGTCGTCTTCTCCAGCAGAACGGCGCGTGCAGCGTGTGGAGCGAGTGAGTTTCACGCGCAGTTTTGTGGCGGCGCGTGACGGCGCGTGGGTGCTATTTTGGGCTCTGTTTTTGCTGTTCTGGACTCCTCTCAGGGAGCTCTACCTCCTGGTATGCTCAAAAGTTGATTTCGAGGACTTCGAAATCTGGGCACTTTCGGAAAAAATTCGATTTTTCGCAACCCGAGCTCTGATACCAATTGTTGTGGATCGGGGGCACACCAGGGAACACAAATAAGCAATAACACACAAGATTTAACGTGGTTCGGCAAGTCGCCTACGTCCACGGGCAGTGGATTCACTATATTGATAGAAATGGAACAATTACAAGCTCTCAGAATGTTCTCTCTCTCTCTATCACTCTAAGCCTCACTTCTGCTGTATTTTTCCCTCTGCCTCAACCTCTCTATATATACACAGGTGAGGGAGGAGGTGATTGGCCATCACCTACTCCATTCCACTCTCTTGGTGGAGCTTCCATTCATGATAGTGGAGAAGAAAAGTGCTGCACAAATGGATGGTGCTGGAGTTGGTGCTGCACTCAGGGTTGGTGCTGCACTCACAATCCTTGGTGGAGTTGCCTAGTGCTGTACGCACAATCCTTGCCAATTTACAACATTAATACTAAATCAATATAAAATCACATTTTAAATAAAAGTATAATTTGAATTTATGATTTTAAAGTATGGCATTTTATTAAATGTTATTTTAACAATTCAAACCATTCATCTCATAAGTATTCAAAGCATAATTTGATTTACAATTTTAAAAAGTATGATATTTTACAAAATATTAAATGAACAGTTTTAATCATCAAAATAAAACTCGTAATAAACCCATAAAATAAGAAATTCATAATGACCTTATAAAACAAATTGACAAGTGTTGTTGCTTCTCTCCCATGCCGGAGATTGATCGAAAAATTTAGGGTAAATTATATAATTGAGCAAAAAATTATGTTGGTCATCATAATTTTAGTTTGTATAATTTGAACATTAAACTTTCAATTTTGTTACAATATGATTCATCTATCACTTATCAATACAAATTTTAACTAAAAAAATCATGTGCAAAATTTAAGAAACTAAGGTGAAATTTTAAAGAAACTATAGAGATTACTATAGTATAGTTAGTTCTGTACATGAATTTTTTTTTTTTAATTCAAAATGTTAACAGCACATAATAGCCGAATAATATTGTAACAAAATTAAAAGTATAAGATTCAAATTATTAAAACTAAAATTACATGAATTAAAGTGATAATTCATTAAAATAAAATGATATACAAGTCTACTTTTTAGACTCACTTTCAAGATCCAATAATGTGAAAGTAAGTTGATTGGTTAATAATTAGATAAGATATGAAAGAGAGAAATAAAACATGAGAGTGATTAATTGATTGATCATTTAACTTGAAAAGTGGGTCTAATTTTTAGATTAGAATAACACTACTTTACACCTAGCCTTCATTCTTATTTTGAGAATTTGGTTAAAAGTTAATTTTTTATTTTTTTGTTGAGTCACATTAGTTTTCTATTTTTTTACATGTTTTTTTAAAAGAAAGTTAAAAAAAATTAAAAAACCAACTTTTAATCTACTTTTCAAAATAGGCTTGTTAGCATGACTAAAAAAATTATGTTTAGGGAAATTTTTTAATTTTTTTATAATTAAAAATGATTATGATTTAAATATGATATTTTATCTTATTAATTTTTTAATATATTTTAACTTTTATAATGGATTAAATCCAAACCTACTTGGCTTTATACTAGGGGACTAATGACAGAATTTACCCAATAATTTAACAACAATAATGATTGATAGTTGGAATTTCATCTTATTTTCGAATTTTGACTTTTCAATTATCCGATAAAAAAGTTTGCAGTTGCAATCGACACGGTGACTTTCGCAATCAATTAGATGACATTTGCAATAGACAAGTGTTATCTGGCCGATCAATCGAAAAGCATAATTTCAGATCATTCGGACAAGCTCAATTGGAGTTACCAGAATTATTCATTTAACAATTTGTAATACCAAACATACCACAAATGACGTGGCTATGTTGTCGTCCACTCGGAACACTATCAATTGATCAAACAGGGGAGGAGCGTGGTCTCCACAATTTCAGAACCAACCCGGTCTATACTCCTCCTTCTTCTTCACTGTGTTTTTGTGTGCGTGCGTTTGGGAGAGAGAGAGAGAGAGAGAGAGAGAGAGAGAGGATTGGATGGCGTGTGCTTTGAGTATGGTGAGTACTGGGTTCTCCTACTACAGCGGATTGGGGCTGAAGAAGCCAAGCAGAGTCGGCGGAGCTGTGACCCACAGGAGGCAAAGGGCGGTGGTGAGAGCGGAGTCTATAAATCCAGAGATCAGAAAGTCCGAAGGGAAAGTGGTTGACTCTGTTATCGTCTCCGAACTTTCCAAGCCCCTCACCGCCTATTGCAGGTTCATTCTCTTCCGATTTCTCTGTGTTCAACTATTGCATAGCTTTGTCATCTAAATATTTGTGATTACTCTAAAATTTTAGTAAAATCACCTTTGTTTGCTTTGCTATGGACCACACCAATGGACAAACTCAGATTTAAGCATAAATTTGAGTGAAAATTTGGTTTAAAAAGCTTGATCTGTTGCCATCTCCAACCCTACCAAAATTTTCATCTATTTTGATTCCAAATTTGAGTAAAAAGTTTGATTCTCAAGGAAAAATATGCGGGTAATCATTTTAGCTGAAGCGCGAACGGTTTTGGATCGGATAACTTGAATTACGAGTCTCGTCTCTTCGGCAATGTTTTATCCACACTCCAAATCCCTTTTTCTCAAATTTGATAAAAAAATAATCATCCACAATCTAGCTACCAAGTCCCCAAATGTTAGGCAAGTTCTTTTGAGTAGCTTGTACTAAAACTCTTTGGAAATGTTTTGAAAATTAGTACTCAAGCAAGTGAACAGATGCATTAATGAACCTGATATATTAAAACAAACACCATGGTTGATCCTGACTGTTATTTCTCATTCTAACGCAAAATTGCAAGTTTTAAATGGAATGAGCTGCACCATTAGATGCAATTTGAGCTAGGCTCTTTGAATTCATGCACTGGTTTCAATACATCTGGAATAGACCATTTTTCTTTTGCTAGTAATAGTTTTAGCATTGGAATTCAATTATCTTGTTACATGGCCGTTGTCTCAAAAAGCTTGCCTGCTACATTTCTATTATGTTATTATTAACCAGTATTTCCTCTCTTTTTTGTTGTTAATTTTGCAAACTGTTTCTATAAATTGTAAATTTCAGAGAATATTCTTCTACCATTTAAAGGAGTCTTCTTATCAATGAAACGGTGGTGCTACATGCACCAATTAGTGTACTAACTAGTGTACCAACACTAATTATGATATTATTGTTGACCCCACTCATTAATCACATTACAAATACCAAAAATCTTTTAAATTATGCCACATCATTAATTGGTACACTAGTTAGTATACTAATTGGTGCATATAGTATTATTCTCAATGAAAACCTTATTCCTTTACTGCCATTACACCATCCCGGCACATGAATGATTTTACTTCCCTCACCACCACAGGATGTTTTTGAAAACCACGAGAGAAGATAGCAAGATACCTCTATAAGGGGTAAAAAATAGTGCCTCACTAACTAGTAGAATTGTCTTTTGCAATGTGTTTTAGTTTGTTATTTCATTTTGTTTGTTTTCTTGATAAATTTTTGTCATGGTAGAACATGGCAGCCCTTTGGGTTTCAGTAATTAAAACTTTTGTGGACTTGTGGTGAAGGTGTTGGAGGTCTGGAACTTTTCCTCTGTGTGATGGAAGCCATGTGAAGCACAATAAAGCTAATGGAGATAACGTTGGACCTTTGCTTGTGAAGAAGCAATAGCTATAATAGTGTTGTTCTTATGTTGTTTACTTGTTTTCCATGCACCTTGAACTTTGAACTCATAAACAGAACATTCCTTTAGTGAATGATGTACGGTGATATGAGCTCTCAAGGTATGTATTGCTAAACCAATTTTTTTTTTTTTTTTTTTTTTGTATCACTTGTACGTGGATGTCGAATGCAATAATTTATTTTCATTTTTCCTGAATTATTTGTTAAATATTTGTGCATCAAAAGTAGTTCTTTTTCTTTCTATGTTGACATCATATTTCTTTTTTGAAGTATAACAAAAAAGTATACAAAAAAGTGGCCAGGCTGAACAGATGAGTTACTGTTATTGTTTTGAAGTTATATCCCCGTTTTATAGGATGAAGATAGAATTTCCATTCATGCTAGAATGCATGCAGATTTATTTTTCTACCAAGAGTCCTGTCGAAGAGTTTATCGTTACCTTTTAATCCAGAAAGGAGTGATTGTTTTATGCTTATAAAGAAGATATAACTTTCATAGATTGCTTGCTAAATGGTTTTGATAGTTTTTTTGGTCACTTTTATGTGTTCCAGATAGAATGGAATGGAACATAGGATGGATGGTTATTTTTGTTGGTGTATGGAAGCCATTTGTTTCCTTATCCCTCGTTTGTGCTTTTTCAAAAACCAGGGGTCTTAACAAATGTCAAATAGAATTATCAATGAAACAATGATCAAATAGCTGGAGTGCACATTTTTCCATTTATATGAAAATTTCTTGGAAAAATGCTAAGAACAGGGATGAAAGGCTATTTGATGTGCAAAATTGGTGATATGTATCGTGAAGAAGAAATATGACGGGCTATGGACCGAGGCCACTGTGCAGGGATGAAAGACAACATGGGTAGGTCTTCTTAAATAGGTTTCTGTTTTCATCCCTTACTGTTATTTCTGAAAGTTCTACAAGAGATAGTCAAGGAATTCTCTTTGATGTTCAGCCTGAGGATCATTTGCTCTTCTTCACTAAGCCTTTTTTTTTTGGGTTAGATTTCTCTAAACCCCAAAACGTATCCTTTTGAATTGGTAGAATCATTGAATGGTTATGAACACCAAACTAAACTCATGCAAAATTTGGTGCATAATTGTTGGCTACATATTTTGTAAAAGCCAATTATAGTTCGACACGTGGCAAAGCAAGGATAGTATGGGAAGACTGTTCAAGTCTTCGATCCTGATCGTACACGTGGCAGTGGAAATTGGTTCTCACGTGATCTGAGTAGCACAGGATCAATAAAGAGATACAAGATGACGTGGCTTCAACGGTTGCTCATATTCAAATTCAAATATAAGAGGGAAGTTCAACTACAAGGAAAGGCGTAGTGGAGCTACTTCTAAGGCAGCATGATCAGCAATCATGGAGGAGCGGTTCGACAGTTTGAAGTGCAATTCGATGGTCATCCTTGAGGAGTATAAATAGCAAGGAGGTCCTCAGAAAAAGCCCCCAGACTCAGATCATACAAACCAGTCTTACTTTACATATTTTCTTTCCCAGTTTTTACATTTCCAGTCTTTACATTTCTTGCACTTTAAATACCCGTTCTTTACATTCTTGCACTTTAAATACCTGCACTGCACTTCGATTCATAGGAGTAGTTTCAAGTAGATCCAAGTAGACTGTTGCTGTAAACCTCTTCGAGGCTGAGTTTGGACCATTGTAAGTGTTCATGTTAATGAAATACTTCGATTGTTCCTCATATTAATTGTTATTTCTCTTAAATTCTTCTGAGTTAAGCCACCAGTAAAAGTCCTCTTCATTGAGGCTGAAAGAACTATAACACAATCGTCTGATAATTGGTTGGCAATTATAATTTCTGTAAGGACTGATTGATCCTTGCTGACACGCTCGCATTTACTAAAATACCCTTCGAAAGCCAAAAAGCCAACATATATTTTTGGCACGCCCGGTGAGACTTGTTAAAATGGCTAGACGAAGACGACAAGGAGAAAATGAACGCTTGGAAGAAGGCGTAGAAGGAGAGGTAGAAATACCGAATCCAGAGGATAATGTGGTAACACATCCTGTGGAAACTCCCATGTTATCTGAACCTATGGTCGAACAGACCAGTACTTCGGGACAAGAACCACATGTTCATAATGTTGGACGAAACCAAGGAATTGGACCATCCACTGTTCCATCTATTCAGCCAACCAATCCATGGAATGGCTTAGTAGATGCCATGGGACAACAATTGATGAACACAATGGAAAGGTGGGCAACATCCTTTTTGGATCGAATGAATAACCACCAACCAACAAACACAAGACATACAGAGGAAGTTTTAAATGTCCCTCAGCAAAGATTGGCTAGAGATAAACAGCCTATGCAATTTAATGGACATTCTAATGGTCAAACTAGTAACCAGAACTATGAGAGACCATCACCTCAGTCTTGGTATGAACCCATTTCGAGGCCTATAACAGGCCAAAATGTCTCAGTACTTAACAATGAAGCCACACAAGTTGGTGGATCTGGTCAAGTACAAGAAACTGGCGTGAGAATGGCTACAAACCCCATGTTCGAAGCCATACCTGGCACTAGGGGGTACAATAATCCCTTATTCGAATTTATACCCGGGGGGTTGGAAGGTTGGCCTGCAAATGGAAGGGACACGACACCTGTCCCAGCACCTTTTGCAGGCCCTTTCGCAGGACAGGCTCAAAGGGGTTACCCACACCCCCAACAGCAACCTGCACCACAGGGGCAACCAGTCCCAAATTTACCACCTTATGGACCAAGAGGACCACAAGCACAAGGTTGTCCACCAAATCCTGTGTTTGTCCCTCCAGTAGTGGTTCAGCAGGCACAAAATATGGTCCCCAGGGACCAAATTGCTGATATTGTTAGGGAGATGTGTGGACCGATGGCTCGGGGGGTCCAAACTCCTGTATATAGAAAACCATACCTAGAATGGGTGGATAGGGTACATGAATACCCAAGAGGGTTCAGAATACCAGATTTTACCCTCTTCTATGAAACTGGAAATCAGTCAACAGTAGAGCATATTGCTAGATTTGCTGCTCAATGCAGTGAATTCACTAATCATGACTATATGAAATTGAGATTGTTTCCAAATTCTATAACTGGGGGAGCATTTGTATGGTACATCAACCTTACACCTGGCTCCATTCAAACTTGGCAACAAATGGAAGAGGCATTTCATGCCCAATTCTTCCAATCGGAGCCAAAGGTGTCCATGGCAGACTTGGCAAGGTTGAGTCAAAGGCCTGAAGAAAAGGCTACTCAGTTTATTGCCAGATTTAAAAGGGCTCGAAATAAATGTAGAGTCATCCTACCAGAGCTAGAATTCGTAAGATTGGCTCAAAACGGTTTAGAGTTCAGGTTTCGAAAGAAGTTTGATTCAACTGAATTCAGGGATTTGGTCGAACTAACCTATAAGGTGTCTCGATATGAAGCATTACTAGAAGATGAACAAGATCGAAATAATGCCTCGTACAAGACATATTACAGATATCCAAATTATGAGATCGATGCAGCAGAGATTGTGAGCAAAGAATCTGTAATTTGTGAAGCATTAATTCATAAGGATACAACCATCGACCAACAGTTTAAAAAGAAAGACTTTCACAGAAAGTACTCTTTCGACCTAACAAAAGCAGATGACATTTTTGATCATTTGCTTGCAGCCAATTTCCTTAAGTTACCAAAAGGAGTAAAACTGCCATCTCCAGATAAACTTAAAGGAAAAGTATACTGTAAATGGCATAACTCTTGGTCTCACTCGACTAAAAACTGCATTGTTTTTCGAGACAGGATCCAAGAGCAGATTCGGAAAGGAAGTTTGAAGTTCCCAGCCAAAACAGAAAAGGCCATGGGGATTGACAGTAACCCGTTTCCAGAAGTTGGAGAAAGCGCAGCTAATGTGGTTGTACCAAACTTTCAGAATTTATCTCTGCAGGAATTGGAAGAGATCAATGTGCAAATACATATTGCCAACCAGACAACTGCCAAAAGGGAAACTAGAAACCCACCAGTTATTGGACAAGGTTTCTCACATCAGAAGGAACACTCTGATGAAGAAGCACTGGATGACGATTCCTTGGAAGCAGCTGTAATGCAGAGGATGTGTCCCAGATGCAGACTGAGTTACAAATGGTTGAAGGGGCTTCTAGTTGATGGGAAGCAATACTATAGGGATGTTCAGAGACGTCCTAAGTCAACCAATGCTTACAACAAAAGGCCGTATCCGGCTAGTGATAGGCAGCGACCATTAGTGGTTGAGCCTGCAGTAGACAGAATGCGCGATAAAGGCAAGAGGCCCTTGTATGAATCTAGGCCACCTAACTACTACAGAATGGAGAGCAGCCATTCTGAAAGAAGATTGGAAAGAAGTTCAGGTTATGGGACTAAAGCCAGAGATTGGCCCCCTAGACCAACCTCACGAAGAGCAGAAAGTGGCCACCTCCATCGAAGGCCAGAATCAGGCTCGAAACGTGAGACCAGATTCAAGCACTTACCTCCACAGCCAGTTTCGAAGATGGCTTCGAAGGTAGAAAAAGGCGATTCAACATCTGAGTCAGTAAGCTCTTGGGTATCTGGAGTTCCAGACTGGTTTGTAATGCAAAACAAACCTAGGGAAGTGCCTGCCAGGAGAGATGTTGGAATCCCAGGCAGGATGGTCAAGCCTCCTTTGGTGGCTCCGAACAACTGGGTTTTGCTGAAACATCCAAAGACAAAGGAACCAGATATGGTTCCAGTCATTTCCAGATCACAAAGGAGGAAGATTCAGCGCAGGTACACCCAGTACCAGCAAGATTTGAAAGAAAGTGGAGAGAGTTCTTCACTGGTTGAGACAGAAAGAAAGAAGACTGCGGAGTCAGACTATACTCCAAAACCGACTCTACAAAGCAAAGTGGTTTGTAGCAGAGAATAGTTGGCCCAGGTTCATTCTGAATTAAAGGCCAGAGAGAAGTCCAGTTTGGCAGGGGTGGAGAAGGCCCTGATGGAAAGTGACAGCGAAACAGAAGAAGAGATTGGCATGAGCCAAAAGAAGGAAATGGCAGAAGAAGACATGTTCGAAGCCTTCATGGCTGAACAAACATTGCTGACTGAAGAACCAGTTGAGAAAGATCCTTCGAAGGGATCAATTATCAATGAAGTGCCAGAGTACAGCATGGAGGATGCTGCTGAAGACACCAAGCAAGGTAGCCAAGAGGGGAAGAAGGTGCAGCCAGCCATCCAATTTGGCTCATTTCCCCCAGTATCAGTCAATATGGTACACATACTGCCTCATGAGTTTCAGGCTGGAGATGAGGATCAAAGTGACCAAGACATGGATCCTATTCCTGTCTCTAGTGAAGAGTCACAAGTGAGTATGGTACAGGACGGTCCTGGAATGGCTACCCCGATGGAAACTGAATGTGAGAGCGAGGAAGAGGTGAGCATCAACCTCTCATATCCTTTTGAATATCCCTCGAATTCCATGACGCAACATGTCAAGCCTTTGTACATCAAGGCTTTCTTTGATGGGATACAACTGAACCGAGTCTTGATAGACAATGGGGCAGCAGTAAACTTATTACCGAAATCTTCTTTGAAGAAACTAGGGAAAAAGAATCCCAGGTTGATCCCAACCAGCACAACCATCGCTGGCTTTGCTGGAGATAAACAGATGGCTCAAGGGATTCTACCCATTAACTTGAGTGTGGGAACTAGGGACTGCATGACAGCATTCTTCGTAATCGACAGCAATGCTAAATATAATGCTTTACTTGGGAGGGATTGGATCCACACTAACAAATGTGTGCCTTCCTCTTTGCATCAGAAGATCATGATGACTTTGGGCAATGGAGAGACAGAGGAGATCGACGCAGATCCTCAACCCTTCATAGCCTGTGCAGACTTTGCAGAGGCCAAGCTGTATATTGAGGGAGTGACACCACTCAGTATACTGAGGAAAGCTGATGGCTCAGCCGAAGTGACGGCTGATGAGGAAGTGACACACTTAAAGCACTTAGTCCAAGAGAGTGCTGATGAAGAGGTTGTAGTTAAAGATGACAATGATGCCTGGTTGTAGGCAAAAAGATGAAGAACAAGAAGCCAAGTCTTTGGCTCTGATTAAATTCTCAACATTGGACGTAAAAGCAATAGTCCAGAAAGTACAGAATCAAGAGAGAAAAGCCATGATAATTGGCTGTGAACAAGAGCAGCAACAGGTCAGAATTTTGACCCTTGGGAAATACTGTGCATTGGACATTGAAACAAAAGTCCAAGAGATACAGGAAGAAGATGCCTTGTGGACAGATTTTGTCTATGAGGAAGAGGGCAGAGATGTCGAATTAAAGAACCTAGGAGCAGAACAAGGTAAGAAGGTTGCTTCGAAGGTTGAAGAAACCAAAGAAGAAGCTTCAATGAGTTCTCAGACACAAGACCCCTTAGAAGAAGTGAATTTAGGGGAAGGTTCTGTGCAGCAGCCCACCTATATAAGTGCTTGTTTAAATGCTCTAGACAGAGACCAGTTGTTGGTTGTTCTAAAGAAATACAAAGATTGCTTTGCATGGTCTTACAATGAACTACCCGGATTGGATAGGTCATTAGTGGAACATAGGCTCCCTATGAGGCCTAATTTCAAGCCATACAAGCAGAAACCTAGAAGAATGAGTCCAGAAGTAATTCAGAAAGTCAAGGAAGAAATTCTTAGACTACTCAAGGCAGGCTTTATTAGGACAGCCATGTATGTTGAATGGCTATCTAATATTGTGCCTGTAGTCAAGAAGAATGGCAAAATGAGGGTATGCATTGATTTCAGAAACTTAAATCTAGCAACTCCCAAAGATGAGTACCCTATGCCTATAGTAGATCTGCTGGTAGACAGTTCAGCAGGACATCAGATTTTATCAATGATGGATGGGCACTCGGGTTATAACCAAATCTGCATTGCAGAGGAGGATATCCGCAAGACAGCATTCAGATGTCCTAGAAATATTGGCACCTTCGAATGGGTTAAAATGCCATTTGGTTTAAAGAATGCTGGGGCTACATATCAGAGGGCTATGAACACTATCTTTCATGACCTCATTGGAGGATATCTAGAGTGTTATATTGATGACATTGTAGTGAAATCCCAGTCCATGGAGGAGCATTTGTTTCACTTAGAAGCAGCTTTTGAAAGAATGAGGAGGTTCAAGTTGAAACTTAATCCTCTTAAGTGTACTTTTGGTGTATCATCTGGAAACTTCTTGGGTTATGTAGTGCACAAGAAAGGAATACAGATTGACCAGAATAAAGCTAAAGCCATCATTGAAGCCAGGCCTCCATCAAGTAAGAAAGAATTACAAAGGTTCCTGGGGCAGGTTAACTTTCTTCGAAGGTTCATATCTAACACTGCAGGGAAAACTAAAGTATTTTCTTCCTTGTTAAGGCTGAAAGATGAAGAGGAATTTATGTGGACAGCAGAGCATCAAATTGCTTTCGAAGGTATTAAAGCCTACTTGGCCAACCCTCCAGTGCTGATGCCACCAAAGGGAAACAAGCCCTTGAAGTTGTACATAGCTGCAGCAGAAGATTCATTGGGAGCTTTTTTGGCCCAAGACAATGAAGAAGGCAAGGAGCAAGCTATTTATTATCTTAGTAGGTTTTTAAATTCTTGTGAATGTAAATATTCAGCTGTTGAAAAGCTGTGTCTTGCTTTGTATTTTGCTGCAATGAAATTAAGATATTATCTTTTACCTACAACTGTCTTGGTAATTGCAACCACAGATTTGGTTAAGTATATGTTATCCAGACCTATGTTGAGAGGGAGAATTGGCAAATGGATACTAGTCTTATCAGAATTTTATCTAGAATATGTCCCTCAAAGGGCAGTAAAAGGGCAAGTCTTAGCCAATTTTCTGGCAGACCATCCATCTCAAACAGAGAGCCAAGAGATAATGGAGCTTGGTATGGCTAGTGTTGAGCCATGGCAGATGTGGTTCGATGGATCGAAAGCCAATGGTTTAACTGGAATTGGTATTGTGATTAAGTCTCCACAAGGGGTAGAAACCACACATGGTTTCAGAGTGGATGAAGCCACTTGTTCCAATAACCAGGCTGAATATGAAGCCTTAATAGTGGGGCTAGAAATTCTCATTGGATTACAAGTACATGCAGTTGACATATTTGGAGACTCTCAATTGGTGGTTAACCAAGTGAAAGGGGTTTTCAAATGTTAAAGCATAAGTATTTTGCCATACTATGTTGTTGCATTACATTTGCTTTCTCAATTTCAAATAGCAAATGTAACTCATGTCCCAAGATTCTTGAATAATAGAGCCAATGACGTGGCTCAGAAAGCTTCGAACTTCAAGAGAAGGGATAATACCCAAAGGGACATAAGCCAGACAACATATCAAAAATTGATACCACCTTTGAATAAAAGGAATGTGGTCTTGGAAGTCAATCATAACGACTTACAAGAACAAGATTGGAGGCATCCAATAATGCAGTACTTGGCTGGTCCATCTTCGAAAGCCAGTAGGAGGGTCAAATTGCAGTCCATGCAATATATGATATATGGTAATGCTCTCTATAAAAGGGGGGGAGATGGCTTATTGCTGGAATGTTTAGGCCCAAAAGAAGCATTAACAGCTATGGCTGAGGTTCATGAAGGCATCTGTGGTGCTCATCAACCTGGTGTGAAGATGAGATGGTTGCTTCGAAGGCATTCTTACTATTGGCCAACTATCCTTAAAGATTGCATAGAATATGCAAAGGGTTGCCAAGTATGTCAAAAGCATGGCACAATAAGGCATGTGCCCATAACTGACCTACATGCAGTAGTGAAGCCTTGGCCATTTAGAGGATGGGCCATGGATATGATGGGAAAAATACACCCACCCTCTTTGAAGCATCATTGTTTCATTCTAGTGGCTACTGATTACTTCACCAAGTGGGTCGAAGCCAAACCATACAAGGCTGTAGATCAGACAGAGGTCATTGGATTCATTAAAGACTTGATCCATAGATTTGACATCCCACAAACCATTACTGTGGATAATGGGACTGTATTCGATGGGAAAATGGTGAAGTCTTTTGTGGCAGAGTTTGGAATTAGCCTTGTTAATTCCACACCTTATTATGCACAAGCCAATGGTCAAGCTGAATCATCCAACAAATCCTTGAAAAAAGGAATACAAAAGGTTGTGGAGGATAATCCCAGGGATTGGCATAATCTTTTGTTGGATGTTTTATGGGCTTACAGAACCTTCCCAAGATCAAGCACAGGAGTCACTCCTTATGCCTTAGTATATGGGCATGATGCAGTTTTACCTGTAGAAATTAATGTTAAATCTTTGAGGGTCAGATGCCAAGATCAGTTAGATCCTGAGCAATACCATCAAAGTATGTGTTTGGAGTTAGAAGGCATAGATGAAGCCAGAATTTTGGCATTAAATAGCATTCTTTTACAAAAGAAGAAGGCAGCTAAGAATTATAACAAGAAAGTCAAACACATTGGCTTCGATGAAGGTGATTTGGTATGGAAAACAATACTCCCAATAGGAATTAAAAGCCATAAGTTTGGCAAATGATCACCTAATTGGGAAGGACCATATCAAATTCATAGAGTTCTGCCTTTTGGAGCATACCATTTGAGAAATCTGAATGGGTATGTACATCCCAAAAAGATTAATGGCAGATATTTGAAGCCTTATTTTCCAACCATTTGGGAAACACAAGGAATAGAATAAATATTAAATACAAAAACATGAGACTGCTCGAATGATGGACAAAAATTTGGTCTTTTATAAAGAATTGAGTACATTGTGCCACAAATTGGCCCAGAAATCGTTACAATGTCTTAATTGTTTTTGTACAATAGATTTCCTATTACTAAGAGAGGGAACTAGCTGAATAGCTGTAGCCATGTCTTCTTTGCGATCGGCCAGTTCTTGGTTAGTGATTTGCAATTTAGTGTCAGTTCGAACTAAGGCCTGGTTTACTGCAGCTAACTCCTCTTCAAGTTGAGCTTTCTTTTCCAGCAGCTGGATTCGAAAGTGGGAGGCAGAGGAGTGTTGTTCTTTCAGAGTTGATACTTCGGTATGCACCTGAGAAACAAAACTCTGATCCCTAACTAGCTTCTCGTCCGCAGCCTTAGCAGCATGACAGATGTTAAGATAGAAATCAACAGTAGCTGCTGCCTGAGATAGATGACTTGAAGCATTCATGCCAGACTGCTCAACAATTTTACAGCATTGAAGGAATCCATTTCTGATTATTGGCCTTTGCAGAGCCTCGAAGGGAATCCTTGAGAAAGAAGTTAGCAGTTCTAGGCATGTGTCTATATCTATCAAAGATGAAGAAGGTTTGCTGCTGGAGGAAGAACTCTAAAAAATCTCTAGCAAAGAATCAGCCAAGACTAGTGGCTCAGCTTCAACATTGAATGTTGGAGAGGTAGAGGGTATGTCAAAAAGACTGGCTAGTTTGGCTTCAAAGATGTCTACCTCATCCATAGACATGAAGGATGCAGAGAGTGTTGCGGGGGAAGACACAAAGGACTGCATGGGAATAGGAGAAATGGGTGGAGCATCTTTGGCAGCCTCTATGGTCTTAGCCACCAACGAATCAAGTGAAGAGGGGCTGGAAGTAGGCAAATGTGATGAATTGAGAGTTGGAGAGCTACCAGCACCCTCAATGGGGAAGTTAGCTGCCTTCGAAGAAGAGAGAGCAGTTGGAATGTCCTTGGAAAGAGAAAGAGAAGCAAGGCTCGAAGGGATAAGCTCAGGGGTTGTTGCTGCAAAAGAAGAAATATAAAGTAATGTCAAGTCTCAGCATTAAAGATTCGACAAGAAAAGAATAGAGGCATGAAAGAAGTTACTTGTTCTAGAAGCACTGGCACTGATAGGAAAGCTGCGGAGGGAGCAATGTTCGGTAGCCTGTTGCCTTCTTGCCATTTCCCTTTGCAATGCATCGGCAGCAGCAGCTTCCTCTCTTAGAATTTGTTGCTGCCGTCTCTTCTCAACCCTTTCGAAGACAATTATGGCTTTGGAATGTTCTTGTTCCGCGGCCTTGGCAGCTGCCTCATGAATGGGATCTTCAACCGAGGCGGTGGTTGAAGCAGTCACTTTCCTTCTCTTTTCTATTGCTTGGGCAATTGTCTCAGAATCAGAGTCCTCAGCAAAGTCAGAAGGAGAGACAGTAATCTTTCTTCTCTTCTTTCTTTGAATTAACATTGTCTGCTCCTCAATTGTCTTCTCAGCTTCTGCAGTCTGAGATTCGGATTCCCTAAGAATAAGCTCCTCTACCTTCTTAGCAGCTGTTTCCTCTTGAACCAAATCAGTCACTTTTTTCCCACTTATCAAGGGTGACTCGTGCCCTTGATCTGCTTCTTCTTCTTCTTCTTCTTCTTTTTGTGCCTCAGTTGTTTTCTTTTCAATCTCGAACAGTTTCCTCTTTTTTTGCTGCTGACCACCTTCACAGAAGAAGAATTAAGAATAAGATAACCAACATTATAGAGATAGTCTGAGGAAAGAAAACAAGGGTATATACCTTTCTTCGAAGAACCCCGAGTGATTTTAGGAGAAGTTGAGGTAGGAGGAATGGAGTGAGTCGGAAGAGGCACAGTGGAAGGAGTGACAATCCCAGCTCCTTTGGGCTTGGATACATCTAATACCTTTAGTAGGTTTTGAGGTGAAATGGCTAAATAGACTTCCATATTGTTCACCCACCAATTTTGGTATCTCTTCAATATAGTACCTTGAGGAATGAAAGGGGTGTATTCAAAATTGGCCAAGTCATCCATAAACTTGAAGGTTGCCTCTTCTAACCTCGACTTCCGGACCTTCAAATCCCTCCTAGTGAGGCTCAGGTTGGTGTTGCTGCAGAGAGGTATTGGGACCCCTTGTGTGAAGCCAAATTGTCTAGCAAACTGAGCAGGACAATACGGCTCAGCTATGCATTTATAAGCTCTGGGGTTCGTGTAGGAATCAAAAGGGAAGCCCATATATCCTTGTGAGCAGGTGAAGCACAGAGCCTGCCACTTAGGAAATTATTCAACTAAGTTGGACCAATGCTGGGTTCGAAGGGGCGGAAATGGTGAATAGCAAAGGTAACTGGAAGTTGATGAAAGAAAGAGAAATAGAAGGCAAAGGTAGAGGGGGAAAGTGAAGCATTGGCCAGTCTTATGCCATGGGTAAGAGAATGTAGCCTAGAAAATTTAAGACATTTTGATTTTAATTCAGTAAAATAGGCAAAAAGCCAAAGCTGAAGTATCCAGAATGACCCTCCTTGATTAGCATCTAAGGGTTTTTCACAAAAGAGGGAGCAAACTCTATATACATGGCCTAGAACATATGGGGCCAGGGCTACCCTTTTCTGCAAAACAAGGGCTTTGGCAAGGGGAGCAAACTCAGGCATAATCCTCTGAGATGATGTGCAAAAGAGGAATTTGCAAAGCCAATACAACAAGAAGGAAAAGAACTCCCTGTCAGTTACCAGACCCTCCCTTTTATTCTCAGCTTTAACAAAATCACTGTAAGATGAGTTAAGAGAGGGGAGGGAGAAAGGGACTGCTAAATCGGGAAAGTCTGGTGTAATGGGAGTGCCAATAGGGGATACTCCTAGTAAATGGCAAATATCAAGGATAGTAGGGGCCATCATCCCACATCTAAATTGAAAGAAATTGAAAATGGGGTTCCAGAAACATAAAGCAGTAGGAACTAGAAAGGGGTCTTCTGAGATAGTTACCCTAGAAAGTCGAAGAGCATCGAGAAGACAGAGCTCTTGAAGGTCCAGTGTCCTAGCAGGAACAACCCGGTCGTACCACTCTTGCCACTCCGGTCTCATCGTGGGCCAGCATCGGTGAGGGCGATTGTTCTTCCAGTTCCTCCAGTCGAGGCCACCTTCATAAAGGAGACATTGGTCCTCCAGACGTGGATATAAGGTTGGGAGCTCAGTAAGGACCTCCTTGAATATTGGTCCAAGCACGTAGTCTTGCTGCTCATGGCGACGAGGGACAAAGATACGCCCATCGATAGCGCTTTTTTCCCCAGCCTTATACTTCTCACATTCTGCGTCAATAAGCCTCTTCAGAGCTACAGATGAGCTCACACGCTCTATGACTGGTACTTTTGGTGAAGAAGAAGCCATTGATAGTACGCTTTGTCAGGAAATGAGTAAGGAAGAGAGGGTTAACAGGAGATCGGTAGGGTTTGTGTGTTGAAAGAGTAAGTGATTTCAGAATACGAAACAAAGGGGTTTTTAAAAAACCTTTGTGTCTGAAAAATATATTACGTGAGTCGTTAAGTACTAAAAAGTACGAATACGAAGAGTTTCCCTCAATATTGATACTTTTGGAGGGAAAAACACAACTCAGATGCTGAGACTAGCTTCGAAGGAGGGTATTTGGCTTCGAAGCCAAATTTTGGCGCCAGAAATCAAACAACGACGGCTTCGAAATACAGGAGCCGGCTTCGAAGCATACTACATGCTTAAAGGTGCTAGAATGCTTGAGTATTGGTCTACTTTGAAGAGTTAAAGACCTGTTGAGGGTTATTAATCAAAGTTACGACCTTCGAAGCAAATCCTAGGACTCTTTAAGGGTAAGGAGCACTGTTCGAAGCATCAAAACCAATCATTGGTTTGTATAAAAAGGAAAATTATCTGTTAAACTAAAACAGCATGGACTACTCTTCGAAGTCAAAATGGTCAATTTAAAATTGACTGACTATATCAACCATGACCATGCATTGGTTAAAGTTGTTAAATTCGAAACACTAATTCCAGATGATATCAGCTAGAATTGTCAACTTTACTCCATAAATTGGAAAAAGATATGTTGGTTATTGTTAGTGTTTCATTAAAAACAATTAAGTCCAGATTCTAAGGATGAGATTGTTCAATTCGAAGCTCTGAATTGGCTTTTAAAGACAAAAGGAAACAGAGTCAAACAAAATCAAATGCAAGAAAACTTTGTTTGTATTCAAGCCAAGGCAATTACATCAAGTAACCCTATCTGGGTACAAACTCAAGCTCATAAAAGTAAGGAATAGAGTAAATGACAAGATCATGAAATTTGATCCAACAGTGATCGACAAATTTCTGTTCTTTCTTTATTATATCTCCTATTTCTTCTAATGTTGGCTGCATAAGTTGGTGTGCTCTCACTTCATAGTAGAGCTCTTCAGCCTTTATTTCGAATGCTTCCTCTCTCAATTGTTGTTCCACTTCATCTAGGACCAAATCATCCCAATACGCAGAATCTTTATTCTTGAAGTCATCGAAGTCTTCGATGAAGTTTTCTGCTTCGTACTGGGCATGAATTCGGAGAGATGAAAGTTGATCCAAAGATTGGATGGTGACCTTGGAATTCTGATGCCAGTGGAGGAGTACCGGAAGTTGGTCCAAGAACATGTGAAGTTCTGCTTGGGCAATGGGATTAAAGACATGTCCCCTAGTCAGAATATCACAAGCCCATTGAAAGTTCTTGAGAGGGATGTCATCCTCAAGAACATTGAAGGGCAAGTGAGAGAAAGCCGCAAGCAGAAGTTGAGTTTGTTTCCGCTTAGCTGGAGTTGGAGATGATGGAGGTTTGTAAGGTGGAAAAATTTTGTCCATGGGAAGGGCAAGCCTTAATTTCTCTGTCCAGGAAAGAGTGGGAGGAGAAGAAGGAGTAGATGGTTCTGCTTCAGAAGATGGAGAAGGTGTGGATGCTTCTATTCCAGAAGGTGAAAAAGGAGGTGTAGATGCTTCTGCTTCAGAAGAGGAAGAAGAATGTGTGGATGCTTCTATTATGGGAGATGGCATGGGGGAGGAAGGAACAAAGGCATTAATATAGTCAAGCCAGTCAGAAGAGCAAATTTTTGCCTTCTTGGCTAAAAATGAAGGGGTAATACCCTTGTGATTCTTCCAGATGCCGGGCAGTGTGCATTGTTCTTGTGGGCATAGAGGATGTGTACCAGGCCACAAGCAGATTCTCCTCCAAACTACGTCGAAGGTCAATAGGCACATAAGGATAGACCACCGAGCTTCGAGCGTAAGAAGGAAAATCTAAAGGGTCAGTAAACTCAACAAAATGGTGATTAATTCGTTCCCTCAAGTCCCAGGACTCAGGTGCTGACCAGTTTGTCCATCCGGAAACCCCAGAAGATGAAGAAGTTGTAGCTTCATCCCAAGTAGAGGTTTGTGAAGAAGAACTTCCTAAGTCCATATTTGCAACTTGTTGAAGCAAAGGCTTGAGAGTAGTTCGTTCAAAGTACAAGGGGAGTTTAGAGGAAGAACTTCTTGTATCTGTAAATTTGTAAATCAAAGGATTAAGGGCAATGTGTTCGTAGTCCAAAGGTTGATAATCTGCAAAAGCCTCTATGACCTGAATATAGAAGGGCGGGTAAAGGTGGCTAATGAATGCGCGAAGATTCTTTCGAGGGGAAACATCATTACTCAATGGCTCTTCGTATGCTTGATCAGTAGAGTGAGAAGTTGATTGAGCCATAGTCCGTTCAAATGCTAAAGGTATTGGGATGTTCGATAAATTGAGAGATAATGCAAATGATCATCAAATAGGTGACGGTTATATTTCCTGAAGATAGATTCCATGCACATTCCAAAAGCGCGGGAAAAGCTTTTGATCCACTAATATCTCCAAGTATTGGGTATATTAGTGCGGGGGGTAATGTTGGCTACATATTTTGTAAAAGCCAATTATAGTTCGACACGTGGCAAAGCAAGGATAGTATGTGAAGACTGTTTCAGTCTTCGATCCTGATCGTACACGTGGCAGTGGAAATTGGTTCTCACGTGATCTGAGTAGCATAGGATCAATAAAGAGATACAAGATGACGTGGCTTCAACGGTTGCTCATATTCAAATTCAAATATAAGAGGGAAGTTCAACTACAAGGAAAGGCGTAGTGGAGCTACTTCTAAGGCAGCATGATCAGCAATCATGGAGGAGCGGTTCGACAGTTTGAAGTGCAATTCGATGGTCATCCTTGAGGAGTATAAATAGCAAGGAGGTCCTCAGAAAAAGCCCCCAGACTCAGATCATACAAACCAGTCTTAGTTTACATATTTTCTTTCCCAGTTTTTACATTTCCAGTCTTTACATTTCTTGCACTTTAAATACCCGTTCTTTACATTCTTGCACTTTAAATACCTGCACTGCACTTCGATTCATAGGAGTAGTTTCAAGTAGATCCAAGTAGACTGTTGCTGTAAACCTCTTCGAGGCTGAGTTTGGACCATTGTAAGTGTTCATGTTAATGAAATACTTCGATTGTTCCTCATATTAATTGTTATTTCTCTTAAATTCTCCTGAGTTAAGCCACCAGTAAAAGTCCTCTTCATTGAGGCTGAAAGAACTATAACACAATCGTCTGATAATTGGTTGGCAATTATAATTTCTGTAAGGACTGATTGATCCTTGCTGGCACGCTCGCATTTACCAAAATACCCTTCGAAAGCCAAAAAGCTAACAATAATCGATTTGGGAGGTCTTTAGTGGCCTCCCTTGTTGGCATAAAATAAGCACCTTCTTTTTTTGCATATTTGATTTTTGACTCTGAAACAATGCAAGAATGTTTCCCTCTGTCGGATTTTGCCCTAGCCAAGAGAGTTGCTTCTTGAATTAATGTTGTTTAATGTGCTCTTAGGTGACTGGTTTCAGCAGAAGAGCTTTCCTGTTTCCATGAGTTTTTACATGAATCTTGTTTGGAGAAGCAATGTAGGAGAAAAAGAATGTACTTGTTTCCAACCAATTCACAACCATTCCTGCCTCATTAATGATGTAAGAAAATTTTCAAGTTCAGGACATATGTAGATTTATGATTGATAAAAAAAAAAATAAAAAGGAAAGAAAAAAGACATTTGTAGATTTATAACTCACCATGTTGGGTTTATGGTTTTATATTGATAGATAACACCAAATTAGGTGAATTTTTATAGTAGTTTTATTAGGAAAACAGTAGATTTTTACATAATGGACAGATATGTGTCCAGTATTGTGAAAATCGTCTGTGCACATATGCTTTCTCCTTCTATGGCCACTTTCCTTTGATGTGTTCCAAAATGAAGAGAGAAATTGTAAAAAGGTTCCGTTTGGAATCGCTTAGAAATTAATTTTTATGATTATAGCTGTTTTAATTATTAATTTAAAAGAATTAAAATAAGTCGTAAATTTATTTGGTGTAGCTTTTGATAAGCAATCGCATTTTTATTTGTTGTGCAAATTTTCATAATGTTGTCAAAAATTATAATTAAAACAAAGGAGATGAGACTCTCTTGTCTATATGTTAAGATTTTAAATAAATTTAAACAAAAAAAGAAGTTACAAATTGACACCTATAATGGTTCCTTCTCCTTCAAGTTTTCTCCTATATCATTGTGGTGTCTTTTCTTCTCAATTCTACTTTCTGGCAGTGTCCAAAGTACGACGACGGTGGCGGAGTTGGGTAGCGGCATTGGGAACGACGGATTTTCAAGCAGATTTTCCTTAATTCGATGCATATCTTGCTTTTCAAACCGCAATTTTGACAAGATCGGTGATTTTTTCTAGATCATAGTTAGAGTTTTTTGATGATTTTGTTGTTTGTTTTTTATTTTGTTTTTCGTCTGATTGTATGATTTGTATGACCCTTTAAAGTCTTATTTCTATATGTTGTTGTTTTAATATAAATGTTTTCTATGTTTTCAAAAAAATAAAATAAAATTATAACTTAAGAAAATTTATTTATTTATTTATTTTTGGTCAAACAAACTTGAAAAGTCAAATTATCTATAGTGCAAAATTATAATTAAACAATATTAATTTACTTTTTAAAATAAATTAATTAATTTATAAGTGCTACTAGAAAGCAAAAATGAAAAAGAATACTACCTTAGCAATTCTAGGCTCTCGTGACACATTTTCCCACATATTAGGAAGCAAGAAGCATATTCCATACGCAAAACAGTCCCACATGATTTTGTCTTTGTTCTTTTTTTTTTTTATTCAAGATTTTGTCTTGTTCGTTGATTACAAGTTCATGTTAAAGCGTGAGGCTTTGGACTTAATTAAGAAGTCATTTGCAACAAATTAAAAAAAAATCAATTTTTTGACTTTTTAATTTTTTTAGTCAAAAAAATCAAAAAGTCAGATTTTTACTAACTTTTCAAAACACCCCTTAAGTGGTCTTATAGTCATATTTTGGAAGAAAAATGTTATAGGTCTTAAATTTTTTATCAAATAAATAATCAAATGTCTCGTATAGGTGTGGAGTCTATTTTTTTGTGAACCCTACACCATATGAAACATTTAATCATTTGTTTAGTAAAAAAATTAGCATTCCTAACATTACTCATTTTTGAATGTGGTGGTGCGGAAAGGTCATTAAATTGTATTTAAAATTGTGAATTATATTATTTAAAATTAATAAAAAATTATGAGTTGTTCCATATTTTAATAATATATGTACAAAATTGGACTCCATCAAACTCTATCAAAATCATTTTATCAAGTCTATCAGGGTAACATAGCGTTTCAATCATTTTTTTAGTACTTTTTTTGCTAAAATATAATGTAAAAAAAAAATCAATATATTTTGAAAAGACTTTTAAGTTTTTTACCAAAAAAAAAAAAAATACAAAAATAGAGTGAATGAGAAGAAATTTTTTACTTTTTTTTGTATGAGTTAAATTGTTTTTGGTATTTTTGGTATTTTTTAAAATTTTTTTAACTAAAATAATCTTGTCAAATGACCACTGAGAATTTAATTAGCATAATTTAAATTTTGGGAACCAAAATGAAACATTGTTTATACATTAAGGATCAAATCAACATAATTTAAATATTATGGATCAAATGAAATATTGTCTATAAATTGGGGATTAAGTTGATATAATATAAATATTAAAAATTAAAACCACACAAATTTTGAAATTTAAAAACAAAAAATGTGAATAATTCTAAAAATTTATATTTTTATTTATTGATGTGACATTTATTATATTATAAAAATATTTATATTTTAATTTCTAAAATTTTATTATTAAATGACATATCAATTAAATTTGTAAAAGTTGTTGAATTATATATATTATTCTCTTTTAGAGTATTGTATATTCATATATATATATATATATATATATATATATTGTATAAAACAATATGATTAAAATTTAGGGAGAAGGTTCTTGGAGTGTATTAATTGGGCTCGTAGAGTTTATCACGAGTCTCATTTAATTATTCAAACCGTTCATTTTTTAGTCCACAATATTTAGATCATTTATTAAAAAAATTAAATTAATCTGATAATTATAATTATGTTAGTTTATGACATTTATTTGCAAAAAAATGAATGACATATTATTTGAAAACTAACATCATTCATTTTTCGACATATTATTCAATTGATTTGATTTTTTACATGGACATGCACACATTGTGTATAGAAAATGAACAATTTTTTTTAATAGAAAAAATGACGCTTTGTGAAGGCATCATAATATCCGTAGGTCTTGACCTTAGGATAATTGGTTGACGACCAAATTTAATCCAATCTATAGAAATGAACAAAAAATAAAAATAAAAATAAAAAAACAGTTAGATCATTAATTTGGGACATATGATAGGTCTCACAAATCCAGTATCTTTAATTCACAAAGTGGAATAGATAGAATCTGCCCTCAAAATTTGGACATTTCTTATTTATTTATTTATTTAAAAATTGATAAAATACTCCAATTTTTTAAAATATAAATCAATAGGTTACTATCATGTACTTACACATAACTCGAAGGGTTAGTTTAAGAGGTCAACACTTGGGTGTAGGGGTATACTTTCAAATTTGAAACTTTCTAAGTATAAATAATGAAAAATGATTTGGAGCTCTAAAAAAACACCTCTAATGCACGTTTAATTTGTCTTTTTCTTCTCCTATTTTTGTCTTTTACTTCACTATTTTTTTTTTAAATTCCCAAACAGCTCATTAGAGCTGTACGGCAGGACCTCTAATTAGAGGTCTGCAGCAGGATTGATAAATAATTTATGGAGACCTAGTTCATAGAATTTTTTAACCCTAATTTTAGTTGAAACCTCACTAGTAGAATGGTGGGATTCGTACCTTATCATTTTGCGACAAAAGCAAAACAAGGTTGTGGTGTTGTTAAACAAATGAATCAAAACTTGGTTTGGATTGTTTTGTAGCATGACCACGTCGATGCGTCAAGTCTCTTTTCTTTACTTCTCAATTTAATATTTATTAATTAAAATTATAGAATATAATATTTTTTATTAATAATTTAGGTAAAAATGCACGAAATATCGCAAAAAACCCACCGAACCAATTAAAATGGGCCAGTTTTGGTCTATTCCTAAGCCAGAAAGGGTCAGTTCGGTTTTCTATATCAAACGGTACATTGTAAATAGAGTGAACATAGAGTTGTTACCCAGATTTGTATTAATTTATTTGTGGGGTTATTACTTTTTAAGACTAGATTTTTCTTAAAAGCAGTAGTAAACTTCTTGTTTTTGTTTTGATAATGATTATGGGCTGATATTTATAGAGTTGATGCTTTCTATTTTGTTAAACATATTAGTCTTTTTGTTATTATATATATATATATATATATATATATTTTGTAGCTACTGATTTTATTAAAGAATAGGGCCTAAATTTCATTTTCTAGTAGACCAAACCAAAAGCCTAAATCGCACCAAACTGAACCTAACCGATGATCACAGTTTGATTTGATTTTTCTATTATAATTGTCTATCTCAGTTCTGTGAAATAATAAACCAATATATTCGATTTTTGTGTACAGTTGTCTACAAAACTGAAAACTGATCGTACAAAACCGCACACATTCCTAATTTTAAAAAATATCTTAACAAGTGATAAATAATATGGAGCAATGCTCTATAATCATTTCAAATAATCACTATTTATTAGTTAGCTCAACTAAAACTAAACAAAAAGTCTACAGTCACAAAAAAGTGATTGTCCATAATTTTATATTTGTGGTAAATAAAAGTTATGGAACTGAGTCTTAAGTAATTAATGTTAAATTTTTTTTTTTTTGGATTTATTTGCTTGGTGGTGCTACATATATTAATTGGTATATTAATTAGTGTACTAACATATAGTATGACATTGTCACGCCAAAATTATGACCCCATCCATTATACGAATTATAAAAATTTAAAACCTTTAAAATTATGTCACACTATCTATTAATATATTAATTAGTGCTTATAGTATGATTTGGATTCTATTAATATATTAATTGGTGCTTATAGTATGATTTGGATTGTAGTATTGTTGTAGCGAAAATCTACTGGAAGTTGGAACCATGTAAAGTAACTCATAGATGGCTTATAATTTACTGGAATGGTGTAAATGAACTCACAAATACCTTTTTAATTTTAAGTTACTCGTACTGACCTCTCTTAAACTTTAAAGTAAATACAGTAAGATTTATAATTTTGACACAATTACATTGATACCGTTTGGTATATTTTCAGTTTTCTGTTTATATTTACAAAAATTTTAAAAATTCAAATAAAAACTTGTTTGGTAACTTTTAATTTATAAATCAGTAGTCTCAGTTTATAAATTTGGTCAAAAAATGTATACTCAAAAAATATATTTCTGTTTTGAGTTTTTTTTTTTTTTTTACCACCCAACACTAGCCACCACCCGCCACCATTTTCTACCACCGTCTTCCGCCACCACCACCCACTACCCACCACCCACCACTCACCACCCTCCTGCCACTACCACCCACCACTCACTACCCACTAGCCACCACCATCCATCACCAGCCACCACCCACTCGCCACCAGCACCCACTCCTCGCCGCTACCACCACTACCACCCACCACCCACCACCCGCCACTACCATCCACCGCCCGCCACCACCACCTGCCACCTACCCGCCACCACCACTCACCACCCACCTGTCACCACCATCCACCACCCACCACCACCAGCCACCAACACCACCAGCCACCTGCCACCACCCACCACCACCACCACACCACCCATCCACCACCACCACCACCACCCGCTCACTACCACCCGCCACCGCCACCCACCCACCCACCCACCACCACCACCACCCGCCACCCACCTGCCACCACCACCCGCCGCCACCCACCTGCCACCACCCCCACCACCACCACCACCACCACCACCACCCCACCCGCCACCGTCACCCACCCACCCACCCACCATCACCACCCGCCACCACCACCCATCCGCCACCCGCCACCCACTTGCCACCACCACCTGCCACCGTCACTCACCCACCCACCACCGCCACCTACCCGCCACTACCTACTGCCACCCACCATCCGCCACCTATCTGCCACCACCACCCGCCGCTACCACCACCACCACCACCCACTCGCTACCACCCGCCACCCACCACCATCACCCATCCACTCACCACCACCACCCACCCGCCGCCACCCACCACTACCCGCTACCCACCACCCACCGTCACCACTTTCCACCACCGTCTTCCGCCGTCACTTGCCATCACTTGTCATTTCTCATTCTTTTTTATATTTTTAAATTTTTTTAAACATTTTGTCAATTACCAAACGCGTTTGTAGTTTATGTTTTTCTAAAAATAAACAAAAAATAAACAAAAACCAGTTTATAAAATTTTTGTAAATATAAACTGAAAACGTAAACGTTACCAAACAGACCCATTAGGTTTCCTTATTTTGTATTTTCATCAATAATTCATTACTTATATGGGTAAAAAAATGATATTATCAATACTTTTACACTGAAATGCATTTTTTTTATCCATGTTTCACCACATCATCTGCATTAATTTTAGTTTTTTTAGTTTTACTGAAAGAAAAATTGTTATAATTATGTAAAAAACTATCAGATTTGTTGTATTTTTTTCAAACTTTAAAATTGTGTTTGGATTATGAATGAGATTTGAAAAGAGAAACATAAAGTGGGGTGATATGTACCTACCTTTCTTTTTTCCTTTCAAATTTTTACCAAATTTAGAATCCAAATACAAACTAAGAGAGGTTAATATAATTTACTCCGAAGAGTATCTCCAATCATTCATTAGATATGTCATCAAATTTAAATAAAAATTTGATCAGATATGATGCACTACAATCCTTTCATCAAATATGGCTAGTCGACCGGCCGGTTGTCCGTCTAGAGTAAATTTTTATCAAATTCATTCCAACAGTCACCTATAAATTTGATGAAAAGATAAATGCTCCCTTCATTTGATGAAAAAGGTACTGCTTCCTTCATTTGATACCAAACTAATGAAACGATTGGAGTATCGTTTTTATCAAATTTAAATTTGATGAAAGATCTAATGAAGGATTGGAGATGGTCTAACTCATTTAGTGTAAACACAAAGAGTATTGAATATTTGGAAGAACCAAGTATTTTTTCAAAGGAGGTGGATTTCTCTAGTCTACAACTTGAAATGGATGACACTATTTAGGTCCGTAATGCTCACTACAAGTCCCGTGTCATTTATTTCATTATTTTGTATTTCCTTTATAAAAAAAAAATTAAATCGATTCAATAATCCTAACATATTTAACTTATAACGTTTTGTCATTAAAAAATTATTGATAATCATATATTTAAAAATAAATAATTCATATTATTACGATTTCTTTATCTTAATACTATCCCCCATTTTTTTTTTTAATGGAGAAATTACCATTTAGTAGTAATCTTTAGCAATTATTACACATTAATAAAAAAAATATGATTTTAATTATTAATACTTAGGGTAAATTATAAATACAACTTCTGAGGTATGCTTCAAATACGAATTGTTCCTTATGATTCTGAAAATTACATCTTATCATTTGAAGTTTCTAATTTCATAATAAATTATCCATTTTATTAATAAATCATTAAGTCAATTAACAATTTTTAATGATATTAGAAATTTATTTCAATTAATAATTCAGATAATTTTATTATTATAGAATTTATCTTTTCAGTTAATTCTGTTAAATAAAAAATTATGACAATAGGGTATTTGTAATTTTTCAAACTATAAGGAGTAATTCATATTTTAATTTTTGAAAAATGTATTTATAATTTATTATAATATTTATAATATTTATCAATTTTTTGAAAATTTACCCAAAAGTCCCACCTTAGAATCTTGCATACTCATAAATACTTTTTATTTTTTATGATCACATAAGTCCTATTATTTTCAAAAGGTATTCCATGAGATTCTTTTAGATTTATTTTATGAGTGATTCTACTTACACGACTAGTTTACCTCTTTACACCCTCCATCTCATTACACCACTAAAAAAAATGTTATTCTCATTACACCCATTATACTACCACAACTAATCTTAAACTAAAAACTCTTCATAACTCTTTCAGTTTTGTCTGTTTACACTGATAGCTTTTGGTAATACAATGCTAAAGACTTTGAATTACTCTAGTGTTGTGTTACCAAACAAACTAAGGCTGTGTTTGGACAAGCTTTTTAAATGTGATTCCACCCCTTCCCCTAAATCCTCTGTTTGGATAGAGTGTTAAAAAATTAATTATAGCACCGTTTTCAAAACACACTTATGATTCACGTTTGGCAACTGTTTGCAGGACAAACTCTCACCTGTTCGTACACAAGCTCAATTTTCTCCATTCTGAAAAGGTTCACGTGCCAAAGAAGAGCAAAGCTGAAGATGTTTCACGGGTGAACTGCAGCTCTTCAATTACTTCCTTTTCTCTTTGAACGAGTCTCTGACCTTTTAATCCAGACAATGATTGCAAATCGATTCCTTTCCACCCATAAATTGGCATCGACGAGCTCCCACAAATCAAGTTGTGGTCGATTCACCATCTGAGCAATGAAACAACGACAGCAAAGAGGTATAGTTTCATAAATTTCTGTACAGAAATATATATGGATTCTGTAACTTATTGATTCTGTGCTTACTTCTAAAATGTGTCTGCTATAGATCAAACTTGTGAAGCCTTTTCTTGAATCAGAGGGCGTCCAAAGAAACGCAGATCAATTAGCTGTACCCACTCCATCACCGGTGACAATTATTCAACTTTTGCTCTTGTGGTATGTATGTCCTTCAGTCGATCTGTTGTGGAATAGCTGAGAAATGTAATGGGTTAGCTCTGATTTAGGCAAAAATTGGTTGAGTCAGTCATCCACCAGGACTTCCGGTCAGTCGACTGCCAGCTGTTTTGGTTCAGCTACTTCTTGTTCTGCTTTTGGTTTCATCTTCTGCTCTTCTTCTGCTTTCTTATAAGAATGTTTAAATTTCAATTTCCCAGCACTCTTGAAGTTTTGTTGTGATTAATCTTCATTTATCATATTTAAATTTTGATTTCCCAGCACAATTTTGTTGTGATTAATCTTCATTTATCATATTTGAAGTTCCATATAATTTTCTTGCTTTTTAGTAGTGGATGAGGTTCAATAGAAACAAATTTTTTAGAAGTTAAGGAGAAGTTGTAGAAGGTGTTCTATTTTTCAGTTTCTTGCCTAGGCTTAGTTTAATATAAATTCTGTGTTAGATGGATACCAACAATTCAGATGATAATCAAGACACAAAAATATGGAGCTCTAGAATTGCGTTATGGCTTATTAACATGTTGAGAGACGAGGTGCAAAAAAACCAAGCAAAAGACCGTAGTACCGTCTGGATGCCGAGGCATTGGACCCATTTTGCAAAATAGGTATGGGTTCTGATACACACCAAAACAGGTTAGACAAAAATATCAGCGACTCAAAACTGATTACTTAACTTTCAAGTGGCTTCAGGCACAAACTGGTCTTGGATGGGATCCAATTATAGGCATGGTTATTGCACCTGATGAATTTTGGGATTAGGTATCATATTAACCTGTTCCCTATTATTTAGATTTATTTGTAAAATGTTGTCACACATACCATGCGCTTATGTTCATATTTTCTAATTGGAAGTAGGCATCAAAAAATGTAAAGAAATTCAAGACTAAAACATTTGAGTATCTTCACGAAATGGCCGAACTTGTTGAGCACTGTTGTGCGATATGGGCCTTGGCTCGTGCATCCACACAGGGGGCTCCTAACTCCGATGAAGAGGACGATATGCTTAACAAATTTTGGTCGCCTGGAGCTGGAGGTAGCAATGCGGCTGATGCCATTCCTGTTGATTTGTATGGAGATGAGTACATGGAAATAAGTAAGGGCACAAGTAGGAGAAAGGGCCATAACCAACGTGACAGTGTAATGTCCCAACCCTTCACATGTCATCGATATTGTCTGCTTTGGCCACATCTGCACGGATTTGTTCTTCCCAGTGGGTCACCCATCCCAGAACTACTCCAGCCTAAGCACGCTTAACTGGGGAGTTCTGCTAGGGATTTCACCACCTGGGAAAAGGTCTCGATGCTATATAAGGGTCCAGGTTTTTACTTTTATAGTCTAGGAACTCTCCTTCCATTCCCGATGTGGGACACCAAGACCTTACAATCCACCCTCCTTAGGGTTGCACATCCTCATGCAGTAGCCTGCTAGCTCGCAAGCCCGCCAGCTCGCAAGCTCGCCCACATGCACCGAGAGACACCAGGGTCCCACACTTGATACTTTGGAGAGTCAACTTTGATACCATTTGTAACACCCAACCCTTTACATGTCATCAATATTATTTGCTTTGGGCCACGCCCGCACAGATTTGTTCTTCTTGGTGGGTCACCCATCCCAGAACTACTCTAGCCTAAGCCTGCTTAACTGGGGAGTTTTGCTAGGGATTTCACCATTCGAGAAAAGGCCTCGATGCTATATAAGGGTCCAAGTTTTTGTAAAAGTAAAAACTTAGACTCTTATATAGCTTCTGGGCTATAAAAGTAAAAATCTGGACCCTTATATAGCATCGAGGCCTTTTCCCGAGTGGTGAAATCCCTAGCAGAACTCCTTAGCTAAGCGGGTGTCCCACATCGAGAATGGAAGGGAAGTTCCTGGGCTATAAAAGTAAAAACCTAGACCTTTATATAGCATCGAGGCCATTTCTCGAGTGGTGAAATCCCTAGCAGAACTCCCCCGTTAAGCGTGCTTAGGCTGGAGTAGTTCTGGGATGGGTGACTTACTGGAAAGAACAAATCCGTGCGGGCGTGGCCTAAAGCGGACAATATCGATGACATGTGAAGGGTTGGGGTGTCACAAATGGTATTAGAGCCGACTCTCCAGAGTACCGAGTGTAGGACCCTAGCGTTTCTCGGTGCATGTGGGTGGGCTTGCAAACTGGCAGGCTACTGCACGGGGACATGCATCCTAAGGAAGGTGGATTGTAAGGTCTTGGTGTCCTACATAGGGAGTGGAAGGGGAGTTCTAGGGCTATAAAAGTAAAAACCTGGACCCTTATATAACATTGAGGCCTTTTCCCGAGTGGTGAAATCACTAACAGAACTCCCTAGTTAAGCGTGCTGGAGTAGTTCTGGGATGGGTGACCCACTAGGAAGAGCAAATCCGTGCGGACATGGCCCAAAGCGGACAATGCCAATGACATGTGAAGGTTTGGGGCATTACAGACAGTGGTCGTTTCAAAAAGTCACGGTCAAGTGGCTTTGATAATGTTTGCACAGCTTTCATTGCCTATGTATCGGTAAAGACGGAAGAGTCCTGTGCACGATCAATAGACACGGAGGCTGTAAGCGCAAGTGGTGATGACTATTTTCTTGATGCATGTCAAGATGCCCTGCTTCAGCTGGGAGACATACCACTGCACTATATGTTAAGGCATTGACATTATTCAAAGATAAGGATTGGTGGAAGTTTTTTATGTGCACTCCTGCGCATATGCGCCTATCAATGATCCTAACTTTGTAGTGAACTGTGAAGTTGTGTCTTTGTGGGGTTTGCAGTTTTTTCAATGGTTGTGAAACGTACTTTTATGAGTTAGTCTTTTTTTTATTTTAATTAATTAATTAATTTATTTTCTGTTTCATTCATGTCTTCTGATTTTTTTTTTCCTTTTTAAATTCATGTTTATATTTTCTACTTCTGTCATCCGCTTGTCACATAAATATACTGCATATAATGATTCATGTCCCATTTATTTCTATCCATTTTCTATTTGTATTATCATCTGCAACTTCATTGATTCATGTCCCTTTTTCCTATTTCCCATTCAAATTTCTATCTATCCCGTTTTCTGTATCAGCATGTCAAACAAGATGACCAAATGTTAACATGTATACATTGAATGTATATTTCAATTAAAATCAATACTTAAATGACTAAGGCCAACTAATTAATTATAGAAGCTAATTAATTACAGAGACATTATTTATCCTCTTTGTAATAAGTCAGAATAATTGTGCTTCTATTGTTATGTAGCCAAAACACAATGTCATCTGATACACAAAATAATGCAATGGTAAGCTCATTAGAGGAGGATGACATTATGGAAGATTTTATGGACTTCTTGGTGATTGCTTCTATGAATGAACATGTGAATGCATCAACCACAAGACAACTGCAGCAAACTTGCCTATTCAAAGGTGATGATTACATATTCAGTTTATTAAGTGGCCACCTTGAAACAATGATGGATATCATGCGAATGGATGCCCCAACCTTCATTTCATTGAAAGAGGCCTTACTTCAAAATGGCCTTGTCAATATTGAAAAAATGCATATCAGTGTGGAGGAATCACTTGCCATTTTCTGATATACATGCGCACAAAATGACCGGTAGAGGCTACTAGCTGATAGATTTCAACACTCCATTGAAATGATTTGTCAGCACATTAAAATCATTATGCGGGCACTATGAAAGCTTGCATCAACGATTATCAAACCACGAAACCAATCGGAAATATCGGCAAAAATTTTAAATGATAGGAGGCTTTACCCTTGGTTTAAGGTATGACTAAATGTTCGACTTGTAAATTTGCAATAACGTAACGAATAAATTTGATTTTTATTTTTCCAAAGTCAAATCTATGTTTGAGACGCGTTTACGCGTTTGACGGAAAACTTCTAATATGATGTAGGATTGGGTTGGTGCTATCGATGACACATTGGTGGACGCGTGGGTCCCTACCTCAAGACAGAACACATTCCGTGGTCACAAAGCCACGATAGCACAAAATGTACTCACAGCTTGCAACTTCGACATGTTGTTCACATTTATTAATTTTGGATGGGAAGGTAGTGCCCACGATGACGCAATTTTAGTTGACTCACTTACAAGAGCTGATGTACATTTCCCACACCCACCTCATGGTCAGTGTTACAAAATAAGATACTGTACTTTTGTTTGTACGATTTTTGTGTACATGTATTTGACGGAGCGTTACAAACATTATTCACATGTAGGCAAGTATTATTTAGTGGATGCCGGGTTCACCAACACGTCAGGATTTCTTGCCCCATTTTGTTCACAACGCTATCACTTGCAAGAGTTCCATGGCCATCATTATTCTGGACCCAAGGAATTGTTTAACCACCGACATTTGTCATTACGGAATGTCATAGAAAGAAAATTTGGGGTACTGAAGAAACGCTTTACAATATTGCGGTCCATGCCTAATTACAAGTCAACACAATGAGAACCCCTCGTCATTGCATGGTGTGTAGTGCACAATTGGATCCGTTTGCATGCAGCTATGGACCCATTTTTTATGGAAGTCGATAATAAAATGGCAGCTGAAGCGGCTGCAGACGGGTTTGGTGGAGGCTAAGCTAAGTATGTGGATCTGTCACAACATGGGTTGACGTACCAATCGAACTTGAGGGATACAATTGCTAATGCTATGTGGGTAAATCATGTTGGTCATAGGTAGATGTGTGATGTCAACAAATAATGTGAACAAATGTTTGTTATGAGTTTTATGTATGTATTATTTTTGTTATTTGTAATGTGTGAAATGCAATTGATCAAATGTGTCTCGAACCAAATTTTGTTTTTGATTTTTGACAAATACTTCTTCATTTTGGAAGAGTTCCTAATGCAAAAATTGACTAAAATTGGAGATGCCTTAACCATTTATTACTGTAAACATTAAATCCATTTACAATAAAACATAGTGATTTTTTTTTGATTAATTTTGACATTTTCAGTACATTATTTGGATATTTTCATAAAAAAAAAAACTTTTTGAATTCATCTACCCCGGATAGAAAAAAAAGCATCTAATATAATTTACAAAAAAAAAAAAAATCACTACAGACATATTTTTGTTGGATATTTAATATAAAAAAAATGATTTATTCGGAAGATTTAAAACAGTCCAAAATTTAAAATGAATACATAATGGTCCTACTAAAGGGTTCACAAAGGTTACGTAATATCAAATGTGGTACCAACTTATAAATGAGACGTAAATTCTCAAACCTATAATTAGGTGGTATGCACAAATTACATCTGATGGGAAAGTTCCCATGAAAAATGAATGGATAAACTACTAATGGGTTTAATAGTCAAGATTCATTCAAATTAAATTTCGTTGAAAATAAATTTTAATAAAATTATAGTTACAAATAATTTTATTTGACGATTTTTTGTATATGTCGTTAAATATTAACAATTAGTGACTTTTTTTATCACGATTTTTATCAATTGTCGTTCAGACTTACAATTAGTGACGTTTTTGTATAATGAAATTTTCAAACTGTCGCTAAAAATTAAACATGTGAAATACATTTTTGTTGTGCACAAATAAGATAACGAGAATTACATATAAAAAAAATAAAAAATGAATGAAAACAAAATTTCAAATATAATGCAAAATTATTTGTTTAATTGTACATAGAATTTTATGTTTATTGATTCAAAACCAATTCAACAAACTTTTTAAATACATACAACTTTGTCAACGTTAAATTCAAAATATTTGATACAGAAAAATATTTATTCAATATGAATAACACAGAAACAGTGCATATTATTTAACAAATTCTGTATTTTTTTTAACTTCTATAACCCACGTACAGATTTTTTTTTTATCAAATTTTGTTACCCACGTAAAAAAGTTTTTTTATTAAATATTTTAAGTCACAATTTGTTTATATTAAATATGAAGAACACATAAATAGTGCATACTAAAAAACAAATGCTGTATTTTTTTAACAAATTTTGTAACCCAGGTACTATGTAACCCATTATATACAAATGTTTGTTTATTAAATATTTTAATTCATAATTTTTTTTAATTCAAAATATAATTTGTAACGCCCTCAAATTTAGACATAAATTATTCATTCACAAGTTCCACGAACATAAAGAAAAGAGTACATTTTCATTCATCAGAGTCTCCTCTACAAAAATATTACATGTTGCCAACAAAATATATGCCCTACGGGCTTACAGGTTTCCAAGTTATCACTTGGTTACAACAAAAGAAGAGTTCTAACTCTATACATGAAAAATCCCTCGGCTTGAGTATACATTTAATTAACAAAACCAAATATCAAAAGGGAGTCTTCAACTCCTAAACCTCCCAAGCTAAGACCTTGGAGGTGGCATATCATCTGTACCTGAAAATTTGTGTCCCAAGTAGGGTGAGCCGATGCCCAGTAGAGATATCCTAAACAACATATGAGAATTAACTAAAACATTAGCATTCGATAAATGTTTAACATTTATGAACCATCATAAACCTTTTCAGTAATCAATTAACATTGATACCCACATTTCAATTTACTTCTAGTCATTACCCAAGTCAATTCATTGACACAATTCATTATCATATAAACAATTCAAAATGAGACTACAACTCATTCATGAACACTTCAATCATAAACATCATTCATACACTTCCATAACCTGTTATTTCACGGAACTATGTCTGAGGAAACCAGCACCCAAATATAAATAATATTTCGGGACTTTCACCCTGGACACTTTGACCAACTTAATTATCCATGGAGTCCATCCCCTATCTCCTTCCAAACAATGGAGTACATCCCCTATCTCCTCCTAAACAACAATACATATTCAATGTATTTAAACACATTGTCATATACAATGACCAATTCAATCACATATACAATGCTTACATCCCACCATCATATTCAATGACATATTCTAATTGATTAGTTTCGATTTACCTAATCATCATGCATTTTCTACAACAATCATGGCTATCTTCCACCGATAGCCCAAAACAGTTATTTCTAAACAGATAAATAAATCTATCAAGCAGATAATTTATTAACTTTTCCATAGGTGAGTGATTTATCAATCTAACTACCCTATTCAATCCCATTTTCCTTCAATTTCATGATTCTCAAACCAATTTCATATTTCCGCATTGTTTTCATTAATTACACAAATAATTTACACAATTCAATTTAGGACATCATCTCCCATTGCTCAAGTATTGCACCCAAGGCCATACTTCACCCATTATACACAAACAACTCCATTTTCAAGGTCTTAATACATATAGGACCCAAAATAGGAAACCCCTCTGTAGACACCCCATTTTTGACCGCCTTTAAGACTTGGGCACTTTTGATGGTTTACTTGGTGGAGAAAGGTGCGTAGGGCAAAGGTTCAGTCTCTTCGGCAAGGAGAGAGTCAAATCTCAACTTCATACCCCTCTTGGACCAAAACAATCTTGATCAAAAGATTTTAGACCTTGAAACCCTCTTTTTCAAAATGTTTTGAAAATAAAGTTCCTACGTTGTTCCGACGTTCGCATTTCATTAAATGTTGCGCTTTTCGGTAAACCGAGCAAGGACGAAGTGGAAATGAATGAAAGAGAGTTGAAATCTTTGAAAAATCTTTCAAAACACCTTGTTTAGGGGTTTGGAGTTGAGAAAAATTGGAGAAGAGGGAAAAAACCAAGTTGAAGAAGAAGGTGGGTATGAATCGCTAAGAGAGAGAGCCGAGTGGTCCTTGCTAAATCACGCCTATCTGTCTATACACTTGGATTGTAGCTATAAGGCCACCACCATTGGAAAGCTTACTTCCGGGGCTTCATTTTGCACTCAAGAATCTCCTAAAGCCAAGTTCGGATGGGGGAGATATGGTTGGTTGAAGTAGGGGATCAATCTGGTTGGACCGAAACTGCACGGCTTCACCAAAGCAGGCATAACTTTTTGCACAGTTGGAATTTTAATGCAAGGCTGGTGCCATTGGAAAGCTAACTTCTGGGGCTTCAATTTGGACACTTCGTAGCCACTTTTTGGCCTTGGCGGCCACCTGCCGACCACTTTTCTTTCCGGGAGACCACTTTTTGTCCTGAAAAACTAGAAAAAGTAGCAGGCCGACCAGAAAAAGTGGTCGGCCGACCACTTTTTCTGGTCGGTGGCCTACCTGCAGATTTTGCAAAGTCTGTGGATGCCAGCTGTGCCAGCTGGAGGGCACAGACTGTATCCTCCATGCGTGTATGGAGGGATTTAAACAAGCTCTTAGCTTGTCCAAGAAGCTTGAGAGTTGTTTCTCTATAAGAGGGGAGGCCTCTCTCCCTTTTTGAGGGTCAGATTTTTGGGCTTGAGCTATACATATCATCTATATCTATAATCCTCCATTTCCCTCTTGTTTTGTGCCTTAAAGTGGCCATTCTTCACACTTTTGTGCACACAACCTCCTAGCCAAACACTCTTACCTTGTTGCTGAGTTGTTGGAGGGTCTTGAGAAGGCTCAAGAGTTTGGTTTTTGGCTGAGAAACTTGCTGGTATTGCAGTGCTTCAAGGGTAACTTCTTGTCTCCCCTTTTAAGCTTTGTCTTGATCATTCTCTTAGCCATACTTGCATGCTTATTTGGGCTTAGCTTTCAATTGAAAAAAGTCTTGTTTTAAGATGCTTAACATGTTTGTTTAAGGCCCTTTTGGTGCTGAGGGTCATCTTCCCTCTTGCATGCCCTATTTGGCCTTGTTTTGTGCCATGCCATAAGGCCTTTGAGTTAATCCTTGCATGGCCTTTTAGCCACTGAAATCTAGTGGTTTTTCAGTGGTTGGCATGTGGTTTTGAGGCCCTAAATCAGAGAGGGGTGACCCTCTCTCTTTTGGTCTTGTTTGCTTGCATTTTTGGCCTATCAAAGGAGCATATGTTTTCATACTTTCAAGGCTTGGTTCAGGCACTTTTTGGTGACTTTTAGGGCCTTCCTAGACTCTTTCTATGGCTGGTTTGGTCACCTTGGGTTTGCCTCTTGCACGTGTAGAGTAATCCCTTTTGTGGCTTATTAAAGTAGCATGTCATTCTTGCATGTATTGGTCATATTTCAGTGGGTTTTTGGTCATCATTTGGCATGCCATGACGCTTTTTTTGTCTGGTTTGGTAACCTCGCACATGCTTCATATGCTTATAGTGTAAATCATGTTTACTAGCTTAGAATGCATGATGTTTTGGCCCTCTATTCTAGCATATTTTGGCCATGCTCCAACCTGGTTTTGTTCATATTTTGGGCTGCCTTAGCTTTATTTTGAGGCCTCTTGGTCAAAATATGCTTGCCATGCATGCTTGTAGTGTAATAGCCTTGACTAGCTTCGAGTTTTAAAGTCCCTTGCATGCTTAATTTGAGTTATTTTCATGTTTTGGCATCATTGAGCATGATATTTCAGAGCATATAGGGGTGTCATACTTCCATGTTTTCCACTCTTTAAGTGCCTTTGAGAGTTATGCTTTTATACCCTATTTTGTGAGCCATTGCATGAGCTTCATTTTTGTGCCTTTTAAGCCATCATCCCAACTCATTTTGCTACTGTTTTGGGCCTGCATAGGGTCTATTTGGAGTTGGTTTGGCCATTTGAGCATTGCCTTGCATGCCTATAGTGTAATACACTTCACTAGTTTCGATGCTTGAGCCATTCAACATGCATTACATGAGTTGTTTGCATAATTCGAAGTCATTTTGTATGCCATTTCAGAGCTGAAACATGTGTCTTTGCACTCCATATTCCATCCTTTCAATACGTTTGGAAAGTTGTGTTTTGTGCCTTAGACTTGGGGCCGTTGCATTGTGCATGATCGTATGTGTTTTGATGCCTTATTTCCATAATCTAATGGCCACTGATTTGGGTGTGGCTGAGGCCCATCCATTTTGGTTTAAGTCCATTTTGCATTGAGTATGCCATTGTAGTTCATAGCATTAAGTATGCCATGTTGTCGCATGATTGATCATTGCATTGTGCATGCCTTGTTCATCTCGTTGTGTATGTCAGTTTCTACGTGCATTGTGTATGCTAAGTGTCATGTGCATTGAGTATGCCATTGTTAGTTCATAGCATTGTGTATGCTAGTTGCATGTTTGCATGTTATCCCTTGCATGTTTGCATGACTTAGTTGCATTGCAGTAAGATTGCATGCTAGAGTTGCATTGGTGCATGCCTTGTTTGTTGCATCGTGTTTGGAATAGGGGTTAGTCCAAACACAGGGAACGAGGGACGTTTCATGCTTGAAATGATGAAACGTGCCTCGATTCTCGGTCGCCGACACTCTTGACTACCCATGACGGAGTTGTTGGCTTTAGGTGCTTGTATGTGCATTCATTTCACATTGAGTCGTGCAATTCGACTCCTTGGCCATCATGCATCGAGATGCGTGATTGGTGGCCCGAGGGTCAAGGACTACACTCCCTTGAGCTTATGCAATGATGGGGAGAGTGGTCGTGCACACATGTGTTGCGAATACTTTGCCATTTCTCTCTCTTGCCTTCTGTTGCAGAAAACCAGAAACCAGGGGCAGAAACTGGTCGGCCGACCAGATTTAGTGGCTGGCCAACCACTTTTTCTGGTTTTTCACCACAAAAGTGGTCGGCAGGTGGTCTCCAAGGCCAATAACTGGTCGGCAGCCTTCCCACAGATTCCCAGGGTGGAGTTTCAGCCTTCTGGAGCTTTGTGTAGTGTTCTGAGGTCAATTGCAAACAGAGGCAAGTCGAGGCGTCGCGAGGGATTTCCGAACAAGGCAATTCAAGCATGCATGCATCCTTTGTCATTCAAAGCAGAGTTGGGGCATCCCACATTCATTTAGTTTGCATGCTCATTTAGATTGCTTACTTAGTTAATGTTGTGTAATAAGTAGTTGTAACTTGTTATTCTTTTCGTCATGTAATAACTAGTTTAATTAGATTAGCTTAGATTAGCTAGCTGGTTCTGTATTATTTATTCGGATCCTCTATCGAGAGGGCAAATTTTGTAATGAGTGTGCGTGTGTGTGATGCATGTCTTCCAACCCCCATTTCTTTCTCCCTTTTATTTACTAGCTTACGATGGTTAGTTTTAGGGCATGTTTCAATTAGCATCCTTATGCTCGCATGTTTGCATCCATTCATCTGTCTTGCATGCACCGGGCTCGGCGAATCATACTAATTGCATTGTATTTCAATTCCTGTTTGAATACATGTATCAAATTGCATTTCACATGACATTTTAGAATAGCAGAGCCTATCTTAGTTGCATTTTGTATGTGTTGCATTAGGCATTCCTGACATAGCTAGGATCATGCATTGATTTCTAACATAGCTTTTGTTTTGGCTTGGAGTACTCGGTAAGTGTTTATACTTTAGCATCCTTGCATGTGTGTGAGTGACTGCCATGATAGCATGCTTACCATGAGGCTATTTGCTTATGTGATATAACTGCCTGAATGCCTGTGGGTGAAGGTTGGGTTACTTGAATTGGACAATTCATTGATTGTGAGTTTAAAGCCCACTTGAGAATGGCAAATCACCATGTTTTCTAAGCCCACTTGAGGGTGGCAAAATCTGTATTTTAGCCTACTTGCGAGTAGCAAACCGTTTTTCAAAACAAATATGCAATGCTTTGTTCCAACTTAGGTAATCCAGTCTATACTTGTATTGCTGTGCGCATCACATAGTAATTCTAGGTTAATAACCGGAATAAGAGCACATGTGTTTTCAAAAACAAGATATCATGTTAGTAAAGGCCGATCTTTGATCGGGCGAGCGGGGGTGCTCATTGCATGACCTTCCCCTCTCGTACCCAAGTTCCCGAGCTGAGGCAACTTTGGTGATGACGGACACGTGGCCTTAGGCATGAGTTAGGGTTTCCTAAATTCTCCCAAAAATAAAATATTTAGGTGGCGACTCTGTATCTGGCAAAGTAGTCCATGTTTGGCACTTCTTTCTAAAAATCAGTTTTTCAAAATGATTTGCCGGATTTGGACTCTTTGGTGATTTATCGATCTTGCATTGCACTTTGTGAGGTTAGATTCAGAACCATGATATTTAGTCTGAACTGCAGTAAGCCCAAGGAACAAAACGGGATTTTCCCGGGACGTTCGGGCGCATCTACACCCTCTTTCAAATATCAAAACCCTAACCTTAACTTTACCCAAATCTTCCACAAACCCACCATTTATACAAAATGATTAATACTTATGTTAAAACCCATATAGGAGAGTAGAATATCCCTACCTCAAGAGGAGTAGATGAGCCAAGCAAGAGACGAACTCCAAAGATGACGAAATCAACTTCTACTCGGATGAAAATGGAGATCTTGAGAAGCTCCAACTTTTTATCAAAGGAAGGAGGGTGAGAAGATCACTAGATCTAGGTCAAAATATAGAAAGAGGGAGTATTTTAGAGAGAGAGGCTCTCAACTTAGGGTTTTAGAAAGTTTTAGAGAGAGAAAGGACAGAAAAAGTGATTTAAAATGTCACTTTCGCGATCTGATATACGTAAAGTCCGCTCGAGTGGAGAATTTGACGCTCGAGTGTCAAACACAAAAACTTGACCCGCTCGAGCGTAACAAAGGCCACTCAAGTGCCAAGACACAACAGCAAGGCACTACCCGCTCGAGCGTAATGACACCCGCTCGAGCGTAGAATACACTCGTCCAGTATTTTTACAGACTTCAGACAGTCGCTCGAGCACCATAGGGGCCGCTCGAGCTCAAACGCCACTCGAGCGTGAAAAACACTTATGCAGTATTTTTGCAGACGCACAAGGTATTGAAGAATTGCAAACCTCGCTCGAGCGCAAAAGGACCCGCTGGAGTGGAAGACCAAAATTCTGGGCGACAAGGTTTTAGACCAACAACCAACCAACCTGTTCTGAACACGCCCAAGACATCCCAAAACTCAAATTCAAAGAGTAAGAGGAAGAAGAACAACATTAAACCACAAGACTCGAGTCTGAAACACCATAAAAGTCGAGTTAGAAACCAGGGTCGCTATATAATTCAAATTAGTGTTAACCAACCAAGAATGTCGTTGTCCAGCCAAAGTTGTTTTTAAGTAAGAGGTTAATTTTTGGCCGGCCAACAATGTTGTTGTTTGGCACTGCACTGTAAATAATGTATTGCTAAGTTGTATCAGATTCAACACATCAGTGTCAGATGGGAATTGGCGGTGGCCAGCCGAGAGAGAGAGAGAGAGAGAGAGAGAAAGAAAGAAAAGAAAGATAAAGAGAGGGAATCTAAGACAGTGCAGTGGGGTGGGCCCACTGGTAGACGCGCCCGTGGGCTTCATGCTACTACAGTTCGGACTCGAATGTCACGGTTCTGAATCTAATCCCGCAAAGTGCAATGCGAGACCGATAAATCACCAAAGAGTCCAAATTCGGCAAATCATTTTGGAAAACTGATTTTTAATAAAGAAGTGCCAAACATGGACTACTTTGCCGGATATAGAGTCGCCACCTAAATATTTTATTTTGGGGGAATTTAGGAAACCCTGACTCATGCCTAAGGCCACGTATCCGTCATCACCAAAGTTGCCTCGGCTCGGGAACTTGGTTACGATTGGGGAAGGTCATCTATGAGCACCCCCGCTCGCCCGATCAAAGATCGGCCTGTACTAAGCATGATATCTTGTTTTTGAAAACACATGCATTCTTATTCTGGTTAATTAGCTAGAATTACTATGTGATGCGCACAACACACAAGTATAGACTAGATCGCCTAATTTGGAACAAAGCATCACATATCCGTTTGTTTGGAAATGGTTTGAAGTTTGCCACTCGCAAGTAGGCTAAAACACGGATTTTAATTAATTGTCCGAATTCAAGTAATCCAACCTTCACCCACAGGCATTCAGACAGTTATATCACATAAGCAATTAGCCTCATGGCAAGCATGCTGTCATGTTAACACTGTCATGTTAACACTCACACATATGCAAGATGCTAAAGCATAAACACTCACAGTGTACTTCGAGCCAAAACAAGAAACTAGTTAGAAATCATGCATGATCCTAGTTCATGTTAAAATGACTAATGCATCGCATGCAAAGTGCAACTAGAATAGGCCCGGCTATTCTAAAATGGCATGTGAGATGCAATACTTGATACATGTATTCAACTTGGAATTGAAGTACAATGTAGTTAGTATGATGCGCCGAGCCCGGTGCATGCAATACAGATGAATGATGCAAACATGCATAGCATAAGGATGCTAATTGAAATATGCCTTAGAACTAACCACTGAAAGCAGGTAAGTAAAAGGGAGAAAGACGTGGGGTTGGAAGACATGTATCACACACACACACGCTTGTTACACAATTGCGCCCTCTCGACGGAGGGACCAAAAGAATAATACAAATCATCTAATTAACTAACTAACAAGCTAATTCATTAATTACACAACCAAATCGAAATAAATAACTATTCTAAGTTATTAAAACACTGAAATGGCCTCGAGACGAGCGATAAATGCATGCTCGGTCGGCTTCGCTCGGAAATCCGTTGCCATGCTTCATGTTGCCTCTGTTTGCACTGCTCTGTACCTCTGAAAATTGTGCCAACTTCTGTGACACTTCTGAACCACCTTGTGGGCATGCTGTGAGGCCATCGGCCAAGGTAAACTGGTCATCGACCAAAAATAGGGCTCTCGGCCAAATGTTTGTTGCTCATCGGCACTGAACATGGTCGATCGACCATCTCTTCCTGTGAAAAGCTCCTATTGCTGCAGCAGAGGACAAACAGAGCATGGCAATACATTTACAAGGCAATGTCTGCACAACTACACCCCTTATCATGTTTAAGACTCAAAGGTGTGTAGTTCTCGACCCTCGGACCATCAATCATGCATTTCAATGCATGATGGCCAAAGAAGCCAAGTGTGCAATTCAATATCAAATGAAATGCACAAAACACATAAGGAGCCCCAACCTCTATCATGCTTGATCAAGAGGCATGGGAATGCACACATAATGTAATGCAACCTAAGCATGCAAACAACTCAAGCATGATGCAAATCTAATGCAACATGAGCATGCAAGCATACAATATGCAATAGGCATACAACCTAAATATGCAAACATGCATAGTATGCAACAACATGCAAAATGAAACAAGCATGCAACAACATGGTAAGATGGACTTAAACCAAAATGGGCTACTCCCAAACATGCCCAAATCAGTGGCCAAAGTGCTATGGAAATGAAGACAAAGGTACATACAAACATGCATGCCAATTGGCCTATCACCTAGGCATAGGAGGGCAACTTTCAAGAACACTTAAAAGGGGACAAATATGGACATGTGACAAACATGGTAAGCTCTGAAATCATGCATGGAAAGGTGCCAAACCAACCAAACAAAACAAGTAAATCATGCAAGAAGGCTCAAGGCTTAAGGCTAGCCAAGGGGTTCAAACCAAGGCCATGCAAGACAAGCCCCAAAGGGCCAAGGGCACCTAAAACAGACCCAAGGCAGGTCCAAACAAGACCAAAAACATGCTCGAAACTAGCCAACACAAGCTAGAACACAATGCTAAAAGCATGAGGCATGCGAGGCTACAAAAGGGGTGTTACACTACACCTATCAAAACCAAACATGGCATGACATAAACCAATAAAAACAGAGTTATGGCATGGTAAAACAAGACCAAGAACCCACTTAGATGACATCCAAATGACCTAAGCATGGAAGCATACACAATGATCCGTTCAAGAGGCATAAAACATCAACTCTTTAAAACATTAAAGGAGTGATAAATGCAAGTGTTCAAGCATGAAACATGGACTGAAATAGTATAACAAATGATGCCAAATCATTGAAATGGTCCAAGTAAAGCATGCTAGTGACTTGGACACTTAAGGCTAACAAGCTAGAATGCCTTATGGCTATACAAAGCATGGCATATATGGTCAAAACAACTCAAATCAGAGCTTAAGCATTTTACAACAAGGCTAAAAGCTTCATGGAGTCGAGCCAAAATCATGCTAGAATGACATGTTACAACATGATGCATATTAAGGCAAATGAGGGGATTGCAAGACAAGTATATGGAGCATGTAAGAGGCCATTAAAACAACTAGAAACAGAGGTATATCATGGCAAAATAACACCAAATACTTGCTGAAATGGAGCTAAAACAAGCTAAGCAAACATGCTACCAATATAAGCCATTTATACTAGCATTCAAGACAATAAGGAGAGGGGATGACCCTCTCCTATTTAGGACTCCAAAACCACCTTCCCACCACTAAAAATCCTCTGGATTTCAGTGGTAGGAAGGTCATGCAAAGTCAAGAACAATGGCCAAAAGGGATGGCCTAAAACAAGGCCTAAGAGGGAGTAAACAACCCCAAACCAAAAGTGATCTTAAACAAAGATCTAAAGCATAAAAAATCAGAACTTATTGTAGTTTAGAGTTAAGCTTAAAACAATAAGCAAGAAGCTCTAAAAGCTTAAGCAAGAAAGGGGTATTAAAAGCAAGAATGCTCACCCTTGAAGAACACTTTCAAGAACAAGGCTCCAGCAACTTTTCCAAGCTTAAACCACTCCAAGAACTCTGAAACTAACTCTCTAGGATCTCATCAACCAAAGGATGGTGTATTGCTAGGTGTTTGTGTGCAATAGTGTGAACAAAACACCCTTTTGAGCCCAAATACACACACAAATATATAGAGAGAGGGAGCTATAGAGATAGATAGATATATATCTTCTATCTCAGATTTTTGGAACCCTTGAGAAGGAAGGAGGGCCTCCCCTCTTATAGAAATCCAAATTCAAAGCTTCTAGGAGAAGCTAAGCCAAGGGGAAAATCCCTCCATACACGTGTATGGAGGGGGTGAATTGTGCATGCCAGCTGTGATAGCTGGCATAAAATATCTGCATAAAGCAGATGAACAGGGTTCGACCAGAAAACATGGCTGATCGACCAACATAAGTGCCGATCGACCAAAAAGAGTGCCGATCGGCCAAAACTTTTGGCCGATGGCAAGAAAACAAGGCCGACGGCTTCAAGCCTTGGCCGATGGGTTTAGGGGATGGCAAACATGCCACCCTCTTCCCTCAGAAGCAAAAACACAAGTGCTTGGTCCACAACCAAGCACAAACAAAGAAGTTGAGAGATCCTAAGGCAAGGCGCGTAGCCGAGACCTCCGAGAACTCAAAACAAACACGAGCATGGATGATCATCGAGTGTTCAAACGATGACGTCCAAGTCCACAACCAAGCACAAACAAAGAAGTTGAGAGATCCTAAGGCAAGGTGCGTAGCCGAGACCTCCGAGAACTCAAAACAAACACGAGCATGGATGATCATCGAGTGTTCAAACGATGACGTCCAAGTCTTGAGGACGGTCAAAAATGGGGTGTCTACACCACTACACTTTTAACTTATTTTATATTTTATTTATTATTTATATACATATATATATTCTTAACACACACTATAACACATCCATTATATCTCCATTCACTCACTAAATTAACAAACTCGTAACAAAGATTTTTGGGTCCTACTTTTATCACTTGTTTTGTCATATGCCACACAATGTAACAAACATTTTTAATACATCCATTGTGGATGCACGGTTATACCGCCATTTATTCTATTATGCAAGCTTCACCAACCCCACAGGAAATTGTATGTACTGAGGTCAAACTTCATTAATTACAAAAAATAGTACATACTACTAAAAACAAAACAAAAAAATATAAAATTAAAAAAAAAGGTGCTTACATCCATGATAAAAATTATTTAGTCAGGAGACAGTACAAGTACATTAATAAAAAAGGTAATTAGAAAAAAAAAAGTAGTACAACAAACACAACAATTAAAAAAACAGTAAGTAGAAGTACATTTTCAAAACAACAAAATACAACAGATTGAGGAATACATCTACTCGCTCATCCAAACACGTCAAACGTCATTGTCAGGTGGTGGTGGAGGTTGAGGGAAGTAGTGATGGTAGAGCTGATTGACTCGATGGTCAATTTGATCTAAGTGATTGCTTGTCACTTCATGACGACCTTCAGTGTCCACACGAAACTCACCAAATTGTTGAAGTAGTAAGTTTTGAGCGGCGGCAAATGCATCGAACTGATTACCCAATGCATTGAACTCATTAGCCATTTGTTATTCTCATTGAACGTGCTATTGTGTCATTCTTGTTCCATCGCCAAATAATTATTCCAGTATTGCGATTGTTCATTTTGTGGCATGGCATTGTCATGGGGGTCTTCGGGAGCATCATCTATTGGTGCATTTGAAACATGTAGAGATTCCAATAAGTTTTCAGCGCCACCAGCTTGGATAAGTGTGTACTCTGAAATTGGTGAAGTGATTTTCATCTCTACTTCACCTACAATTCTGACATGAAAAGCTTTGAAAATTTTGGTTAACAGAGCTCTAAAAAACTAGTGACCGGCCAACGAAAGTACCAAGATTTGCAACCACCATTTCCTTTAGTAATATGTAGCATAAATCCAATTTATGTCCAACTTCAAAACAATATAACAAATAAAAAATTGGAACCGCATCAAAATGTCCTTTTTTTGGAGTGACATTTTCTACTATAAATCGGTGGAGAATACGAATGTGGGGTTTCAAATGTCTTGCTTTAAATTACTGCCAGTAAATCGCCTCTCACAAATTGTAGTATAAATTTCAGTTATATCACCAACAATGTTAACCAAGTTAGACTTACTCTGAAAATGGATTTCCAAATCCCTTGGTTGAACTCCAATAATTTGTGCCAAAGTGTGGCCAAAGTGTGGCTGTTCAATGTGATTATTTTACCTTTGACATAAGATGTTAGACTATTCTCTCCAACTTCTCCTTCAGTAGGTCTCAAGTGAACATAAAATAAATACACAAGACATAAATATACCTTTTGTGGTAAATTGATTAAATTTAGCCACCCTATCGTCTCAAGTTTGTTCACCAACAGAGGATCAGATTGACGAGGGAGATTTATCCTTCTCCCGGTGACAATTGGTCGGTTGCAAAATTGTGCAAAAGCTTGTTCATGATTGTAAATGAGAAAATCAATAGTTGGATAAGCCTGTTGTTGCTATTGTTCGTGTGGTGGAGGGTTAGAGGTTTCGCCATGTTTTGGTCTTGCTCTTTTTGTTTTAGGCATGACTTCTGAAGGTAAGCAAAATGATAGCAAAAGGTATGGAAGGTTTCGACTGCTGCTGTGAGGAAATGGTGTGCAAAAGGTAAGCAACAGGATAGCCAAAATGAAGCCTCAGGTTGAGCCTTGCTGAAAGGTGTGAAAAGGTGGAGCTAGTTGACCGGCCGGAAAACCCCCCGATTGACCGCTCGATCGACTATATTCTGTGATGGATTCGACTATTGTGAAGCTCTGCTACTGTTGTGAAGCTCTGAACTTGATCAAAGCTCTTCCTATTTTCTTGTTTTACACGGATATGAGTTGTAAATATATTGATTGAATTTGTGAAATTAATTGTAGAAGGTGGTTAACTGAATTTGGATTTAGGTGCTATTGTGAAGCTCTAAACAAAATGAAAGCTCTTCCTCTCTTCTTGTTTTACACGATCAAGATTTGTAAATATATAGACTGAATTTCTGAAATTTATTGAGGCAGGTGGTTGTAGACGTCCCCGAACGCCCCGGGAGGGTTAGGTCCCGTTCTGTTCATATTGGGGTCACTACAGTTCAAGGACTCAAATGTCACGGTTCTTAATCCTGAACCAAAGAGTCAAAATCCGGCAAATCGTTTTGAGAAAACTGATTTTTGAAAGAAGTGCCAAACATGGACTGCTTTGCCAGATAACAGAGTCGCCACCTAAATATTTTTAAAATGGGAAATTTAGGAAACCCTGACTCGGTGCCAAAGGCCACGTGTCCGTCATCACCAAAGTTGCCTCGGCTCGGGAACTTGGGTACGATTGGGGAAGGTCACTTCGTGAGCACCCCCGCTCGCCCGGTCAAAGACCGGCCTCTACTAACCATGATATCTGATTTTGAAAACATTGTATGCTCTTATTCCGGTTATTAGCCTAGGTTACTATGTGATGCTCGCAGCAAACAAGTATAGACCGGGTCGCCTGAATTGGAACAAAACATTTCATGTTTGTTTATTTGAAAATGGTTTGATGGTGCTACCCGCAGGTAGGCTAAGACGCGGATTTGCCACCCTCTGGTGGGCTTAGAAAACATGATTTTGCCACTATCTAGTGGGCTAAAAACAAACATTCGATGAATTGTCCAATCCAAGCAACTCAACCTCCACCCACAGGCATTCAAAGCAGTTATATCACATAAGCATATAGCCTCATGGTAAGCATGCTATTCATGGCAACACTCACACGCATGCAAGGATGCTAAAGCATAAAACTCACCGAGTACTCCAAGCCAAAACAAAAGCTGATTAGAAATCAATGCATGGTCCTAATTATACAGAAATGCCTAATGCAACACATGCAATAATGCAACTATAGCAGGCTCGACTGTCCTAAACATGGGATATGGAATGCTACAGCTAACATGTATTCAATTTGGAATTGAAATACAAATGCAGTTTGTATGATGCGTCGAGCCCGGTGCATGCAAAACAGATGAATGATGCAAACATGCTTTCATACTGTATGCTAATTGAAATATGCCCTATATCTAACCATCGTAAGCGGGTAAATAAAAGGGAAGAAAGACGTGGGGTTGGAAGACATACATCACACACACGCACACTTATTACAGTTATGCCCTCACTCGGAGGGTCCGAATAAATAATAATGCAGTCCGAAATAATACAGTCCGAAATAATACAGATTTCTAAGTAATTAACAATTTAAACTAAGAAAGCTGTAAATTGGTTTGCAAGCCGGGGGCTGCCTCGCTTCTGATGAATACTGCATTTTGGGCTGCCTTGCGCAGAAATCCACTGGAATGCCCGATTTAGCCTCTGTTCGCAGTGTTTCTTGAAATGCGTGCCCGACTTTGAAAAGTTGCTGATTCCTTATCTTGCTGCAACAGAGAGCAGGAAAAGGGCATAGCAATGTATTTCACAAATATATGCATGCCTCGATCCTCGTGCCACCAATCACGCATACCGATGCATGATGGCCGAGGAGTCGGATTTGCACGACTCAATATAGGATGAATGCAGATGAATGCTACAATGAAAACCTAACTCCATCATGGGTTATCCGGAGTGTCGGTGACTGGGGAATTGAGACCCGTTTCGTCACTCGGAGTACGAAACGTGCCTCGTTTCCCGTGCCCTGGCTAACTCCTACCCCGAACACGATGCAATATGCATGATATGCATGAAATGCAACTAATATACAGTTCTAGTATGCGCAATGCTGATGAAAATGAGATGAAAATGAGACGCCTCGAAAAGCGCGCACGCGTGCACGCAAACTGAGGCGATGATGTGAAATGCAAATCGGATAAAACCAAAGTGCCTCGAAATGTGTGCCCACAGGCACGCACACCGAGGCGATGATATGAAATGCAAAATCGGATAAAACCGAAGTGCCTCGAAATGTGTGCCCACAGGCACGCACACCGAGGCGATGATAGAAGTGCAAAATCGGATAAAACCGAAGTGCCTCAAAATGTGTGCCCACAAGCACGCACACCGAGGCGATGATAGAAGAGCAAGATCGGATAAAACCAAAGTGCCTCGAAATGTGTGCCCACAGGCACGCACACTGAGGCGATGATATGAAGTGCAAAATCGGATAAAATCGAAGTGCCTCGAAATGTGTGCCCACAGGCACGCACACCGAGGCGATGATATGAGTGCAAAATCGGATAAAATCGAAGTGCCTCGAAATGTGTGCCCACAGGCACGCACACCGAGGCGATGATATGAAGTGCAAAATCGGATAAAACCGAAGTGACTCGAAATGTGTGCCCACAGGCACGCACACCGAGGCGATGATATGAGTGCAAAATCGGATAAAACCAAAGTGCCTCGAAATGTGTGCCCACAGGCACGCACACCGAGGCGATGATAGAAGTGCAAAATCGGATAAAACCGAAGTGCCTCGAAATGTGTGCCCACAGGCACGCACACCGAAGCGATGATAGAATGAGGTGGAAATGCAAATTGGGCTTATACTGACATGAGTGGACCTCAGCCACACTCACGTCAGATGCCGTCGGATAAAACAGAGGTGTCTCGAAGTGCGTGCCCACGGGCACGCAAACCGAGACATGGCCCGAAGGCATGAAATGGCACGGGAAATGATATGCAAGCATGCAAACCAAATTTCAGCACCTAAATGAAAGGGAAAACAGTCCCGAAATGACACGGAATGACAACCGATGCATGAAATCATCCCGAAATGTGATTCTAAGTACCCGAAATGGCCTACGGCTATGCTAAACATGCAAAATTGATACATGACAGCAAAAACAGTAGCAAGGCAACCCCAAATATGGCATTTTTTCAGTACAAAACCAGGCCAAATTGTGAGCATTGATATGGCAACAATGGCATGCAAAAATACGGTAAAAGAGAGGAATTACAAAGCAAGTAGTATGTACAATGCTCAAACCAGAAAAATCAGTTCTACAAAATTGAAGAGGGGCCAAAAACATGCATATTTACAGTAGATGAGATCCTCTAATTCAGTGTGTAGATATGCTCAAAATGGCATGCAAAAATGAGCCAATAAGGGGCTACAACATGAGGTACTATAGGCAAGCATCAAAAAATTTTGAACCCTTAACAAAAGATGAAGAATAGGCAATTCTAAGACACTTTATAAGCCTGATGAAGACTCAAATCAGTGGCTAAGAAAGCCTAAACAAACATGCAATTTTACGGTAAATTGAAAGATTACAAAACAAGTACCAAAACCAGTCATCAAATGGCCTAAGACCCTTAACAAAGAATGAATAATGGACCAAAATAAGGTACTCTGTAAGCCTGATGAAGGCTGAAATCCGAAGCATGATGAGCTTAAAAAAGCATGCAAAATGGGAGTGGAACAAGAATTCAAAGCAAGTGATATGTAGAACAAGAAAACCAGGTTGAGCCCTTCTTCAATGTTTAAGAGGGGCTCAAAATAAGCACAATCACAGTATGTTACAAGTTCCAACTCAGATCACAAATAGGCCAAAATAATCATGCAATTTTACGGTAAAATGGAAGCATTTCAAAGGAAGTTCATGCTAGAGTCACCAAACATGATGGAGCCCTTCTTCAATGTTGAAGAGGGGCTCAATATAAGCCCACTAACAGTTTACATCAGTCCCGAAATCAGATTACTCATAAGGCAAATAAAGCATGCAAAACAATGGCCTAAAGAGTGATATTGAAAGAAGTATATTAAGGAGACACCAAACAGGGTTGAGCCCTTCTACAAAGTTGTAGAGGGGCTCAAAATAAGCCCAAAACCAGAAGAGGTCAGAACCCAAAACAGATCACAAGTAGGGTAAAAATTTGAAGCAAAATCATGCAAGAAAAAGGGAAATTATGACTTACCCTTGAAGATCAAGTTTTTGCTACCTCTTGCCTTGATCAAAGTTGCTTCTTAGCCTCTGAGGAACCCCTTCTTGCTGCTGGAATGGAAGTGGGGATGGTGGAGCTTAGGGTTGATGAAGGATTGAGCTAGGAACTTGAATGAATTTTAGGGTTTTTGGAGGTGAAGATGGAGGCTATGGAAGAGAGAGTCTTGAGATCAAAGGTTGTAACCTCAACAAAGGAGGAGGCCATGGCTTCAAATAGGGAAGAAAAGGTGTAAAAGGGGAGGGAATTGCATCCAAGCATTCCCTCCCAAAATATCTCCCGGATGGGGGAGATATTTCAAAAAAATATCCGGACAGCTGTAAAGGGCTGGAAAGCAGAAAGCTGGCCGGCCAGGTGAATTTCTGGGAGGTGGCCGGCCGGCCACCCCACCTGATCGGCCAGCCACCCACCCTGGCCGGCCGGCCATGGCCCAAAAATGAAGATGAAATTTTCTGGCCGACCACCATGCAAAGGTGTCCTCCCATGTGTGTAGAAGAAGGCCCCAAGGTCGGAATCTGGCAACTCTGAAGCAGGAGTCACAACATAGAGCTTGAAGGAGAGGTTCAAAAATGAATGTAACAATTGCTGGCCGACCAGTACTTTTTGGTGTCCTCCCATATGTGTAGAACAATGTTCCATGGTCGGAATGTGGCAACACTGAAGCAGGAGTCACAACATTGCATCTGAAGGAGAGGTACAAAAATGAAATTTACAATTGCTGGCCGACCATCACTTCTTAGGGTCCTCCCATGTGCCCTCATCACAAATATGTAGCTTTGGTTGGAAGAAAATAACCCCAGGGTGTTCAACATTGGCCCGGAAGTGAGCAAAACGGGCGCCGGAGGAGCGAAACTGGTTATCTGGGATAATTGTTGGCCCCCTACCCTCCAGTGATCTTCCTAATGCTGAAACAGAGGTACCTGCCAAAATTGAACAAAAACTAATGAGAAATGAACGCTCGGGGCCCAAACCGCGCAGTTCGGGGTCCCGAAAATGGGCTGTAGGCACCGGAAGTGGTGTTCAGCAGCGAAGTGGGCATCTGAGACCCCAGGGTTTCTCGGTATGACAAAACAGAGGCACACGCCAAAAACCGGAGAAAACCGATGCGAAATGAGTGCTCGGGGACCAAACCGCGAGGTTCGGGGCCCGAAAACCGGCTATAAACACCGAAAGTGGCATTCAGCCACGAAGTGGGTATCTGGGACCCCAGTGTGCCCTGTTATGACAAAACAGAGGTACCTGGCAAGAACCGGAGGAATCGGAGACGGTTGGGCGGTCCCGAACCGAGGCACACGGCCTGACGGCTCCGAAAACCGGGAACCGGGCTCCGAAATGGGCAAAATGGCCTACGGCCACGAAAAGTAGCCCACGGCCACCGAGAGATAGTCTACAGGACCACTCCCTTCCCTCAGGAAAGAAAATAGTGAAAACCGAGTCTGGTTCGCAAACCGAGACAAGGCACAGAAGAGAGTTCGGAAGTCCGGAGGCAGGGCGCACGGCCGCGACTCTGAGACTTCTGAACGAGCACAGTATGCAACATCATCGAGCGCTCAATCGGTGACGTCTGAGTCTTAAGGTCGGTCAAAAATGGGGTGTCTACAGTTGCCCCTCTTTGACAGAACTCGGAAGTCATGAAGTGACGAGAGTGAATGTCGAAGCCTAGAGACGACCCATTTTTGACAAGGCCGAAGACTTAGACAATCAGACAAGATAAACAGAGATATGTGTGCCCGCAGGCATGCCCGCAGGCAGGGGCAAAATGCAAATGATATGCAGGAAGATTTTTGATAATTGGACTTACACGCTACGCGAAGCCGGTTTGACAATTGGACTTATACGCTACGCGAAGCCGGTTTGAAGATTGGACTTACACGCTACGCGAAGCCGGTTTGAAGATTGGACTTACACGCTACGCGAAGCCGGTTTGATAAATGAAGTGAGCAAAGTGTGATGGATGCTCTTTAGTGAACAGGTGTGAGTGTGTGATTGATACACCAAAAGAACGTGTGTGATTGATACACAGAGCGAGTGTGTGTGATTGATACACAAAGTAGGCATAGTGTGATAGATACAAAGCGAGTGTGTGTGATTAATACATACTAGAAGCGAACACAAAGTGTGATAGATGCACTATGTGAACAGAGTGTGATTGATACACTAAAAGGGAACACAAAGTGTGATGGATGCACTTAGTGAACAAGTATGGTGGATATACTAAAAGCGAACACAAAGTGTGATAGATGCACTATGTGAACAGAGTGTGATTGATATACCAAATGTGAACACGAAGTGTGATAGATGCACTAAGTGAACAAAGTATGATGGATATACTAAAAGCGAACACAAAGTGTGATAGATGCACTAAGTGAACAAAGTATGATTGATATACCAAATGTGAACACGAAGTGTGATAGATGCACTAAGTGAACAAAGTATGATGGATATACTAAAAGCGAACACAAAGTGTGATAGATGCACTAAGTGAGCAGAGTATGATTGATATACCAAATGTGAACACGAAGTGTGATAGATGCACTAAGTGAACACAGTATGATGGATATACTAAAAGCGAACACAAAGTGTGATAGATGCACTTAGTGAACAAAGTATGATTGATATACTAAATGTGAACACGAAGTGTGATAGATGCACTTAGTGAACAGAGTGTGATGGATACACTAAAAGCGAACACAAAGTGTGATAGATGCACTTAGTGAACAAAGTATGATTGATATACTAAATGTGAACACGAAGTGTGATAGATGCACTTAGTGAACAGAGTGTGATGGATACACTAAAGGTGATGATGTGAATATGTGCATGATAGATACACGAAATGAGGATGTGTGTGATAGCTACACAAAATGAATGAAGTGTGATTGATACACTAATAAATGATCTCAAACGGAACTTCTTTGAATGAACCGTACATACAATATCGTGCATGATTGAGAAAGAAACTTGATAGGTACAATGCATTACAATGCATGATGCTTACGGAAAGCAATAAATGGACAAAGCGGCGCTTTAGAAAGCACCTCATGAGGTGAGTGGCGGTGAACCGCTCTACTCTGATGGGGATCTCCCCTCGTGCTCTTCGAACATTTTACCTTGAACACACAGCACAAAGGCTCTGGAATGCTAACAAGTAAAAATATCTGCATGTGGGAGCCACGGCTGCCGCTTGTCTTCCTGATCATACTCACAACTTTCCCTATTCTCCAACGGGGTGACAGACTAGGTTGGTTCAGTATCCAGAATTGAGGTGCATACATGCTATCTCAACCTATGGGGCTTCCATACAGATTTCAAGCCGAGGGCACGCCTCTGGGTATTTAAACCAGACTTTAGTTCCGGAAATCCCGAACCTTTGCGTTCTAGGCCACGGCCATTCGAACTCTAATTTCCACCGTCGCAGTTGGTCTCCTAGGAACTCATCGCAAACATAGCCAAGATGTCCCTGGCGTGAAACGGTACTCGAGAAGAGCCCTTCTGATTGCCATTTTGGCTTGAAGCAGACTTGATCTTGAGCTTGAGGTAGAGGCACACTCATACTTCGGAGCATTGGCAAGACCTGAAGAGATACACACGGAATACAGTCTCGGAACTTACTGAAGTTGGAGCAAACTCAGATGCCCGACATTTTCCTCTTTTGCTTTTGCTTTGCAGCCCGAAACTCATAGCTTTAGATAGGTCCTGGTTTCACTGTTCTCATATGACCTGGGTTGAACCTTGCGGTTTTTTGAAAGAACAAATTCTGTTTTGCGCAAATGTGGAGAATGGCACGGCACTCTGAGCACAAGATGATTTGATTTTGTTTGAAATTAAGAAATGAGTTCTTAACCGGGTATTGAGCCTACGACTGAACACAGCGAAAAAGACTCAACAAAAGAAAACAAAGGTAAACAACCTAATCACATCTATTGACACTCGAAACGACTCAAAACAAGAATCGAGATAAAACGAAACAAAGGACACGACACACAGACGTGCTCAGGGAGCCTGTTTCGCCGGGTATTATTTCCCACCCTTTTCTCATTTGTGATTCTCACATCACTCGGCCCTCAAGCTCTGTTTTTCTGAAAAAGCCCTTTTCTCACTTTTTTTCTCATCGCACATCTCTCTATTCTTCAATCTCTCATTTTTCATCCCTCTCCTAGGTGGTTGACAGATAAACAGCAAGTTGTGGGCTCGTGCCCCCAGCATTCTGCTAGATTCTTCTTCTTCTGCACGTAGCTAGTGAGTTTCTCCCACAGAGGGGCTGTGCTACAACTGGGTGTGTAGCAAATCTGTAGCTGACATCGATTGATGATGCTCTACCGGGGAGCTTGGACGTGATCAGATCTGTCAAGATGAGGGAGTGGAATATCTTGATCCATTCCCGTTCGTGCTTCGCACTTGGCTTGATACCTCGCTGCTTGGAGGGTGAGAGAGCCTTCAGCACTTTGTTATTAACCTCAATTGTGCCCTTTTCTGGCAAGTAGAGTGCCCTTTCTAGGAAGTGCGTTGATAAAGGGAAAAAGACAGAGAACCTAACTCAACTGTGCCCCTAGTTCATCATGTTGACCATGTTTTGTTTTTTGCTTTCTACTAAAACAATTTTGACCCACGCGAGAGTTAGATTAACATGCTTGTTCGATTTTTGATTTGAAATCACGCAAGTCAGGCTATGAGCACTGAAAATTTTCCTTTTTTGAGTCCAAGAAATTGTCCAATTTTTGGAAAAGATAGAACGATTTTCGAGAAAATAGTCAACTTCAGTAAAAATTTTCAAAAACTCTTTTTGCACACGGCCACTTGCTCAACGAGCATGAAACCTACTCCTGAGATGCACAACCTCGGATCCAAGGGAAAAGTGCCCCGTGCTTGAAGAGAGCTGCATGGCAACGGAAAGTTGCCCCTTGTTTAAACGGCACTGCAGCGTATTGAATGGCAACGGAAAGTTGCCCCTTGTTTGGATGGTGCCGCAGTGCATTGTAGTCAGTCCTCGAAGTGACGAACACAACCAGACTCTCAAATACAGAGAAGGCAAGGATGGTCAAAACCATTACATGGACACAATTGAATTTGAATTGTTTTACGGCTGGACTTCAAAATGAAGTTGCCTACGTATCCCAAAGATGGGAATCAAGCCTTACGTAGTTCCGGGTTAAGGTACACTCGGGTATTTAACCTCTCCTTTTTATGCTCTAACTTTTGCCAAGGCGCCTGTTGCAGGTTTTCAACCTTGCGAGCTTTGTTTTTCTTTTCTTTTTCATTTTTTCCTATCTTTTTTCTTTTTTTTTTTCTTTTCTTTTTCATCTTTTCTTTTTTTTGCTTCTTTTCTTTTGTTTTTTGCTTTTTTTTTTGTTTTTGCTCTAACTTTTGCCTGGGTCGCCCTTCCGGGTTTTCGGCCCAGCGAGCCTCTCAAAGGGTAAAAGTGTAACAGGTCCATGCCAAATGGTTGTAGGGTTTTGAAGTCATCCGTATCCAGGAGAGTGGCTGTTGATTTGCAGAAGGATCCATCTTCGGCTCTTCGAGCACATAGGACATTGTCGCCCCTAGTTCGGGGGGGTACTTCTGTTCTAGCTTTGTGAGCTTCTTTTGACGACATCTGATCCTCTTGATCTGACTTTGGTGCCTCTTGCTCGAGGGCTGCTTCAAATCTGGCCACACAGGCCTCATGTTGTAATTGACCGTTGAACCTTCTGAATTCAAGTTCAAGGTTTGAAAGCAAAGGGGTCGAGTCTCGAGACTGAGAGTGATCCTAAGCTGCACAATCTCAAGAGTGATTCCACACAGGTCTTCGCAAGACCGCGCAAAACATTTTTTTTGAAAGTTTTTAAGAAAGCGACAAATCGCTCGCGCTGAAGACAGTGTCGGACCAATCTGGATCAAAGCTAGGGTCCTTCTCAGTACTCACGCTGACAAGCATGATTTCATTCATTAAGGGCTTAGCACGCCTCTCTTTCTCTTATTTTGATCAAAGTTTTGCAAACCCCGAGGAATTCCTTCCTCTTTGTTTTCAGCGCAGTGTTCAAAAAGGTTTTGAAAAACTCAGGTCATTACAATGACTTCAAGGCACAAGAGAGCAGGTGGAATGCACTGCCATTTCATTCAAATCCCGGCACAGCTAGCACACGGCAGAAGCAAATGTGAGAGCGTGAAAATCACTGCTGTTTCATTCAAAATCTGTTGGCACAACTGGCTCCCTGACAGAAACAGACTCAAAACAAAACGAAAAGACAAACACAAAACAAAATGGTGATGCCCGAGGTAACACCCCCGGAATCATCTGACTTCTATACAACAGGACTGACTCGATGCAACAAGACAGACCCAAGACAAAAGAGACTGACTCAAAACAAAAAGACGGACTCAAAACAAAGTAACAAAAACTGACCCAATCCCCAAGTTAGAAAGCACAAAACTGGTATTTGCATATTGCTCAGAACAGTGCGTGCCATTCCCACGTCTGGAGTTGATTGAGCGCCGCCCGCAGGTGGTTCATCCCCCATTCACATGACATTATCCCCCAAGTTCACTGACCCAGTGCCGATAGACTTTGCGGGACCTGGTGCGGCAATGACCCCTTTGTCAAACAGATCTTGTACATCATGGCGCAGACGAAAGCAACTGTCGGTGTCATGACCGGTTTGCTGATGGTAGGCACAGTATTTAGTCTGGTCATGCTTTGCAGGGATAGGATCGGGTAGGGGCCGTTGTTCCAACGGTTTCAAATGTCCTTCCCGGAGTAAGACCTCTAGAGCCTTTGACAGAGGCATATGAAGTGGAGTGAAAACCCTCTTGACTCGGGGTGGATATTTGGCCGTCTGTGAGTTACTCCCGGACGCACCGGTGGATGGGGTAGCCTTTCTTGATGTGGTGGTAGTGACCATGCCCACTTCAGAAGATCTTGCAGCTGCATCACCACTGGTGGTCACATTCGAACTGCGGGAAAACGCCCGCCTAGGCTGCTCTTTCTCCTGGTCAATAAGGCCCTGCTTCATGGCATCCTCGATCTGTACTTCCATCTCATGCAAATCTGAAAAGGTAGGGAAGGGGAGCACGATCATTTTCTGCATTAGCTTGGGCTGGAGGTTGCGCACAACCATCCGTATTTGATCCTTATCCGTTGGCCTAATGTTCATCATTGAGGCCTTGGCCCTCCAGCGGGCTACAAAGTCAGAGAAGCCCTCTTTCGGCTCTTGCCTGGTCGTCTCGAGATCACGGGTTGTGATCTCGATCTGGGTGTTGTATGAATATTGTGCGACGAAGGCCTCGGCCATCTCCTCCCAGCTTCGTTTCACTGAATCCTCCAATTTGGCGTACCAGATGGCCGCGATACCCGACAGGGTCCTGCCAAAAAGGGAGAGCTTCTGTAATCTTGTCAGGCCCATGGGGCGCAGAACATCTGAAAACAAACTCAGGTGGACCATGGGATCTCCTGACCCGTCAAAACGGTCGATGTGAGGCATCTTGAACCTGTCCGACAATGTCACCACCGAATCAGTATACCTATCTCCAATGTCCAGGATGGAGTTGACTCCTTGAGATTTCTTAAACATCTTCTCAAGTTTGCTCAATTTCAACGCCGTAGGGTCGACCTCGAACGCGAAGGGAGAGTCTAGCAGATTGGTAGGTGCTTTGGATAGCTGGGGTAAAATTGGGGGCGGAGCAGGCCCTACCGGAATGTCCGTACCCTCCTGGACATTTGGCATCTCCCCAGGTGCTGGAGCTCCTGCTGGGGGAGGAACTTGTTGTGAAGCAGATGCGCCGCTTTGCTGTTGCAACCTAGTGATGAGCTCGGCTTGCTGAGCCATGATTGCAGCCTGCTGCTTGGAAAATTCCGCTTGGCGGACAGCGTCCTCCTGCATGAGCTTCATACTTTCTTGCATCTGGCGCATCATCGCCTCTACCACTGATGTATTCTGCGGTTCCATCTGATTGACTGGTATGTCTATCCCTGCAGTAGAAACTGAGACTCAGCCTGACTGTTCACTGGTGGAATGGATAAGGGCCACTGATCTGGTAACTACTGAACTGGTGATCTGTGCCTGACTGGCCCTCTTCACCCTGCCTTTGGTAAAGGAACACTGATTGCCCTTGAACTGAATCTCTGACCCGACAAAGTCTATCAACACAAGTTCGGTGTACCCGGGGGATATTGGAGCCTTCTGAAGCTATGGTTCCAGGACTACCTAGCAAAAGAGAAAACGGACAGCATCTCAGCCCAATTTCACCAGAACAGATATGAACAAAACCGAATGAGTGTGCTCTCTACTGAATTCTGCCCCAAAATTCCGCTTAAAAGCTGATACCCTCAGGTAAAACCGATTCCACCAAATACTGATGCCCGCGGGCCTGATACCCAAAATACTGAATTGGTGCCCGCAGGCCTGATGCCCAAACTCGCAAACTGATACATGCATTCCTGTAGAGACGCACTCTAAAGCACATAACAAGCAAGTGGGAGCCAAAACACCCCTATGGAGGGGTAGGGGTTTCCCTGTCCTATTTTGTCAGGAGCTAGGGTTACACTACGCACGCAGCGGTTTCAAACAACCTATAAACGGGTGAGCAACCTGTCCTAGTTTGGAATGGTCACTAAGGATCCGAGTATGCACTAGGTCGAATGGTCAAAAAGGGTGCCCCGGTAAAACCGGGGTTTGTGTTCCCATGCTGTCAGAGCCCAGAGCCGATCAGCCTTATGGACATGCCTTGACAAGACAAGCCTCCGGCAAATCGTTCGGGAATGGCATATGGCAAACACGGTGTCCTAGGCGCACCAATGCAAATGCAATGCAAAGAAACACACAAGTGTAGTCAAAAATAGATATCATGAGTTCGAGTCAAGTTCTCTAATTCCCCAGCGGAGTCGCCAGAAACTGTAGACGTCCCCGAACGCCCCGGGAGGGTTAGGTCCCGTTCTGTTCATATTGGGGTCACTACAGTTCAAGGACTCAAATGTCACGGTTCTTAATCCTGAACCAAAGAGTCCAAATCTGGCAAATCGTTTTGAGAAAACTGATTTTTGAAAGAAGTGCCAAACATGGACTGCTTTGCCAGATAACAGAGTCGCCACCTAAATATTTTTAAAATGGGAAATTTAGGAAACCCTGACTCGGTGCCAAAGGCCACGTGTCCGTCATCACCAAAGTTGCCTCGGCTCGGGAACTTGGGTACGATTGGGGAAGGTCACTTCGTGAGCACCCCCGCTCGCCCGGTCAAAGACCGGCCTCTACTAACCATGATATCTGATTTTGAAAACATTGTATGCTCTTATTCCGGTTATTAGCCTAGGTTACTATGTGATGCTCGCAGCAAACAAGTATAGACCGGGTCGCCTGAATTGGAACAAAACATTTCATGTTTGTTTATTTGAAAATGGTTTGATGGTGCTACCCGCAGGTAGGCTAAGACGCGGATTTGCCACCCTCTGGTGGGCTTAGAAAACATGATTTTGCCACTATCTAGTGGGCTAAAAACAAACATTCGATGAATTGTCCAATCCAAGCAACTCAACCTCCACCCACAGGCATTCAAAGCAGTTATATCACATAAGCATATAGCCTCATGGTAAGCATGCTATTCATGGCAACACTCACACGCATGCAAGGATGCTAAAGCATAAAACTCACCGAGTACTCCAAGCCAAAACAAAAGCTGATTAGAAATCAATGCATGGTCCTAATTATACAGAAATGCCTAATGCAACACATGCAATAATGCAACTATAGCAGGCTCGACTGTCCTAAACATGGGATATGGAATGCTACAGCTAACATGTATTCAATTTGGAATTGAAATACAAATGCAGTTTGTATGATGCGCCGAGCCCGATGCATGCTAACAGATGAATGATGCAAACATGCTTTCATACTGTATGCTAATTGAAATATGCCCTATATCTAACCATCGTAAGCGGGTAAATAAAAGGGAAGAAAGACGTGGGGTTGGAAGACATACATCACACATACGCACACTTATTACAGTTATGCCCTCACTCGGAGGGTCCGAATAAATAATAATACAGTCCGAAATAATACAGTCCGAAATAATACAGATTTCTAAGTAATTAACAATTTAAACTAAGAAAGCTGTAAATTGGTTTGCAAGCCGGGGGCTGCCTCGCTTCTGATGAATACTGCATTTTGGGCTACCTTGCGCAGAAATCCACTAGAATGCCCGATTTAGCCTCTGTTCGCAGTGTTTCTTGAAATGCGTGCCCGACTTTGAAAAGTTGCTGATTCCTTATCTTGCTGCAACAGAGAGCAGGAAAAGGGCATAGCAATGTATTTCACAAATATATGCATGCCTCGATCCTCGTGCCACCAATCACGCATACCGATGCATGATGGCCGAGGAGTCGGATTTGCACGACTCAATATAGGATGAATGCAGATGAATGCTACAATGAAAACCTAACTCCATCATGGGTTATCCGGAGTGTCGGTGACTGGGGAATTGAGACCCGTTTCGTCACTCGGAGTACGAAACGTGCCTCGTTTCCCGTGCCCTGGCTAACTCCTACCCCGAACACGATGCAATATGCATGATATGCATGAAATGCAACTAATATACAGTTCTAGTATGCGCAATGCTGATGAAAATGAGATGAAAATGAGACGTCTCGAAAAGCGCGCACGCGTGCACGCAAACTGAGGCGATGATGTGAAATGCAAATCGGATAAAACCGAAGTGCCTCGAAATGTGTGCCCACAGGCACGCACACCGAGGCGATGATATGAAATGCAAAATCGGATAAAACTGAAGTGCCTCGAAATGTGTGCCCACAGGCACGCACACCGAGGCGATGATAGAAGTGCAAAATCAGATAAAACCGAAGTGCCTCGAAATGTGTGCCCACAAGCACGCACACCGAGGCGATGATAGAAGTGCAAGATCGGATAAAACCGAAGTGCCTCGAAATGTGTGCCCACAGGCACGCACACCGAGGCGATGATATGAAGTGCAAAATTGGATAAAACCGAAGTGCCTCGAAATGTGTGCCCACAGGCACGCACACCGAGGCGATGATATGAGTGCAAAATCGGATAAAACCGAAGTGCCTCGAAATGTGTGCCCACAAGCACGCACACCGAGGCAATGATATGAAGTGCAAAATCGGATAAAACCGAAGTGACTCGAAATGTGTGCCCACAGGCACGCACACCGAGGCGATGATATGAAGTGCAAAATCGGATAAAACCGAAGTGCCTCGAAATGTGTGCCCACATGCACGCACACCGAGGCGATGATAGAAGTGCAAAATCGGATAAAACCGAAGTGCCTCGAAATGTGTGCCCACAGGCACGCACACCGAAGCGATGATAGAATGAGGTGGAAATGCAAATTGGGCTTATACTGACATGAGTGGACCTCAGCAACACTCACGTCAGATGCCGTCGGATAAAACAGAGGTGTCTCGAAGTGCGTGCCAAACCGAGACATGGCCCGAAGGCATGAAATGGCACGGGAAATGATATGCAAGCATGCAAACCAAATTTCAGCACCTAAATGAAAGGGAAAACAGTCCCGAAATGACACGGAATGACAACCGATGCATGAAATCATCCCGAAATGTGATTCTAAGTACCCGAAATGGCCTACGGCTATGCTAAACATGCAAAATTGATACATGACAGCAAAAAAAGTAGCAAGGCAACCCCAAATATGGCATTTTTTCAGTACAAAACCAGGCCAAATTGTGAGCATTGATATGGCAACAATGGCATGCAAAAATACGGTAAAAGAGAGGAATTACAAAGCAAGTAGTATGTACAATGCTCAAACCAGAAAAATCAGTTCTAAAAAATATAAGAGGGGCCAAAAAAATGCATATTTACAGTAGATGAGATCCTCTAATTCAGTGTGTAGATATGCTCAAAATGGCATGCAAAAATGAGCCAATAAGGGGCTACAACATGAGGTACTATAGGCAAGCATCAAACAATTTTGAACCCTTAACAAAAGATGAAGAATAGGAAATTCTAAGACACTTTCTAAGCCTGATGAAGACTCAAATCAGTGGCTAAGCAAGCCTAAACAAACATGCAATTTTACGGTAAATTGAAAGATTACAAAACAAGTACCAAAACCAGTCATCAAATGGCCTAAGACCCTTAACAAAGAATGAATAATGGACCAAAATAAGGCACTATCTAAGCCTGATGAAGGCTGAAATCCGAAGCATGGTGAGCTTAAAAAAGCATGCAAAATGGGAGTGGAACAAGAATTCAAAGCAAGTGATATGTAGAACAAGAAAACCAGGTTGAGCCCTTCTTCAATGTTGAATAGGGGCTCAAAATAAGCACAATCACAGTATGTTACAAGTTCCAACTCAGATCACAAATAGGCCAAAACAATCATGCAATTTTACGGTAAAATGGAAGCATTTCAAAGGAAGTGCATGCTAGAGTCACCAAACATGATGGAGCCCTTCTTCAATGTTGAATAGAGGCTCAATATAAGCCCACTAACAGTTTACATCAGTCCCGAAATCAGATTACTCATAAGGCAAATAAAGCATGCAAAACAATGGCCTAAAGAGTGATATTGAAAGAAGTATATTAAGGAGACACCAAACAGGGTTGAGCCCTTCTACAAAGTTGTAGAGGGGCTCAAAATAAGCCCAAAACCAGAAGAGGTCAGAACCCAAAACAGATCACAAGTAGGGTAAAAATTTGAAGCAAAATCATGCAAGAAAAAGGGAAATTATGACTTACCCTTGAAGATCAAGTTTTTGCTACCTCTTGCCTTGATCAAAGTTGCTTCTTAGCCTCTGAGGAACCCCTTCTTGCTGCTGGAATGGAAGTGGGGATGGTGGAGCTTAGGGTTGATGAAGGATTGAGCTAGGAACTTGAATGAATTTTAGGGTTTTTGGAGGTGAAGATGGAGGCTATGGAAGAGAGAGTCTTGAGATCAAAGGTTGTAACCTCAACAAAGGAGGAGGCCATGGCTTCAAATAGGGAAGAAAAGGTGTAAAAGGGGAGGGAATTGCATCCAAGCATTCCCTCCCAAAATATCCCCCGGATGGGGGAGATATTTCAAAAAAATATCCGGACAGCTGTAAAGGGCTGGAAAGCAGAAAGCTGGCCGGCCAGGTGAATTTCTGGGAGGTGGCCGGCCGGCCACCCCACCTGATCGGCCAGCCACCCACCCTGGCCGGCCGGCCATGGCCCAAAAATGAAGATGAAATTTTCTGGCCGACCACCATGCAAAGGTGTCCTCCCATGTGTGTAGAAGAAGGCCCCAAGGTCGGAATCTGGCAACTCTGAAGCAGGAGTCACAACATAGAGCTTGAAGGAGAGGTTCAAAAATGAATGTAACAATTGCTGGCCGACCAGTACTTTTTGGTGTCCTCCCATATGTGTAGAACAATGTTCCATGGTCGGAATGTGGCAACACTGAAGCAGGAGTCACAACATTGCATCTGAAGGAGAGGTCCAAAAATGAAATTTACAATTGCTGGCCGACCATCACTTCTTAGGGTCCTCCCATGTGCCCTCATCACAAATATGTAGCTTTGGTTGGAAGAAAATAACCCCAGGGTGTTCAACATTGGCCCGGAAGTGAGCAAAACGGGCGCCGGAGGAGCGAAACTGGTTATCTGGGATAATTGTTGGCCCTCTACCCTCCAGTGATCTTCCTAATGCTGAAACAGAGGTACCTGCCAAAATTGAACAAAAACTAATGAGAAATGAACGCTCGGGGCCCAAACCGCGCAGTTCGGGGTCCCGAAAATGGGCTGTAGGCACCGGAAGTGGTGTTCAGCAGCGAAGTGGGCATCTGAGACCCCGGGTTTCTCGGTATGACAAAACAGAGGCACACGCCAAAAACCGGAGAAAACCGATGCGAAATGAGTGCTCGGGGACCAAACCGCGAGGTTCGGGGCCCGAAAACCGGCTATAAACACCGAAAGTGGCATTCAGCCACGAAGTGGGTATCTGGGACCCCAGTGTGCCCTGTTATGACAAAACAGAGGTACCTGGCAAGAACCGGAGGAATCGGAGACGGTTGGGCGGTCCCGAACCGAGGCACACGGCCTGACGGCTCCGAAAACCGGGAACCGGGCTCCGAAATGGGCAAAATGGCCTACGGCCACGAAAAGTAGCCCACGGCCACCGAGAGATAGTCTACAGGACCACTCCCTTCCCTCAGGAAAGAAAACAGTGAAAACCGAGTCTGGTTCGCAAACCGAGACAAGGCACAGAAGAGAGTTCGGAAGTCCGGAGGCAGGGCGCACGGCCGCGACTCTGAGACTTCTGAACGAGCACAGTATGCAACATCACCGAGCGCTCAATCGGTGACGTCTGAGTCTTAAGGTCGGTCAAAAATGGGGTGTCTACAGTGGTGGACTGAATTTTTGAAAGTAATGGAGGTAGCTAGTGGAGGAGTTGGTTGAATGTTTCAAGTTAGTGGTGGTTGTGTTGACACTATTCAATGATGAAGATAAATGAAGATGGTGAAGAAGTTGCCAGTTGTATTGAAGTAATGAAGTTGTTGGGTGTTTTGAAGTTAGGCTATGAGGCTATTGTAGCCTTAGTCAAATAATGTTCCAAAAAGCTTTACTGTAGCATCATTTTTTGTTTTATTTTCTTTTATCAGAAATTGAGGCCCTGAGGTTTGGCGGGAGGGGCCATGGCTGTGCAGGACAGGTTTACAGGTACATAGGGTTTGGTTAAGAGTGTTTACGAGTTTGGTTTAGTCATAAGGTCAGGCACAATAATATAAATGATGAAGGTACATAGGGTTCACAGGTTTCCCATGAAGGCCTATAGGTTCACGGTTTCCCACGAATTCGATGAAATTTAGCAAATGAAAATTTTCAATAATATTGAATTATGTGTGGTAAATTGTGTAGATACTAATGAAATGATATTCTAATTTTTACTTGACTCCCAATATATATAATACTGATAAATTTTGTGGCCATTTATTTAAAAATAACAATATAATATCTAGCAATTGATTTGTGACAATAATTATTAAAAATATAAAAATATTTTAACTGGAAAATATTTAAAAATATATATATAATTCGAATCAAATATACAATCATAAGTTCAGTATGATTAGTAATTGAATATTTAGTTTGACCTTCAAATTATTTTGTTTATAATATTTTGAATAAAAAAAATTTAATTGAAATTTTTTGTTAATAATTAATTTTGTGAATTGAATTTGAAAAAAGAGTTTGGTTATGATTGTTATTTTTTGTTAATCATTAATTTTTTCAATTGAATTTAAAAAAGAGATTGGTTAAGAGTGTTATTTTTTGTTAATAATTAATTTTTTGAATTGAATTTTAAAAAGAGTTTGGTTATGACTATTGATCAAAAATTTTAATAGAATTTTGAGTTATGTGTTTGATTATGAGTTATAACTTTTTAAATTAAGTTTTGAAAACTCTTTTCAAAACTTATAATCAAACAAATTTTCTTATTTCACATGTCACATCAAACTTTCAAAACTCAATTCAACACTAAACTCAAAACTCAATTCAACACTTTTTTCAAAACTTATAACCAAATAAATTTTCTACACTCAAATCATAACTCCAAAATTTACAAACTCAAAATACAACTCTATTCTCAAATCATATTTCTAAAACTCTACCAAACACAACCTAATTTTTTTTCAACCATTTGTTGCCGTTCGATTGGATGATTTTACTTTACTTAACAAGAAATTAGTTGGAGCCTATTTGTAAAGTGCCTGTTCGGTGATTCATTACTATATAAATTAAATTAATCCAGTGTCGTGTTGCTGAACTAAAATAATTTGGTCCAGCCATTTGTCACTTTACGTACATTATAGATTATCTTTATTGTTGTCACACTAAAGACATCCCTTTATTTTAATGTAATCAATATCTCTTTTGGTTACACCATACTCTTTGATATGTCAACTAACAATGATGTTTCCTATTCAAATAATCTACCAACAAATGAGTGCCCTTCAAGATATTCAACAGCCAGATGATTGTACTTGCATTGTTGCAATGAGTAGAAACATAATCCTTCAAAGTAAAAAAACAAAAAAAATATATATATAAAAAAATGAAACTGAAAATGCATGGTAATGAGTAACCGGACAAATTAAAAATGTTCGGTCTTAGGTTACCGAAAATGTTTCTTTTATTTGGCAATGGGTTACGCACATATTTTTTTGTTCGGCGATGTGATTTCAAACTATATTATTTTGTTCGATTTTGATACACCGAACAAAAGTTGAAGAATCTCTCTCAAAAAATGAAAAGAAAACTTACCAAACAAATAAAAAAAAGCTCACCATTTTATTTTTTTGATAGTTCTTCATCACCGTTTCTTCATCAATTGCTTTTTTCTATAATCAAAATACTATGATTTTCACTTTTTGAAAAGAGATGTGTAGTAGAGAAGAAATACTAAGAAGGAAAGAAGAACAATAGGGATTGAAGAGCAATAGGTGTGAGGAGATTATAAAATATATTTAATTTTGGTCTTTTTTTTCCTAAAGGTAATTTCGCACATGGGTAAAATTAGAAAAAAAACAAAAAACAAAAAACATGAGAAATTCTATTTCTACACACCTAATTAACTCAGGGTACACACTTAATGAAATTTTAATTTAATGACAATTATATCTTAAATTAAAATGACCATAATAAACATCCAGTAACACCCATAATATTATATGAAAAAATTCTCTGCAAACATCTTGTAAGAACAAAAAAACTCAACATACACCTTTTGAGTTAAAAAATAAACCCTAGTTTTTCCATTGTTGTCACTTTGCTTGCTACAAACTCTAGACTCCTTTATTGCTTGCAAAGCAATACTCTCAGAAAATCTTTCATATTGCTTTAATCTCTAGGTTTATACTCTATTATTTATACCATTTTCTTATTAGTTCCACAATTTTTGCTTAATTTTGATATGGAAGAGTTGTACTAAGTCAAGAGATATGTGTTGATGCTAATGTAGTCTTGCCAGAAATGCTTAGTTTTTTTTTAATTTTTTTTTTCATTAGAGAAAAAGAGAGATTTTATTGATGGGGAGAAATTACAATGAAGCAATAATAGATCAAAGGCCAAGATGAAAAAAAATGCATCATTATACAACAAAGATATAACAGAAGACAAAACAATGGTGGAAGAAATAGAACGAAGCACAACAAAATTAGTAGCAACGAAGAGCAACCCATTTGGAGGCATAAACAACATCTAATCAAGCAAAATCAAACCAGAATTGCTTGATAAAACAATCCAGTTAGGTCCTAGCAAAGAAGGGTCAACCATATCCAAGACGACTATGGAGAATCTAACAATCCTAAATCTTCTTCAAGGCTCTTCACGTGGGTGGCTCTGCTTGGGTAAATCAAAAGTGTGTGGAAAGGAGGGTTAAATGGTGTGTGTACAATATTATGATTGAAGGATATAATTGTAATTTTTAGTGTATGGATTAAGAAAATTAATCAATAAACAAATTAATAGGTGTGTGCATTGAGAAAAGATGCATACTAAGGTAATCAAATGTGTATTTCTCAAAAAACATCTCATATGGAAGGTGTAAAGAGGTAAATTAGTGGTGTAAGTAAAATCACTCTTATTTTATATCATATCAAGACTTTTTTTACCTTTTTCCAAATATAACACTCCAATGTGACGGGTATGATGTGACATTAGAAAAAAACTCTTTAGTATTTTTTTTCTAAAATGTAACAGTCCAATGTAGCACTCCAATGTGGCAAGTATGATGTGACATTAGGTACAATTAGAAGGTCTGCTAAAAAATTTCTCAGTATACCTTTTTCAAATATAATACTCCAACGAACAAAACTTCTTGGTGTACTTTTTTTTTTCCTTCTAAATGTAACACTTTAAAAAAACTACTTAGTATATTTTTTTTCCAAAAGTAACACTCCAATGTAACATTCCAACAAATAACAACAATTAAGGAGATTATAATAACAAATGATCAGTACACATCCAAGAGAATTAAATAGTTCACAAAAAAATATAGAACTATATGAATCACAAATTCAAGATATGAAATTTATTGGCCAATTTCCCTTTTCTTGATGGGTGCAACACTAATAAATTTTAAATAGTGATTTTATAAACTGTTTGGTCTTTCATTTTTTTTTCTTATAGACCCAAAGGTTTTGTTCTAGTGTGAATTACATAAAGGGCCAAGTATAAATGGGCATGTGTTATCTATTGAGGAATAAATGTAGATTTTTTCATAATGTTGAAATTACTAAACGTAACATTTCAAAAAAGTTTCTTAGTGTACTTTTCCTAAACGTAACACTCCATTAAAATACTCAAAAAACATAACACTTTAATATAACACACTAAAAAACTCCTTAATATACTTTTCTCAAACATAACAATGTAATATTTTAAAAAAATCTTTAGTGTACTATTCTCAACGTAACACTCTAATTAATGTAACATACAAAAACTCATTATTATACTTTTCCCAAACGTAACATGCCATTGTAACACTCTAATGAATGTAACATACAAAAACTCATCAGTATACTTTTTCCAAACGTAACACACCATTGTAATACTCAAAAAACATAACACTTTAATATAACACAAAAAAAAAAAAAAAAAAACACTCCTTAGTGTACTTTTTTCAAACGTAACAACGTAATATTTTTAAAAAAATCTTTAGTGTACCTTTTCCAAACGTAACACTCTAATGAATGTAACACACAAAAACTCATTAGTACACTTTTTTCAAACGTAACACTCTAATGTAACATATTAAAAAACTCTTTAGTGTACTTTTTTTAAACGTAATAATGTAATATTTAAAAAAACACCCTAGTGTATTTTTTCCAAATGTAACACCCCAATGTAACATATTTAAAAATTTCTTAGTATACTTTTCTCAAACGTAACAACGTAATATTTCAAAAAACTCCTTGTAGACACCCTATTTTTGACCGCCCTTAGGACTTGGGCGCCTTCAATTGATCACCAATAATGAATTACACGCTTGTCTAAATGCTCAATTTCCTCAGTAAGAAACCTCAGTTTTGAGCCTCAGAAACCTACAAACCTTGTGCCTTGTTTTTGGACCAAAAGAGTAGTTTTCAAGCCTGACCATCTAGGGGCCTGCAGACCTACTAGTGGCCTGCCGACCATTATTAGTATACGGTCCCCCTATTAGTGGCCTACCGGCCACTTGTGTCAAAAACTAGATCTTTTTGCCAACTGTGCCAGCTATCTCCACAGATGCATGCATTGCACCAGCTATGTCTGTATGGATATTTTCAAGATAGTCTCATATATTTCTATATATAGATGACTCCCTCTCAAAAATTAGGGTTAGAAAAATTTGTGGAGCAAAGTCTTGGAAAATATTTCTCTGTCTATCTCTTGCAACTTATATGCCTTCTACCTAGACTTTCTAAACCAAACTTTGAGGTTCCTTTGCTAAGGTTATTGAGCTTGCATTTTAGCTCTTGAGGGTGTAAAATTGGTGGCTTGTAATTCAAAGGATCACTCCTCTTCAAGAGGTATACATCCTAGCTCTTTTGTACCATTTCTTTCCTATTTTTTCTTACTGCTTTGAGGCCATTTTTCACCTGTGTTTATGAGCTGAAACTTGTGGTGTAAAGCCATTAAGGGTAGAGGAGTGGACCACCCCTCTTTGAACCTTGTCTTCTAGGCTTTTACCCTTGTGTTTCCCACCTTTTCATTATCTTTTTTTGAGTTTTTTTACCATTGATTTTCAAAGGTTTTTTAGAGGCTAAAATGTGGTTTTGAAGTCTCAAAAATGGAGGGGTTAGCCTCCCCTCCTTTGGTTTGTTTACTAGCTTAATTGCTCAATTATTTTAGCTTGCTTTTGTAGATGTTTTTACCTTAATTTCAATATTTTTTTAGCCTATTTTAGGACTATTTTAAGTTGTTCATGTCGTTTATGCTTTGTATTGCATGTTTGTAGTGTAACGGTCCTCATAGGTTTGGTGTTTTAGGCATTAGACACCAACCTATTTGAGTTGATAGCATTTATTTCAAGCGTTCCATACTTGTGTTCATCTCTAATCATCTTTGTTCTTCTCTCATTTCTTGGCTTTTTCTTTGCTTTGAGAGTTGTTTCAAACCGATTGTTTGTTTAAGCTTGAGATAGAGATTATTGTGCTTAATGATTTAATATCTTCAGAGGTTCATTACCAACAGCATGACATCTCTCTCATGTCCAAAACAGTCCTTTGTTTGACACTTCTTTCCATTAGTGGACTTAATCTTCATTATTGGACTAAAAGGCTTAAGGAATGGAAATGTAATTGAAAGAGGTATTAAAATTGGAATAAAATGGAGAAAAATAATAAAATGGTTTGCGTTCAATCGGACGTTAATTGAACCAATTAAGTCTTGAGTCGTTTCATACTTGTTAGTGATAAAAACGGTTCAAGAGTCAATATCAACCATTTCCCTTGATTAATATCGTGATAAGAAGGAGGTTCGTGCGTTTTTCATTGTGCATTTATTGAGATTGTATCCTTTGGTTCATAAGTCATCATGCAATGAATTTACATCGATTGATGGCTTACAAATCAAGCCTACCCCTCCTTTGAGCTATTTGATGATAAGGAGAGGCAGGGTGGACAGACATCCCCTGAAAATGCTCTGTTTGTGCTCTGTTTGTTATCTGTTACAGTAAGGTAGTACCACAAACTAGTGGCCGGCCGGCCACTTTTTCTGTATGGTCGTCTACCACTTCTGGCCGGCCGACCACTTTTTTTCAGTCAGGCAGTGTCCCTTTTTCCTACAGAACAGAGCAGAAGTTGAAGTGAAAACAGTGCAATTTTCTGACTGCAAAACAGAACCCTTTTGGCAGCAAAACAAAGGCATTTTCGGGTGGAAACCACCTTCATGCATGAGCATTCCTTACTTCTTGGGGCTGATTAGTTAGAGTACTTAATTACTTCGCTTAATTAATTCTATAGTGTAGCTGCTTAGTTAGTCCTTTATATTATTATATTTGTGTTGTAATTAATTAATTAACGTAGCTAGTTAATTTTGTGTTATAATTAGTTAGTTAGAATAATTAATTTTGTGTTGTAATCATTTAATTAGCTAAGATAGTTAGTTAAATTCGGTGTTGTAATAAGCTAGTTAAGTAGCTTAGCTAATTTATTTATTTAGACCCTCTTGTGCGAGGGCCAATTTGTACTAATTAGCTAGTGTAGTTAATTTATTTCATTGGGTTTGTAATAGTTAGTTAATTTGTAGTAATTAGCTAGGGCATTCATTCGGACCCTCCTGGGCAAACTTGTAATAATAAGTATGTCTTCCAACCTCACGTCTTTCTCCATTTTATTTACTCGCTTATGATGGATAACATAGAGCATCATTTTTCATTTAGCATTTCGCTATGTATAAGGCATTCATTTGTCTTGCATGCATTAAGCTCGGCGCATCATTCTAACTCACATTGTTATTTATTACTTCTTTGAAAATGTGCTCAAAATGCATGCTATCAAATTGATTCACATGCCATGTTAGTAGCCGAGCCGATTTAAATTGCATATCGCATGCGTTGCATTAGTCATTTTGCATCCGTAGGATCATGCATTTTTTCTAACTCTTTTATTTGTTTTGGCTTGCCTTGGAGTATTAGGTGAGCACTTATTGCTTTAACATATCACATGCGTATGATTATTGCAATATTAAGCATGTTTTCCATGAGGCTAAGTTCTTAGTTGATATGCTTGTTTGAATGCTTGTGGATGAAGGCTAATTGCTCAAATTGGGATGATTAGATCAAATGTACATATGAGATCATTTTTTCAAATGGTACATATTCGAAACAATTTTAAACCAAACATGAAATCAGAGTGTTTCAATTTTTGCAAATTAGTCTATACTTGTGTGCATCACCTAGTGAAGTTAGCCTAATAATCGGAACAAGAGCATATAATGTAAATAAGAATCACATCATAATTAGTAGAGGCTAATCTTTGATCGGGCGAGTGGGGTGCTCAATTCATGACCTTCCCCTCTCGTACCTAAGTTCCCGAGCCGAGACACTTTGGTTATGACGAACATGTGGCCTTTGGCACGAGTCACGGGTTTCTTAAATTTTTCAAAAATATTTAGATGGCAACCCTGTAATCTGGCAAAGTAGTCCATTTTTGGCATTTTGATTGAAAATCAATTTTCTAAAAGAATTGCCTGATTTGGACTCATTTATGTTTATCTATTTCACATTGCACATGTGAAATCAGATTCAGAACCATGGGAGTCCGAACTGTAGGGTTATCGTATCCGAAAGGATCATGAAAAGCAAGTTACAGTTTCTGGCTACTCTGCTGGGGACTTTAGAGAACTTGTTTTGAACTTCATAATGTGAAATTTTTTCTACATTTATATGTTTTTTGCATTGCATTTGCATTGGTGCGCTTAAGTCACTGTGTTTGCCATCTGCTATTCTTGGACGGTTTGCCGGAGGCTTACCTAAAGGCTTACCAAAAGGCTGACTGGTCGTGGGCTCTGTCATCTTGGGAACACAACCCTTGGATCTGGACTACCGCTGTACCGTTTGATCCTCCTTTCACTTCTCGGTGTTAAGTGTGAGAGGTATATCAGGTAGTCTTGCTGAGGTACTCCTATTTTGACTATTTAGCCTAGCTACATATAGTAAGCCATAGTGACTGTTCCAAACTAGGATAGGATGCTCACCCATATGCAGGATTGTGTGAAACCACGTGATTGGAATAGTGAAACCCTAGTTCATCACAAAACTAGGACAGGGTAACCCTACCCCCTTATAGGGGTGTTTTGGCTCTCTCTTAACTGGTATGTGCTTTACAATGAAACTGTACAAGAATGTGCATATCAGTTGCAAGGTTGGTATCTGTTTTAGGATAGAATTCAGTGTCGAGTACAGTCTTACAACTTTGATTATGTTTAACTCTTAACTGAGGCGCTATGCGGTTTTTGATTGCTGCTCTTTTCTTTTATTTCTTTTGCTAGGTAGTTGAAACCATAGCTTCAGAAAGTTTGGATATCCCCCAAGTACTTTGGACTAGAGTCGGAAGACTTTGCAAGGCCGAGGATCTTGTTTGGGGACAACCCGTGTTTACCTCACTCTCACTGGTTACAAGATGGATAAGAACTAAACAAAGTTCGCTAGTTCAATTCTTACAGCAATCACCTCTCAGCTCACCTGTGTTCAGTCCAGTTTAAGAGCAGTCATCCACTTCCAGTCCGATTCAAAACTAGTCACCCATTCCAATGGCACAGTATCCCCTGGCCAATATGGAGGAACTGCTACTCGACCTACAACAAACAGTTGAGACCCTATAGCAAGATGCGGCCCGTCAGGCCGAGGTTACAGCCCCGTCAGACTGAGGTCATAACTAGACTACAGCAACAGCCACAGCAGTCGGCCATCACCTCTGCATCCCATGTACCTACCACAGTTATCCCAGCACCCGGAGCCACTACTAATACTGCCAATGTTCAAGAAAACCAGGGCAATCCAGCAGAACCTATACCGGCACAAGCTTCCAGAGCCTTGATTTATCAAACCGAGGCACCCTTCAAGTTCGAAGTTGATCCAACAGCACTTAAAGTCACTAAACTGGAGAAACTGTTCAAAAGAGCGCAAGGGGTTAACTCCATCCCAGACATAAATGGATACACAGATTCTGCGGTTACGTTGCCGGATCGGTTTAGGATGCCACACATTGATTGTTTTGATGGTTCCGGGGATCCGATGGTTCACTTGCGACTATTGTCAGGTATTTTGCGACCGATGGACTTAACTAGACTACAGAAACTGTCTCTTTTTGGTTGCACCGTGTCGGGTATAGCAGCCATTTGGTATGCTAAGTTGGAAGATTCCGTCAAACAAAATTAGGAGTGAAGCCTTCATTGCTCAGTACTCTTACAATACGCAAATTGAGGTCACAACTCGTGATCTCGAGGCAACATGTCAAGAGCCGAAGGCGGGTTTCTCTGAATTTGTGACAAGATGGAGAGCTAAAGCCTCGATGATGACCACGAGGCCTTCCGAGAAGGACTAGATCAGAATGGTTGTCCGGAATCTGCATGGCAAGTTTTTGCAGAAAATGATTGTGCTCCCGTTATTTACATTTATAAAACTTCATAAAATGGGAGTGAAAATCGAAGATGACATAAAGTAGGGGCATATTACAAATGAGAAGGAGCTGTTAAAAAGGTCGTTTGTTTGCAGTTCCAATGCTGCCAGTGGTAGCACAGCCGCGAGGCCATCGGATGTAAGTGTTGTCACCATCACAAAAACTGCTGACCCTTTTGCCAATGTAGGCCCATAAACCTCATCCAACCTACTCGACCTCAGGGTAGGACTTTTAACCAACTATACATAACCCTCTCCAAAGTCATGCAAGTGCTAGTCAAGAAAGGATACTTAAAACCCTTAGAACCTCGCCCACTTCTTGACCCTCTCCTACCCAAACATAACCCTGCAAAGTATTGTGCTTTTCACCAGCAGCACGATCATGACACCGACCAGTGCTTCCGATTACGTCATGAGATTCAAGATCTTATTGACAATAAGGTGATCGCTCTACATTAGAAACCAAATGTAACCACAAATCCACTCCTAGCCCATAATCAAGTCCCCCTACCCTGAAACATTAACCTTATCCATACACTGGCCACCTCTTATGACCCCAGCGTATATATTACCCCCTCTCACCTACCGAAACTAATGTTGTTCATTCCTGAGGGCATAGATCTATGAATGATGGGTGCATTTAAGCGATAACCTGAGCCTCATAATGTGGTGACAATACCCATGGTAAAAGAGGGTGTGGCCTTGAAGGGAGGTATTGGCCTATCGTCGGAGTGTCCCTGGGACTTGTTTGAAAGGGCATACGATCCGAGTTACTATATTGCGCTAACCAGTCAAATCAGACCTAAAGTGGTACTACCAATCTCGGTAGGCATCAATGTGGTCAAGGAGGATGGCTTGAGCCAAGGGTTGGATGACCTTGCAGATCTCGGAGAAGATCTAGACAACTTGTAGTTCTTTGACGAACATGATCAGGGAGATATACAGCTCAGATGGTTTAACCTGAATGGATCAACAGATAATACCGGATGACTGAGTGATGAGCCAGACAAGGAAGAAGAAGCTAAGATGAATCTAGAGGGAAATGAAGTAGAGGTAGCTGCAGTAGTCAGAAAAGCTGATGAGAAAGAAAAATTACCGGAGGGCACATGTGCGGAAAACCTAGCCCAAGAAGTGGGTGTTGTAAATACTGTAGATACTGAACAGGAAGCTGCACTGAGGCAGTTTGAAAGCGAAAGAAATAAAGACAGTTGGAAAATCGTAATTGCGTGGCACCCTGTGCGGGACACTTATGATGTGAAAATGATTCAAGTGGAGCTTAACAACTGCTTGTCGAGAACTAATGGTGAGTGGTGGGATGACAATGATTTGTGTCTGGCCCATACTGACGAAGATTGAAGAGGTTCTATCCCGGAAAACACATGGTATACTGAGGAGATAGATCATCTTACTCGTAATGGACGATACTTTAAGCCACGACACCTGGATCAAGCAGAGCCATCGGGAAAAGACCGGGAGGTTGAGAAATAGAAGGAGAACTAGTTAGAGGAGGAGTTAGTTTTGAAGCAGCTCAAGAAAATCTAAGCTGATATCTCTATTTGGGGACTCCTTGTGGTTTCACGGGTGGACCGACAGGCAGTATTGTTGGCAATGGACAAAGCCAAATTGTCCATTGATACTACGCCTGAGCAACTTGTGGGCCTAGTCTTCCCCAGTGGTGCCAAGCCAATGCTCACTTTCTCTGACAAAGAGCTGCCGTCGGAAGGTTCGGCCCACAACAAACCATTATACATTTCTGTGAAGTGTAGGGAAAAGTAGGTGCCGGGGGTGTTGGTAGATACCGGGTCTGCCATTAATGTTTGTCTATCCCGTACTGCCTACACAATTGGCTTTAAACCGACCGACTTTTTTCCCACAGCCCAGGTGATATGGGCATATGATAACACAAGTCGAAAGGTCATGGGCACGGTGAAAGTGCAAGTTCAGGTTGGCCCGTTAGAGCAAGAGATCAAATTTTATGTCCTAGATGTACCGGCAACCTTTAATCTACTATTGGGGAGGCCTTGGTTACATCACTTGAAGGCTGTGTCCTTCACCCTCTATCAAATGTTGAAGTATCCTCATGGGGGAGTAGCAATTATTTTTAGGAACTCATCCATCCATCCACCTCTGGAGGTGATTACGCCAATCCTAGAGATCAATCATGGCGATGAAGATGTGTTCCTCTTAGGATTTACTTTAGTTGAAGCCCGGTAGTGCAGACCATTCTGGCCGCGGACGAAGGCATGTACATCAGTGCCCAGTTCATCTACTTCATGAACAAGTTGCGGCATGTTCCAGGAATAGAACTTGAAAAGAGCGTACGGAAAGGTGTTGCAATATCGGTAGAGGTGCCACACAACCCGTATACCTTTGGACTGGGCTATGTACCTGTAGACGTCCCCGAACATCCCGGGAGGGAATCCCGTTTTGTTCATTGGGCTCACTACAGTTCAGACTCAAATGTCATGGTTCTGAATCTAATCTCGCAAAGTGTAATGCGAGACCGATAAATCACCAAAGAGTCCAAATCCGGCAAATCGTTTTGAAAAACAAATTTTTAGAAAGAAATGCCAAACATGGACTGCTTTGCCAGATACAGAGTCGCCACCTAAATATTTTGTTTTGGGGGAATTTAGGAAACCCTGACTCGTGCCTAAGGCCACGTGTCCGTCATCACCAAAGTTGCCTCGGCTCGGGAACTTGGGTACGATTAGGAAAGGTCACTTCGTGAGCACCTCCGCTCGCCCGATCAAAGATCGGCCTCTGCTAACCATGATATCGAGTTTTTGAAAACATATGCGTTCTTATTTCGGTTTATTGGCTTAGGATTACTATGTGATGTGCACAGCATACAAGTATAGACTGGATTGCCTAAGTTGGAACGAAGCATCGCATATCCGTTTGTTTTGAAAATGGATTGAAGTTTGCTACTCGCAAGTAGGCTAAAACACGAGTTTCAACGAATTATTCCAACTCAAGCAACCCAACCTTCACCCACAGGTATTCAGGCAGTTATATCACATAAGCACATAGCCTCATGGTAAGCATGCTATCATGGCAGTCACTCACACACATGCAAGGACGCTAAAGCATAAACACTTACCGAGTACTCCGAGCCAAAAAAAAAAAGCTAATTAGAAATCATGCATGAATCCTAACTATGTTAAGAATGCCTAATGCAACACATGCAAAAATGCAACTATAATAGGCTCGGCTCTTCTAAGATGGCATATGAGATGTTACAGATAACATGTATTCAACTCGGAATTGAAATACAATGCAGTTAATATGATGCGCCGAGCCCGGTGCATGCAAGACAGATGAATGAATGCAAACATACGAGCATAAGGATGCTAATTGAAACGTGTCCTAAAACTAACCATCATAAGCTGGTAAATAAAAGGGAGAAAGACGTGGGGTTGGAAGACATACATCACACACACGCACACTTATTACAACATTGCCCTCTCTCGGAGGGTCCGAATGAATAGTACAGAATAAACTAGCTAATCTAAGCTAATTAAACTAATTATTACACAACATTAATTAATTAACGAATTAACTAAGTAAGTAAGGAAACTAGCATGCAAATTAAACAAAATGGACTGCCTCAGTTCTGTTCCGAATGATAGGGATGCATGCATACTCAAGTCACCTTGTCAGGAAATCCATGGCGATGCCCCGATTTGCCTCTATTTGCAACTGGTCCCAGAACACTGTACAAAGCTCCAGAAGGCTGCTGACCAGTTTTTGCTGCTGGTTTCCGGTTTGCTGTAACAGAGAGCGAGAAAGGGGCATGGCAAAGTATTTTCAACATATGTGTGCATGACCACTCTCCCCATCATTGCACAAGCTCTAGGGAGTGTAGTCTTCAATCCTTGTGCCACCAATCACGCATCTCGATGCATGATGGCCAAGGAGTTGGATTGCACGACTCGATATGAAATGAATGCACATATGAACACAACAAGGCCTAAACTCCATCATGGGTAATCCAGAGTGTCGGTGACCGAGAATCGAGGCACGTTTCGTCACTTGGAGTACGAAACGTCCCTCGTTTCCCGTGTTTGGACTAAACCCTATTCCAAACACAATGCAATATACATGGCATACACAATACGACTAGCATGCAACCCTAAACGCAATGCAACCTAATCATGCTAGCATGTGAGGGATGATATGCAAACATGCAACTAGCATACACAACGCTATGAACTAAGAATGGCATACTCAATGCACATGAACTGTATGGCATACGCAATGCACATATGAAGATGGACATGCACGAAGGCATAATCAAGGCATACACAATGCGACGATCAAGCATGCGACAACATGAATATGGCATACATAATGCAAGATGGAATTAAACTAAAATGAATGGGCCTCAGCCACAATCAAATTAGTGGCCATATATGATGAAATTAGGCAACAGAAACACATGCAAACATGCACCAATACAAGGAACCAAACCTAAGGCACCAAATGCAACTCTACCAAGGCATGGCAAGGGATGAAATATGGCATACATTCACACATTTTCCAGCTCTGAAATGACATGAAAGATGGGCCTGAATCATGTAAACACCTCACACAATGCATGCTAGATGGCCCGGATACCGAAACTAGTGAAGTGGGTTACACTATAGGCATGCAAAGCAATACTCAAATGGCCAAACCAGCCCCAAACAATCCCTATGCAGGCCAAAACAGTAGCAAATATGGACTAAAATGACGGCTCGCAAAGCATGGAAATGAAGCTCGTGCAATGGTCCAAAAATGAGGTATTCATGCATAACTCTCAAACACATTTAAAGAGTGGAAAACATGGGAATATGGCATACATATAAGCTCTGAAATATGATTCACAATGATGCCAAAACATGGAAACACCTCAAAATACGCATGCAATAGGCTTCAAAACTCAAAGCTGGGCAAGGGTATTGAACTACAACCATGCATAGCAAACATCATTCGACCATGAGGCATAAAAACAGAGCTAAGGCAGTCCCAAACATGCACAAAATCAGTTTAAGGCATGGCCAAAAAGTGCTAGAATCAAAGGCCAAAATAGTATGCAATGTAAGTTAGTAAAGAGGATTTGCACTACAAGCATGTGAGGCAATCAAAAGGCCACTAAACCGGCAAAAGTCAGAGGTATGATATGCCAAATAAAGCCCAAAAACCCACTGAAATATGGTTAATGCATGTAAGAATGAGATGCTCCTTTGATATGCTATGAAGAAGGTTATGCTACACATGCAAGATGGACACCCAATATGGAAAAACAAGCTCTAGAAAGAGCCTATGTGTAATAACCCCGATTCGTAATTAGCTACTAATCCGTATTTAATCATGCTAATGAGAGGATTAAAATGAATTATGTGTTTATTATGTAAATTGCATGATTTTGGCTTTCTATCTGTTACTTATAAAAACATCTGTCTAGAGATTCCGTTTTAATATGGAAAATTGAAAGCCTTATCGGCACCCGAAAACGAAATTTGTTACATGAATATGTTATTTGGAATTTTTAGAACATGGTGAATTTTATTAAAAATTGATTCAGAGCGATTCATTAAGTCATGTTTGGTTAGCCTAATATTCTAATTAATGTATTTTTAGCACCCTAGACATATATATGAGCCTTTAGCTCATTTGAGCTCATTCTTGCCCATTGTAAGTGCAAAATTCTGAGATTTCACTTTAGAGAGAGAGAGAGAGAGTTCATCTTTAGTGAGAGAGAGTGTAGAAATTGAAGAGAATTGAAGGCTTTGTGTTGAATTCATCAAAGATTGTGCAAGTTCTTAGCAAGACCAAGACTCTAAGTAAGAACCTAAGCTTTAATTCATGTAGATAATGTGTTTAATTGTTGAATTCATGAAGATTTTGTTGAGCTAAGCAAGATTTGAGCTAAATAGGAAGGTAGAAGGATCATACCATGCATGCATGTGCATTTTCTTACCAATTGAGCATGATTTCCATAAATTCTTTCTTGCATGTTTGAAATTTATCTTCATTAAGGAAAATCATCAAGCTTCAAGTTGTTTTGTGGTGTTTGATCATGTTTTGGGAAGCTCAAAACCAGGAAAACTCATGCATGTTGTGTTCTTGAGCATTTATCATGTTTTAAGTTGAAAATGTGAGTTTTAACAAACTCTTGGGCCATGATTTTATGAAATGATCCTCAATTCATCATGTTTTACAAGTTTACTATGTTATCTCAAGTTTTGGGGCCCAAGAGAGGTGTTTTGGAGGACTAGAATCGAGTTTTGAAGTTGGAGGTGCAATTTGGAAATTCCAGATTTTGCATCCTCGCTCGAGCGAAGGAGTTCTCGCTCGAGCGACCACTTTGAGTGCGTGCACTCTGCTCGAGCGACCAAAAGTCCGCTCGAGCGTAAATTGTAAGCTCCCAGAAGTTTCATGTCATTTACAAATCACTCGAGCGAGGGATTGTGCGCTCGAGCGACCATTCACATTTTTCATGTCCGCTCGAGCGAGAAAAGTTACGCTCGAGCGGAGTTTCATTTTCTGCATGTCCGCTCGAGCGAGGAAAGCTACGCTCGAGCGAGGACCCCATTTTTAGAAATTTTACCAAATGTTCCAAGGCATGTTTTGGCATCCTCATTACATCTTAGGCATTCCTAAACCTTAAGTAAGCCTTAATAATGAGGTTATGAGATAGAAACACACTAAGAGAACGATTGAACTAAGTTAAAAGAATGCAAGTGTGTGTTTTAATCTATGTGTTATGTAAGGACAAGAATCAAGGTAATAAGTAAGTAAGTTGTGTTGGCCTTGAGTATGTGAAATGATAAGATGTGATTGTGTTATGTACCCTTGTGATTGTAGGTCAACGTTTGGAGATTGATTGACCGCCTACTGGAACCACTGTGAGTAACGTTATCGTAAAGATACGTTCATATGAATTATGTTTCAGATGAAATATGATAAGTTATGATTTCTGAAATGATATATGTTTCTGTGAACGAACATTTCAAGTTTGAAATCTATTATGGCATCCATAGATAGTCCCAAGTCATGGGGGACGGCATGAAAATGCGGGTCCGTGACATACAAGTTACGAGATCTCGTTAGCCACTTCATTGTGGTGATATGTGTTTAATCGATATCCGGAACAGATTACTCTAGTCGGAAGACGTTATGTGATATGTTCTATGGGATGTACCATTATTATGTTCTGATACAAGACTGATTATGCTCTGTTCTGTTTTATGAATATGATATGTACGGATTCCGTTCACCAACCCCTTTACTTTAATGTTATTCACTGGGCTTTAGCTCATTGTTTGTATATATATGTATATAGGTGACCATTCTGGAGTTCGAGCCCAAAGGCTTTGTCTGGCCCGGTGTTCTGTTGTCAGCCAACCATTGTGCCTCACGTGGAGGTTCCCGAAGTGTCTTGTATTCGAGTTCTGTTGGTCCTGCACATATTTAAGACTTGTTTTGTATTTTTGATGGCTGTACTTAAGATACTGTAATGTGTGTGGGTATAATATAATGTATGGTTGACATATGGTTATGTATATAAAGTTCTAAATATTCTGTTTCATATAAGTCAGCACAGCTCATTGGACAACTATATTTATGTAATTGCTTCCACTAGCCCCTTAATTTTGTTAATCTGTTCAGAGGCCTTTGGTAATCCAAGGGTTACTGGCCGGTTACGATGCTAAGCTCATAGGGGCGGGTTTGGGTCGTGACACTATGCAGGTCCTAAAACTCACCAAAAATGGCCTGAAACATGGCTTGGAAGCATGCAAATAAGGGCTCCTTTGTTAGGCCAAATATGCTAGAAATCAAAACAAGGAGAGAGAGGGTCACCCCTCTCTGATTTTGGCTCTCAAAAACACATAATAACCACTGAAACTCCGCTAGATTTCAGTGGTCAAATGGGCAAACAAAGCTCAAACCAAAGGCCTTAATGCATGGCTCAAAACAAGGTGAAATGAAGCATGCAAGGGGGTAGATGACCCCCAACAGAAAAATGATCTTAAACAAACATGTTATGGACCTCAAAATAAGACTTTTTTCAGTTTACACCAAAGCTCAAAAATACTTGCAAGTATGGCTAAAAGATGGAGTAAAATAAAGCTCAAAAGAGGGAATAGGGTGTTACCCTTGTAGCTCAGCAACTCCAGCAGCTTATGGACCAAAAATGCAGCTCCTTAGGACCTCTCAAGACCCTCCAAGAAGCTTAGGTTGGTGTTGGAGGTGTTAGGCTAAGAGGTAGTGCGCAAAGGGGCAAGAACTTAGCACTTTTGAGACCAAAATAGAGATATAGAGAGGGAGGTATATGTGTATGCCGTAGGAAAATTCTGAACCTTCACAAAGGAGGGGGAGGCCCTCCTTTATAAAGATTCAAGGCTTTAGCTTCTCAAAGAAGCTAAAAACCAAGGCCAAAGATCGATGCAGTCTGTGGCTTCCAGCTGGCACAGCTGGCAACAACTCACAGAGACAGAACTGAGGGAAGTAGGCTGACCAGTTCAGGTAGCCGGCCGGCCACTTCCCCTGGTCCGTCGACCAGTTCAAAAGGGTCAAGTGGTCGGCAGCCTCCCAGGGTGGTCTCCACATGAAATCCAAGCAAGTGGTATGGTGGGAGACCCACCAATGTGGCTCAAAAACCAAGGAGACCAGCTCCCTGACAAAACAACCGGCCGGTGGGAGAAAACGGTGGTCTCCAAGAGAAAAGGTGGTCTCCCACCCTTGTACCACCTTCCAAACAATGAAAATAGGGTCCGTGCCAAAAATGAACCAAGACGGATGCAAAACGAGGGTTCGAGGGCCAAAACGCGCAGCCGGGTGCCCCGAAAACTTACTGTTAAGCATCGAAAGTGGCGTGCGACCACGAAGGTGGTCTCCCGGGCCACAGTGTCCCTCTAGAGAGAGGAAACAAGGTGTGTGCCAAAAACCGGAGCAAACGGAGAAAATTAAGCGGTCCTGGACTGAGACGCCCGGCTGACGGCTCCGAAAACCGGAAACTGGTCTCCAAACAGGAACAGTGGTCTACGACCACGAAAAGTAGCCTACGGCCACTAAGAGGTGGTCTACAAGACCTCTCCCTCCCTTCGGGAAGAAAAGACAGAACCTGATTCGCAAACCGAGGCAAAACACAAAAGAGTCCCGAAGTCCGAAGGCAAGGCTCTCAGCCGAGACTCCGTAACCTCAGAACGAGCACAACATGCGCAATCACCGAGCGCTCAATCGATGACGTCTGAGTCTTAAGGTCGGTCAAAAATGGGGTGTCTACAGTCGCCCCTCTTTGACAGAACTCGAAAGTCATACGTGACGGGAGTGAATGTCAAAGCCCAGAGACGACCCATTTTTGACAAGGCCAAAGACTTAGACAAACAGGCGAGATAAACAAGAGATAGGCCCGCAGGCGTGCCCGCAAGCAGGGGCAAAATGCAAAATGATATGCACCAAGCCGAACGTAACTCATGATCATGCAAAGCAGCAAGCTGTAATGAAGCAAATATTCACAATAAATGCAACAGTTTTAAGCAAGAATGCAAAGCAAAACTCCATTTCATGCAGTTTAAGAATGCGGAGAATTATTCAATTCTCGCTACGTCTCACATGGAGAAGATACAATACCTGCCCGGTTCGTCTGGTCGCACCAGCTTCAAATGAACCGTACCTACAATATCGTCTGGTCGCACCAGCCTCGAATGAACTATACATACAATATCGTGCCTGCAAAAGAGAGAAACTTAACAGGCACAACATAGTTAGCAACATATGTTCAACATTATATCGAACGCAGACAAACATGGTGCCGATGAAAAAGTACATCGCAATGCAAGAAGAAACGTGCGCGACAACGCAAGTTAAGCATGGAGGTATGACGATACCAGTGAAATGGGCACAATCAATGTAAGCGATGCGCATAATAATGCCAGTGACGTGCATAACAATGCAGGATAAGCGCAACTTCAAAAGCATGTTTGAAACAAAACATTGAGCAAAGAAAAGCAAGCCTCGACGAGGGCAACTCAAACGTGACCTCCGGTTTACCTCTCGGAGGGGTCGCAATGTACTCAAAAATGATACACCTGGCTCTTGGCGAGTAACGATGAGCCATGCGTCGAGGATTGGATTTGAAGTTCCCACGGAGGGATTTCGCACCGAAAAGTGCACTTTCCTTGTACTTTCTTGAGAGCCGGGAACTCCGATCACCACCAAAATTTGCAGGGAGAACAAAGAGTCATTGGAGATCACCCAGGAGGGCCACCAACCACCTAGGGAGGCCACTGACCAAGTTTTGTGCAAGGGGGTGGTCGGCCTACCAGGAAAGGTGGTCGGCCAACCACCTGTCCAAATCCGGGACAGTTTTGTCTTTTTACACTTGTTTCTTTAAATCCACATGTCCCAATCACTGTTGCTCACAACCTCAAGGCCGAAATCAGCTCCTCTTCCTTCCTAGACCATTTTCTCTCTCAGATCTACTCTTTATACGCGCTTTCCAACGCCTCACGCGAAGTTGTTTCGCGAAATCTTTCAGTTTTCTTCACTTTGGACCGATTAAAATTTGATTTCGAAGCCTCTTTCTTCATTTTCACCACTTGGGGTAAGTTTGTCTCAAAATTTGGAACATTTTCTCGGGAGTTGACTTTTGTTGACTTTTTCATTTCCCGAGAGTTGACTTTTATTGACTTTTTCCAATTTTGGCTCATTTTGCTCATTTTTGCTCCCTTTTTGCAGATTTCTTCAAATGGCGAGCCATTTTCCTCATGGTGGAGGTCCTCCGGGTGCCGAGGGTGAGCCGGACATCATGTTCTTGCCCCCGAGAGTTCGGCCGTTTGATCCCGAGAGGTATCATCCTCAGGAACACATCCTTCCTCAAGCCACTTTCTACCATTTCACTGACTTTGATGACCGAGCGCCTGCGGATCTGTTGCTGCGGGAGCTAGAGACTCATCTCTCTCATCAGGCACGAGAGGTATGTACTTCACTTTTACATTCTCTGCAATGTATTCTGCATTTCATGCACATTTCATACTTTCGCTATGTATGCTTATCCGCTCGTTCTGAACACATTTGCACACCATATTTCTGCTTATTTTAGCACATATCTCACAGCACAGAATTCTGTTGAGCTGGCACACAACTTGTTTTGAACACTTAGTCTATAACATAGCATTCTGTTTGCATTTTGAACACACAGCTCAATCACTTGAATTTCTGAACATGCAGCTCATACTTTTTATTGTGAACACGCAGCCCACATTTTCGAAACCTGAACACACAGTCCAAATTTTTGATGGTGAACACACAACCCACTTTTTTGAAAGTTGAACACGCAGCCCAAACTTTTGATGGTGAACACACAGCCCACTTTTTGAAAGTAGAACACACAGCCCACATTTTTCTGAAATCTGAACACGCAACCCAAACTCTTGATTATGAACACACAACCCATAGTTTTTGAAAGTTGAACACGCAACCCAAACTCTTGAGGTGAACACACAGCCCACTTTTTTGAAATCTGACCACGCAGCCCAAACTCTTGAGGTGAACACACAGCCCACAGTTTTTGAAATCTGAACACGCAGTTCAAACTCTTGAGGTGAACACACAACCCACTGTTTTTGAAATCTGAACACGCGGCCCAAACTCTCGAGGTGAACACACAGCCCACAGTTTTTGAAAGTTGAACACGCAACCCAAACTCTTGAGGTGAACACACAGCCCACAGTTTTTGAAAGTTGAACACGCAACCCAAACTCTTGAGGTGAACACACAGCCCACAGTTTTTGAAAGTGCAGCCCAAACTCTTGATAGTGAACACGCAGCCCACTTATTTCATTTTGAACACGTAGCTCACACATTACACTGCTCGATATGAACACACGGCTCATAACACAGTATTCTTTTAATTTTGAACACACAGCTCATCCATTTCATTTGCACGCAGCTTATACACTTCATTCTGAAACTGAATACATCTGTTCATTTTGAATGCAGGTACCCTCTCGTTCTACGCGAGGTTATGGCTCGATTATCGCTAGGGAGTGGTATACAGAGCTCCCAGAGACCGTTCGTCATATGGTTGACGAGGCAGGGTTTGGACCCTTTTGCGCGGGGCTATCTCGCTACCCTGCGAGTAGGACCTTGATGGGGGCACTCGTGGAGAGATGGTGGGACACCACCAACTCTTTCCACTTCTCAGCTACCGGGGATATGACGATGACCCCGTTTGACTTTGCAATGCTGACTGGCCTTGATGTGGCCGGCCGACCGGTCCCCTACGACGAGGATATGGGCGAGTGGGAGGCTGCCTGGATCTATCTGTTGGGAGCTTGCTTACCGATTAACCGATCTTCGGGCAGAGTCAGGTACACTTGGTTCCCTGTGCAGTATAGGGGGGTACGCCCGAGACTCTTGAGGAGATAGAGCAGTACGCTCGAGGTTTTTTGATGTTCCTCCTTGGGACCACTTTGTTCTCTGACAGGGGGAACACAATTGGACTGTGTCTGCTCAGTGCTTTGGTGGACCTATCACAGGTCAGCCAGTATGACTGGGGTGACGCCTACTGCTATATGAGTGCGACCTCCCGCGGACGGGGGAACATAGTTGGCGGCTACTGGAGAGCCTGGGAGGTACCTTCTGCTCTCTTGATTTACATTTATGCTTTTCATTATTTGTACACTGCACACGGCACACTTTACGTTCTGTATTCTACATTCTGCACTCAGCACTCTGCATTTTCTGTATATTCTGTATTCTGATGGCCACTGCCCTGTTTTCCACAGCTATGGGTTTACGCGTACTTTCCAACGCTAGCCCCAGAGTTCGAGGTGGAGGTGCCTCTTATGATCCCTTACTCTCACGTATTTGAGGGTTGATGCCGGGCGAGGGCTCGAGAGACTCTGCCCTTCTTGCGATAGTTTTTTGACACGGTGCGGGCGACCGAGGTACTTCAGAACTCTCAGTTCTTCATATTTTCAGCTTTGATTCATCTCGCATATTTATGACATCTGATTGGCTCATGCACTTGTTATCCTCAGATCGCTTGGCGGCCCTGGGCACCCTTGGGAGGAGATATCCGTTTCCAGTTCCCGAGGGCATGGGTTTCTTTTCAGTATAGGACTTTGTTTGAGGGACCAGTTGGCAGGGCCTGGTTTCTGGGAGATCGCTTCATGCGCCAGACGATGGGCGTCCCTGAGCAGAGTGTTCCTTCAGCACCTCCAGATGACATGCGGTCCGCTGAGAGACTCACTCCCGATGAGGTCAATGTCGCTATGTTGGGTACTAATGCGATTCTGCACACAGAGGAGGGGGAGTACGCGACTTACCGCCATACGTACCTGATGCCCCCATTGACAGGTATCCGTACTCCTGCGAAGAGGGTTGCTGGTGCATCATCGAGTCGAGTCCGGGTTGCAGATACCCCTTCGACTAGCAGGGCCGGCACATCGAGAGGTGCGGCTAGACAAATTCCCCCGATTTCCCCGACTTATCAGCACGCTGGGTGGCCTGATCTTTCGATCGAGTTGACATAATGGTGATACGGGACATCTTACCCGATCCCATTGGAGCCTCCAGTGCCTGATCACCGATACGTCAGAGACCTTGACTCGCCACCGGTATGCTTTACAGTTTTGATTTATCACTCAGACATTTGGACATTTATTCATTCATTGATAACTTGCACTTGTATCTGCAGCCTCCTATCGAGTATTGTGACGGGTTACTCGGAGTGGTGGCCTCACTCGAGGGCATGGTTCTGCAGAGAGAGACACAGCTGTTCATCGCCGGTGTTTCGGTACTTTTCAATTTCCTTGCATTTATCATACTTCTGATGACATGCTGAAATTGACCATTTCACTGCATTGGTTGACTGCATGTGTAGAGCACATCTGACACACACCACATTCATACACCGTATTTGCATACACCCACTCTATGTAGCTTTCTTGTCTCCGCATCTGATATACATGTTGGCTAATGTACTCAAATTGTCCTTTTCAAATGCCACCACTACAGGCCGGGCCATCCAGGCCTTCTCGAGGAGCTGGGAGAGAAGACTCAACTCGCAGCCGAGGCAGGCGTAGAGCGCCTATCATAGAGGATGAGAAGTCCAGCAAGGAGGAGGAATCTGAGCATCCTCAGTCGGAGACATCCGCAGGCAGAGAGGAGGATTCTGGTTCCGGTTCTGAGAGTGGAGGTGATGCCGGGGAGGATCCCGAGGACAGTAGCTCCGATTCAGATGGTGGTGCTTGTAACATGCCCGCGAGGGACCTCAACGGGTTACAGCTCGGACTCAATTTTTTTGTTTGTTGCGGTTCTTAATCTTGAACCAAAGAGTCCAAATCCGGCAAATCGTTTTGAGAAACAGATTTTTGAAAAGAAGTGCCAAACATGGACTGCTTTGCCAGATACAGAGTCGCCACCTAAATATTTTATTTTAGGAAATTTAGGAAACCCTGACTCGGTGCCAAAGGCCACGTGTCCGTCATCACCAAAGTTGCCTCGGCTCGGGAGCTTGGGTACGATTGGGGAAGGTCAGCTATGAGCACCCCCTCTCGCCCAGTCCGAAGACCGGCCTCTACTAACCATGATATCCGATTTTGAAAACGTTATGTGTTCTTGTTCCGGTTATTAGCCTAGTTTTACTATGTTATGCGCACAGCAAACAAGTATAGACTTGATTGCCTAATTTGGAAACAAGCATTGCATATCCGTTTGTTTTGAAAATGCTTTGGAATTCTCTACTCGCAAGTAGGCTAAAACACGGATTTCAACGAGTTTTTCCAACTCAAACAATCCAACCTTCACCCACAGGCAATCAGGCAGTTTATCTCATATAAGCATTTAGCCGTATGGTAATCATGCTGTCATGTTAACATTCACACGCATGCGAGATGCTAAAGCATAAATACTTACATTGCACTCCATGCCAAAACAATAAACCAGTTAGCAAACATGTATGTCCTAGTTCATGTTAAGTGGCTAATGCAACACACGCAAGGATGCAGTTAGAGTAGGCTCGGCCAATCCTAAAATGGCATGTGAAATGCTACAACTATCACGTATTCAATTTGGAATTGAAAATACAATGCAGTTTGTATGATGTACCGAGCCCGGTACATGCTAGACAAATGCATGGGTGCACGCATGCCATCATACTGTTATGCTAATTAAATATGCCCTAATCTACCATCATAAGCAGGTAAATAAAAGGGAGAAAGAAGTGGAGGTTGGAAGACATGCACACACACACACACCCACACTTATTACAGATTCGCCCTCGCTCGGAGGGACCAAAAGAATATAATACAGTCCGAATAACGAATTAACTATTCTAGCTAATTAAATTATTACAGACCAATCAAATTAATTAAACGAATTAATTAATCTAATTAAAACGATAAACCGCCTCGGGAAGAGGGCCCAATGCGATGCATGCTCGGTTCCGCTCGGAAAGTCAATGCCATGCATAGGCTGCCTCTGTTTTCCCTGCTATACACCCCTGAAGACTACAAAAATCTCAAGGATGCTTCTCTGGACATTGGGGGACACCACCGGCTGAGTAGAATGGCCACCGGCCGTAGGATGTGATCATCGGCTGAGGATAAAGTTATCGGCCCTTACCAATGTCCGGTCGGCACTAAATGTTGCCGGTCGGCAAAAAGTTCCTGCAAAACCTGCAACTCACAGCAGCAGAGGGCAAAACCTTGCATGGCAATGTAATCCAAACAATGTATGCACCAACCAAGTCCCTTATCATGTGTACAACTCAAAGGGGCATGGTCCTTGGTTCTTGGACCACTAATGGCGCATTTGAATGCGTGATGGCCCAAGAGGCCAAGTGTGCATCTTTCATTTCAAATGAAATGCAATGCAAACAAACAAACCAAAGCCCAATCCCTATCACTAATCAAGGGACAAGGCATGTATGCAAGATGCAATGCAACCTAGGCATGCAAGCTAAGGATGCAACATGGCATGGCAAGGCACTTATGCAAGCATACAAGCAAGCATGAGGCAATGCAAACTAATGAAAAGATGGACTTAAACATGATTTAGGCAGCTCTAAATAGGCCCAAAACAGTGGCCAAAAGTGCTCGAATATGAGGGCTAAATACACATGCGCACATGCACATGTTATGGTCCAACGCTTAAGCATATAAAGGCAACTTTTAAACACATTCAAAAGAGGCCTAACACGGACATATGGCATACAACATAAGCCCCGAAAACCATGTTATAAGAGGTGCCAAACCAACTTAAACAGGACAAATACTAGTGTGCAAATAGTCCAAATTCTTGAAGCAAGGTAATGAAGCTTTGAAACACACTTAGCATAACAACCATGGCATGCATTAAACAACTACAAACAGATTTTTAGCATGTTAAAACAAGGCCAAAGGACTACTTAGATGGCATCTAAGTGGCTCAAATAAGAAGGCATGCACAAATGCACTTTCAAGGAGCATATAACACATGCTCAAGAGGCAACAAAGAGACAACTAAGGCAAGCATACAAGCATGTCTTGGGGACTGAAATGATGTTACAAATGGTGCCAAACCACTTAAATGATGCAAGCAACACATGCTACACATTCTCATACTTGAAGCATACAAGCTCAAACACAAAGGAGCTATACCAAGCATGCCAAAATCGACCCAAACAATTATGGACAGACCTTAAACATGGCAAAATAAGCACAAAACCTTCACAAGATTAAACCTAAAACATGCTAGAATGAAGGCTAACAACCTAAGGCATATTAAGGCAATAACAAGGCATTACATGGTAAGTATGCTAAGCACGCATGGTGTACCAAAACCAACTTAATACAAAGTTAAATCATGACAATATAAGCATAAAATATAGCCATGGCATGATCAACAAACCTTTAAACATAATGCTCCCTTAAGAGGCCAAAATTGGTCCTTTTCAAGGACAACAAGGAGAGGGGGTGGCCCTCTCCTTCTTGAGACTTCAAGGCACCATCTTCACCACTGAAATCCCTCAACATTTCAGTGGTGAAGAGGCCCAAACACCAAAGTCCCGAAACTTGCACAAAATAGCACAAAAAGGAGCCTTACAAGGCCTAGGAGGGGTCAAACAAACCCAAACCACAAAACACTCTTGACAAACAATCAAGAGGGCTTAAAAACAGAACTTTTTTGTATTATACACTAAGCACAAAAACAGTTCTAAGATAGGTAGAAAAGCAATGCAAAAATGGGGAATAAAAGGGAAGTTTCTTACCCTTGAAGCCTTTCTTCAACAATGGTGATCTTGTTGCTCCTTTAAGCTCAAATCCAACCAAGAACACTAAGAACAAACCTCTGGTCCTTCAAAAGCCAAGGAAAGGTGAAAGACTAGGTGCTTATGTGCAATAGTATGAACAAAAAGCACCTAGAACACAAAAGAGAGAAAAAGAGAGATAGAATAGTTACAACTTTCTAACCCTAGAACCAGAGCTCTCCTCTGTGTTTTCCTCACAAAATTCTCTAACCCTAATGCCAAGAGAAGACCCCTTCTCTTATAGGCAAACAATCTTGTAAAGCTTGTTCAACAAGCTTACAAGAGGAGCATCCCTCCATACACGTGTATGGAGGGGAACAAAATGCCACACAGCTGTCCTAAAATATCTGAAAAAGCAGATGAACAGTAGTCGGCTGCTCAAAATTGCCATTTTGACAAAATTGATGGCCGGTCGGCCAAAAGGAGTGCCGGCCGGCAATATACATTGCCGGTGGACACAAACAACAGCCGGTGGCCTCTAGCCATGGCCGGTGATGTGTGGGGATGCCTCATAAGGCATTCCCTGGCCCTCCAAGGCAAAACACAAGTGTTTGGTGCAAAACCAGACACAAAACGGTCGAGTTCGGAGATCCTGAGGCAAGGCGCGTAGCCGAGATCTCCGGGAACTCCAAACGAACACAAACATGGATAATCACCGAGTGTTCCAACGGTGACGTCCAAGTCTTGAGGACGGTCAAAAATGGGGTGTCTACAGTTGCCCTTCTTTGACAGAACTCGAAAGTCATAACAATGACGGGAGTGAATGTCAAAGCCCAGAGACGACCCATTTTTGACAAGGCCGAAGACTTGGACAATCATGCAAGACAAACAAGGTATGCGCTCGGAGGCAGGGGCAAAATGCAACTGAAAATGCAAGAAGCCGAGCATAACTTATGATCATGCAAAGAAAGCTGTAACGAAGCACGCATGCGACAGTTCTAAGCTAGTATACACCAAACTACACTACAATGCAGAAGGGATGTAAGAGAATTATGCAATTCTCGATACGTCTCACGCGGAGGATACAATACCTGTGCGGTTCGTCCGGTTGCACCAGCCTCAAATGAACCGTACATACAATATCGTGCCTGAAAAGAAAACAAACTTAACAGGTACAATGTTGTTAGCAACATGCATGACAATGCAATGATGAATGCAAAATGATATGCAATATATACAAAACTACGTAAAATAATGCAAATGAAAATGCAATGCAATTGAAACAATGCAAACAAAATGCAATGCAATTGAATCATGATCCAATCATGAGCGGTTCAAAACCACACAAATGTCAAATAGATGGATGGAAGTAACAAGTCCGTCTACCATAGAAAAGGTGCCGCAACCCTCAAACCAAGTTCATCAAGGAATAGGCGCGTACACATGCAGAACTATGAGTGATGTAGACGGACACAAGAACGAGTATTTGGTGGAATGACATAAGTGGGGTGACGACCCGCTGGGGAAAGAATAATGATCCTAATGCTGGATGCAACAATTACACTACAATGTAATATATACAATGGATATGGCATGCAGCCAAACCAAATCTTGCCTAGGAAGGGCATGCACACATACAAGCCATGTTTAACACAGAAAAGGTGCCGCCACCCTCAAACCAAGTTCATCAAGGAATAGGCGCGTACACATGCAGAACTGTGCTTTGACGTGAAAAGTAAGGGCACATACCAAACCAAGCTCAACAAGGAAAGGTGCAAGCCATAGATGGAGGTGATGCAATGAATGCATGCAAGCTACAATGCGATATGCACTGGGATGGAATGGATACAATGGATAAGGCACGCAGGCCAAACCAAAATCTTGCCTAGGAAGGGCATGCACACATACAAGCCATGTTTAACACAGAAAAGGTGCCGCCACCCTCAAACCAAGTTCATCAAGGAATAGGCGCGTACACATGCAGAACTGTGCTTTAACGTGAAAAGTAAGGGCACATACCAGACCAAGCTCAACAAGGAAAGGCGCAAGCCATAGATGGAGGGTGATGTAGTGAATGCATGCCACTAAAATGCAATATCTACAAATATGCAATGGAATGTAAATGCAATATTTTCAGTGGAAATGCATGACATGTGCAATATCTACGATGATGTATGACAATGCAAGGGATGATGCGTACTATAACGCATGCAGACATGCGCAACAATAAAGGTTTTACACCTTCGAAGGATTTAAGGTCTCCTAGACCGCATGACATGTGCAATATCTACGATGATGTATGACAATGCAAGGGATGATGCGTACTATAACGCATGCAGACATGCGCAACAATAAAGGTTTTACACCTTCGAAGGATTTAAGGTCTCCTAGACCGCATGACATGTGCAATATCTACGATGATGTATGACAATGCAAGGGATGATGCGTACTATAACGCATGCAGACATGCGCAACAATAAAGGTTTTACACCTTCGAAGGATTTAAGGTCTCCTAGACCGCATGGCAATGGAAATGTGACACGCATGCCAATGGAAATGAGACACGCATGCCTCATAGGATTTCTAAGATAATGCAAATGAGACACGCATGCCTCAAGGAATGTAAAATGATATGTAGATAAGACACGCATGCCTCAAGGATTGTAAAAATGATGCAAATGAGACACGCATGCCTCAAGGAATGGAAAATGGTGCAAATGAGACACGCATGCCTCAAGGATTTGAGGCACGCGTACCTCAAAGGATGTAAAATGGGATGCATGATAATGTGAATGAATTCGAATGCGTGACAACGCATCTTTTCCTTTTGAAATGCATGACAATGCAAATGGACTTAAATGCGTAACAACGCACGTGTTTTGGAAAGCATGACAATGCGATGGTAAGGGAACGCACGATAACGCGAACGAAGCGCGAGGCGACGTATGTATTGAAATGCATGACAATGCTTGTAATAAAATGCATGACAATGCAAGGGAGATGTGCATGACAATGCAAGGGGTGCGTGTTACAACGTATGTAGTACGTGCATAACAATGCAACTGTGAGACGCACGACGGCGCGATGCAATGCACCGAAATAGTGCGATGAATGCGTGCGACGCACACGAGGGCAACTTTTGAATCTTGCAAAAGGAAAAAGGATACAAAAGGATACACCTTGCACGAATTCGAGTGCCACGCACAGTAGACGCGGCCCGAGGTCAAAACGGAGGCTGGTTGAGCATCGGAGATACACTTTCTTGCACTTTCTTGAGCTATGAAGACCAAAAACTACTCATATGGCCTAAACAAGGCTTTGGGAACACCACCGGCCGGAAGGGGAAGCCACCGGCTATCCACCGGCTGAAAAATAGTTTCATCGGCACAATATTATGCCGGCCGGCACAAAATGTTGCCGACCGGCAAAAAGTCCCTGAGTCGGGGCAGATTCGACATTTCACCAAGGGTCTTTTAAAATAGGGTTTCTAAACCCTATTTCTCACTTCCTCCTTAGCTGAAAAACACTCCTCTCTCTCTCTCTAGAGCCCTTTTCCTTCCTCATTTCCTCGCTTTCTTCGCGTTCTACGCCCGTTTCGTCGTCGGATTCGCGATTTCCTTCGCGTTTCGAACATTTTCATCCGAACAAATCTTTGTTTCGGTGCCTCTTTTACCATTTCCACCTTTTTGGGGTTTGTTCCCCTCAGTTTCCTCTTGATTTCCGTGCCTTTTGACATCCCGACTTTCCCGGCCATTTTCCACCCTCCCGGGGGTTGACTTTTCGGTTGACTTTCCATATTCCAGCCCGATTTTCATTTTTCGACCATTCTCTCACCATTCTTGATATGGCCGACGATATTCCGCGCAGTGGGACTCCCTCGGATCACGAGATGGATCCCGGGGTCGAGCTACTACCTTTGAGCGAGCGTCCGTTTGACCCGGCGACCTATCGGCCGGCGATTCACGTTCTGCCCCCCGACGGATTGCGCCAGTTCAGGAGTTTTGACATGGCGTTGGATCCCGAGCTTCTGCTGCGCGAGCCTGTCTCTCACCTATCCTTCGGCGCTTCTGAGGTAACATTTTTTTTCTCTGTTTTAATTTCTGCAATGTAGAACTTTCAACTGTCAACTGCCATAGCTGATTATAGTCTTTAGTTGCTTTAGCTCAGATGCTCTGATACACTGGGCATTGTAGTTGATAGCAAACAAACTTGCAACTGATATCTGTTTAAGACCGACACATGCACACACACTGCACTAGCCTTAATCACCCAAACACACGGCACACACCGTATTTCACTGCAAATTCCGGCACCCGATACCTGTTTGAATCTGAAAATATGCACGCATGCCACATTTGCACTGAACCACTCAAACGTGTTGACGCATCACACATTGCAGTTCACTGTAAGCACACCGGCACTCGGTATCTGTTTGAACTTGAAAATATGCACGCATACCACATTTGCACTGATTTTGACTGTTTCTTCAAAACTGTACATTTTATATTGCTTCGCAACTACTTGTTTGAAAACAGGGAGATTCCCATACCATCCGCGGGTATGGGAATATTGTCGCTCGTGAGTGGTACGCCGAGCTTCCCGACGCAGTTCGCCAGATCGTGGACTAGGCCGGCTTTGGCGCATTCTGCAGAGGGCTCTCCCGGCTCACTACATGTAGACCTCTCATTGCCGCTCTGGTGGAGAGGTGGTGGGACACCACCGATTCGTTTCATTTTTCTGCGACGGGGGACATGACGATGACCCCATATGATTTCTCGGTGCTCACAGGCATCGGGGTAGGGGGTGATCCGATCCCCTTTGATACAGATATGGATGAGTGGACCGCGGCTCAGATCTACTTGCTCGGCGAGCTGCCGCCTCTGGCGCGTCCCGGCTTCGTCTGATATTCCTGGTTTGAGGTGCAGTTCAGGGTCCAGCCCGCCCTTGTTGAGGCAGCCCCGATGACTCAGGAGGCCGTGGAGAGATACGCACGCGGCTTTCTCATGTTTCTGCTGGGGACTACCCTTTTCGCCGACCGGGCGAACACCGTGCCTCTCTGCTTGCTCAGCGCACTGGTGGACGTCAGGGATATCTTACATTACGACTGGAGTGGCGCCGCTCTGGCCACTCTCTTCGGATATATGAGCTCAGCTTCCCGCGGCAGCGGACAGTTGCTCGGGGGCTACTGGCGAGCTTGGGAGGTACGTCTTCTTCTCTGCTTTACATTCCTGTTCTATATTTTTGTACTCTGTACTGTACACACTGTAGTCTGCTTTATACTTGCTGTATACTGTACACACGGCACACACATACTCTGCTTCACACTGACTGTACACTGCTCACACTGTACACTCTACACAACACACGGCTCTGCTATTTCTGCTTTTTATTCTATATTCTGCTTTATCTGATAAAATGCACTGGTATTTATCTTGCAGTTGTGGGTGTATGCCTACTTTCCTAGGCTTGCTCCCGTACCCGACGTAGGGACCCCTCTCGTCGTCCCGTTCTCACGCCGTTTCGACGGGAGGTGCGTGCGAAGGCCCCGAGAGACATTCATCTTCTTCCGTCGTTACTTCGACACCATCACCCCCGCAAAGGTATGTTTTACTTGCAGTTCATTTAAGCTTCGTCTTTCCACTACATGTGTCAATAACAGTAGGTAACAAACTGTATTTCATTTTCAGATCACCTGGCAGCCTTGGGCTCCTTTGCCAGCTGTGGTGCGGGATCGGTTTGCCGGTGCCGATGAGACCTCGCGTTTCCAGATTCTGCTGGAGGGCCCGGTCTGTCGGGCTTGGTACCTGGGCGAGCGTTTCTTACGTCAGACCCTGGGTTTACCGGAGCAGATAGTCTCGGTGCACCCTCCTGAGCATATGAGGGATACCGAGAGATTCACCGCCGAGCAGATGGCGGACTACACCATTGGCTGGGAGGCGAGCGATTTCAGGGGCGAGGGCGATTACTCGGAGTACGTCCGGACCTTCATCATGCGACCTTTGAGCGGCGGCCGCCGAGCTGAGAGAGAGAGACCTGCGACGCCAGCGGCTGGAGCAGGAGCTGGAGGGGGAGTGTCAAGGAGGGCTCGAGTTCGTGGCAGGGGCAGAGTTCAGCGAGGACGGGGGACCGGTTGGCCTGCTCTGCCCGCTTCACTGACTTTCAGAGGGCAAGGTGGGGCGACCTACCAGATCCCCTTTGCTCCTCCGCCGGCCGATCACGAGTTTGTCGGTGTCCCCGACTTGCCTCCGGTATGTATTACTTCATTCTTGTACCATCGTTTTGTTTCAATTTGTTTGATATTCCACAGAATATTGATGCATCTGATACTTTTGCAGGCGTCTTCCGAGTACACCCGGCAGTCATTGGAGATGAATGCCTCCATGATGGGGATGCTACAGCGAACCTTCGACCTCCTAGCCCTTTACAGCATTCCGGCATGTTCTTTCTGACCACAGCCTTAAACCATACACAAACTGCTTTACATAATCTGATGCACAACACAACATCTGATAAACTGCTCACGGCATCCGCACACTGTACTCATACACTGTATTTTGCACTGATTCATTGCTCACAGCATACATACACTGTACTCATACACTGCATTCTGTACTGATAAACTGCTCACGGCATCCACACATTGTACTCATACACTGTATTCTGCACTGATAAACTGCTTACGGCATCCACACACTGTACTCATACACTGTATTCTGTACTGATTCACTGCTCACAGCATACATACACTGTACTCATACACTGCATTCTGTACTGCTAAACTGCTCACGGCATACATACACTGTACTCATACACTGATTCACTGCTCACAGTATCCTGATGCATTTGCCTTTCATGCTTTTTCAGCCTCCCTTCCAGATTCCTCCGGTGGGTGGCGCTCCGGCTGGACCTCCCCTTTCTACCCGGGATGGCAGAGTATATCCCCACACCAGAGAGGGGCGCACTCATGTCGGGAGCAGCTCGCGGGCTCCAGTTCCAGATAACGAGTCTGAGGCAGAGACAGAGGCGGAGGCGGAGTCGTCGTCGGAGGAGACCGGGGACAGCTCGGGCTCAGGCTCGGACGGCGATGCTCCTGGTGATGCTCCTGGTGATGATGCTCCTGGACCTTCGTCCAGGAAGAGGACTAGGACAGACTGACAGTCCCGGAGTCATTTTTGACATTTGATACAGATTTTTGCTATTTTTCTTCTTTTTTTTGCACTTTCCCCTTTTTGTTAGTAGTTAGGGTACTTTGTACTGCCACGGGCAGATTTTGTTTCCAAAACTTATGTACTCGAAAAGATTATGAAATGAAACAAACTTTTTGTCTAAAAAGAGTGTTATATCTGCACATTTCATACCTTGCACTGTATTGCATCATATTACACCTCAAATGTAAATGATATTGATCTGTTGTCTGAAAATTGAGCACTTGCATTATGATAATCGGATAACCCACCAACTAATAGCAAACAACTCATACAAGTCACTGCTCAAACTGGATATACAGCCCATACTCTACTGGGGATTGATCTGAGTCGGGGATTGATCTGTATGCAGCCCATAACACAGCACTCGGACCATTCTGCGCAGCAAACCCCAAACAAACAGCCCAATCTGACAAGACGGACCACGAAAGCTGAAACGGTTGAAACTGAAACATACTCAGATGCCTTAAATTTTCTCTTTTCTTCTCCTGCTTCGTATAGATGTGGAGAATGGCACAGCATTCTAAGCACAAACGATTAACTTTGGAAAAAGGGTTCACGACCGGGGTATCAAGCCTACAACTAAACACAGCGGAGGGACTCGAGTGGAGAAAACAAAAGGCGCACGTCTTGAACACCACGAGACGCGCTCGGAAAAGACTCAAAACAAAAGTTGAGATCGACAAATCAAAAGACACGACATGCAGACGTGTTTATGGAAACAAAAGACCTCGGATCTCAAGGAGCCAGTTCCTCTGGGTATTATTCCCACCCTTTCTGATTTGTGATTCTCACATCGTTCGGCCCTCAGGCTTGGTTTTTCTCTCAAAACCCTTTTCTTACTTTTCCCTCAACTTACTCCTCTCTATTCTTTATTCTCTCATTTTTCATCCCTCCCCAGAGTGGTTAATGGGTAAACGGGAAAGTTGCGGGTTCATGCCCAACACTGTTAGCTCACGGCTATTTCTCCAGGTGGATAGAGTGCCCTTCTGAGTATGTTGATGGGGGAAAGACAGAAGACCTGACTCAATTGTGCCCCTAGTTCATTACTTTGACCATTTTTTGTTTTCTTTCTAAAACAGTTTTGTTCAAGAATGAGAGTCGGATTAACATACTTGTTCGATTTTTGATTTGAAAATCGTGCAAGTCAGGCTGTGAGCCCTGAAAATTTTCCCTTTTTGGGTCTAAGAAAATGGTCCGATTTTGGAGAAATACAATAGTTTTCGAGAAAACGGTCAACCTCAGTAAAAATTTTAAAAAACTATTTTTGCAAACGGCCATTGCTAAACAAGCACGGAACTTACCCTCGAGATATGCAACCTCGGATCGGAGGCAATGGAAAATTGCCCCTTGCTTGAAGGAGGGCATGGCAACGGAAAGTTGCCCCTGGTTTGGACAACAACTCAGGGCAACTTATGACAACGTATGGCAACGGATGGCAACGGAAAGTTGCCCCTTGTTTGGATGATGCCGCAGCATGCTGAAAACAGTCTTTATCAATGATGGCTGAATTGTGAAGGCGACGGTCTGAACCAATATATGGACACAGTCACCTGGAAGGTGTTGGTGGTTAGACTTCAAGAGGAAGTTGATTACGTAGCTCCAGTCACTGTGACCGAGACATCGGATTCGGAGGAGACACAGGTGATCAAAACCATGACATGGACTGAGACGCTATGAAAGCGTTGGGGGCTGGACTTCAAGATGAAGTTGCCTACGTATCCCAGACATGGGAATCAAGCCTTATGTAGTTCCAGTTAAGGTACACTCGAGTATTAACCTTCACTTTTTAGGCTCTAACTTTTGCCAAGGCGCCTGATGCGGGTTTTCGACCTTGCGAGCTTCTTTTCATTCTTTCTCTTTTCATTTTTTTTTTTTGCTTGCTCTTTTTTTTCTTTTCTTTTTTTTCTTTTCATCTCTTTTTTTCTCTTTTTTTTTTTTATTCATTTTTTTTAGTTTTTTTTTTTCTTGCTTTCTCTTTTCTTGCTCTAACTTTTGCCTGGGCCGCCCTTCCGGGTTTTCGACCCAGCGAGCCTCTCAAAGGGTAAAAGTGTGACAAGCCCATGCCAAATGGTTTTGAAATTGAAGCCCTCTGCCTCCAGGAGAGCGACTGTTGGGTTGATTTGCAGAAGAATCCATCACGGTTGCTTCACGAGCCTTGCGTGGTGGGATCTGATCTTCTTGATCTGACTTTGGTGCCCCTTGCTCGAGGGCAGCTTCAAACTGGGCCACACAGGCCTTTCATGGCAGTCGACTGTTGAACATTTTGGATGGATTCCAGGTTCGAAACAGATAGGTCGAATCTTGAGGCTGAGAGCGATCCTAGGCTGCATAATCTCAAGAACGATTCCACACAAGTCTTCGTAAGACTGCGCAAAACATTTTGTTTTTGAAAGTTTTCAAGAAGGCGACGAATCACTCGCGCTAAAAAAAAAGTGTGGAACCAATCTGGACCAAGCCAGGATCCTTCTTAGTACTCACACTGACAGGTATGATTTCATTCATTAAAAGTTTAGTATGCCTATCTTTCTCTCAAATATGATCAAAGTTTCGCAAAACCCGAGGAATTGCTTCCTCTTCGTTTTTATCACCGCAGTGTTCGAAAAAGGGTTTTTGAAAAGCTTAGGTCATTACAATGATTTTCCAAGCACAAGAGAGCAAGTAGAGTGTACTGCCGTTCCATTCGCCTCCTCTAGCACAACTAACTCCTACTGAAAGCAAGCATGAAAATGAGATAGCCACAGCTGTTTCATTCAGATTTGTTGGTATAACTGGCTCCTCGGCAGAGACAGACTCAAAAACCAAAGCGGGTAATTACAAGACAAAGCGGTGTCCGAGGCAACAACCCCGGAATCACCTGGCATTCTATACAAAGAGGACTGACTCGATACAACAAGAAAGACCCTTAAGCAAAAAGACTGACTCAAGACAAAGAGACAGACTCAAAACGAAAGACTGACTCGATACCCAAGCCAGAATTTACACGGCTAGTGTTTACAAAAAGTTCAAAAATGCGTGCCAGACGCCACATCCAAAATATAACAAATGCCGCCCGCAGGTGGTTGACTTTCTGATTACATACTCGCAGTATCTGTGTCCTCAAAATCCAATAACTGGGTGGTAACGGACTTGGCTGAGGTGGGCGAGAGGATAACCTCGTTATCAATTAAATCCTGCACCTCATGACGGAGGCGGAAGCAATTATCGGTAGGGTGGCCTGTCTGCTGGTGGTACGCACAGTACTGAGCAGGATCATGTGTAGCAGGGAGATTCTTCGGGAGGGGCCGGGGCTCCAGGGGCTTGAGATGCCCTCTCTCTACGAGGATTTGAAGTGCCTTGGACAATGGCATGTAAAGAGCATGAAAGACCCTGCGCCCTCGGGGCAGGTACTTTGGAGCCTGAGCACTCTTGCTAGATGCACTAGCGAACGGATCGGCGGGTGTGGCCTTGGATTTCTGATCCTTTCCGGATGCAGGGTTGGGAGCGGGAAGAACTGTTTTGGCATGACGGGGCCTATCCCGGTTTTCTGATTGACTGGAATTGCCCTCAGGCGGAGTGGGGAAAGCATCCTCCACAGCTTTTGTCATAACTGCAGATATCTGTTGCTTGTTCATCCCCCCGGCTTTCAAAGCCTCGACTGCCCACAACAGTTGTTCAATAGGATCGGCATCTGCCTTCATTTTGTCTGTCCCTCTGGCCTCGGCCTGATCAGGGGTTTGGGTTACCATTGACATGTCATTGCCATAGTTGGAGGCCATCTCCGGTTGGCTGAGTTCAATCACGATCCGCCCTAATAGTGGGGGTTCCTGGGGTGCAAAACTCCCGGCATATGACGCGGCTGGCGGTGAAGCTGACATTCTATAGGCGAGATCTGCCACGGATCTCTGCTTTATTTTCCTTTTTTACTAGTAGTTGTAGCACATTAGCTTTAGGCAGTTTTATTTTCTTTAAAACTTGTACCCTTGCTGTAAGATGTTGTAAAAGAAGAACTATGATGGAATGAAACAGCTTTTGTTCAGAAAGTGTTGTATTTTGTATTCTTAGCATCGCATCGCATCATTTTGCACAAAAATGAGATTGAATGAAAATTGAGCATTGTATATCACCAAGTCAGGTAGTGAACCGACGTAACAAACTAAACAACTTAACTTACTAAGAAACAACAAAACCTTAGCAAGTTTACAACTCGATAAGTAAATCACAACAATGTTGATTAAACAAAGAGTAACAACTCGATATACGGAACTCAACGACTCGATAAGCAACGACTCGATGAACAAAACTTTAACAACTCAATAAGCAAAACGAAACAACAACTTGGTAAACAAAGAACAACAACTCGATAAGCAAATGCATCTCGGACAATTAGAGTGACGGAACGCATCCGAAACAGAGGTAAACTCGGACCTTCAACACTCTTAACGCATGGAAAAGCTAGGATCTCTTTTCTAGAAACTAGGAACAGACCAAAGACCAACTTTTCTCCATGGCCGACCACCAGAAGGGGCTGGCCGACCAGCTATTTTCCTTGGAGACCAAAGGGGTGGTTGGCTTACCAAAAAAAGTGTCGGCCGACCACCTGGTTTGGCGACCACCAGATTTTTTACACGTGTCCCCAAATAGTGCCTTATCCTCTATAAAAGTTCCAGTTTTGTGGTTTTTCATTTCATCTCAGTTTTGCATCAAAATGGAGGCATTCCTCATCGAAAACCTCGCAGCTTGGATTGCTACTTTAGATGGCTCGAAAAAGTTGAACTTCCGGGGCTTCGGCTTGAATGCACTATTCACGTTGAGCCGCACTCCGCTGCATCTTTCATTCCTCCACGCCACGGCAAGGTTTTGGAATCCGGTAACACATGTCTTTAGTTTTGGCGGGCAAGAGGTATGTCCTACTTTCGAAGATTTCCAAGCTTTGATGGAATCTGAGCGCAACGAAGAAATCTTGCCCCAATTTCGCTTCGGCCACGCCCAAGCCTTAGGGCGAATGTGTGGGCTTACTATGCACGACGCTCGGTCTCTGATCCGCGACGGAGAATTGGACATTCTCAGCCTGATTCACCGCTTTTCTGATGCTAGTGACTGCGGTGATCACCACTGGCAAGGTTTTCGACGACATGCCCTTTGCTTGTGTATGCTATCTCACTTTTTGCTTACCCCAGGCTTCAGCGGGTCTAGCATTCGTCTGATCGAAGTTGCTCAAGGCTTAAAAGATGGAAAGAGCTACATTGCCATGACATTGGCCGAGACATTGATGGGCTTAGATGCTTTCCATCACCGGGAGACGACCAGATTCGCGAGGAGTCCACTACTGCTGCAGGTAATGTTTCCCACCTTGTCTCACATATATTGCTCATGTCACTCGGCCCTCAGGCTCGGTTTTTTCTCACAAAACCCTTTTCTCACTTTTCTCTCAACGTACACCTCTCTATTCTTTAATCTCTCATTTTTCATCCCTCCCCAGGTGTGGTTGATGGACAAATTGCAGGTTGTGGACTCTTGCCCAGCATACTCAGCTTGTGGCTACTTCTTCCGACGTCGTCTAGTCGATGCCCTTGATGAGGGATGGTGGTTTGACTGGATGTGCAATTTGTCTGTAGACCGCATTGCTTGGCGGTGCCCTTAGCTCAATCTATCGGCAATGAGCTATAGTATGTCCCGGCAGCCTGGGATTCAGTTGATTGGCCTGACACACTGCGTGTTTTACTTTCCTTTCCAGTTCCAGCGCCAGTTCGGCCATGATCAGACTTGCCCGCCAGAGGGGATAGAGTATCCCGCTGCATTTCCGGTCCGAGGCGCACAGCTAGCTCGGTATGCCACGGCATGGAGGACTAGAGAGCTCCTGGCCCCCGCTCCCACTTTCAGTTGCACTTTGTCTGACGGGTGCGTAGATTGGCTCAATGAAGAGGCACAGATTAGGCCCAGCTTGGCATCAGAAGCTTCGACCAGCTCTAGGAGGGGGCGCAGGAACACCTGACTTATCTATGCCCCGAATTTATTGCTTTAATCAGTACTTTCAAGTTTTTATTTTTTTTTATGAATGTAACCAAAAGCAACTTCAATTTGTATGCAAGAGCAGGAGGACTCTGTATTGAAATCAATAAAATTAAAGGTTGTGGGTACTGAAAATTTTCCGCTTTGGTAAAAAATGGTCTAAGTCGTAAAAAGATTAATTTGAATAGAATCAACTTTTTTCGACATGGATCAGAACTGGACATGCCTGAGATCTGTCACTGAGATGCACAACCCCGAATCCCAGCAACTGGAAAGTTGCCCCTAGTCTAAATAACACTGCACTGGAGATTACAACCGAAGCTCTTGAATGCTGAATAGACAAAGATGACCGAGATGATCAAATGGACAAAGTTGATCGGGGAAAAAGTTTATGGCTGGACTTCAGAATGAAGTTGCCTACATATCCCAAAGATGGGAATCAAGCCTTACGTAGTTCGGCTCAGGTTCACTCGTGTATTAACCCTCAACTTTTACGCTTTAACTTTTGCCAAGGCCGCCCTTTGTGGGTTTTCAACCTTGCGAGCTCAATTTTTATAATTTCAAATTTTCTGTGCTCTAACTTTTGCCTAGGTCGCCCTTTCGGGTTTTCGGCCTAGTGAGCCTCTCAGGGGTAATATTTCTTCAACTTGTCCATGTTGATCGGCTGTGAGAACTCTAGGCCATCTAGGTCCATCAGAACGACAGCTCCACTTGACCAGATAGACTTGATGATGTAGGGACCGGTCCAATTGGGTCTGAACTTGCCCCTAGGGTCATGGATGGGAGCTCGGTTGTCTTTGAGCACCAGATCTCCTTATTTTAAATTCCGTGACTTAACCTTCTTGTTGAAAGCCCTGGCAATTCTGTGCTGATAACCTTGAACATGGTACAGTGTTTTCAGTCTTCTTTCATCGAAGAGCATGAGTTCTTCAAATCTGCTCTGCTGCCAATCTACTTCGGCTATCTGACACTCAGCCAGCACTCTCAATGACCGAACCTCAATTTCAATAGGTAGAACGGCCTCCATCCCATAAACTAATGAATACGGAGTCGCCCCAGTAGAAGTTCTAATTGAAGTCCGGTAGCCCCACAGGGCAAATGGCAACTTATTTGGCCAGTCTCGGTAGGTTTCCACCATCTTCTGCAAAATGTGTTTGATGTTCTTGTTGGCGGCCTCAACTGCTCCATTGGTCTTCGGCCGATATGTAGATGACTTATGAAAAGCCACGTTGTATTTTTCTAACAAGTCAATCACTTCCTTCTTGAAGTGGGAACCGTTATTTGAAATGATCTCGTTCAGGACCCCGTAGCGACAGATGATGTTGTTTCTGATGAACTTCGCAACATGTGAAGCCTTCAACACCGCATAAGATTGGGCCTCTACCCACTTTGTGAAATAGTCTATCGCGACCAGAATGAACTCATGCCCATTAGACCCTTTTGGAGTGACAGCCCCGATCACATCAATTCCCCAAACTGAAAATGGCCATGGCAAAGTCATATTGTATAGCTTCGACGGCAGGATGTTCATGCGGTTCACATGGATCTAGCATTTGTGGCATCACCGAACAAAGCCGATACAATCCTCCTCCATGGTGGACCAGTAGTAACCTTGTCTGAGAATTTTTCGAGCTAGCATCACCCCGTTCATGTGTGCTCCACACTCTCCTCTATGGATGGCCTCCATCAGGCACTTCGATTCTTCGGCATCAACACACAGCTTATGCATTCCCAGTTGACCTCTCTTGTACAGTTTACCCCCGCAGATGATGAACTGAGCAGCCATTCTTCTAATTGCCCTTTTATCCTTGGAATTTGCCCCTGGTGGATACGCTTCTTTCTCCAAGAAGTTTCAGACATCGTAATACCAGGGGTTCTCATCTCGGACCTCTTCTATGGCAGCAATCGACTTGTAGGCTGGCACAAACTTCTGGTCAATGATGATCGGACGCATCCGGACTCCAAAAGAAATGTCTATCATGGAAGATAAAGTTGCTAGTGCATCTATGAACCTGTTGTTCTCTCTTAATAGATGAGCGAAGTTCAGCTTCTCAAACCGAGGAATCAGCAAGTCCAGGGTCTGATGGTAGAGTATCATCTTTTCTTCTTTGACTTTCCAATCTCTCTTCGCTTGAGATACAACAAGGTTCAAGTCCCCGATGACGTCCAACCGTTTTGCCCCTAGTTCTAGGGCGACTTCTAAACCAACAATGCATGCTTCATAGTCTGCTTCGTTGTTCGAGACCTTGAATCGAAGTTTAAATGCTAGAGGGATACGAGATTTATCGGGCGCTATCAGCAACACTCCTACCCCATACTCGTACTGGTTTGATGCTCCGTCAAAATACATCGTCCAAAACTCATCGTCGATATGCAAAATAGCCTCATCTGGGAATAAGTACTCGACTGCTTCATCCCCTTCAACTGGGTGATCGGCTAGGAACTCCGCTACCGCTCTCCCCTTTACTGACTTGCAAGTCACATACTTCAGATCGAATTCGAAAAGTAGAAGCAACCAACGAGCTAGCCTACCCGTAAGTGCTGGTTTCTCGAAGAGATATTTGATGGGATCTAATCTTGAAACCAATATTATAGAGTGAGCTAACAGGTAGTGCCGCAGCTTCCTGGTAGCCCATACCAAGGCCAAACAAGCCTTCTCGAGTGGAGTGTAGCGGGTTTCGTAATCCAACATCTTCTTGCTCAGATAGTAGATAGCTTTCTCCACTTTATCCTCTGATTCCTGCGCAAGCATGCAGCCCATTGTAGTTTCAGTCACTAAAAGGTACAAAATCAATGGTTTTCTTGGCTCGAGCGGTGACAACACGGGTGGATTCTGTAAGTATTCCTTGATCTGTTCAAAAGCAGCTTGGCATCGGCTGTCCCATTGGAATTTCTTTCCTTTCTTCAAGAGACCAAAAAGTGGTTCACAAGTCAAGGTTAATTTTGAGATAAACCGTCTTATGAATTGCACTTTACCCAGAAAGCCTCTCACCTCCTTTTCAGTCCTTGGTGGTGGCATTTCTAAGATGGCCTTGATTTTGGAAGGGCCGACTTCGATACCTCTCTGTATAATCAAGAACCCCAGCATTTTTCCTGCTGTAACACCGAACGTATACTTCTGAGGATTCAGCCGCAACCGAAATTCTCTGATCCTTTGAAAAAACTTTTGCAAGGCGGTGTAGTGGCCCTCTCTTTCTTTGGACTTGACAATCATGTCATCCACGTACACCTCGACCTCTTTGTGGATCATGTCGTGTAATATTGTGGTCGCGGCTCGTTGATATGTAGCTCCAGCGTTCTTCAACCCAAATGGCATCACCCTGTAACAGTAAGTCCCCCACGGGGTAGTGAAAGCAGTCTTCTCCCGGTCTTCAGGTGCCATCACTATCTGATTATAGCCCAAGAATCCATCCATGAACGAAAGCAAAGCATGCCCCGCTATAAAGTCCACTAACTCATCAATATGCGGCAAGGGAAAGTCGTCCTTCGGACTGGCTCTGTTCAAATCCCTGAAATCCACGCATACCAGGATCCTGCCATCCTTCTTCGGCACCGGAACAATGTTGGCCAACCGAGTTGGGTATTCGGATACCAGTAGGAACCTTGCGTCAATTTGCTTGGTGACCTCTTCTTTAATCTTAAGGGCCCAGTCTGGGCGGATCCTTCTGAGTTTCTGTTTAACGGGTCGGGCCTCTGGGTCAAGAGGGATCCGGTGCTGTACAATCTCAGGATCGATTCCAGGCATATCTTTGTAGGACCACGCAAAAACATCTTTGAAATCTTTTAATAAAGCGACTAAGCGCTCGCATGCCTCCGAAAACAACGTGGACCCGATCTGGACCAGCCGCGGGTCCTCCTCAGTACCAACATTAATAGTAGTGATTTCATCAACTAAAGGTTCAACAAATCTTTCCTGCTCTTGATCAATTAAGCGTTGCAAAACCGGAGGAATTTCTTCCCTGTCGTTTTCATCAAAATTTTGAAAGTCCTGATTAATACAATAAATCAAGGGCACAGAAAAGTACTCAGAAACCACATCCATTCCATTCTCATTAAGTATTTCCAAATCGTCTGATTCTTCTGTTACAACAGACTCAAAAAAGAAAGAAAAAGACGACCTAGACAGGATTGTGGTATCCGGCTTGTCACCCCCAGGATTACCGGACTCAGACTCAGACGAGTTGGAACCTAATTCCAACTCTACAGACTCGGTGGAATCAGATTCCGGCTCACTTCCTGACCCGGTGCTGCTTGCCAAAAATCCCTCCTCGTACTGCCAAATAAGAGAGGGTGCAATGGATGCATCCAAAATGCTTGACCAGTGGGCTCGCAGCCGTTTCATTCCCAATCATGGATACCGAGAAATTATCCCCCAAGCACTTCTGTACAATCGGAGGTTCTGAAAATAGACAAGCCAGCGCTACCCCCATTTCGATTTCGGTGTTCTCAGAATCCACTTTCTCATTCTGCTCAACCTCAGCTGATGGGTCTGTCTGCTCCTTGGCAACATCATCCCCGGATAACTACAGGTCAAAGAAGATCTCAAACCCCGGTAGGCGCCTCCTCTCGGCATTCAGCCATGGCTCTGAGAAGCTACAAAATTGAAAGTCCTCTCCCTCCCGAACGAAGCGTCCGTTTAGGGTACCCTGGATGGGTCGGTGCATCAATTCAAAAGGCTTCCCCGCCTTCTTTGCTCTGGCTCTCCCAGCCATCTCCTTGCCTTTCCTCACCTAATCCTCTTTGATGGGCAGATAACCCAAGCCAAAAGTGTGTGGGTTGTGCAACACTTCGGCCGATACTGCGATGCCCTTCCGGTCACTCTTCCCCAATCCTATCCCGGGGATGTGTTGGAGCTTGTTCATGAGGTACACTGATTGAGCGCTAACATACAACCCCTCATCAACAGCCAAGATGTTCTGTACGACCCAGGCCTCAGCCAGAGTAAATCCCGATAGGAACACATCCTCCGTGCCGTGCTCGATTTCCAAAACTGGTGTAGACACTTTTGGCGGCGAATGGATTGACGAATTCCTGAAAACAATGGCCACTCCCTTCCCGTGGGGGTATTTCAACATCTGGCGCAAGGTGGAAGAGACTGCCTTTACCTGGTGCAGCCACGGCCGCCCCAAAAGTAAATTGAAGGTTGCGGGAACATCCAGGACATGAAAGTCAATCTCGTGTTGTCCCGGACCAACCTGGGTCTGAATTTTCACAGTCCCCGTTACCTCTCTGCTTGTGTTATCATACGCCCGAATCACCTGGGCTGTGGGCACGAAGTCCGCGGGCTTCAACCCGATTGCATATGCCGTCCTTGACGGGCACACGTTAATAGCGGATCCCGTGTCGACAAGAACCACCGGTATCCATTTGCTTCTACATTCCACAGAGATGTAGAGTGGTTTGTTATGATTCGCGCCCTCAGGCGACAGTTCTTTGTCAGAAAAGGTCAACGTCAGGGAACCTCCTCCCGGAAAGACCAATCCCACCAGCTGTTCAGGCGTGGTGTCTATCGAGAGCTTGGCCTTGTCCATGGCCGATAGAATAGCCTGTCTGTGAACACGTGAAGCCATAAGCAGTCCCCAGATGGAGATGTCTACTTGTATCTTTTTCAACTGTTTCAACACAGCCTCTTCTTCGAGTTGCTTCTCTTTCTGTTTCTCCACCTCCTTGTCCTTCCCAGATGCCTCTGGCTGATCTAGGTGCGGGGGCTTGAAATACCGCCCGCTCCTAGTCATATGGTTGACTTCACTAATGTACCAGGTATCATCCGGTTGATTGCTTCCCCAGTCCTCATCCGTGTGGGCAAGACATAGATCATCGTCCTCCCACCACATTCCATCGACAGCCAACAGACACCTGTCCGGCTCCGTTTCCACTGTCCTTGTACTCACGGTACCTTCTGTCCATGTGCTCGCAGCACCCTCTTGTTCTTGTGCACGCAGCACTTTCAGACCCCACGGGGGCCTTAGCCTTTCTGGCTCTCTCAGAGTCTTCGATTCCTTCTTGTTCCAACTGCGTTAATGCAGTATGTTGTTCAACATCTCTTGTATTCAAAATGCCCAGATCCCGAGCGAAATTCTTGGCACCGGCGCTCTCCGGCGATGTATTCTGATCCCCGGCCCTTCCGGCCACAACTGATGTCCTTGCCCCTAACGGGCCCTTTCCTAATTAAGATTCTTCAACAATATTTGGTTGGTCGTCAAGCCACCCCGTGACCTCTGCTGACTCCTCAAAATCGAACCATTTGACTGTACTGTCCCCCGGGTCTTGTTCGTTGAAAATCTGAAGGTCAGCAATGACCCCTTCCAGAACTGCTAAGTCATCTATCCTCTGATCAAATCCATCCCCCCGCAGTACGCAAATTTCTGCCCCCATCGGCAATTCCACATTTGGCCTATTCTGACCCGCTGACGCTGTGGGGAAGTGGATTGGAAATACTCTTCGGATCTTGGGAGACGCTAATGATCCTCAGCTAGTCACCTGCAAAGATACAAGTACTCCGGTCGGGGGTGCCGGAATTAGCACTCCGACGGACAAGTCAGTTCTTCTACTCAAGAAAGCTTGTTCACTAAGTTTTTAGAAGTGATTCTTACATACCTTTTCTAGTTCGTTGCCACTATATTTATACTCGTTTCTTCTGATCCTCGGGGCCAGAGCCTACTTTTTTCAATCATTATTTTTTTTCCAATATTCGGCTCTAGGGATCCTTCCCTATTCGGCCTATTTAAGATATTCGGCCCCTTGTCTTTGCGGGATATCTGCCGGATAGCTTCTAGCTTCTAAAATATACCTCCTTTATCCTTGCCAGTTATTCGGCTACCACAATTGCCCTCCGAACTCCCTGTTGACGGCAGTCAATCGGCGTGTTTGGTTCAGAATTTGAGGAGTTTAGCGTTAGGCGTCTTCACGTGCCCCAATATATGTCAGGAAGCACGCGCCTTTCGCTCATCATTACGCTTTCCCGCTCTATTCATGTGTATCTCAGCATTTATTGCGATTTGAAACTTTGGTCCTTTCGGATTCATATTTCGTCGATTTTTTTTAGACTTTTGGATCGCCAGTGCATATCTCTCCGTGACTCGCGTCTTCTGCAACTTCTTCCCGCCTTCCCTTGTCTCATCTGTTCTTCGTAAGTTTTTCTTATCCCTTCTTTGTAATCCTATTTTCTGTTTGCTATTTTAGCTTCGGCGAATATTTAGTTCTCAGCTAGGATGGCCAAACATTTGAAAGACCTCCTTTCTGAGGATCGCATCTCCGGCTTCCGGCAACATTTTTCTATTCCTGACGACGTCCATTTATCCCTTGTAACGGACAATGCTCTCGACATGGAGAGGGAAGATCAGAATACGATCGTATTCCCTCTTTTATCCATTGCGGAGGGCGGGGTTCGTTTCCCCCTACACCCACTCCTTAGGGCCGTTCTCCGCTATTGGGGTTTGATTCCTTCTCAACCCAATGTAAATTTCTTTCGAATCATCATGGGGGTCTTAGAGTTGAACCGACGCCTTAGGATTAACCTTGGGATTCCGGCCATTCGGCATTGTTACGCCTTAGCCAAATCCTCCGGTCGGCTGGGGCGATATTTTCTCAGGGCCAAAGATACCGACCATCACTTGGTGACTATGCTTGCCAGTTCTGGTAAACGGGTTGACGACGTGATGGTCAACGTCCGAGGCAATTGGGAGTTCGCTGAAGGGAGGATCGCCTGGACCCTGTTCCCAGACATAAGGGCGACCCAGGTTGCCACGCAATGTCTTGTTTGTTGGTCTACCTCTTATTCGGCTTTTTCTCTAAATCGCTTTTCATCTTCTGCAGGTAACAGGTTGAAGAAAATTCTGACTTCAGTTGACGACGCAGTTCTTGGGGAAATCAAGACTGCACTCAGATATTTCGGCCGTCCAAACGTACAACAGCAGGGGAGAGCCGCCCATATTCTCCTCCGATACGAACCCACTTATACTACTTTCTCGGCTGCAGATAACATTCCGATTCCAGTCGGCAATCAACAGTTATCGGCCCTCATCTTCCCCAGCTTCAAAAATCTTAGGCAGATCGGTCTCGTAGCTTCTGATTCGAGGGAAGACGCCGAGCCGACCGTTGAGGTGGTTGCCGATCCGGCGGGGGGGTCTACTGAGAGAGCAGTAGAAGGCGGCGAGGCCATACGCTCGGCATTCGAAGCCACTGAGCCATCCGCCTCAGGACGAACAGATTTCTCTTCCGGGGATATTTTTGCGAATTTGGGGATCTACCCGGCGATTTCTTTGAGGGTATGGCGAAGGAAAGCCTAACGCAGATGGCACGTAAAAGAAATGCGGAGCGCATGGCCGCCCGCAAGAAGGCTGAATGTGCCGCATCAGATCCCAGCTTGATCAAGCCGTTCGTACCCGTTTCGGAGGAGACAGTGGTTGTTGCGTCCGATACGGAAAAAGAGGGTGGAGAACAAGTTGATGGGGAACGGCCGATTCCGGAGCAAGGCCAAAAGCGCGGTGCCGAGGGGGAAGCGAGTTCAGAAGCTGGCCCTGGTGGCAAACGGCCTCGGCTTGAAGAACCGGACGTGGTCGCTCCGTTCGTTATTCAGCCAAAGATCAGGGATATGCCGATTTTATCCGACGCTTCAGCCATCGAGGATCCGGCCGTGGCTCTGAGCTTGGCGGCTTCGATTTCTCTGCCGGCTGACAACAAAGACTTCGGTGCCGTGCCTGACATTATGGCCGTTGCCCTAACTGCACAATCGGCACTCCTGGTAGGTCACCTTCATTTCGCTCTTTGTTTGTTAAAAGCGCCTAATCATACCGAATTGCTTTGCAGACGGTCGGGAGGATCACCGACTTGGGTCGCCGCCTGCGTGATGCTCTCGGGAGAATTGACCATTTGCAAACAGAGGTGCAAGGTCAAAAAAGTAGGGCCGAGTTCGAAATTATGAGAGCTGAAATGGAGAGCGCGAGAGCCGAAACGGAGAAAGAGAGGGTTCGCGTAGCCGAACAGCTTCGTGTTGATGCTGAGGGTAGAGCGAATGTGAGCGAGGAGTCGCTCAAACTTTCCAAGGAAGCACTTGCTGAAGCGGAAGCTCAGTTAGAGGAGCTTAAGGCGACCCGCGAGAAAGCTGAATCGGAGGCCTTTGAAGCAGGGAGGGGTGCCGCTCTGACAGAATATGTTGAAGAAGTGTCCAAGTTTGAGAATCGCGGGTTCAAACATGGGTGGCTCAAAGCCCTTGCCGCCGCTGAAGTTACATTGGACTTGCCGATTCCTTATGAGCAGGTGGATGTTGAGCCACTTGAATCCGATACCGACGAATGATCTGGGGGCCGTTTACTGAGCAGCCGTCTTTTTGTTTTTGTTTTTCTTCTTTTGGTTAGTGCTTTGTTGGTTTAGGGTAGTTTTCATGTATAAATTGGTTAACATCTGCACGCAATTTATTGATGAAAATTTCCTTGTAATTTTTGCTCTTCCACCACACACTTTGTATAAAAGAGTTCTGTGGTTGTCAATGCATTTGGTAAAATGGGATTGCATATACTGTAGGGAAACCCTGATTTGTGAATCTGCCTTTACCCCAGGGGGTTCAACTTGTGAGCCGGCTGGGGTATTTGGTCCGAGTGATTTTATTTAGAACTCTTCTAAACAAGCCGTATATAGAATATCGTTTATCCAAACTTTAGTTTTCTGCTGATTCAATACATATTCCATCAAAATCATCGTTTGCAATTTCACTGCCTACTGATCTTCGGCCCTTAGATTGACGAATCTGCCCTTGCCCCAGGGGGTTCATGATAAGAACTCTCGCTCTGAGGGATCAATTCGTGAGCCGGCTGGGGTAGTTTGGCCGAACACATTGATGAATCTGCCCTTGCCCCAGGGGGTTCATGATAAGGAATGCAGATTCAATACATATCCCATCAAAATCACCATTTGCAATGTCACTGCCTACTGATCTTCGGCCCTTAGATTGACGAATCTGCCCTTGCCTCAGGGGGTTCATGATAAGAACTCTCGCTCTGAGGGATCAATTCGTGAGCCGGCTGGGGTAGTTTGGCCGAACACATTGATGAATCTGCCCTTGCCCCAGGGGGTTCATGATAAGGAATACAGATTCAATACATATCCCATCAAAATCACCATTTGCAATGTCACTGCCTACTGGTCTTCGGCCCTTAGATTGACGAATCTGCCGTCGACTTAGTCGGCGTCAGTCGATTGGGTGTCGCAATCAATGAACCTGCCTCGATCGTGCTGCCTCTGCGAGTGTTAAATGATTAAAGGTATAGCTTTTAAGAGTCTGGTAGCTATCTGATTCAGACTCCTGAGAGAAGATCTATTGTACGAATGTCGAACAAACTCTTCTTTAACAGCAAAGGGGAAGCCAAGACATTGGCTGAGCTTGGCGGCGATATGAAGCAAAGTGAACACCGTGGTGCGCCCTTGCGTGCTGGGAGTAAAAGTTCTATGGGTCGACAGAGGCGTCATTCTCCTCGACGTCGTAGTAGGTCGCCCAGACGAGATAGGCAATCCCAGGGGAGATCGCCACACGCCCAAGTCGAAAGGAGATCAGACGCGAATCCGCGCCCATTAAGTTTTGCAGTATTCGTGAGGAATAAACCCATGACGGAAGCGGATTCGATCGTTCGAGATCCAGACGTGGCGGTCGAGTTTGCTCGACAAATATTTCCTCCGGAAGTGCAGCAGTCAATGGTCGGTCGTCAGGACTACGAAGTATTTCGCGAGGGCATTCATGGGGCGGTGAAAGGGCTCTATACGGCTTACGAAGTTGGCATGCGATTGCGCGCCGCCCGTCGAGAAATGGAGAAAAAGGAAGAGCGTATCCGTAGTTTGGAGGCTCGCGTGGAGGCGGCTGAACGTGAGTTAAGAGAGATCAGAGCGGCTCAAGTGCAACCAGCTGGGCAGGTGAATCCGAATCCAATCGTGGAGGAGAGGGTTACCAGTCGACTTATAAGTGCTGCCATTGCCGATCGCGATACGGCGAGCATGTTTGCATTGGAGTCCGCCAAGGGGAGGTCTTATGAAAAAGGTTTTCACGAAGGGCGCTTGGTTGGAATCCAAAAGACCAAGGAGACGCTTGCCGAAGAGGTTTGCCGATGTGAAAATCGTGGGTTCAGGCATGGTTGGATCAAGGCATCTCAAGTCGCCGAATCTCTTCGCTTGTCAGGCATCAATTCGGCGTCACCTCTCTACCACAGTGAGGATTTTCCGTTTTCTGCTTTCGAGGTTGAAAAGAGTGAGGATGAGGGCGACGCCGTCTGACTTTAATTATTGTAAGGTTCGAACGCTGGTCGCGTTTGCTATTATGTAATTTCTTGGTTGTTTGAATAAAAGACGCTTTATTGAAAATACCAAATTGTCTTCCGCATTCGGTGTGTGCGTGTTTAATTTGATTGCATAAAAGTTTGAATAGACGTAAATACATCAATCGGACTCGGCATGTTAAATCGACGCGCCGATTCGTTGTGCGTGATCGGCCTATATGTAATGGCCGTTTACTTTTGAATAAAGCCTTTGGGGCGTGTGTTGTTGAAATTCGAAGAAGTCGTGAGCCAGATGTCTGGCCGATTGAGCTAGGTAATTTTTGCCCTTGCGCAACCTGTGCGCGTGCATTTTGGCCAACCGCTGGGTTAACTAGGTCATGGAGAATGTTGACCGACGCCTGTCTCGTGGGGTTTAGTATTGATAAAATCACCTCGGGATTTGGGCCTCGAGATCGTGGCCATTACTAAGAATAAAAGCGGCAGGCGCCTCATGCAATCAAACATCTATTGCGTGGGATGGTCAAGCGTTCTTACCATCAGATGGTGATAATAGTCGCAGGAGCTCAAATTCCGGCCGAACTTGGCGCTTAGACGGTTTGCGGCGGGGGATTCTCCGATGTAGGAGGTGGACCACTGAAAGAAGAAACTGGAAATACGTCAGCCTCCAAGTCGTTGAAGCAGATCGCCTCGAAAGGAGACACAACGACCGCTGCCCCTAACCTTCCTTGTCTTGGATCTTGGCCTTGACATTGTCGATGGTGTCAGAGGCCCGGCGACATGCCGATTCGGGCGCGGTTAGATCGATGCGTGATTTGTCTTAGAAGTTAGAGATAGATATTGTAATGTTCGAACGCGGATTGCGTCTATGTAACAACTTTTAAATCAAATAAAAAGTGTTATTTTATATAATTGAGTCTCATTCTGAAAATCTTTTGTTTAGCTATGCCAGATGAACGTTCCTGATTCCAACTTTTAATGGTTAAGCAAATCATTTCGTATGGTTTAATAGTTTGCTAACGGAAAGTTTGCTACCGGAACGTTTGTGTAGCTCAGATATTTGTCCTGTATTCAGGAATCGGCCCTTGCCTTGGGCGGGATGTGAATTAAAAAGCAATGGGTCGTACTCGTGGGCCGAATAAGGCACTCCTTGCCCGGCGAACCATACTAGTGATTCGGCTGAATTAGTTGATTAAAATGGGCTCCGAATCCGGAGACTTAATCGGCCCTAAGGTGTCATGCACCAAAGGGGCTCCGAATCCGGAGACTTATTCGGCCCTAAGGTGTCATGCACCAAAGGGGCTCCGAATCCGGAGACTTAATTTGGCCAATCGTGACATCCACGAAGGGCGCTCCGAATCCGGAGACTTAATCGGCCCTAAGGTGTCATGCACCAAAGGGGCTCCGAATCCGGAGACTTATTCGGCCCTAAGGTGTCATGCACCAAAGGGGCTCCGAATCCGGAGACTTAATTTGGCCAATCGTGACATCCACGAAGGGCGCTCCGAATCCGGAGACTTAATCGGCCCTAAGGTGTCATGCACCAAAGGGGCTCCGAATCCGGAGACTTATTCGGCCCTAAGGTGTCATGCACCAAAGGGGCTCCGAATCCGGAGACTTAATTTGGCCAATCGTGACATCCACGAAGGGCGCTCCGAATCCGGAGACTTAATCGGCTCTAAGGTGTCATGCACCAAAGGGGCTCCGAATCCGGAGACTTATTCGGCCCTAAGGTGTCATGCACTGAAGGGGCTCCGAATCCGGAGACTTAATTTGGCCAATCGTGACATCCACGAAGGGCGCTCCGAATCCGGAGACTTAATCGGCCCTAAGGTGTCATGCACCAAAGGGGCTCCGAATCCGGAGACTTATTCGGCCCTAAGGTGTCATGCACCCAAGGGGCTCCGAATCCGGAGACTTAATTTGGCCAATCGTGACATCCACGAAGGGCGCTCCGAATCCGGAGACTTAATCGGCCCTAAGGTGTCATGCACCAAAGGGGCTTCGAATCCGGAGACTTATTCGGCCCTAAGGTGTCATGCACCCAAGGGGCTCCGAATCCGGAGACTTAATTTGGCCAATCGTGACATCCACGAAGGGCACTCTGAATCCGGAGACTTAATCGGCCCTAAGGTGTCATGCACCAAAGGGGCTTCGAATCCGGAGACTTATTCGGCCCCAAGGTGTCATGCACCAAAGGGGCTCCGAATCCGGAGACTTAATTTGGCCAATCGTGACATCCACGAAGGGCGCTCCGAATCCGGAGACTTAATCGGCCCTAAGGTGTCATGCACCAAAGGGGCTCCGAATCCGGAGACTTATTCGGCCCTAAGGTGTCATGCACCAAAGGGGCTCCGAATCCGGAGACTTAATTTGGCCAATCGTGACATCCACGAAGGGCGCTCCGAATCCGGAGACTTAATCGGCCCTAAGGTGTCATGCACCAAAGGGGCTCCGAATCCGGAGACTTATTCGGCCTAAGGTGTCATGCACCAAAGGGGCTCCGAATCCGGAGACTTAATTTGGCCAATCGTGACATCCACGAAGGGCGCTCCGAATCCGGAGACTTAATCGGCCCTAAGGTGTCATGCACCAAAGGGGCTCCGAATCCGGAGACTTATTCGGCCCTAAGGTGTCATGCACCAAAGGGGCTCCGAATCCGGAGACTTAATTTGGCCAATCGTGACATCCACGAAGGGCGCTCCGAATCCGGAGACTTAATCGGCCCTAAGGTGTCATGCACCAAAGGGGCTCCGAATCCGGAGACTTAATTTGGCCAATCGTGACATCCACGAAGGGCGCTCCGAATCCGGAGACTTATTCGGCCCTAAGGTGTCATGCACCAAAGGGGCTCCGAATCCGGAGACTTAATCGGCCCTAAGGCGTTTGAAGGAGAGTGACAAAGAAAGTCGACTTTTCATTAAAACGTGGTACCAGTTCAAGCATCGGATCCCACAAGTCGGGTCCGTAAATGGATCTTCCTAAGGTCTACGTTGGCGTGGATTGCGGTGAGCCACGGATCTCCTCAATGCCACGGTCCGTTGAGAAGCGCATAAGCTGATGGTAGGTGCTTGGGACAGCCTTCATGATATGCAACCAGGGACGGCCCATGATGGTGTTATATGGTGACGGAAGCTTAACAACCAAGAATTCCACGTCAACCGTTTTTGAGCCCGTTCGAACAGGGAGCACGACCTTCCCCAACGGGTACTCTGGATTCGTGTTGAAGCCGAACAGTGGCTGAGACGACGGCGATAGGTCCGACTCGTTGAGGCCCGAGTCCAACAAAAGTTCTGTAGTACAAGATTTCCGAAGTGCTGCCTGGATCTATGAGAATGCGTTCATCGCTGAACTGTCGTACGTGTAATTTGACGACCAAAGGATTGACGTGGCTGGCCACTGTTTCGACGAGGTCGGAGTCATCGAACTTGATTGTCGGAGTCTCTCTGGGCCTGCCGGTTGACATGTTATTTTTTTGGGGAATTGGGTGTGATTGGATTGTATGCACGGTCGAGGATGTCGGCAGACTGTAGATTATGTGGATCACACCAAGCGGAGGCGAATCCTGTCTCAAGGCTAATGCTTTGGTTGGCTTCCCCTTGCTCACGTACTGCTGCAATCGACCATCTTGCACCAGTTCCTCCAGATGATCCTTTAGCGCATAACAACTCTCGGTTTCGTGGCCGTGATCCTTGTGGTATTCGCATCGTCTGTCCCTCCTCCGTGTGTCGGGAGGCCCCACCATCTTCGACGGCCACTTGAAAAATGGAAGGTGCTGGACTTTGGTCATTATTGCCGCGATCGGCTCTGTCAACTCCGTGTACTTTTTTTCGGTTCGCCTTGAGCGTCGGCTGTCGACTTGTAGTTGTTCGTTCGTTCGGTGGGAGCACTGATCGCTCGATCGGCGGGAGTCCCGCCTTTTGTCTCGCTTGGTTCGTTGCCGGGGCTCAGGGCTCGGTGGCGGCACGGAGCTTATTGGTCGAGCGATTTCGGGGAGGGCCGTTTTGCTGGAGATTTGTCCGGCTTTTATTCTTAGGGCGTCATCTTCGACTTTACAATATTCTTCAACTTTCTTCATCAGTGCCCAGACTGTTTTGGGGGGCCTTCTGGTCAAGGAACTGCGCAGAGCACTGTCAGGATGTAAACCCATTTTGAAGGCGGTGATGGCCATGGAGTCGTTGCAAGCGTCGTCCACAAGATTGAAGCACTCCCAATATCGCGCCGAATACGCTCTGAGCGTCTCTCCCGGCTGGATCTGCATAGCCCAGAGGGAGTCGGCCTGTTTCGGTTGTACCTCGTTGGTGATAAACCGGGCCCTGAAGGATTTCTGCAGTTGTCGGAAGCTTTTAACCGAAGCTGGCTCCAACTTGTAATACCACCTGACGGCTAGTGGACCTAGGCTGCTAGGGAATATTCGGCACATGAGGGCTTCATTGTCTGCATGTAGCGTCATGGCCTGTTTGTAATGACGGATATGATCAGTGGGGTCTGATTTTCCGTCGTAAAGAGTGAACGACGGAGCTTTGAATTTCTTGGGCAGGGATGCCCTTGCGATCCGTCGAACGAAAGGATCGTGCTGGTCTTCCTCGTTTGAGCTGATTCTCCTGCGCTTGTTCCTTGTTCGCAGATCCTTTTCGGAGGAGCTGGAGGTTTCGGATCGTCCCCTTGCGTCGAGCTCCGTGGATGATGAGTTGGAGTTGCTATTGGTATCTTTTGGTCGGGCCCGAGGTCTTTGCCCGTCTGCCCTCGGAGGTCGCTCTGGTTCCTCGCGCATGGCCTCTCTAGATTTTGCTACCTCCAGGGCCAAATCCTGACGGAGTCGTTCGTTCTCAGCGATCATGTTCTCGAGCCTTTGTTCGTTCTGCTTTGCTTGTTCTATAATAGCCTGCATTGTTTCTTGCGCTGAAGTCGTTGGCGAATCGAAGTTCAAGGCGCGTCGTGCCGCGATGGTTTCTTTTCCGAGCATATTGGCTGGGGTGAGGTCGTCTACCTGTGTGGTCTCGTCGGTGGCTATCGGAGGATCTTCGGTCACGCCTTCCATGGATGTATTCGAGTATTCCCACAGACGGCGCCAATTGTGGGGAAGTGGATTGGAAATACTCTTCGGATCCTGGGAGACGCTAATGATCCTCAGCTAGTCACCTGCAAAGATACAAGTACTCCGGTCGGGGGTGCCGGAATTAGCACTCCGACGGACAAGTCAGTTCTTCTACTCAAGAAAGCTTGTTCACTAAGTTTTTAGAAGTGATTCTTACATACCTTTTCTAGTTCGTTGCCACTATATTTATACTCATTTCTTCTGATCCTCGGGGCCAGAGCCTACTTTTTTCAATCATTATTTTTTTTCCAATATTCGGCTCTAGGGATCCTTCCCTATTCGGCCTATTTAAGATATTCGGCCCCTTGTCTTTGCGGGATATCTGCCGGATAGCTTCTAGCTTCTAAAATATACCTCCTTTATCCTTGCCAGTTATTCGGCTACCACAGACGCAATGTAGCCACTCGGATTGTACACCTCCTCAGCAAAGCTGTCACGGCCCAAACCCGCCCCTATGGGTTTAGCACCGTAATCGGCCAGTAATCCGTGATTACCGAAGGCCTGCTTAACAGTAGAACAGTAAAACAGAGTACAGAGGCTGGCGAAAGCCAAAACAGTAATTTAAACAGTGTCCAATGAGCTGACAGTCTGTATGCAAAAAGACTTTTCATATATATATACAATCAGTGCAAAACAGTATGTACAACATTTACAATCATTCAGGACAGGGACTTAATCCCTGTTAAAATAGTACAGTAACAGTCTATACAAAACAGAACAGAAGGGGGGAAACTAAAACACCCCAAAGCCGTAGCTTGAACGGGCTCGGAACCTCGCAGTGAGACACAGTAGTTGGCTTTGACAAAAGGGAGTCTAACCCACGCTCCTAGCTCCGGTCTGGTGCCTGAACACCTGCATATATATATGAGTAGTGAGCTAAAGCCCAGTGAATAACATAATGCGTAAAGAGGTTAAGAATGAATGTCCTTACAGTAATGAAAACAGTTCATTAACTCAGTATTTCAGTCATTCAGTCATAACAGTCATATGTGGTACATCCATTAGCCTAGTAGTACAGTAAACAGTAGGTCTTAAAAGACCGAACAGTCAGTGATGGCCATCATAACAGTAAACAGAAGTTCCAAGATAGGAACTGACAGAGATCTTTGTAACAGTAACAGTAACAGTAACAGTAGTTGCTAAGGATGCCACAATACAGTTCAGAATGGAGGACATACATTCGTTCAGTTAATAGTACAGTTTAACCATTCAGAAGATATTCGTATTTGAACATATCTTTACACAGTTGTTACTCACAGAGTTCTGGGCTACAGTTAAGCTAGAGCGCGTCCTCAGATGCCAACCCTACACAGTTACAGATTGAACACACACTAAGCTACACAGTTAGGAAAATAATAACTCAATCCCTAATTTGCCTCGGTGTGGTTCTACATCTATATCCTCATTAAGATGCTAAAACAAGGCCTAAGAATGCCTAGGATGGGATGAGGATGCAAAGATGCACTTTAAAAACATTTTCAGAATTTTCAGAAAATAAGGGTCCTGCTCGAGCATAGGTTACTCCGCTCGAGCGTACATGCAGACAAAGGTTTCCGCTCGAGCGTAGACTTACCTGCTTGAGCGTACTGCAAAACATGGCAAAAGTACTGGATGTGTGAAAATCAAGCTCGATGGGCGCTCAACACCCGCTCAAGCATGTGATACAATCCCCCGCTCGAGCGTCCAATACTCCGCTCGAGCGGACTACAAAGCAGTGCAAAGCGCTGGGAGCACGAATTTCACGCTCGAGCGCCAGTCACCCCGCTCGAGCGTGAGTTCAAAATCTGGAATTTCCATATTTGAATGTACCAAATTCGATTCCTTTGGGCCCATTTCCTGGAAAACACTTGTAAATACATAGTATGACATGATTTAAAGCTCAATTTGTAAAATCAAGGCCCAAAGGTAAGGGAATTAAACCCAATTTCAAACAACATTTCAAGAACATGATGAATGTGTAACATGCAAGACTTTAAACCACTTTCAAGCTTTAAATACTTGCTCTACTGAGCCAATTCTTTCAAAACCAAGATGAATTCATGGTCCAATGCAAAAATATGAACATGCATGTACCAAATTCCATGTAAACAACTTCAAATTCATCAATATAGGCATGCATGCATGGAATGAGCCTCAATTCAACATTATAAGCCATGTCTTGGCTCTAATCTTCAACAATCCTCTAAATCATGCAAGAAGTAATTCAATTCGTAAACAAGAAGGTAATTACTCTACCTTAAGTCTTCAATTTCAAGAAGGGAGCTCAAATATGCAATGAATTCTTCAAATCTACCAAGTTTCCAAGCCAATTCTCAAGAACTCAAAATTTCTCCTACCCTCTCTCTCTCTAGTCAGCTATGACTCTCAAAAAATGGGCTGATGAAATGTGTTAAGGCTCACATATGTGAATCAACTAAAGGCTTAAGACTTGGCCCACTAAGTGGTAGTTTGGTAATTAGAGCCAACTATGCAATTTAGCTTATTTTAATCTAATTTAATCATACTAAATCACATTTTAGATAAATATGCCATAAAATCTTATAAATTCTAATGATTATAAAACATCAATCGATTTCAGATTCGACCGCCAATAAGGCCTTCAATTCGCAATTTAAAACATAAAACATAGACAGATAAGTTTAACAGTCAACAGATAGATATGCATTTAAACTGGCGCATTCAATCAGTCAGTTCAGTATTTCAGTCGATTCGATTACTTTTCATAATCAGTCTCAGTTTAGCAGTAATCAGTGGTTAATCGGTAAACAGTGGTGAGGGTTGTTACAAAAGCTCCACAATTCCTCAGTCCTTGAATCCACTGTACCCCTTTCCTCCAAAATCATCCATGTTCCATCTTCGATGGTCACCACCATTGGTTCAGGTTGGGCTCGGGAGATGTCCAACATGCACAAGTCAGTGCTATCGGGAAGGTACACCTCCGGCTTGGGTAGGTGGGACAGGGTGATGTATATGCTGGGGTCGTATGACATGACCCCGGTCTGGATAAAGTTGATTCGTTTGGGAGGTGGAGCTTGGTTGTGTGGTGGGAGAGGGTTGGTTGTGACGTTGGGTTTTTCTGGAGGCACAATCACCATGTTGTCAATGAGATCCTGAATCTCGTGACATAATCTAAAACAATGGTCAGTGTCATGACCATGTTGCTGGTGAAAGGCGCAATACTTCGCCGGGTTATGGGAGGGGGGAAAGGGATCCGGTAATGGCCGCAGCTCCAGGGGCTTCAAGTGCCCTTTCCTGATTAAAACCCCCAGAGCTTTAGACAGGGGCATATATAATGGGGTGAAGGTTCTTTGGCCTCGAGGTTGGTGTTTGGCCGTTTGCGAGCTACTTACGGACGCACCGGAGAATGGTGTAGCCGCAAGGGTTCTTGGGGGAGTGGTGGTGACCATGCTCACTTCTGAAGCTCTGGCAGTTGCGGAATTGCTTGTGCCTGTATTGGTGTTGCGGTTGAAGGTTCTCCTGGGTTGCTCTCTGTCTTGGTCAATCAGACCTTGTTTCATAACATCCTCAATTTGTACCCCCATCTCATGTAAATCTGAAAAGGTGAGGAAGGGGAGGACAATCATTTTCTGCATAAGCTTGGGCTGGAGATTGCGCACAATCATCCGAATTTGATCTTTGTCAATGGGCCTAGTGGTCATCATTGAGGCCTTGGCCCTCCACCGGGTTACGAATTCAGAGAAACTCTCCTTAGGTTCCTGCCTTGTTGTCTCGAGATCACGGGTTGTAATCTCGATTTGCGTGTTATAGGAGTACTGTGCAACAAAAGCCTCGGCCATCTCATCCCAATTCCTCTTAACATCGTCTTCCAGTTTTGCGTACCAGATGGCCGCCATACTCGACAGGGTCCGGCCAAACAATGAAAGCTTCTGTAGTCTGGTAAGGCCCATCGGCCTTAGTATATCCGAAAACAAACGTAGATGCACCATGGGATCCCCGGACGCGGTCGATTTGTGGCATCTTGAACTGATCTAGCAGCGTCACAGCCGCGTCGGTATACCCGTCCTCAATGTCTGGGATGGACTTTACCCCTTGGGATTTCTTGAACAACTTTTCAAGCTTGCTCAACTTCAACGATGTGGGGTCCATCTTGAACTCAAAGGAAGAGTGCGGTTGATTGATAGACGTAGGTGCCTTGGATAGTTGAGGTAGAATCGGGGGCGGAGCCGGCCCTGTTGGGATGTCTGTATCCTCTTGAATATTCTGGATATTTGGTGTCTCCCCGCGTAGTGGGACCCTTGGTGGGGGAGGAGCTTGATGTGAGGCTGATGCTCCGGCTTGCTGCTGGAGTCTGGTGATTAACTCTGCTTGCTGGGCCATGACCTCGGCCTGCTGTTTGGCAAATTCTACTTGGCGGACAGCGTCCTGCTGCATGATTTTCATACTTTCTTGGAGTTGATGCACCATCTCCTCCATCCCTACCATGTTCTGCTGTTCCAACTGACTGACTGGTATATCTATCTCTGTGGTAAAAACTGAAACCTCAGCCTGACTGTCCACTGACAGGGTAGGCCACTGTTCTGGCAACCTTTGCTCGGATACACTGCGTCTTCTCGACCTCCGTCTAATAACCGGGGGTAAGGAATAAAACACTGGTTGTCCGTCAACCAGATCCTCAGATCGATTGAGTCGGCGACCTCTAGTCCAGAGTGCTTGGGGAATATCTGCTTGGTCTGAAGCAATTGTGCTAAACTACCTAGCAAAAAGATAAATAAAGCAATAATAAGGAAATAAACAACCAGACAAACGGACAGCATAACAGCGTAAATAAACACACAACACACAGTTGATTAGCTGAATAGACTGTTCTCAAACACTGATCATTGTTCCCAAATCACTGCCCCCAAAACTGAATCTGATACCCGCAGATAACTGATTCCCAAAATACTGAACTGATGCCCGCAGGCCTGATACCCAAACTTTGTAAACTGATACATGCATTCCTGTAGAGACGCACTCTAAAAGCACATAGCAAACAAGTGAGAGCCCAAAACACCCCTATGTTGGGGTAAGGTTTCCCTGTCCTATTTTGTCAGGAGCTAGAGTTTTACTACGCACGCAGTGGTTTCAAACAACCTATAATTAGGTAAGCAACTTGTCCTAGCTTGGAATGGTCACTATGGATTCTGAATATGCACTAGGTCGAATGGTTAAAAATGGTGCCCCGGTAAAACCGGGGTTTGTGTTCCCATCGTGGCAGAGCCCATAACCGGTCAGCCTTATAGCACGCAACCTTCGGCAAACCGTTCAGGAATAGCAGATGGCGAACACGGTGTCCTAGGTGCACCAATGCAAATGCAATGCAAAAAAACACATAAGTGTAATCAAAACAAGATATCATGAGTTCGAGTCAAGTTCTCCAAACTCCCCAGCAGAGTCGCCAGAAACTGTAGACGTCCCCGAACGTCCCGGGAGGGAATCCCGTTTTGTTCATTGGGCTCACTATAGTTCAGACTCAAATGTCATGGTTCTGAATCTAATCCCGCAAAGTGCAATGCGAGACCGATAAATCACCAAAGAGTCCAAATCCGGCAAATCGTTTTGAAAAATAGATTTTTAGAAAGAAGTACCAAACATGGACTGCTTTGCCAGATACAGAGTCACCACCTAAATATTTTGTTTTGGGGGAATTTAAGAAACCCTGACTCGTGCCTAAGGCCACGTGTCTGTCATCACCAAAGTTGCCTCGGCTCGGGAACTTGGGTACGATTAGGGAAGGTCACTTCGTGAGCACCCCCGTTCGCCCGATCAAAGATCGGCCTCTACTAACCATGATATCGAGTTTTTGAAAACATATGCATTCTTATTCCGGTTTATTGGCCTAGTATTACTATGTGATGCACACAGCATACAAGTATAGACTGGATTGCCTAAGTTGGAATGAAGCATCGCATATCCGTTTGTTTTGAAAATGGATTGAAGTTTGCTACTCGCAAGTAGGCTAAAACACGGGTTTCGACGAATTATTCCAACTCAAGCAACCCAACCTTCACCCACAGGCATTCAGGCAGTTATATCACATAAGCACATAGCCTCATGGTAAGCATGCTATCATGGCAGTCACTCACACACATGCAAGGATGCTAAAGCATAAACACTTACCGAGTATTCCGAGCCAAAAAAGAAGTTAATTAGAAATCATGCATGAATCCTAACTGTGCTAAGAATGCCTAATGCAACACATGCAAAAATGCAACTACAATAGGCTCGACTCTTCTAAGATGGCATATGAGATGTTATAGATAACATGTATTCAACTCGGAATTGAAATACAATGCAGTTAGTATGATGTGCCGAGCCCGATGCATGCAAGACAGATGAATGAATGCAAACATACGAGCATAAGGATTCTAATTGAAACGTACCCTAAAACTAACCATCATAAGCTGGTAAATAAAAGGGAGAAAGACGTTGGGTTGGAAGACATACATCACACACACGCACACTTATTACAACATTGCCCTCTCTCAGAGGGTCCGAATGAATAGTACAGAATAAACTAGCTGATCTAAGCTAATTAAACTAATTATTACACAACATTAATTAATTAACGAATTAACTAAGTAAGTAAGGAAACTAGCATGCAAATTAAACAAAATGGACTGCCTTAGCTTTGTTCCGAATGATAGGGATGCATGCATGCTCAAGTCGCCTTGTCGGGAAATCCATCGCGATGCCCCAATTTGCCTCTGTTTGCAACTGGTCCCAGAACACTGTACAAAGCTCCAGAAGGCTGTTGGCCAGTTTTTGCTGCTGGTTTCCGGTTTGTTGTAACAGAGAGCAAGAAAGGGGCATGGCAAAGTATTTTCAACATATGTGTGCATGACCACTCTCCCCATCATTGCACAATCTCTAGGGAGTGTAGTCATCGATCCTCGTGCCACCAATCACGCATCTCGATGCATGATGGCCAAGGAGTTGGATTGCACGACTCGATGTGAAATGAATGCACATATGAACACAACAAGGCCTAAACTCCATCATGGGTAATCCGGAGTGTCGGCGACCGAGAATCGAGGCACGTTTCGTCACTTGGAGTACGAAACGTCCCTCGTTTCCCGTGTTTGGACTAAACCCTATTCCAAACACAATGCAATATACATGGCATACACAATACGACTAGCATGCAACCCTAAACGCAATGCAACCTAATCATGCTAGCATGCGAGGGATGATATGCAAACATGCAACTAGCATACACAATGCTATGAACTAAGAATGGCATAATCAATGCACATGAACTATATGGCATACGCAATGCACATATGAAGATGGACATGCACGAAGGCATAATCAAGGCATACACAATGCGACGATCAAGCATGCGACAATACATGATGAAATTAGGCAAACAGAAACACATGCAAACATGCACAAATGCAAGGGATCAAACCTAAGGCACCAAATGCAACTCTACCAAGGCATGGCAAGGGATGAAATATGGCATACAATCACACATTTTCCAGCTCTGAAATGACATGTAAGATGGGCCCGAATCATGTAAACACCTCACACAATGCATGCTAGATGGCCCAGATACCGAAACTAGTGAAGTGGGTTACACTATAGGCATGCAAAGCAATACTCAAATGGCCAAACCAGCCCCAAACAGTCCCTATGCAGTCCAAAATAGTAGCAAATATGGACTAAAATGATGGCTCGCAAAGCATGGAAATGAAGCTCGTGCAATGGTCCAAAAATGAGGTATTCATACATAACTCTCAAACACATTTAAAGAGTGGAAAACATGGGAATATGGCATACATATAAGCTGTGAAATATGATTCACAATGATGCCAAAACATGGAAACACCTCAAAATACGCATGCAATAGGCTTCAAAACTCAAAGCTAGGCAAGGGTATTGAACTACAACCATGCATAGAAAACATCATTCGACCATGAGGCATAAAAACAAAGCTAAGGCAGTCCAAAACATGCACAAAATCAGTTTAAGGCATGGCCAAAAAGTGCTAGAATCAAAGGCCAAAATAGCATGCAATGTAAGCTAGTAAAGAGGATTTGCACTACAAGCACGTGAGGCAATCAAGAGGCCACTAAACCAGCAAAAGTCAGAGATATGATATGCCAAATAAAGCCTAAAAACCCACTGAAACATGGTTAATGCATGTAAGAATGAGATGCTCCTTTGATATGCTATGAAGAGGGTTATTCTACACATGCAAGATGGACACCCAATATGGAAAAAAAAAGCTCTGGAAAGAGCCTATGCAGGTCCTAAAACTCACCAAAAATGGTCTGAAACATGGCTTGGAAGCATGCAAATACGGGCTCTTTTGTTAGGCCAAATATGCTAGAAATCAAAACGAGAGAGAGGGTCACCCCTCTCTGATTTTGGCTCTCAAAAACATGTAATAACCATTGAAAATCTGCTGTATTTCAGTGGTCAAAAGGGAAAACAAAGCTCAAAACAAAGGCCTTAATGCATGGCTCAAAACAAGGTGAAATGAAGCATGCAAGGGGGTAGATGACCCCCAACAGAAAAATGATCTTAAACAAATATGTTAAGGACCTCAAAATATGACTTTTTTCAGTTTACACCAAAGCTCAAAAATAATTGCAAGTATGGCTAAAAGATGGAGTAAAATAAAGCTCAAAAGAGGGAATAGGGTGTTACCCTTGTAGCTCAGCAACTCCAGCAGCTTATGGACCAAAAATGCAGCTCCTTAGGACCTCTCAAGACCCTCCAAGAAGCTTAGGTTGGTGTTGGAGGTGTTAGGCTAAGAGGTAGTGCGCAAAGGGGCAAGAACTTAGCACTTTTGAGACCAAAATAGAGATATAGAGAGGGAGGTATATGTGTATGCCGTAGGGAAATTCTGAACCTTCACAAAGGAGGGGGAGGCCCTCCTTTATAAAGATTCAAGGCTTTAGCTTCTCAAAGAAGCTAAAAACTAAGGCCAAAGATCCTCCATACACGTGTATGGAGGATGCAGTCTGTGGCTTCCAGCTGGCACAGTTGGCAACAACTCACAGAGACAGAACTGAGGGAGGTAAGCCGACCAGTTCAGGTGGTCAGCCAGCCACTTCCCCTGGTCGGCCGACCAGTTCGAAAGGGTCAAGTGGTCGGCAGCCTCCTAGGGTGGTCTCCACATGAAATGCAAGCAAGTGGTATGGTGGGAGACCTACCAATGTGGCTCAAAAACCAAGGAGACCATCTGCCTGACAAGAAAACCGGCCGGTGGGAGAAAAGGGTGGTCTCCCACCCTCGTACCACCTTCCAAACAATGAAAATAGGGTCCATGCCAAAAATGAACCAAGATGGATGCAAAACGAGGGTTCGAGGGCCAAAACGCGTAGCCGGGTGCCCCGAAAACTGACTATTAAGCATCGAAAGTGGCGTGCGACCACGAAGGTGGTCTCCCGGGCCACAGTGTCCCTCTAGAGAGAGGAAACAAGGTGTTTGCCAAAAATCGGAGCAAACGGAGAAAGTTAAGCGGTCCCGAACCGAGGCGCACAGCCAACGGCTCCGAAAATCGAAAACTGGTCTCCAAACGGGAACAGTAGTCTACGACCACGAAAAGTAGCCTACGGCCACTAAGAGATGGTCTACAAGACCTCTCCCTCCCTTCGGGAAGAAAAAACAGAACCTGGTTCGCAAATCGAGGCAAAACACAAAAGAGTCCCGAAGTCCGGAGGCAAGGCTCTCAGCCGAGACTCCGTAACCTCAGAACGAGCACAACATGCGCAATCACCGAGCGCTCAATCGATGACGTCTGAGTCTTAAGGTCGGTCAAAAATGGGGTGTCTACAGTAACCACCAAAGAGGACTGGATAAGGAAAGGAGAAAAGATGAAGGGCAGAGCCAAGGCCAAGAGAGCTGGGAAGCATTATGAGCTTGTCCACAGGCCAATCTAGGGGATGCTCAACGGCCGTTTTATTGGAGAGAGAGAGGATTTTCCTTTTTGTGGCTTTCGTGAGCCTTGGGTAAATTCCTCGAAAAAACGCGCCCCCGGGTTCGAGATCTTCTTTGATCTACAGTTACAGGACAGTGATGAGGAAAGGGCTCAACCAAACATCAAAGCTAACCAGAGCACAGAAGATGACTCAGACAACAGTGATGTTGAAGTAGGGGCAGCACTGGCCAATCTCCTAATAGATCCTGCAGCCGATCTAAAGAACTTTGGGGATAACTTTACTGTCATTATGATCGGGGAAGAACTGGGTATGGACCCAACCTCTGGAATTTTGGATGTATCGAGGGCACCACGTCTTACTTAGTAGTCGGAAGAAGGCATTCTTTCCAGTTCTGAATCGTGTGATAAGCCAGAATTTGATTCCACTGAGTCTGTGGAGTTGGGATCAGATTCAAGTCAGTACGAAAGGTTTGAGTTTGGCATTCCCAGGGGTGGTAACCCGGATGCCAAGGTCCTGTCAAGGTCCTCTTTTTCTTTTGCTTTTGATTCTGTTGTAAACGAAGAGTCAGAACTTTTGAATGAAAACGCTACAGATTCTGAGTACTTCTCTATGTCACTGATTTATTGCATTGACTAGGATTTTCAAAATTTTAACGAAAACAAAGAGGAAAAAATTCCTTTGGCTTTGAAAAACTTGATTAATCGAAAGGATGAGAGGTTTGCTAAGCCTTGTTTTGATGAAATCATTGCCATTAATGTGGGTACTAAGAAGGATCCAAGCTTAGTCCAGATCGGGTCCACGTTGTCTTTAGAGGAACGTGAGCGTTTAATCGCTTTATTGAAAAATTTCAAAGATATTTTCACATGGTCCTATGAAGACATGCCTGGAATTGATCCTGAGATTGTACAACACCGTATCCCTCTTGATCCTAAGGCCTAACCAGTCAAGCAGAAGCTGCGTGGAATTCATCCGGATTGGACGCTGAAAATCATGAAAAAGGTCACCAAGTAGATTGCTGCAGGATTCTTGCTAGTATCCGAGTATCCGACTTGGTTCGCCAATATTGTTCCAATGCCGAAGAAGGATGCCAGAATCCGGGTTTGTGTTGACTTTTGAGATTTGAACAGAGCCAGTCCGAAGAATGGCTTTCCATTGTCGCATATTGATGAGTTGGTAGACTTCATCGCAGACATGCGTTGCTTTCCTTTGTGGATGGGTTTTCTGGATACAATCAGATTTTGATGGCACCAGAAGATCGGGAAAAGACGGTTATCACCACACCATAGGGTACGTACTGCTACCAAGTCATGCCGTTTGGGTTGAAAAATGTTGGGACTACCTATCGGAGGGTTGCGACCACCATTCTGCATGATATGATCCACAAAGAGGTTGAAGTGTATGTGGACGACATGATTGTCAAGTCCAAAGAGCGAGAAGGCCACTACACCACACTGAAAAAATTCTTTCAATGGATTAGAGAATACAGATTGAGGTTAAATCCGTAAAAATGCACATTCGGCATAATGGCAGGGAAAATGCTGGGATTTCTGATTACCCAGAGGGAAATTAAAGTAGATTCTTCCAAAATCAAGGCCATTTTAGAAATGCCACCACCAAGGACTAAAATGGAGGTGCGCGGCTTTCTGGGTAAAGTGCAATTCATAAGACGGTTCATTTCAAAACTAACCTTAACTTGTGAACCACTATTTGGTCTCCTCCAGAATCCGCTTGTATTGTCGCCACTAGAGCGGGGGAAGCCTTTGATTCTGTATTTGTCAGTGACGAACTCGACCATGGGGTGCATGTTAGCTCAAGAATCTAAGGATATGGTGGAGAAGGCCATCTATTACTTAAGCAAGAAGATGCTAGACTACGAAACCTGCTATAATTCCCTGGAGAAAGCTTTCTTAGCCTTGGTATGGGCAACCAAGAAGTTGAGGCACTACTTGTTAGCTCACTCCGTAATTCTGGTTTTGAGATTAGATCCCATCAAATATCTCTTTGAGAAACTAGCATTTACGGGTAGGCTAGCTCGTTGGCTACTTCTTCTCTCCAAATTTGATCTCAAATATGTTACGCGCAAGTCTGTTAAAGGAAGAGCTGTAGCAGAATTCCTAGCCGACCACTCAGTAGAAGGTGATGAAGCAGTGGAATATTTGTTCCCAGATGAAGACATTCTGCACGTAGAAGAGGAAACTTGGACGATGTACTTTGACGGAGCGTCTAATCAGTATGGTTATGGGATAAGTGTATTGCTGATAGCACCCGATGATTCCCATATACCCCTAGCCTTCAAACTCTAGTTTAAAGTGTCCTACAACAAAGCAGAATATGAAGCATGTATTGCTGGTTTGGAAACTACCCTAGAACTAGGGATAATAAGGTTGGATGTCATTGGGGACTCAAACTTGGTTGTTTCTCAAGCAAACAGAGACTGGAAAGTCAAAGAAGAGAAAATGAAGGTCTACCATTAGGCCCTGGCGATTCAGATTCCATGGTTTGAAAAGCTGACATTCACGTATCTGTTTGGAGAGAACAACCGGTTCGTTGATGCACTGGCAACTCTATCTTCTATGGTAGACATCCTGTTGGGAGTGAAGATGCGTCCAATCATCATTGAGCAGAAATACATGCCGGCTTATGAGACTATTGCCGCAATAGATGAAGTGCAAGACAAAAACCCCTGGTACTATGACATTTGGAACTTTCTGAAAAATGAGGCATATCCACCAAGGGCAAATGCCAAAGACAAACGGGGCATACGGCGTCTAGCTATCCAATATATCATCTACGGGGGTAAGCTCTGTAAAAGAGGCCATCTGGGAATGTACAAGTTGTGTGTGGAGGAAGAAGAATCAAAGCGCCTTATGGAGGCTATCCATGGAGGGAAGTGTGGAGCACACATGAACGGTGTGATGCTAGCTCAGAAGATTCTCAGACAAGATTATTACTGGTCAACTATGGAGGAGGATTGCATTGGTTTTGTACGGCGATGCCACAAATGTCAAATTCATGCCAATCGCATGAACATACCATCGTCTAAGCTTTACAACATGACTTCACCATGGCCTTTCTCAATCTAGGAAATCAATGTTATCGGTGCCGTCTCACCAAATGGGTCAAATGGGCACGAGTTTATTTTGGTGGCGATCGACTACTTCACGAAGTGGGTGGAAGCTTAGTCCAATGTCGTGTTGAAAGCGTCGTATATAGCCAAGTTTATTAAAAACAACATCATCTGCCGGTATGGGGTTTCGAATGAAATCATCTCAGATAACGGCTCGCACTTCAAGAAAGAGGTGGTGGATCCACTTGAGAAATACAACGTGACTTTCATAAGTCATCGACATATAGACCACAGGCTAATGAAGTTGTTGAGGCCGCTAATAAGAATATCAAGAACATCTTGCGGAAGATGGTGGAAACATACAAGGACTGGCTGGATAAACTGACATTCGCGCTCTGGGGTTATAGAACCTCAATCCGAACATTTACAGGGGCAACCCTCTATTCTCTCGTCTATGAGATGAAGGTTGTTATGCCAATTGAAATTGAAATGCCATCCCTGTGAGTTATAGCCGAGTGTCAGATAGCAGAGGCGGACTGGCAGCAGAGTAGATTTGAGGAGTTAATGTTGTTTGATGAAAGAAAACTAAGGGCATTGTATCATGTCCAGGGCTACCAACGCAGAATTGCTAGGGATTTTAACAAGAAAGTTAAGTCTAGGAATCTCAAAGAAGGGGACATGGTACTTAAAGACAACCGAGCTCCCATCTATGACCCTAGGGGCAAGTTTCGACCCAATTAGATTGGTCCTTATATCATCAAGTCTATCTGGTCAGGAGAGGCAATCATCCTTATAGACCTAGATGGCCTAGAGTTTTCACAGCCGATCAATATGGACAAGTTGAAGAAATATTACCCTTGAGAGGCTCGCTAGGTCGAAAACCTGGAAGGGTGACGTAGGCAAAAGTTAGAGCATAAAAAATTAGAAATAAAGAAAAACTAAGCTAAAAAGGTTGAAAACCCTAAAGGGCGACTTTGGCAAAAGTTAGAACGCAAAAGGAGAGAGTTAATACTCGAGTGAACCAGAACTGAACTACATAAGGCCTGATTCCCATTTTTGGGATACGTAGGCAACTTCATCCTAAAGTTCAACCGTAACCATCTCTAGCTCAACTGTCCTATCCATCTGTTTGATCAGGTCATCTTTGTCCATCATTATTTATCTTGGTTGTGTTATCTCTATTTTGGTAGAAGGGCCAGTTGTAAGACAGAGCAATGATAATAAATGTAGTTGCAGGCAACTATGATTCGGGGCTGTACATCTTGAGGGTTGATTCTCTGCATATCAGGTAGTGATTATTCTAGAAAATGGTTTTGAAAAGTTTTGATAAAAGTTGATTTTGTTCAAAATTTACCTTTTACAACTTGGACCATTTTGGGACCAAAAGGAAACTTTTTAGTGCTCACAACTTTAATTCCATTGATTTCAACACAAGTACATTCTCCAAACTCTCTGATACAAATCAAAGTTGCTTTTACATCATAAAACTTGAAAAGAAAAGGCAAAGCAATAAACTAGGGGCATAGATGAGTCAAGTGCTCCTGTGTCCTCTGCTCGTGCTTGTGGAAGCCATTGCAGCCAAAGTTGGCCCAACCTGTGCCACTTCCTTGTGCCAAGCTAAGCACTTGCCGGAAAGGGCATAACTGAAACTAAGGGCAGGAGCCAGAAGCTCTCTCGTCCTCCAAGCAGCGAGGCATTGAGTCAAGGTTGAAGCGCAAATTGGAAATGGAGCCGGGGTATTCTATCCCCTCTTCTAGTTGTATCTGATCGTGTCCAAACTTGCGTCTGAACCGGAAGGGGAAATAGAACATGCCACGGGTGAGGCCAATCAACTGTATGCCCGGTTGTCGAGATATGTTGTAGCTTATATCAGCTAAGTCAAGCCAGGGGCAACACCAGGCTATGTCAGCTGCAAATCTGCTGCACATCCAGTTGCACCACCATCCCTCATTGGGAAAGTCCACTAGTCGTTGGTGGAAGAAGTAAGCTCAGGCTGAATGTTCGAGGCAAAGGTCTACCACTTTCAGCTTATCCATGAGCCATACCTGGGAAGGGATGAAAAATAAAAGAGATCAAAGAATAGAGAGATGTACGTTGAGAGAAAAGTAAAGAGAAGGGTTTTGAGAGAAAAATAGAGCGTGAGTGTCGAGTGATGTGAGAATCATAAATTAGAGAGGATGGGAAATAATACATACTTGAAGAAGTAGTGGACTTCTCGCAAACCTAGTTGTCACTCGCCGATAAAAAGCATCTAAACCCATCAGGGTCTTGGCCAGTGCCAAACTAATGTAACTCTTAGCCTCTTTCAGATATTGGGCTACTTCGATTAACCTAATGTTGGCTCCGCCATAGCTAGGGGCAAGAAGGAGGTGTACCAGCATACATAAACAGAGGCCATGTTGCTAGAAGCCTCGCCAGACAAGGTCGCTTCTGTCTCCGATGTCGGAAAAATGATGAATCAAGCCAGGTATATCTAGCTCCCCTTCACAAGCCAAAGATCGAGCTTCTTGCAAAGTAAGCCCACACATCCGTCCCAAAGCCAAGGCATGGCCAAAACGGGGCTGGGGCATGATCTCCTCCTCGCATCAGGATTCCATCAATGCTCGAAACTCTTTAAGAGTTGGGCACATTTCTTGTGTTCCGAAGCGAAATACGTGTGTAATTGGGTCCCAACACCGGACTGCGGCATGGAGGAACGGAAAACAAAGTGGAGTACGGCTCAACGAAAAAAGCGCGTTTATGTCAAAATCTCAGAAATTTACCTTTTCTGTGCCGTCTAAAGTGGCTATCCACTTTTTGAGTTTCTCGGCAAAGAATGTCTTCATTTAAAAAAAAAAAAACAGCAGCTAAAATGAGGTTCTAGTGAAGAAATTGCAAAGGAAGACCTTTTGTAGAAGATAGGGCTGTGAGTAGAGGCCAGCTGTCAGCCAGCTGGTGGATCACCACAGGTGGTTGGCCGTACACTATTTGTGGCCGGTTGTCCACTTTTTCAGTTTGGCATTTTGGTTTTGTCCTGGTCTTTGTGTTTTGGGGTTTTGTTTTGAGTCTTTTGTTTTGAGCAAGTGTAAATAGCTGTGTTTAAGTTGTTTTTACTTTGTTTTTCTTTATCGAGTTGTGTTTTGTATTTTGGTCGTTGGTCGGCTCAATATCCGATTACGAACATTATTCCAATATAAGCAGTTTCAAATTCAATTCCATTTTCATTCTACGCAAATGTGGTGCTCATGATGCAAAAACAATAACTCTTTTATAAAACTGTAGGGTTTTTACCCCGATCATGGTTTTTACAAAAGAGAATACAAGTTTTCAAAAACAAAAGTAAGCCTATCTGAAGCTATACATGTGCTAAGCTACCGAAATAAAAGAAACTAAGCAAAAAGTAAAAAAAAATCTGCGCCAGTCGCATCAAGCTCAAGAGGCCCTCTTTGTCTTCTTTCTTGGAAAGGACTCAGGGGCGCTGTCTCCGTCAACACCGCTATCAGAGTCGGACTCCGAGCCAGGGCCAGTATCATCATCTCCACTCCCTGACTCAGAGCCAACATCGGCGTCGTCTTCACTCCCTGACCTCGAGTCAGCATCATCGTCCTCACTCTTAGACTCAAAGCGTCAGCTCACTGCCGTCTCGGAGTCACTGGTCTCAGTATCATCTCCACTTAAAACTGGCTCCAAGCTACTCCGACTTCGAACACTTCTACCCTTACCTCAACCTCGACGCTTGTCTCGATCGCGTGCTGGAGCCTGTTTACCTCTCTTCTTTGCCGCTGGAGGAGGTACCGTTGGTGCTGTTGCTACTGGTGCCCTCGGTGCAGGTGGAACTTGAAAAACAAGCATCAACATATCAGATACAGGACATATGTTGCAGAAGGTAATATGCAGTATGAGTATGGTACAGAAAACGGGTGCAGTGTAGTATGTTAGTGCAGTGTGAAGTAGTATCAGAATGTATGTCAGTATGTAATGTATCACTGTGAGTGTCGCATAGTATGAGTATTGTGTATCACACAGTATTAGTATCGTGTATTGTATAGTATCAGAATGTATGTCAGTATACAGTGTATCCGTACAGTATGGGAAGCAATGCAATGCATGAGTAGAAGGGAAATATACCTGGATATCGTGCAGAGCGAGCAGCATCTCCCTTATCTGCACCACTTGAACTAGGGAAGCAACCAGCTAAAGAAGGCCCTCCGTATACTCTGTAGGCGCCTGCAAGTGAAGTTGAATAATCAGTATCCGAAAAGGAGAATGCGGGATGCAAGGTGTCAAGTGCGGTCCATACCTGAAGTGCACCCGGGACTCTAACCCCGCCTCTGGTGGCTCGATCAGGAGCTGATAGGTCATCCCACTCGGTTGCCCGCAGAGAATCATGGTAGGAATTGCCGGCCAACCGACACCCTGTGCAGTAGGAGGGGCCTCTCCAATATCAGCCTCAGCTTCTTAAGCAGCCTCTCTGGTCTAGGGGACATCTATTGTGTCACCTGCATGAACTCCAATCAGGGGTGGCATAAGATGAGTCCGGATGAAGGTCATGTAATCTTCGTCCCCTCAAAAGTAATCGGCATCCAGCCCCACTATATACTGAATAATGGCCTCAGCTGAGAGGCTATCAGCTGTCCTTATGGATGCTGTGGGTGGCATAGGAACAACCAAGGCTAGCAAGCCCAGTGTCTGGCGTACAAACCGCACTCCCAAGAACCAGGCCCAGTAGAATGGGCCCTCCAGCAAAATCCGGTATTGAGAGGTAGCCCAAGCCCCAGCATATTGGTCTCGAACTCTGGCTGGCATCGTCGCCCATGGCTGCCATGAGATCTGTAAATGGAGAATTTACGAGTTGTCGGTTGTTAGAGTATAAATGAATATAAATTGGAGCAGTAACAAGGGTAATAAAACAGAAATGATTATGAGTTTCGGATTACCTCGCGGGCGACCACTGTGTCGAAGTAATGACGATATAAGGCAAAGTTCATGTCCTCGCGGCTTTGGCGGCGGCGCCTGCTATCATATCGGTTCACTTTGTAAACATGCTTTCAATTATCTTGCATAGAACATGCTTTCAATTATCTTGCATAGAACATACTTTCGATTCTTGCTTAGAACATGCTTTCAATTAACATCATATGTTGGTTGTCTATTATTTTGCATAGAACATCATCGTATTGATTTTCAATCTCGTTCACTTTGTGCATCTATCGCACCCGTTCATTTTGTGCATCTATCGCACCTGTTCATTTTGTGCATCTATCGCCCTCGTTCACTTTGTGCATCTATTGCATCCGTTACTTTGTGCATCTATCGCGCCCATTCACTTTGTGCATCTATTGCACTCGTTCACTTTGTGCATCTACCGCACACTCTCATATTGTGTATCTATCGCATGCTTTTATTACTTTGTGCATCTATCGCATACTCTCACATTGTGCATCTATCGCACGCTTTTGTTACTTTGTGCATCTATCGCACTCGTTCACTTTGTGCATCTATCGCACGCTTTTGTTACTTTATGCATCTATCACACTCATTCACTTTGTGCATCTATTGCACCCGTTCACTTTGTGCATCTATCACACACCCTCACATTGTGCATCTATCGCACATTTTTGTTGCATTGTGTATCTATCGCATACTTTCATCACTTTGTGCATCTATCGCACTCATTCACTTCGTCCATCTATCACACAATCAATTTGTAGTGTGCATCTATCGCACACTCTTGCTGCCTTGTGCATCTATCACATAATCTCATACTTTTTGCATCTATCTTATCATCTCGGGGTATGCGGAAGCACGACCCTGAGTGATTTTTCTCCTCTTCTCACGATTTCGACATGGTTAGAGTGTGTTTTTATTTCTTTTCACGTGAAACGTGGTTGGACTTCTTTGCAATTATCATGTTATTGCTTATTGTATCATCTTCTGTGATTACGGGGTTTCAAAAAAATGGCGTCGCGAAGCATGTGAGTCCAACTGTATATTCTTTGTGCATATCATTTGCATCTTGCCCGTGAACTACGCTGGTTTGATTCCTTGCAAAGGGATACGTAGGCAGCTTTCGAGCTCAACCAATTTAATTCATGTCTTGACTGTTTGCCCAAGCCTTACGACCTTGTCAAAATGGGTCGTCTCTGGACTTTGACATTTACTCACGCCATTTCATGACTTCGAGCTCTGTCAAAGAGGGGCAACTATAGACACCCCATTTTTGACCACCCTTAAGACTTGGGCGCCACCGATTAATCACCCAATGATGAATTACACGCTAATCGAGATGCTCGATTTCCTCAACAGGAAACCTTAGTTTTGAGCCGCAGAAACCTACAAATCTTATGCCTTATTTTTGGACCAAAATAGTAGTTTTTCAAGCTTGACCATCCAGGGGCCTGCAGACCCACTAGTGGCCTGCTGGCCACTATTAGTGTACGGGCCCCCTATTAGTGGCCTGTCGGCCACTTGTGTCAAAAACCAGATCTTTTTGCCAACTATGCCAGCTATCTCCACAAATGCATGCACTGCACCAGCTATGTCTGTATGGATATTTTCGAGATAGTCTTATATATTTCTACATATAGATGACTCCATCTCAAAAATTAGGGTTAGAAAAATTTGTGGAGTAAAGTTTTGGAAAATATTTCTCTCTTTACATTTCTCTCTCTCTCTCTCTCTCTCTCTCTCTCTCTCTCTCTCTCTCTTGCAACTTATATACCTTCTACTTAGACTCTCTAAACCAAACTTTGAGGGTCCTTTGCTGAGGTTATTGAGCTTGCATTTTAGTTCTTGAGGGTGTAAAATTGGTGGTTTGTAATTCAAAGGATCACTCATTTTCAAGAGGTATACATCCTAGCTCTTTTGTACCATTTCTTTCCAATTTTTTCTTACTGTTTTGAGGCCATTTTTGACCTGTGTTTATGGGCTGAAACTTGTGTTGTAAAGCCATTAAGGGTAGAGGAGTGGACCACCCCTCTTTGAACCTTGTCTTCTAAGCTTTTACCCTTGTGTTTTCCACCTTTTCATTATCTTTTTTTGAGTTTTTTTACCACTAATTTTCAAAAGTTTTTCAAAGGCTAAAATGTGGTTTTGAAGTCCCAAAAATAGAGGGGTTAGCCTCCCCTTCTTTGGTTTGTTTACTAGCTTAATTGCTCAATTATTTTAGCTTGCTTTTGTAGATGTTTTTACCTTAATTTCAATGTTGTTTTAGCCTATTTTAGAACTATTTTAAATTGTTCATGTCATTTATGCTTTGTATTGCGTGCTTGTAGTGTAACGGTCCTCATAGGTTTAGTGTTTTAGGCATTAGACACCAACCTACTTGAGTTGATAGCATTATTTCAAACTTTCCATACTTGTGTTCATCTCTAATCATCTTTGTACTTCTCTCATTTCTTGGCTTCTTTTTTGCTTTGAGAGTCGTTTCAAACCGATTGTTTGTTTAAGCTTGAGATAAAGATTGTTGTGCTTAATGGTTTAATATCTTCGGAGGTTCATTACCAACGGCATGACATCTCTCTCATGCCCAAAACAACCCTTTGTTTGATACTTCTTTCCATTAGTGGACTTAATCTTCATTATTGGACTAAATGGCCTAAGGAATGAAAAGGTAATTAAAAGAGGTATTAAAATTGGAATAAAATGGAGCAAAATAATAAAATGGTTTGGGTTCAATCGGACGTTAATTGAACCCATTAAGTCTTGAGTCATTTCATACTTGTTAGGGTTGAAAATGGTTCAAGAGTCAATATCAACCATTTCTCTTGATCAATATCATGATAGGGAGGAGGTTCGTGGGTTTTTCATTGTGCATTTATTGAGATTATATCCATTGGTTCATAAGTCATCACGCAATGAATTTGTGTCAATTGATGGCTTGGAAATCAAGCCTACCTGTCATGACCCAAACCCGGTACCCAAAGGCTTGGCGTCGCAACAAAATAAAAATAAAATAATTCTAAAACTACTGTAGTAGTAGCGCAACGAATAAATTAAATAAATTAAACTAAAATAATTGGGTACTAAAAGTTTATTACAAAGAAACAAAAATAGTCATTTGAGCTTTCATTTTATTATAATAGTCCAATCAAAAATACAGATAGTACAAAAAAAAAAGAAAACGCTGTGGTTTATCCCCCATCTTGATCCTGCTAAATCTCGTCACCTGAAAGGGGTAACAGCTATAAGCACATAGTAGAGTGAGAAATTAATTAAGTGGCAGAAACTAAAATACATAAATTTCGTAAATAACTATAACCATGGTACAGGACAGAACAGAACAGGGGTCACTGGAGTGACAATCAGAACAGGAATTAATGGAGTGACAATCATAGCAGGGTCAATGGATCCATGACAAACAGAGGACCACAAAGTAGCCAAACAGGGCCAATAGTTATTTAAGTCTCCCAAGGCATGGGACTTCCGTGGTGGTACTTACAGAAAATAATTGTTTATAAGATGTTTGTCAAATAATTATTAAAAGTTAAACAGACATATCCATGGGTTTCAATTTAAGCAAATAGAGTTCAGAAAATAATCCACATAATTAAAACATTAACGTAACCATAAAACATAAATTATACAAAATAAATTGTGGTAACTCAAAACATTCGTAAAATATATTATGGTAACTCAAGACATATTTAAAACATGTTATGGTAACTCAAGGTATAATATAACTCACCTTAGGATTGACCCTTCGCTTTTAGTTTCCTACTACTAACTCCCTGCTACTTGTATGTTGCCTCTTTGTTATTGATTTATATACATTTCTTTTTGTTTTGTTGAAGCTCGGTCAATCACTACTTATTTATAGGTAGTGAGCATGCATCTACCCTCGACCACATGTCTTAACAGGCGCCACTTGGCCCTTCCCCGCGTGTCCTTCTAATTGGTGATTGAACAAAGCTATGAGGCCTAAGTTGGTGATTCACCAAAGCTATACCTGTTTCATTTTTTTTTTTTTTTTTTGATAATATATAATCCCTAATTAAATTACACCTTATCACATAACATTCACTATTTTATTTTATTCTAATTATACATGGTATTTAATTAAACAATTAGGGTGTCACATTTCTCTCCTCATGAATAGAAGTTTGTCCTTCAACTTAACGTACCTTGTTTTCCGAAGAGGTGTGGGTATTTGGCTCACACTTGATTTTTCGTTTCCCACGTTGCTTCTTCAACTTGATGATTTCTCCACAAAACTTTTACAGGAGGTATAGTCTTGTTTCGGGGAACTTGATCACGGCGATCGAGAATCTGCACAGACTGTTCTTCATAAGAGAGGTCTTCTTGAACCTCCAAGTTCTCATAATCGACAACATGCCCTGGATCTCGAAGGTACTGCCGAAGCATCAAAATGTGAAACACATTGTGGACATTGGACAGGTCGAGTGGAAGTGCAAGGCAATATGCCACAGGACCAATCATTTCTAGTATCTCGAATGGCCCGATATAACGTGGGTTTAACTTTCCTCGTTTTCCAAATCGGATAACCCCTCTTGTGGGTGAGATCTTTAGGAACACATGATCTTCTATTTGAAATTCTAAGTCCTGTCTTCTTGTATCTGCATATCTTTTTTGGCGGCTTTGGGTAGTACGAATTCGCTATTGGATGAGTCAAATTTTATCAGTTGTGATTTGCACGATTTTGGGGCTTAATAATTTCTTGTCTCCGACTTCCGTCCAACACAGAGGTGATCGACATCTCCTTTCATACAGTGCCTCGTACGGTGCCGTTCTAATGCTTGCATGGTAGCTATTATTATAGGCGAACTCCACCAAAGGTAGGTGATCATCCCAATTACCTTTGAGGTCTAGCACACACACACGTGACATATCTTCCAAAGTCTGGATCGTCCTTTCAAATTGCCCATCGGTTTGCGGGTGATAAGTCGTGCTAAACTTCAGAGTGGTTCCCAAAGCTTCTTGCAATTTGTTCCAGAAGTAAGACACAAAGTGGGGGTCTCTATCGGATACGATTGAAACTGGGGTGCCGTGCAAACGAATGATTTCCTTAATGTATAGAGTGGCAAACTTAGAGAGGGAGTACATGATTTTGATTGGTAGAAAATACGCTGACTTCGTCAATCGATCTACGATAACCCATATTGCATCATTCTTCGAGACTGATTGCGGTAGCCCGACCACGAAGTCCATCGTAATGTGCTCCCATTTTCATTCGGGAATAGGGAGTGGTTGCAACATTCCTACCGGTCTCTGATGTTCTGCTTTAACCTGTTGACAATGCAAGCATTTGGAGACGTGGCTTGCTATGTCATTTTTCATTCCTGTCCACTAGAAGCGTTCCTTCAGATCGTGATACATCTTCGTATTGCCAAGGTGGATTGCAAACCTCGAGCTATGAGCTTCTACCAATATCTTTTTCTTGAGTTCTGGAAGGTGGGGTACGCAAATTCGATTCTAAAACTTTAGCATCCCATTGCTTATCGTGAAGTCAGGATCGGGCGTGCTTCCTTGCTCCTCGTATTTCTTCTTCAAAAGTTTATCTTCACATTGGTGGACTCTAATTTCTTCAGTCAACTCAGGTTCTATGATTATGTTGGCGAGCAGTCCATTGATCTTGTGGGGAACGAGGGTACATGCCAAACTTTTGGTCGTCTTTCGACTTAATGCGTCTACTACTACGTTAGCTTTGCCAGGATGGTGATGGATCTCTATATCGTAGTCCTTCATAAATTCTAACCATCGTCGTTGCCTCATATTTAGTTCCTTCTATATAAATAGATATTTAAGACTCTTGTGATCCGTGTAAATCTTGCAGGTTGCACCGTAGAGATAATGACGCCAGATCTTGAGGGCGAAGATCACCACAGCCAATTCTAGATCATAGGTTGGGTAGTTCCTTTCGTGAGTCTTTAGTTAGCGGAAGGCATAAGCATTGACCTTCTCATTTTGCATAAAAACGCAACCCAAACTATTGTATGAGACATCGCTATAAATTATGAACCCTTCTGTTTCCACGGGGAGTGCTAATATAGGAGCTGTCACAAGTTTGTTCTTCAATTCTTGGAAGCAACGTTCCTGTTTGTCGGTCCATTCAAAGGGTATGTTCTTCTGAGTTAGCTGGGTCAAGGGTGATGCTATCTTCGAGAAATCTTGCACGAAGCGCCGGTAATAGCCGGCTAGACCCAAGAAGCTTCGAATCTCGAACACGTTATTATGTCGTAGCCAATCCACGATTGCTGCAACCTTTTGGGGGTCAACTAAGATGCCATCTTTGTTAATAATGTGACCGAGAAATTGTACACTAGTGATCCAGAAGTCGCATTTCTTCAACTTGGCATAAAGCTTGTGATCACGTAGTGTCTGTAGAACTCTTCGCAAGTGGTGCTCATGATCTTCTGGCGATTTGGAGTATATGAGAATGTCGTCAATGAAGACAATGACAAACTAATCAAGATAGGGTTTGAACACTCGATTCATGACGTCCATGAAGGCTGCTGGAGCATTTGTGATGCCAAATGGCATGACGAGAAACTCGTAGTGCCCATAACGGGTTCTGAAGGCAGTCTTTTCGATGTTTTCCGTTTTGATTTTTAGTTGATGGTAGCCAGAACGCAAGTTAATTTTTTAGAATACTTGGGTGCCTTGCAGTTGGTCGAACAAGTCATCGATTCATGGCAGAGGGTACTGACTTTTGACGGTGACTTTGTTCAGCTCCTTGTAATCGATGCATAACCTCATCGTGCCATCCTTTTTATTTACGAATAGTACTGGAGCTCCCCAGGGTGAGGTACTAGATCGAATGAAACCTTTGTCCAATAATTCCTGGAGTTGAGTCTTCAGCTCTTTTAATTCTGTCATGGACATGCAGCAAGGGACTTTTGAGATTGGTTGTGTACTAGGTTAGGTTTCAATGGTGAATTTGATTTTTCGGTCAACCGGCGTATCAGGTAGGTCTTCAGGAAATACATCCGGGAATTCTCAAACTACAGGGATTGCATCAAGTATGGGGGCTTCTTGTTGCATGTCGATCACATAACAAATACAACTACAACAACCCTTTCTTAGAAGTCGTTGGTCTATCATGAAGGATATAACACATGGAGGGGGAAAGACTCCAGTTCCATCAAAAACAAGCTCGAGTTGGTTTGGTAACCGGAGGAAGACCTTTTTGGCTTTATAATCAATAGAGGCATGGTTGGCAGCTAACCAATCCATTCCTAAGATCATATCAAAGGTACTAATGCAGAGGGGAATCCAGTCTACGTATAAAGTTTCACCTTTTAAGGATACAATACAAGATTTGTACACATCAGCATTAAGGGCGGAGTTACTAGAAGGAAAGGACACATATAGTATATATCCTAAGGGTTCTGGTGTTGATGCCAACTTGGTAGCAAAGTGTGGTGTAACAAAAGAATGAGTTGAACCAGAGTCAAAGAGAACATGAGCTAAGTGACCACAAATAGAAAGTGTACCTGACACAGCATTCTTAGTAACTTCTAGGTTTCCAGGCACTAGGGCAAAAGCTCTTCCTTGGCCTTTTTGGTTCTTCCTTACTCCTCTAGGTATTGTGGGTTTTCAGACTGGTTCAGAGGGGCCGGTTGTAGGATTGGCAAGCTTTGGACAATCTCTCAGCAAGTGACCAACTTGGCCACGTCTAAAGCATGCTCCCGTGTCTCGACGGCATTGTCCCCAATGAGTCCTTCCACAGGTAGAGCAAGTTGGAATGGTGCCACCTCTGGGATTTGTAAGACCTTGATTGCTTGAACTGGCTGAATTGGTGGTGCCTGTATTTACCCTCTTGGGAAGTGCGACATCGGGTCTTTTGTTATCTCTTTCCCAAACTTGCTTCCTTTGGTTTGGTTCCCCGGAGCGCAAGGCTTTAATCCCTTTTTCTGCAATGTATGCTCAATCCACCACCTCTGCATAGGTTGGTAGTTTCAAAACGTCCAGTCTGTCCTTGATTTCAGCATCCAATCCTGCTTCAAATTTCCTGGCTTTTCGAGTTTTGGTGGGGATGACGTATGTCGCAAATCGAGTCAGTTGCGTGAACTTGCTCTCGTATTCGGCTACTGTCATGGTTTCTTGCCTTAGATGTATGAATTCTGTCTCCTTTTGTTCCCATAGTGAATCTGGAAAGTATTTTTCATAGAATACCTCCAAGAATCTTGCCCAAGTCACAATATCTTCTTTCTCCAGGGTAAGAAGCCACCATTCTTGTGCATTGTCTTTGAAGGTGAATGTGGCGAAAGTCACCTTCTGCCTTTCTGTACAAGGTAACGCACGAAAATTTTTCTCCAAATCTCTAACCCAAAGTTCTGCCACCAATGGGTTTGTACTGCCGGTGAATATGGTAGGTTTCAAGTCCTGGAACTGTTTTATAGTAGTTGGCTCTTCTCGTCATTCAGACAATCCGCTATTAATGTTGGTTTGTAGGGCTCACAGAAAACTAGTGACTGGTTTTTCCATGATTTGCTCCATTGGATCAGTACCACTGACCGATGATCTGGTTCCATTTCCATCATTAGCCATTACTACAAGGTGAAAACGGTTAGTGAACTCCCCTCCCCCTTTTTTTTTTTGAACCACTTAGTATACATTTAATTATCTATGATTCACAAGATACTATAATAGTACATATCACGATATCATAGTTATGATTCACAAGATACTATAATAGTACATATATCATTTTTACTTATGCAAAAGAAAACATATTGGTACAACGTACTTAAAATACAGTCAAGAGTTGGTGTCTAATCCTATTAATACAAAAATAGAAGGATTAGACTAATCACGATTAGGTTATAAAAAAAAAAAGATCTCCTGGTCAGGTGTCTAGAAGGGACCGTTAGGCCACCATGAGAACTGGCTCTGGAAAACTGGCCCACGAAATAACCCCGCAAACTCACTCTGCATGAGGGGCTCAAACTCCCACCCATTAAGCTCTACTCCAAAGAACTGACATACTACCCGGACCATATAGACAGGAATACCGTGATCATAACCCCAAAACTCCCGTCCGGTAATCCGCACTAGTATGATACACTGTTAGTAAAGTCCATAGCTAGAGTCTGGACAATGTGCAGTGGAGGACGAATCGTAGTGCGAATGTGGCTGCTAGGATATGCATGTCCTCTCCTCTCCGCAAAGCCCAGGAGTAGAGGTGCAACCAGAAAATACGACTGTCCTAGGTTTGGAGCAAGACCAACAACGTGGGTCGACCCTATGTACCTCTCACGAGTGCTGCCTTGGCTAAGCCTCCAAAATAAGAAATCCTCATCAGGGTCGCCCTGCAAATACACGGCTCGCCCAATGAGTCGGTCAAGTGTCGGGTGGGCTTGCCTGACAAGACTCTCCGAATCACCACAGCCTTCTAATAAGTTCGGGATAAGATGAGCTCCTGGGGGCTCAAACCAAAATAACTCCATTAGGTTTTCCACTCCTACACCACAGGAAAACTTAGCCCATAAATATTTATAACACGGTTTGCTTGTGTTAGACAATTTAATTTAAAATTTTTTGTTTTGGAAAACACATACCATAATATCAAATAATATGAAGTTAAATTTATTATTAGTATTTTTTTTTTTATGCCCAAAACCATTGCTCTGATATTACTTTTGTCACGACCCAAACCCGGTACCCAAAGACTTGGCGTCGCAACAAGATAAAAATAAAATAATTCTAAAACTACTGTAGTAGTAGCGTAGCGGATAAATTAAATAAATTAAAATAAAATAATTGGGTACTAAAAGTTTATTAAAAAAAAACAAAAATAGTCATTTGGGCTTTCATTTTATTATAAGAGTTCAATCAAAAATACAGATAGTACAAAAAAAGAAGAAGGAAACACTGTGGTTTATCCCCCATCTTGATCCTGCTAAATCTCATCACCTGAAAGGGGTAACAGTTATATGCACATAGTAGAGTGAGAAATATTATACTGCGAGTATAGGGGCACAAAATAGCCATAGATAGTTATTTAAGCTAAAACATTAACATAATTTAAGTTGAATAAACAAATTAATTAAGTGGCAGAAACTAAAATACAGAAATTACGTAAATAACTATAACCACGGTACAGGATAGGACAGAACAGAACAAGGGTCAATGGAGTGACAATCAGAATATGGGTTAATGGATTCATGACAAACAGAGGACCACAAAGTGGCTAAACAGGGGCCAATGGTTATTTAAGTCCCCCAATGCGTGGGACTCTCGTGGTGGTACTTACAGAAAATAATTGTTTACAAGATCTTTGTCAAATAATTATTAAAAGTTAAACAGACATATCCATGGGTTTCAATTTAAGCAAATAGAGTTCAGAAAATAATTCACGTAATTGAAACATTAACGTAGCCATAAAACATAAATTATACAAAATAAATTTTGGTAACTCAAAACATTTGTAAAATATATTATGGTAACTCAAGGCATATTTACAACATGTTATGGTAACTCAAGGTATAATATAACTCACCTTAGAATTGACCCTTAGCTTTTAGTTTCCTACTGCTAACTCTCTGCTACTTGTATGCTGCCTCTTAGTTATTATTTATATACATTTCTTTTTGTTTTGTTGAAGCTCGGTCAATCACTAACTATTTATAGGTAGTGAGCGTGCATCTACCCTCAGCCACATGTCTTAACAGGCGACACTTTGCCCTTCCCCCATGTGTCCCTCTAATTGGTGATTGATCAAAGTTATGAGGCCTAAGTTGGTGATTCACCAAAGCTATACCTGCTTCGTTTTTTTTTTTTTTTTATAATATATAATCCCTAATTAAATTGCACCTTATCACATAACATTCACTATTTTATTTTATTCTAATTACACATGGTATTTAATTAAACAATTAGGGTGTCTCACTACCCCTCCTTTGAGCTATTTGATGATAAGGAGAGGCAGGGTGGATAGACATCCCCTGAAAATGCTCTATTTGTTATCTGTTGTAGCAAAGCAGTACCACAAACTAATGGCCGGCCGGCCACTTTTTCTGTACGATCGTCCACCACTTCTGGCCAACCGGTCACTTTTTTTTAGCCAGGTAGTGTCCCTTTTTCCTGCAGAACGGAGCAGAGGTTGAGGTGAAAACAGTGTAATTTTCTAACTGCAAAATGGAACCCTTTTGGCAGCAAAATAGAGGCATTTTCGGGTAGAAACTGCCTTCATGCATGAGCATTCCTTACTTCTTGGGGCTGATTAGTTAGAGTACTTAATTACTTTGCTTAATTAATTCTATAGTGTAGCTACTTAGTTAGTCCTTTATATTATTATATTTGTGTTGTAATTAATTAATTAACGTAGCTAGTTAATTTTGTGTTGTAATTAGTTAGTTAGAGTAATTAATTTTGTGTTGTAATCATTTAATTAGTTAGGATAGTTAGTTAAATTTGGCGTTATAATAAGCTAGTTAAATAGCTTAGCTAATTCATTTATTCGAACCCTCTTGTGCGAGGGCCAATTTGTACTAATTAGCTAATGTAGTTAATTTATTTCATTTGATTTGTAATAGTTAATTAATTCGTAGTAATTAGCTAGGGCATTCATTCGGACCCTCCTACGCGAGGGCAAACTTGTAATAATAAGTATGTCTTTCAACCTCACGTCTTTCTCCCTTTTATTTACCCGTTTATGTTGAATAACATAGAGCATCATATTTCGTTTAACATTTTGCCATGTATAAGGCATTCATTTGTCATGCATGCATTAAGCTCAGCTCATCATTCTAACTCACATTGTTATTTATTACTTCTTTGAAAACGTGCTCAAACTGCATGCTATCAAATTGATTCACATGCCATGTTAGTAGTCGAGCTGATTTAAATTGCATATTGCATGAATTGCATTAGTCATTTTGCATCCGTAGGATCATGCATTTTTTCTAACTCTTTTATTTCTTTTGGCTTGCCTTGGAGTACTAGGTGAGCATTTATTATTTTAGCATATCGCATGCGTGTGATTGTTGTCATATTAAACATGTTTTCCATGAGGGTAAGTGCTTAGTTAATATGCTTGTTTGAATGCTTGTGGATGAAGGATAATTGCTCAAATTGGGATGATTAGATCAAATGTACATATGAGATCACTTTTTCAAGTGGTACATATTTGAAACAATTTTAAACCAAACATTAAATCAGAGTGTTTTAATTTTTACAAATTAGTCTATACTTGTGTGCATCACCTAGTAAAGTGTTACCCAAAAGACAACCTAAGAGGGGGGGTGAATTAGGTTTTTACAAATAAAAATAATAATACCCTAATAAAAATTATGACTAGCACAATAAATAAATATAGTTAATGAAATAAAAATAATTAAAACAAGTGTTCTAACAACTATGTCAATTAATGATTTTAGCACAATAAAAATATAAAATATAGCTATGGCAATTTAAATAAAATAAAAAGATAAGGGAGAAAGAGGCAAACAAATTTATAGTGGTTCGGCTTCAACTCGGCCTACGTCCACTCCTCAAGCTTCACTTGAGATTTTCCACTATTCTCTAGCTTCACAGGGTGCTAGCAACCTTTTCATAGATGGAGCAATCCTCCACGGATTTTACACAGACTCTCTAAGTCCAAAAAAACACTGAGAGTACTACACTCTTACAGGATTGAAAAGAATGTGTTTTTACTTTCACAAAAAACTACAAGAATTATCTCTCAAAGATAGATATAAAAATGAGACTCCGATTTTTCTGTACTCCTCACACAAAAAAGATGGATTTAAAGCTATACGACTTAATGTATAATTTCTTAGAAAGGATGTAAACAAAATTGAAGAACACTTCTCAGAAAAATTTTCAGAGAATAGATGAGAGTGATTTTAGATCAAAGAATATTTTCTGGTTTCTGTAACTTGTTTGTAGTTGCTGTCACTTGTTCACAACAGAGGCTTTGGTATATATAATGAAACTTATAGCCGTTGTATTCATTTGAATTTCTTCCACTCTATTACTAATTTGAATATCTTTCACTTGAACTTTTTGGCCAGTTGCTGTGCTGGACTGTTTGAACCTTTGTTTTGGGCTGAGTGAACCTCTGGTTTGGACATTATTTTTGGGTTGAAATGAACTCCTGATTTAAACAAATATTAAATACATTCAAACAATATTTAGGATAAAAGTTTAGGTAAGAAATAATGGGACAAAATAAATTTTGATTCTATTTTTCTCTTTCAAATAAATTAAAACATAATTAAATAAATCATCAAAATAAATTTTGGATTCTATTAAACATAATTGAATAAATCATCGAAATAAATTTTGGATTCTATTAAAACATAATTAAATAAATCATCAAAATAAATTTTAGATTCTATTTTTCTTTTTCAAATAAATTAAAATATAATTAAATAAATCATCAAAATAAATTTTAGATTCTGTTTTTCTCTTTCAAATAAATTAAAATATAATTAAATAAATCATCAAAATAAATAAGTCTAACAATAAAGTTAGCCTAATAATCGAAACAAGAGCATATAATGTAAATAAGAATCACATCATGATTAGTAGAGGTCGATCTTTGATCAGGTTAGTGGGATGCTCAATTCATGACCTTTCCCTCTCGTGCCTACGTTCCCGAGCCGAGACATTTTGGTTATGACAGACACGTGGCCTTTAGCACGAGTCATGGGTTTCCCAAATTTTCCAAAAACATTTAGATGGCGATTCTGTAATTTGGCAAAGCACTCCATTTTTGACATTTTGATTCAAAATCGATTTTCTAAAAGAATTGTTGGATTTTGACTCATTTGTGTTTATCTATTTCACATTGCACTTATGAAATCAGATTCAGAATCACGGGAGTCCGAACTATAAGGCTATCGTATCAGAAAGGAGCACGAAAAGTAAGCTACACTCCTTAGTGTATTTTTTCTAAACATAACACTCCAATCAATATAACGCACAAAAACTCTTTAGTGTACTTTTCTAAACGTAACAATCTAATATAACATCAAAAAATCATACTAACAAAAATGTAGATTTTAACTTGACAACCAATATTTCAACCACTAATCTCCCAAAAAAGAATCTTTCACACCTCACTTTTCCATTTATATTCCAAAAACGAATCAGAAAATTTGAAAAATGAATTAAAAAAGGGCATTCACTTAAAGTAGGGGTGTAAAAATGGCCCGCGGCCCATAGGCAACCCAGGGTGGGTCCGGTTAGGCTCTGGCCCCAGCCCAGCCTGGGACCCTAAGCCTGGGCCTGGGCCATCATTTTGAAACTTGGCCCGGCCCGACTGGGCCAACCTGTCGCCCGGCCCATCGGCCCGCTCAAGGCTCACTAAAAGCTCAGCCTGCTCGAGGCGTAATGTCTTTTTTGGTTGAAACAAATATAAAAAAATGTTCAAGCCTTGCCCAAGCCCGAGCTTGAACCCAGGCCTAGACCCATCGGCCATGCCCGGATACCCCGTAGACCTGGGCCTAATTTTCTAACTTATGGGTCGGGCTGGCCCGAATTTTGGCGTGAGCTAAATTCGGCGGGAGCCTGCGAGGCCCGACATGGGCCAGGCTGAGCCTAAGCCTAGGTGGGCCGGGTTGGGCCAAATTTACACCCTTGGCTGAGAGGGTGTTTGAGATGATCTAGATAAGTATACTTTTTGACTTTTTACAAAAAAATATGTAAATAGGTAATGTAATTCAAAAAGATAAAAATATAAAAAAGTGTACTTTTGTAGGGAGATACTAAATAGTTCCTTAAACTCAAATGGTACCAAATTAAATAAATATAACTTTTTAAAACAAAAAAAAAAACTAATTAATTCATAAAAAAAAACTCTTAAAATTAAATAGATGAACAATCTCTCATATAAAATTTATGAGTAACGTTTTTTTTTTTAATCGCTCATAAAGTTATTTTTCCTTCTTTTATTAATGTGAAAAAATGGCACGAATAGAAAGGGGAAATTCACGTTCCTAGGATGGCAGTTCAGATCCTCGGCCGCACTCCCTAGTGGTCCTCTCTGCCATGCTTGCCAAAACGACGTCATTGTATCTAGTGGTTTTTTTTTTCCCTCAAAATTTGAATTTCCGCTTTTTCTTTTCACTTTTTTCTTCGTCTTTGTTTAGCCCTAACAGAGAGAGAAGAGAGGCGCAACTGGACAAAGAGAGAGAGAGGCGGAGAGACGATCGGCAAAGACGGAGAGACGATCGGTGAATAGAGAGACGAACGGCGCGATCTACGAAGATGGAGAGAGAAACGAATTGAGAAAGATGGTGGAGGGAGGCGACAGTGAATGACAGAGGTTGGCGGAGGGACGCGTGTTCGGCAGTGACGCGACGGCGGCAAGGCGACATTACATCCATGACGAGGTTCATTTCAGTCTCTGTCTCATTTCTCCATCGCTATATACATATATATGTATATATAATTGTTTTAATATTAGGTTATCTGCTTCAATGGGTATTTCAGTCTCTGTTTTATTTCAGTCTCTTGTGTTTGTTTTTGTTAAAATGGGTACTGTTGAAATGGGTTTATGATATGATATATAAGATTAGTTCCTGATATGCAAAAGTGCATGCATAAGTATATTTATGCATATATATATATATATATATATAAACAACTTAATATATATCTATATGTCTAACTGATGTTATGATTTTCTTTAAACTTTCAAGCCATATAAAGAAGTAGCCAATATATTTGAACATTCACCATCGTTCTGGCTGTTGATGTTTATTTCATTTTAGATAATTTATGCATTGGAGCCCATTTTGTGCACATTGTAGCAGATGCTATCTTTTACTTAAGAACAATGAAGTAGTAAATTGTCTCCTTTAAGGTGATGATTGAAGTAGAAGTTTGAATGCCAGTTCAAATCATATGAAGCATGTACTGCCCAGAAATAAACGTGGCTAGATTTCTTTCACATCCATTTATTACGGTTTGTCTCTCCATCTAGCTTATGCCTAGACAGGTAGAGAAATGGAAAAAGTCTATTTTCTTTTATCTTATAGTTTGCTTGTTTAGATTTGAACTACCTTCCGTACCTTTATTTTTGTCTGAATGATAATTGGATGCACAGTGTTTGATGAAATGGGTTTGATGATATGTTGAAAACTCAAATATATGTCGCATTACATCAACAAAAAATAACATGTTTCCTTCAAAATTAAGAAACAAAGCATTTATAAATAATGCTTCAAACTCAAACTCAAGCTTTTAAACTAAACTGATAAATATATTTATTTATTATTGTTTAATATTAGGTTATCTGCTTCAACTATTGTGTGCTTTTGAAGCTAAAGTTCTGTTTTTTCCCCTATATAATTAGAAAGTTGGTATATGTTGATAGATTGCTGATGTAATTAAACTAGAAACACATGTACTTTATTAAATTAGAAACATAGAGGTAGAAAATTAAACACTGTCATACCTGTCCAAAAAAATCCAAGTAATATAAATTGTTTCATTGCACCTATAAATTGAATTGCAGGTAATGAAAGAAAATAATGCCCTTGATGAGTTGGCCAATTGTGGTTGGAAGCTGAAATTAGGCATGTCATTTGACTCTAAACAAGCTGTGTATGACTTTTACAATACCTATGGCGGAAAGGTGGGCTTTAGTATTAGGAAGGCATTTGTACACAAGAACAAATAGACTAAGGAAATAACTTCACAGACTTTTGTATGTTACAAAGAGGGAACTTGGGGTATTGACAAGCGAGATCCATTAGTAAAATTTCTGAGACAAGAGGTGAGATGTGGTTGCGGTGCCCGATTTAGTATAAAGTTAGATAGAAATTTAGAAAAATATGTTGCAATTGATTTTGTTGAACATCATAATCATGACCTTGTGCCTCAAGAGTGCATTCATATGTTGCCATCCCAAAGAAAAATATCTACCGCCCAAGCAATTGAAATGGAATTGGCTTTAGAATTTGGAATTCCTCTTAGGTCTGCTTATGAGCTATTTGGTAGGAAATCTGATGGAAGAGCATCACTTGGCTTCACGAAATTGGACCAAAAAAATTATTTGAGATCGAAGAGACAAAAAGATTTAGAGAATGGGGAAGCGGGTAGTGTGTTGTAGTACTTTCGTAAGAAAACTGTGGAAAATCCATCCTTTTATTATGCAGTCCAATTAGATTGTGAAGAGCAGATAAATAATATATTTTGGGCCGATGCTCAAATGATAATGGACTATGCTCAATTTGGTGATGTAGTGACCCTTGACACTACTTACAAATTAAATAACGAGCATAGACCTTTTGGAATCTTTGTTGGATTTAATCATCATCGAGAAACAGTTATTGTGATACCCCTGTTCTGTATTACGCTAATTGGTCCCTAATACGAATGTGATTATATGTTTTGATATGATTTTGTGTGCCATTATGTGAATATATGTGGTTTTGAATTCCTATCTGTTCACCGTAGGAGTATCTGTCTGAATAATCTGCTTTGGAAATTAAATTGAGGGCCTTATCGGCCACGGAACCCGAAATTGATTACACCATTGTGATTGGCATAATTTTTAGAGCCTACGGTGAAATTTAATTGAAAAATTGATTCGGACTAGATTAAGTTGATTAAATTGGTAAATTGGTGCCCAACTATTTATTATTATTATTATAAGTTAGTGGGAATTGTTGGGTAAAAGCACTACACTTCTCATTCTCTCCTATGTATTCATTTTGGCTAATCAAACTTTGAGAAAGGAAGAGGAGAGTCGGCTGTAGAGAGAGAGAGAGAAGAGAATTGTGCAAAATTTAGCTTAAAGCTTGGGAACCTTGAAGATAATCCAAGAATTGTTATAGATTATGAGAATCAAAGCTTCTAGGTGAGTAATTCTTGGATTATAGTTTGTAAATTTGTGTGTTCAAGCTAATTGGGTGATCAAGAGTAAGATTGAAATGAAATTGGGTTGGTTTTGTTGAATTAAAACTTGACATATGCATGCATGTAAGAAATTGTGTTGAAATAGCATGTATAAGCTTGGAATACATGATTCAAGTAGAGTTTTGGTTGAAACTCACGCTTTGATCACCATTTGTATTGTCTAAGTTGAGAATGTGGCTAATTCATCACATGCATGTACAATTTATGAAGATATGAGCTTGAATGTATGAATTTGTTATGTTAGAATGAGTTTGATGGGAGATTGGGGCATGCATGTGAATTAATTGTGAATTGAGCTCCATTAGGTTGGGATTTGGGGTTTACCTCATGTTAGTATAATTATATTTGAGATTTGAGTCATAGCATGCAAGATATGTTGGTTGGAAACCGAATTTGAGCTTAAGAACACATTATGGGTTTTCTAGAATTTTGAGGTCCGCTCGAGCGGGAGAACCTATGCTCGAGCGTAAATTTCGTGCTCCCAGCACTTTTTGCAGAGTTGGATGTTCGCTCGAACGGGATATTTCACGCTGGAGCGGGGAGCTTTTGTAGTCAGGCTTTCCGCTCGAGCGCCCTATTTCACGCTCGAGCGTATTTTTCATGCAACCAGCACTTTTGCAGGCCTTAAAGGTCCGCTCGAGCGGCTAATTCCACGCTCGAGCGGGGACCCTGTTTTCTGAAATTTTGTTCATGCGTTCTGTGTTTCATTTTCCGTTCTCTTTCACTTGTAATCACTCTTAGGCATATGTTAAGCATTGTGAATGAGTTAATGAGATTAGAATAAAGCCTAAGAGGAATATGTGAATTAAGGAACGGATTGCATTGTTAATGACCCTTTTGTGTTCATGGAATGTGTAGGGTCAAGCTCCAGGGCGAATCCACAAGCCGATCACTGTGAGTAATATCGTTATTTGAAAGCTTAGCAATGTCCAACTGTTTATTCCCTTATAAGCTTTATGAGTTGCTAATTGGGATTGTGGACAAAAGTCTGACATGAACGAATGAATGGACCGAAGGTCGTTTTGATAGAAATAAATGGACCTAAGGTCGTTTTGACACGAATGTATGGGCCAAAGGCCGTTTTGACATAAACAAATGGACCGAAGGTCGTTTTGACAGAAATGAATGGACCAAAGGTCGTTTTGATAGAAATGAGTGGACCGAAGGTCGTTTTGACATATATGAATGGACCTAAGGTCGTTTTGACATGAATGAGTAGGCCAAAGGCCGTTTTGACACGAATGTATAGGCCGAAGGCCGTTTTGACGTAAACGGATGGGCCGAAGGCCGTTTTGACATAAATGAATGGGTCGAAGGCCGTTTCGACATGAATGGAAATCTAAATGGGCCAAAGGCCAGAATATTTGGAACTACAGTCACTTGATTTGAATTTCGTATAGTTATATATCTGTTAAATAGAAATATGGATTGGGCCCAAGGCCGTTTAGAACATGTTGTTCTACATTGTTATGTAACTTCTGTATTTGATTTGGTATTATTCACTGGGCTATCGCTCACGCTCATTCATGTGTTTGTAGGTGAGCCAAGAGAAGTCCAAACCCAGCCCCAGTGAAGCCTGCCAGGAACAATATAAGTTTTGGAGAGTTAGCCTTGTGTCTCACGCATGAGACCCATCCTTGTCATTTTGTTATGTATTTATATTTTGTCTTGTTGGCAAGGACTTTGTGTATATCTGTATATAGTTTTGTTATGGGTTGACTCAGTTTGAATGATCCTGTCTGTAAAGGATTTTATGGTACTGTATTCTGTTGTGGGTTATTAACGTATATGTGTATGGTTTGTTCGATGTGCATATAAGCATGACTCTATGGACAAAGATTTAAATTTTGCTTCCGTTTGGCCCCTTTACTCTGATGAGTTATGTCTGTTTTGTTTTGAGGCCGTAGGTAATCTCGGGATTACTGGCCGATTATGTCCTTAACCCATAGGGGTGAGTTCGGGTCATGACAGTTATATTCGGTGCAACATTGATGTATGATGAGATTGCTGAATCATTCACATGGTTGTTTTAGATTTTTTTGGAGGCAATTCAAACAAAGCTCTGAAAACTATTTTCACAGATCAAGATACTACGATGGCTAAGGCCATTCCAATTGTCATACCAAATACAAACTACCGACTTTGCATATGGAATTTGATGCAAAATGCTGTGAAGCATGTAAGTTCTCTTTTTGAAGATGTAGGGGTAAAGGGTGTGTTTTTAAAATTTATGCATAAAATTGATGACGAAGAAGAATTCAGAATATAATGGGACCAAATGTCTGATAGGTATGATGCACGGAACAATCATTGGTTGGAGCAAACTTTTGGTGTGAAGAAGAAATGGGGATAGCCATATATTATGAATTCTTGGGCAGTTGGAATGAGTACTACTCAACTAAGTGAATCTTTCAATGCATTTTTGAAGGATTATCTCAATTGTGATCATAACTTGATGGAATTTTTTATGCATTTTAAGAGGGTGCTATATGAGAAGAGGTATAAAGAATTTGAAGCCGAGTATAATTTGTCCCAAAAATTGCCAAGGGTTTCAATTCCAACTTTGATGTTAAAGCAAGTGGCAGAGATTTACATCAAAACAATTTTTGAGGAATTCCAAAAGGAGTACGTGCAGTCCATTGAAGCGTCCATTGTAGGCACTATTAATGATGGTGAGAGTACCATATTCACAATTCGAACGGTGGTAAATGGAAAAAAAGATAAGAATGTGACAATGGATAGAGATGGTTCTTTGAGTTGTAGTTGCAAGAAGTTTAAAGTGAAGGGCATAGTGTGTCGACATTGTCTGAAGGTACTTAGAGATATATTCAATGCAACGGACCTTCCTGCACAATACATACTGAAACGATGGACTAAAAAAGCGAGGGCTGAAAGTGTGAAAGATAGCCGTGGGTATGACGTCTAGGCTGATGTGAAACTACATCAAAGCGACCGATATAAGTCATTAATGAATATGTTTAGAGCAATAGCAAGTAGAGCCGCTGAAAGTGAAGAAACTTATCATTTGTCACTTGCAAAAGGTGAAGAATTGAGTGTAATGGTTGAAGACAAAGTAAGTGTGCACATTTGTGGTCAAGTAGAGGTTACTGAATTGAGAAATTCCTCAACTAACACATACCCACAGAGTGATGAAGTAGATTGTTCAATCCAAGCTAAAGGACTCAAGAAAAGACAAGCAACTAGTAAGAGAAGAATGAGGATCAAGGGCGGGATGGAAAAATCTATTGCAAAGAAGAAAATAATGCAATCTAAGCAGGTAATTATAGGAAAAAGTTGCATATGATTAAATGATATTTGTTATGTGTTGTGTGTGATTGTTATGTGATATGTGTTACCAATTTTGTGTTATGTGTGTCGGAAAAGTAATGAATTAAAGAAATTGGTTGTTTGTAGGGTGATACTTTTTGTACTCCCAAAGGCCAATCTGAGCCTCTTGTCGCCATGGATAATAATTCTATTCAGGTAATATTTACTATTGTGTGCAACCTTGTATTAATCTTGTTGGATTGGTTATTCTTGCAATCTAGTAGGGCGATATTTATTATTTTGGTCTTTTTTGATGCATGTAGGGTGGTTCTTTTTGTGTTTCCCAAGGTCAATCTCAACCTTCTTCCGCCATAGGTAATCATTTAATACAGGTAATATTTAATATTGTATGCAACCTTTGACATGCATAGACCTTAGGGAAATTGAACCTCATACGGAACCATTGTTTTATGTTATTAATGTTGTTGGATAACTAAGGCTCTATTTGGATGTGTTTTGAAATTACGTTTCAACCCTATCACTCCCGCTTCACATTTGGATACCACTTTCAAAATAGAATTCCACCATATAATTCAAACTATAATTTGAAAACCGTTTGGCAGCTTTGTGATTCATTTCTCCACTTTCAACGTCTTTAGCCTTTTTCCTCTTCCTTTCTGAAAAGCTTCCATGTCCATTGTCTCTAAAAATGTTCACATGAACTGATCTACTCATCTTTCTCTGTTTCAAAGATCAGGACTGAAGATTCGTCACGGGTAGTGTTCACAGACCATTTTATAAATCAAGAATCCTGTGAACCCGTTCCTTACTTATACCATCTCCCACAAATCAAGTGACTTACAATTTGTGCATTGTGGAAGATTCATTCTACGGGCAACCAAACAACGATGGCACCGAGGTCAAATAAATCACAAATTTATTTCACATATTTTCTTATAGGTCACTGATTTGAAAAAATCATCCCTAATTTTATTCCCAATTGTTTTTTGTTTCAGGTCAAATTTATCAAACCTATTGTCGAATCAGACGACTACCAAAGAGTCGCACATTCAGTCACTGTACCTACTCCATCACCGATGATAACTATTCGACTCCCACTAATCTGGTAAATATATCCTTCAATCATTTATTATGTGCAAATGAGTTCTGAAATGATTTTTAAGAAGTCCAAACGAGTATGGAGATAGTTTCTGATCTGTCTGAACTGTTTGACTCATTTTGACACCTTTATAGCTGAGCCAGTCGTCCCCCGGGTTATCCGGCCGGTCATCCCCCTGGTCATCCGGCCGGTCGACCTCCCTACTGCTCTTCTTTTGCTGCTGCTTATTTCTTCTTCTCTTATTCTGCTTATTTCTTCTTCTGGCCTTCTTCTTTTGCTTATTTGTGGTTATTTTTTTACTATGTAAACTTGCTTCACAAACTTTTTACAAACAATGTTACGTGATTTTTATTTTGTCTCTGTTTTGGCCTTTAAATCATCTGTCTTTCTTACAGTTCAAATAAACATTGATGTTATTTGTTTTTGTGTTCTCTCTGTTGCCCTTCAAATCATCTGCTTCTTCTAACATTATTTAATAAGTTCAAGTAAACATTAATGTTATGTGGTTTTATTTTTTTATCTGTGTTGCCTTTCAAATCATCTGTTTTTCCTAACATTATTTACAAAGTTGAAATAAATATTACTTTTGGTTCCTACATAAATAATTGTAATTGGTTTTTGCTCTGTTATTTTTTTATATTCACTCCAAAGTAGTTTGCTCTATTATTCTTTTATATCCACTCCAGAGTAGTTTAAATATAAATTGTATGTTTATAGATGGATGGAAACAATTCCGATGACAATCAAGATACAAAAATGTGAACTCCCAGAATTGAAATGAAATTAATAAACATGTTGATAGAAGAGGTTAAAAAAATCAAACAATAGGCCGTACTACTGTGTGGACAATTAGCCATTGGAATCATTTTGCAAATTAGTTGCACAATCTGTATGAATTTCAGTATACAGCAAAGCAGGTGCGACAAAAATATCAGCGATTGAAAGCTGATTACCAGATGTTTAAGCGACTGTAAGCACAGACTGGTTTGGGATGGGATCCCATTGTAGGCACTGTTGTTGCACCCGATGAATTTTGGGATAAGGTTTTTCATTAACCTGTACCATTTTCAATTTTTTTTTTTTAACATTTCATCACACATACAGTATGCATAATTCAATATTTTCAATTGTTGTAGGATACCAGAAATGTAAAGAAGTTTAGGACAAAAGGATTTGAGTATTTCCAAGAAATAGCGGAAATTGTTGAAAATTGTTGTGCCACAGGTAGGGCTGCAAACGAACCGAGCCGAGCCGAGCTTTGCTGAGCTCGAGCTCGGCTCGTTTACTTATCGAACTCGTTTATTGAGCTCGAGCTTGGCTCGATAAGGAACTGGGCTCGAGCTCGGCTCAGCTCGTTAATTTTAATGAAACTCGAGCTCGGCTCGGCTCGGCTCGATAAATTTTTTTTAATATTATTTATATTATTTAAATATAAATATTTACATAAAAAATATTATTTATATTATTTAATATATAAAAAATGTATTTATATTGTTATTTTTATATATATATATTTATACATTTTTAATATATAAATAATGTATTTATATATATTTATATATTATTTAATATATAAATAATATATTTATTATATAATTTAAATAAAGATGAATGAGCCGAGCTTATGCGAGCTCGAGCTCGGCTCGTTTACTAAACGAGCCTAATATTCGAGCTCGAGCTTGGCTCGTTTACTAATTGAGCTCGGCTCGTTTATTAAACGAGCCGAGCTGAGCTGAGCCCTTAACAAGCCGAGCCGAGCTTGTTCATGAACAACTCGGTTTATTTGCAGTCCTAGCCACAGGGGCCTTGTCTCGTGCATCCACACAAGGAGCCCTTGACTTAGATGAAGAAGATGAAATGCTAAATAAATTTTGGAACCCTAAAGTTGGTGGGAGTAATGCTGCTGAAGCCATTCCTGTTGACTTATTCGACGATGAGTACATGGATCCAGCGAAGGGCAAAAGTCACAAGAGGGGCCCTACAAGCAGCCAGACTGACAGTGGTCGTTCGAAAAAGTCACGGTCAAGTGGGTTCAATGATATGTGCGCAGTTTTCACATCCTATGTACAGGCAAAAACAAAACATTCACATGCACGATCAAATGAGACAGAGGCTATAAATGCAGGTGGTGATGAGTATTCCCTTGATGCATGTTAAGATGCATTGCTAGAGCTTGGGGACATACCACTGGTGCAGTACGTTAGGGCACTGACACTGTTTAAAGACAAGGAATGACGAAGGTTTTTTATGCATAGCTATGGTCCTCGCTTTGCAGTGAAGTGAGAAGTTGTGTTTTGATTGTGTTAGTGAATCTCCTTGTCGTTCTGCAAGATGATTTCATGATTCCTAATTTGTTTTTTATCATTTTTTTTCATTCCATGAGATGCTCTTTCTTTTCCATCTTTGTATGTTTAATTTTATTGAACTTTTAAGTAGTTTCTGTTTTACATCAATATGTTGTGTTATTACAAGATGACTACATATTAAACAAATTTTCTTCTCATATATATTTTAGCTGGTAAATGACTAAGGCCGACTATTCATGTAGCCACTTTTTAATTCAGTTTCACCAATAATGGTAAGCGTTACCATATTGTCAAACATTATTTTATAATTATGCTTTTACCGTGATGTAGACAAAACAATATGTCATTCGACACAGAAAACAATGCATTGGAGATCTCATCAGAGGAGGATGAGGTTATTGAAGATTTTATGGATTTTTTGATGATTGATTTCATGCATGACCATATCAACGCGTCAAGTAGTCGCCGACCGCAGCGAACTTGTCTATTCAGAGGTGATGATTACATCTTCAGCTTATTAAATGGCCATCTAGAAACAATGATGGACATTATGCGAATGGATGCACAAATATTGATTTTATTGAAAGACACCTTACTCTAAAATGGCTTTATCGATACTGAACAGATGCATGTCAGTGTGGAGGAATTGCTTGGATCTTTTTTATACACTTTTGCACAAAATGATCGCCATCGACTACTGGCAGATAGATTTCAACACTCCACGGAAACAATTTGTCGACACATAAAAATTGTTATGAGGGCATTGTGCAAGCTTGCATCAACGGTTATCAAACCACGTAACCAAGACGAGATACCGGCAAAAATTTTAAATGACAGGAGGTTTTTTTCCTGGTTCAAGGTATGAATTTAATGATTGTCCATAACAATAAGGGACGATATTTTTTTTTTCTCCTGTTATAAAAATAATATCCAAGTTTGTTTCGCTTTTAATGTCAAACAAATATCTTTTAATTAGGATTGTGTCGGTGATATCGATGGCACATTGGTGGATGCATGGGTCCCTGCTTCAAGACAAAATACATTCCGCGGTCGCAAATCTACGGTATCGCAAAATGTACTCACAGCTTGCGACTTCGACATGTTGTTCACATTTATTAATTCTGGATGGGAAGGTAGCGCTCACGACAACGCTATTTTAGTTGACTCTATTACAAGAGCTGATCTACAGTTCCCACACCCACCCAATTGTGAGTGTCCCGAAATATCATACGGTACACATTTCGGAATTATTTTTTTGTATATCTGTTTGACAGAACAGTGCATTCATTATTTACATGTAGGCAAGTATTATTTAGTGGATGCTGGTTTCACGAACATGCCTGGATTTCGTACCCCATTTCGTTCCCAACGCTATCACTTGCAAGAGTTTCATGGCCGTCATTAGTCAGGACCTAAGAAATTGTTTAACCATCGACATTCGTCATTACGCAATGTCATAGAAAAAACATTTGGTGTTCTGAAGAAGCGATTCCCAATATTGCAGTCCATGCCAAATTACAAGTCTACAAGACAAGGCCCTCTCGTGATTGCATGTTGTGTACTGTACAATTGGATCTGTTTGCATACAGATATGGACCCATTCTTCATGAAAGCTGATAATGAAATGGCCGCAGAAGCCGAAGCAGACGGGCTTATTGGAGACCAAGCTGAATATGTTGACATGTCACAACATGGGTTAACGTACCAATCTAACTTTAGGGATGCAATTGCTACTGCTATGTGGCAAAATCATGTTGGCCATGGATAGATTTGTGATGTGAACAAGGCAAGTGAATATCGTAGTGACTAATGGTTTTATTATTTTACTAGTTTCAATCATTATGACACCTTCATTACATAACTTCGCCCACTTTACGTAACTGTGAATTTAATGACATCTTTTCTGTTTTTGTAGGATAACTAACAATGATGACAACGATTGGGCTAAATGGCAATTAAAGGAAAGGGAACACAAAAATCATCACATGGTCAATCAATAAAATGTTATTACGTTAATGAAGACACTTAAATATGTTGTTGATGCAATATATAATGTGCAGGGTCAAATACTTTATTGAATTTGATGGTTGAATGATGCATGCAAAAATTGTAGGATAACTAACAATGATGACAACAATTGGGCTAAATAGCAATTAAAGGAAAGGGAACACAAAAATCATCACATGGTCAATCAATAAAATGTTATTACGTTAATGAAGACACTTAAATATGTTGTTGATGCAATATATAATGTGCAGGGTCAAATACTTTATTGAATTTAATGGTTGAATGATGCATGCAAAAATTGTAGTTTATGATATTCATTCAGTTTATGATGTTCATTAACTTTTTATTAAAAAAAAATTTGTTGGGGATGGATAGATTTGTTATTAATTTTAATTTTTTTCATAATTTGTATACGACATTTTTTTATTACTTTATTTTTTTTATTTTATTGAAATTTTGGTTTTGTTATTAATTTAAATGTCTTTTTATTAATTATTTTTTTTGTTCATGTTATTAACATAATGGTTTTGTTAGTAATTTTTATACCAAACAAGTTTTTATTAATTTTTTTTCCTTTTTATTAAAGAAAATATATAATTACTACTTTTTAACTTTTTTTATTTCATTTTAGTCGAATTTTTTTTCTTAATTTGTTTTTTCCATTTCATTAAAATAATGGTTTTGTTATTAATTTAAATTTTTTAAACTTAATTTGTAAATGACATATTTTTATTAATTTACTTTTCTCATTTTAAAACAATTTGAAGACTATGTTATTAATTTTAATTCCTTTTTATTAATTGTTTTTTTGTTCATGTTAACATAATGGTTTTGTTATTTTCAAATATTATACCAAATAAGTTTTTATTAATTCTTTTTTGGGATGCCCTAAATAAGTCCACTTTTGACTTTTTGGATTAAAAAGTTGAGGAAAAAAAATGTGGTTGTTTGGAATAACTTTTTGACTTTTTACGAAAAAATGTGTATTAAAAAATTGCATAAATTAATGTATAGGAGAAGATTGGATAGAATAGGTGGTACAATGGGCTGAATGCAGGGACAGCGTTGGTAGAGTAGAGACTGGGACATGTTTCCTTGTTTTTCGAGCATTGAATTGGAGGTGCTGTACAGGCCGTGGGGTCCCACCACGGGTCCCGTTTTGCTAATCAAAACCGTTCAATGTAAAGAACTCGTCAAGTACTATCTTCTTGTAAAAAATCACGTTGATCGGATATCGATAGCTATCTGGTCGGATTAGTTTGTTTTCAACCGTTAACTATAACACTATCCATTTTATAAATTTTAACTGATTTGATCATATAGTTATCGATATCTGATCAACGTGATTTTCCACAGGCATATAGTACTCGACAATTTCTATACATTGACGGTTCAGATTATTAAAACGGGACCCGTGATGGGTCCCCACGGGGCGAACAACACTGAGTTATTAGTGCACCTAAATAGAAGCTCGTTTCCAAAAAGTGAGCTCTGCCTGTCCCACATCAGAGTTGTTTGAAATTTTATTTTGTGTAAAATTATTTTTTTAATTTTTTTTTTGATAAATAGTGATAACTTTTTAACTTTTTGAGTAACTTTTTTAACTTTTTGGCTTTTTTTTGAGATCCCAAACCAGGCTTAATTCTTTTTTCCTTTTCATTTAAGAAAATGTATAATTATTAATTTTTAACTTTTTTTATTTCATGTTAGCCGGATTTTTTTTCTTAACTTGTTTTTTTTCATTTTATTAAAATAATGGTTTTGTTATTAATTTAAATTTTTTATAATTAATTTGTAGACGACATATTTTTATTAATTTAGTTTTTTATTTTCAAACAATTTGAAGGCTTTGTTATTAAATTTAATTTCTTTTTATTAATTGTTTTTTTTGTTCATGTTAACATAATGGTTTTGTTATTTTTAGATATTATACCAAATAAATTTTTATTAATTTTTATTTCCTTTTTATTAAAAATAAAATATAATTATTAATTTTTAACTTGTTTTATTTCATTTGAGCTGATTATTTTTTTTTAATTTGTTTTTTTCATTTCATTAAAATAATAGTTTTGTTATTAATTTAAATTTTTTTATTAATTCGTAGACTTTTTTTTATTTTAATTTTAATTTGAATTTTTTCATTTTATTGAAATGAAGGCTTGGTTACACATTTATTAATTTCTTTTTATTAATTTTTGTACGATTTTTTTTTTTAATTTCATAATATAACTCAAAAATTTTTATAACATTGTCATTGGTTAATTTTACAGTGCAGAAAAAAAATTGACTATTCATTACGTCAATACAAAAGATTACAACAAAATAACAAAATAAAATAACCACAACAAAATGAGAAAACAAAATAACCACAACAAAATAAGAAAACAAAATGTAACCACAGCATGTGTGAACCATTTAAACGCTTATCGAAATAAGTTAAGCATCATTGTCAGGTGGTGGTGGAGATGGAGGGAAGTAGTGATGGTACACCTGAGTGACTCGATGGTCAATTTGATCAATGTAGTTCCTTGTCACTTCATCACGTCTCCCTAAGTCTACACGAAACTCACCAAATTGTTGAATTAGTGAGTTCTAAGCGACAGCAAATTCAACGAACTAAGTACCTAATGTATTGACCTGATTAGCCATTTGTTGTTCCCATTGTAGGCGCTAATTGTACCGTTCTTGTTCCAACGCTAAATAATCAGTCCAGTATTGGGGTTGTTCATTTGGTGGCATGGCATTGTCATTTGGTTCTTCCTCATCAGGTATTGGTTCATTTTCAAAATTAATAAAACCCAGTAAGTTTTCAACACCACCAGCCCGGGTCAGTGTGTACTCAGAAATTGGTGAAATGATTCTCATATCTACTTCACCTTCAAGGTTGGCATGATGCGCTTTGAAAATTTTGGTTAACAAAGCTCCAAAAGGTATTGACCAGCCACTGAGAGTACCAAGTTTTTCAACCATCATTTCTCTCAGTAATACGTAACACAAATCTAATTTTTGTCCAATTTCAAAACAATATAACAAATAAATATTAAAACATGGAACAGCATCAAAATGTCTTTTTTTAGGAATGACATTTTCAACTATCCATCGATGAAGAATACGGAGGTGGGGTTTTAAATGTCTTGCTTGTAAATTAGTGCCGGTGAATCGGCTCTCACAAATTGTGGTATAAACTTCAGTTAGGTCACCAACAATGTTAGCTAACTGAGCCTCATTTTGAAAATGGCATTGCAAATCTTCTGTTTCAACTCCAATAATTTGTGCGAAAGTTCGGGGGTTGAGTGTGATTACTTCCCCTTTCACATAAGAGATCAGACTGAACGGTTCCACTTGTTCCTCAGCAGATGTCAAGTGAAGATAAAATAAATATACAAGACGGGGATATACCTTATGTGGTAAATTAGTTAAAGGTAACCATCCCATTGTATTCAGTCTGCCGAGCAACAGTGGATCATATTGAGAAGGTAGCTTTACCTTTCTCCCCGTAACAATTGGTCGATTAGCAAAATTTGAATAAGCTTGTTCGTGATGATATGTGAGAAAATCAACAGTTGGATAGCGATGATGTTGTTGCTATGGTTGACGTTGTACAGGGTTAGAGGTTTCGCCACGTTCGGGTCTCGCTCTTTTTGTTCTCGGCATGATGACTGCAAAAGTTAAGAGAAATGTATGAAAAATGTATAGTAAAATGTATGATGTTGGTGTGAAAAAAAAAAGGAACAGATAGGCAAACTGAGCCTCTGCTAAAAGGCAACCAACCGATAGTGAAACTGAGCGCAGAAGGCGAACTGTGGCTGAATCTGGATGACCGGCCGGTTGACCAGCGGGATGACCGGCCGGTTGTCTCGTCTAATGATTCTTTGTCTTCCTGCAACTCAGCTCTGAAGCTATCAAGACTATGAACTGTAACTCAGCTCTGAAGCTATCAACAATATGAACTATGCTTTTTACTAACCTCTTCTCTCTTCCTTCACACAGATATCTACACTGAATGTAGTTAATATTGTAGGGGTGAAGGAGTTGCTGAAGTTGTTGAAATGAGATGGTGTGGTTAAACGAATGGATAGGTAATGACTTATATAAAGGCTCAGGTTCAGAAGGTCCAGAAAGGTTTTTTTCTTTTTTTCTTATTTACTTTTCATTTCTTACTGATTATTTTTTTTTTTTTTTGTCCTTACTTATTTTTAATTTCTGCCATATATATGTGTGCAGGTTTTTGGCTTCTTCTTTCTTTTCCTTTATCGCACCTGAGTGATGAACTGAATGAACTGACATGCTGTGGTTCTATTGATGAGCGAAATTATAGTATTACCCTTTTCATTTAGTTCTTACATAACAACTTGCCATTTAAGTCAAGAGGGGCGAATTAGTAATTTTGTATACAAATATCACTCTTGCCCCCAATTATATGACCTTCACGGGTGAGAATCAGATGACAATAATGCACCAACGAAAAGAAACGATTTTTTTATTAAATTAATAAAATTTAATAAATGAAAAAATGTTGATAATGTTTGGTAACGTTTACGTTTTGGTTTGTATTTAAAAATATTGAACACACTGATTTTTGTTAATTTTTATCAATATGTAATCTCTAAAGTTGTTGGCTTCAACAAAATTTTTGAAAAATATTAAAAGCGTATTGTACAAAATGTTTGTACAGGCCGTAAAAATGAATTGACAGAAAAATTAATTGACATAGAAGTTATTTAAAAAAAATTATTTGAAAAAAAAATTATTCAAAAAAATTACTTAAAAACAATTAATTGAAAAAAAAATCATTTTTTTATTTGAGTATTTTAAAAATAGTTTGGTTATGACTGTTGATCAAAAATACGGATATCGATATATGAGTTGTGTATTTCATTATCAATTATAGGTTGAATTAAGTTTTGAAAACTATTTTGAAAACTCATCACCAAACAAATTTTCCTATTTCACATGTTACATCAAACTTTCAAAACTCAATTCCACATACAATTCAAAACTCAATTCAACACTCTATTCAAAAACCATAACTAAACAAATTTTCTACACTCAAATCATAATTCCACAACTCACAAACTCAAAATACAACTCATACTCTCAAATCATATTTACAAAACTCTACCAAACGCAATCTAAGATTCCCATGTAAGTTTATGAAGATTATAGCTTGTATTCAATGAATATCATATACAAAGAGGTTATCAGTATATAACCCTAACCTACGACTGAAAAAGGAAATACAAATTAATTCCTATTTACATCACCACAATCTTGCCTAATAATATGCACAAGTATACCATATATACATGTATTCTCACACCCCCGCTCAAACTCAAGGTGTTTTAGTAGAAAACACGGAGAGTTTGCCAAGAAGAAACTGAAACCGAGCGGTAGTGTGAGTCTTGGTGAAGAAGTCCGCAAGTTACAAAACCGAAGAGACGAAAAGAAGCAAGATAGAGCCAGACTGTAGATGTTGGCGGACAAAGTGACAATCAATCTCAATGTGTTTGGTCTGTTCATGGAAGACCGTGTTGTGGGCAATCTAAATAGCACTGCGATTGTCACAATAGAGAGAGGTCGGAGAAGACTGAAGGACACCCAAATCAGAGAAAAGACAACGAAACCAAACAAACTCAGTAGTAGCATGAGCCATAGCACGGTACTCAGTTTCGGCAGTAGAGCAAGCAACAACAGTTTGTTTCTTGCTTTTCCAAGAGATCAAGGAATCGCCAAGAAACATACAGAAACCAGAGGTGGACTTGCGATCATTAACATCACCAGCCCAATCAGAATCAGCATAGGCCACCAAGTCTAAAGAGGAAGTAGAGGACAACAGCAAGCCCTAAAAGATGGTACCCTGGAGATAACGAAGAATGCGAACCAAAGCAGCCCAATGGATAGAGCGATGAGAAGAAAGGAACTGACTAACCACATGAACAGCATAAGCAAGATCAGGGCAAGTGACAGTCAAATAAACTAAACAACCTACCAGCTCACGATAATCTGTGGGATCATCCAGAGGGACACCATCAGTAGAGTTGAGCTTCACATTAAGCTCAATAGGTGTATCAGAAACCTTAGTATCAATAAGACCGACACGGTGAAGAACCTCATTAGCATACTTGGCTTGAGATAGAAAATAGCCTTTTGGAGAAGAGGCAACCTCAATACCAAGAAAATACTGCAATGGACCCAGATATTTCATTTCGAAGGTGCGGAAGAGATGTTGCTTAACCTCAGAGATAGCAGAAGAGTCAAAGCCAGTGATGATCATATCATCCACATAGAGTAGGAGAGCAACAAAACCAGCCGAGGTAGATCTCAAAAACAAAGAAGAGTCGAAAGTAGAAGGATGAAATCCAAGCTCGGTAACAGCAGTTTGAAAGCGATCATACCAAGCACGAGGAGACTGTTTCAAACCATACAGAACACGCCGAAGATGACAAACCTGTCTAGAGGAGTGGAGAAGACTAAGGGGAGGACGCATATAGACCTCCTCAATGAGATGGCCGTTAAGAAAAGCATTCTTAACGTCCATCTGATAGAGAGGCCAATGGCAAACAGTAGCAACATAAATCAAGGTACGGACAGTAGTCATCTTGGCAATAGGCGCAAAAGTCTCCTCATAATTGATACCATACTCCTACGAGAAACCCTTGGCAACCAAGCGAGCTTTGTAACGCTCAAGAGAACCATCAGAATAAGTCTTGACTTTATAGACCCATTTGCAACCAATCAGATTCTTGCCAACAGACAAAGGAACCAATTCCGAAGTGTTAGTCTTCTGCAAGGCAAACAACTCATCCTCCATAGTGTGAACCCAATTAGGATCCTAACAGGCCTCCGTGTAAGATTGAGGTTCTGAAAAAGAATGAATAATAGATAAAAAGGTACGATAGGAAGTAGAAAAACATGTATTAGACCAATCCAACCTGTTTGGAGGATGACGCTCACGAGTAGGATAGCGGTGTGCAGCAGGATCAAAGTCGTCAGAAGCAGAAGAAGCAACAACAGGAGTAAAGACAACTGGTGGTGGGGGAGCCTTGAGACGAGAATGGACCAACAATGGAGGAGAAGAAGAAGCCGAAGGAGGAGAAGGAGCCATAGGTGACGTAGATGAAGAAGGAAGAATGGCCTCATGAAGAACAGTATAAATGCACTCATCAGACGGGACCTCAGAAGGAAATAGGTCAATGTGAACCAAATCCTCTTTGGAAACGGGAGTAGTGAGGAGGGGAAGCTGAAAGTAAGACAAACGTTTGAGAAAGGCAACATGACGGGAGACATAAAGGCGATGAGAGACAGGGTCATAACAGCGATAGCCTTTCTGAGTAAGACTGTAACCCAAAAAGACACATAAGACAGATCGAGCACTGAGTTTAGTCCTATCTTTACGGGGAAGGAGGACAAAACAAGCTGACCCAAAGATACGTAAGAAGGAATAATTGGAAGGTTGTGAATACAGAGCCTGATAAGGGAATTGACCGGAGAGTAGGGGAGTCGGCATGCGATTAAAGAGGAAAGCAGCGGTAAGAACTGACTTTCATTTTCTCTGCTGCATGACTATTTTGGGCAGGGGTATCAGTACAGGAGGTTTGGTGAATGGTGCCCAATGTAGCCAAATACTCACAGATTTCAATTTTAAAGTATTCTGCCCCCAAGTCAGATCGAAGTATTTTAATTATAGCACCAAACTGTGTAGTGATCATAAACTAAAAGGTACGATATATTTGGTAGAAGTCAGATTTATGAGCCATAAGATAAACCCAGATATAGCGGGTACAATCATCAACAAAGGACACATAGTATGCAGAACCCCCTTTAGTGAGAACAGGAAAAGGTCCCCAGACATCAGTATGTACAAGATAAAAAGGAAAAGCAGAAATAGAAGTACTGTTATTAAAAGGTAAAGCCATCATTTTAGCAAGTTTACATCATCGACACTCATTAATTTGACTAGGAGAAAGTTTACCTAACAAGCCTGATTGAGTTAAAGACCGCAAGTGGTCAACAGATAAATGACCTAAGCGAGAATGCCATAAATAAAACTGACTCGACTGAGAATCTAACTAAAAAGATGAAAGTGCAACAGGGGAGGTAGACAGAGGAAGATGCAGGCTTTCCACCACATAGAGATCTCCAACTCTACGGCCGTCTCAATCTGCTTCTTGGACACCCGATCCTGCACATAACAGACAAAAGAAGAAAAGATAATATCAAAACTCGAAGCATCAAGCTGATTGATAAAAAGCAAGCTAATAGATAGTTGATGAACATAAAGAACAGAGGGAATAGTAACAGCAGACATAGCAGAGGATAAGACAGACCCAATAGATAGGACAGACATACTAAATCCATTAGCAACATTAATAGGTAATAGGAAAGGGATGAGGGATACAATTTTTGAGTAAGGAAAAGTAATGAGTCATATGATGAGAGACACTAGAATCAAACAGCTAGACAGAGGAAGGAATACCTGAAGAGGACCGAAGCAAATGTGAGAGCAGAGGTAGATGAAGATGACTAAAAGATAGACCAGAGATGTTGAAGCTGGGCAATCTGGGCACTCAAGGAAGTCAAGTCAGGATCAGAAGCTGGAGCAGATGTAGTGTAAGTAGCAGGAGGGCGAAACGTACTCGGAGCAGGACCTCGAAACTGTGGTCGAGAAGATTGAGCAGACTGACGGCCCTTCTTAGGACAATTATACTTCCAATGGCCCTTCTGATGGCAAAAAACACACTCATCAGAGGCTAGTGGCCCCTTCTTGGGCTTTGCAGTGGCCTGAAGCTAATGAGGGGGGTTCAACAGTAAATGAGGTTGAGTAGAAGCCAAGAAAACAGATGGAGACAGAGTTTGACTGGCCGTTTTGAGACGGGTTTCCTCGGAGAGGAGCTCACGAACTGTAACAACCCTCGTTACTATTTACCGATAAACACCGATTATTGCTAAACTGAGACTGATTATGACTGATAATTGAACTGATTAAAGTACTGAACTGACTAACTGAGATTCGAGACTGATTGATTGACTGTGACCGTTTAAATGCATAATCTATCTGTTTGACTGCCAAATTATCTGTTCTTGTCTTATGCATTAAACTGCAAATTGAAGGCCTTATCGGCGGCCAAATCGAAAATTTATTGATGTTCTGTAATCATCATAATTTATGTGATTTTATGGTGTATTTAATTTAAAATCGATTTGGTATGACTAAATTAGATTAGTTAGTGGTAAATTACAAGAGTTGGACTTATTTACTATTCTACCACTTAGGCCTCGTTTGGGAAGGTTCTGTTTTAGCCAAAAAACCAAAAAGTTACTAAATTAGCCAAAAAGCCAACAACCCATACCAAAAAGTCAACAATTACGGCTTCTCTCTACTTTTTGCACAGCTTTTCGTAATTAGCCAAAAAGTCATCCCAAACATACAAGTTTTTTTTAGCTACCTTTTTAGCCAAATAGCCAAAAAGTTACTAAATTAGCCTGTTCCCAAACGGGGCCTTAGTGGCCCACTATATGGACCATCTTTGAACCATATTACACTTCATTCAAAACATTTCCTCAGCTCATTTTGAGAGCATAACCGGTCTAGAGAGAGAGAGAGGGGAGATAACTTGATTTCATTGTGAATTGGTTTAGAGAACTTGAAGAATTGAAGTGTGGATTGCTAAATTGAGCTTCTAGTCTTGTGATTGAGGATCTAAGGTAGAGTAATTACCTTCTTGTTTATGAATTGAATTACTCCTTGCATGGTTAGAGGATTATTAAAGATTAGAGCCAAGATATGGCTTATAATGTTGAATTGAAGCTCATCTCTTGCATACATGCTTGTATTGAGGAATTTAAAGTTGTTTTCATGGCAAATGTTACATGCATGCTCATATTTATGTTTAAGACCATGATTTCATCTTGTTCTTGAAGAAATAAGCTCAGTTGAGCTAACATTTGAGGCTTTGAATTGATTGAATTCATGGATATTGCATGTTCATCATGTTTATGAAAATTGTTTTGAAAATGAGTTTAATTGAACTGCCCTTGGGCTTTGATTTTATAAATTGAACTTGGAATCATGTAATATTATGAGTTTACAAGAGTTTTCCAGAAATTCAGCCCAAGAAGATCGATTTTGATGCTTTGAAACTTGGTTTTGAACTTAGAGTTCAAATCTGGATTTTCCAGATTTTGGTCGTCTGCTCGAGCGGGTAAAGTGCCGCTCGAGCGGGGAAATCGAGCTCCCAGCATCTCTCACTGCTTTACAGTCCGCTCGAGCGGGGTATTGTACGCTCGAGCGGAGTCTTGTATCACACGCTCGAGCGGGGGAGTTTACGCTCGAGCGGGGACCTTTGTTGCATGTCCGCTCGAGCGGGGAAACCTGCGCTCGAGCGGGGAACTGTTTTTCTGAAAATTCTGAAACTGTTTTCTGAGTGCATCTTTGCATCCTCATTCCATTCTAGGCATTCTTAGGCCTAGTTTAAGACATCTTAATGAGGATTTAGATGTAGAACACACCGAGGCAAATTAGGGATTAAGTTATTATCTTTCCCAACTGTGTAGCTTAGTGTGTGTTCAATCTGTTAACTGTATAGGGTTGGCTTACCGAGGAGACGCTCTAGCTTACTGTAGCCCAGGACTCTGTGAGTAACAACTACGTAAAGATATGTTCAAAAATGATTATCTTCTGAACTGTTTACCTTATTAAACTGTTTACAGAACTGATACTGTTTACTAAATTGAACTGTTTACGAAACTGCTTACTGAATTGAACTGGTTACTGAACTGTTTACTGAACTGAACTGTTTACTGAATTGATATTGTTTACTGAACTGATACTGTTTACGGAATTGAACTGTTCACCGAACTGATACTGTGTACCGAATGAACGTATGTCTTATATTCTGAACTGTACTGTGGCATCCCTGGCACCTACTGTTTACTGTTACTGTGACAGAGAGATCTCTGTCGGTTCCCAAGTTTGGAACCACTACTGTTTACTGTTATGATGGCCATTCTGTATTTCTGATATGGAGCAAAGTGCTGTACGAAACTAAATGCTACACTGTGAGCCACCTCTAGAATCTACGGAACTAAGTGCTACAGTGTGAGCCACCTCTAGAGTCTGTGCGAGACACCTCTTGAATCCACAAGTACTGTACTGTTCTCTGAAATAGTACTGTTGCTGTTACTGTTACTGTACTGCTACTGATGGCCATCATTTACTGTTTGGTCTGTTAAGACCCGGTCTTTTAAGACCTACTGTTTACTGTACTGTTATGCCAATGGATGTACCACATAACACTATTTTAACTGAATGACTGTTATGGCCTGAAATATGAGCCACAAACCGAATGACTGATAAATTGACTGAAATGACTACCTTCAATACTGAAAGGACATTTATTCTTAACCCCTTTACTCATTGTGTTATTCACTGGGCTTTAGCTCACTGCTCATACATATATGTAGGTGTTCAAGCACCGGACCGTTGCTAGCAGCGTCAGGGTAAACTCCAGTTTTGTCAAGCCAACCACTGTGCCTCACTGCGAGGTTCCGAGCCTATCAAGCTATGGCTTAGGGGCTTAGGGGTGTTTTATTTCCCTCATCCGTCTCTGTACCTGTTTTGTATAACTGTATAGACTAATTGCACTATACTGTACCGTTTAATGTACTGTTTTATAGGGATTAAGTCCCCGTACTGAATGATTGTATATATGATGCATACTGTTCTGTACTGAAAGTATAAATGTATGAAAAATCTTTTTGGCATACAGACTGTCACAGCTCATTGGACATTGTTTATTTACTGTATTGGCTTCCGCCATGTCCCTGTACTCTGTTATACTGTCTTACTGTTAAGCAGGCCTTCGGTAATCTCGGATTACTGGCCGGTTACGGTGCTAAACCCATAGGGGCGGGTTTGGGTCGTGACACGAACAATAGCATCCACAGAGGGGAGAGGAGACCGATGAAAGATGCTACCATGAATAGCCTAATACTGAGAGGAAATAGCCATCAGAAACTGGACTAGACGACCATCTTCCTAAAACTGTAAATAATCATCTATCACCTTGATGCTAAGAGGCTCCATCAAAGCAAGCTGATCCCAGAGATAGTCATCTCAACATAAAGTCCTGAATAGACTTATCTTGCTGGCGAGCACTCTGAAGAGCGATTTCCAACTCATAGTGTTTGGAAAAGTTGGACTGTTGATAGACACTGAGTAAATACGCCCACACCTCCTTTTGTAGTGGAATATTTAAAGAACATCATGCCAATGTGATCTTCCATAGAATTGTGGAACCAAGTCAGAATCTAGGCATTATCAGAATCCCAAGCATCACATGCAACCTCATATCCCTCTTTCTTGGAATCAGATGGACGAGGGACTGAACCAGAAACATAACCCCACTTTTTACAGCCGACGAGAGAATTTTTCATAACACTGGCCCAATATGTGTAATTGGAACCAGTTAGGCAGCAACTAATGGCATGGCTTTTGTCTTCAGATATGATGAGAACTCAGAAGGGTCAAATTGCAAATACCAGAAAATCTCGGGGTCAGAGTGAAATAACCAGCAAACCAAGAATACTTAGCAAGTACACAACCAAAACTGAGAACCATATCCGAAGCTGAACCAGATAGCAAACCAGAAGACGAGGGCCAGAGGTGGTTCGCGACTTGTTTGAGACAAAGTACAGTAGCAATCGCGAACCAGAAACAAGAATCGCGAGTCTGATGATGGTCGGAATTAGATTGCGACAGTCACGATGAAGAAGACAGAGTGAAGGAGTGACGATGGCGATGTGAAATCTCAGGTCGCACAACGATTGCGACTTCTGTTGATGACGATCGCAATTTCTGAGGTTGATGGCTAGGGTTTCGGACACGGCTCTGATACCATGTAAGTTTCTGAAGATTATAACTTGTATTCAATGAATATCATATACAAAGAGGTCATCAATATATAACCCTAACCTACGACTGAAAAAGGAAATACAGATTAATTCCTATTTACATCACCACAATCTTGCTTAATTTGCCTAATTCCTAATATACACAAGTATACCATATATACATATATTCTCACAACATATCTTCAATTGGTTTTTCTTGCAATCTAGTCATGTGAATTTTTTTTTTCCTGAATTGGTTGTATAGGGTGTTGCTGTTTATACTTCCCAAGGTCAATCTCAACCTCCTTTCGCCATGGGTAGTAATTCTGTTGAGGTAATAATTCATATTGTGTGTTTTTTTAAAATGAAAATGCATTATTAATTTTTTTTTTTCATTTCATATATTCTTTGCTTTATGTTGGTTTACTTTAGGGTCATGGTCATGGTGTCTATATTTGTCAATCTCAACCTGAATCTCAATCTCAACCTCCATTTGCCATGGGTCGTACAAGTGTTTATCATGTCATGTATCCTACATATGATGTGAGTTATAATTATTTACATACTTTACATTCAAATGGTAGTGTACATTGTATCAATATTTTAATAAATTTAGTACTATTGCAAGGAAATAACACGCCTCAGTCAATGCCTTTAGTCTATCCTACTCAGACATCGTTTTAGGAGTTGCTTTGAGGTACTAGTGTTCAACACTCTGCAGTCCAAATGTCGCAAGTCTCACATAGTCCTGCTGACAGTCATGCAGATGGACATCCCTGAACGAACGATGATATTATTATATTTTCAAATTTGGGAGTATTTTTTTTATGTTGTTCGGATTTGGGTCATTTTTGATGTTATTTTTTGCAATGGGAACAATGTTTGGAAACAATGTTCTTCTCATTCATTGTAATGGGAACAATGTTTGGAAAGAATTTGGGTCTTTTTTGATGTTATTTTTTTATTCTTATGCTATGAATGAGAAGAATATTCAAATTTTATTATGCTGGGTATTGGCTGTACGACTGAGATAGGGATTTACAGGTTTAAATATTGGGAGTAGAATGCATGCATATATATATATATATATATATATATTTGGTAATTTGTTGGGTGTATGATTGATATGGGGATGGAGAGATTATTTGTCAAATGATAACAATGTTGCTATATTTTGTGAGAACTTAACAATACTCACAAACCTGTTAACATATTAACTTGTTCAAAGGTACATTTAACTTGTTGTCTGTGTTTGAAGTGTATATACAAAGTTGCAATCAACACATTTTTTGTGTTTTCACTGCGAGAGGGGAATAAAGTATAAAACTGTTAACATATTAACAATGTTCCATTTAGGATTAATAATAGTCAATGTACCATTTAGCAGTCAAAGAATGGACATAACAAATCGATAAAAAGAATGTTGCTTTCTATAATTTCATAGGAAAACTTCAAGGTACAAAGTGCCACCACCAAGTCCAACAAACATTAGTAAAAAATGGCACCAACCAACCCGCAATACATTAGTAATAGCAACATTCTCACAATATATACATTACATGCATAAATAAAGAGAAATATATTACTTTTTCTTCTAACTTGCATATATATTATTACATCTTCATAACTGATACAATACCAACTACAAGCAAGATGAACAACCCATAAATACGACACCAACTTCGATTTATGTTTGTTTCCAATTTAATCATCTTCGCGCTTTGAAATTGAAGTTGTTCGCTTTAAAAGCGAAGTTGTTCGCTCATAAATCAAAGCTGATTGGTGATAGTTGGCATATTTTCCATTTGCACTTCTTCTTCACCTTTACATTGTGAATTTGTAGGCAAGCGCCATCCAATAAAACCACCGCAATCATGACAACAATAAAATAATTTGTTTTTGTTTCGCTCCGTCTCGAAAATTCGAATAGTTGCTTTTTTACGACATTTAGGACAATTTTTGTTGCAATATGTAAATTGATTTGAGGTATTGCCGTTAATACTTGAAGTTGATATCTGCAAAAATATAGAGCCAAAGGAAACGGAGATATTCATTTATAATATGAATAAAAAAACTAATGTTGTAAATGAAAAGTGAACCATCATCACTATGTAAAAAAAGAAATAATTAGCCAAAAACAATTGAAATTCCAACAAGAAAATAATCAAGAAATTACAAATTGATTAACACATTCTATGAGAAAAAGAAGTTATTTCTATTAGAACTATAAGTACAACATAAAGAATAATATAAAACAATCAACCATTCTGTTTTATTATATATATTTAATCAAGCATTGTCCAATTACTTAAAGAATATGTATAATCCTATACAATATTCTAACTATTACTAATCATGTCCAATTCAGGTGTAACCATTGTATATATATATTGCCACAGTTTAACCAATAGTCATATATAATCTAGTGTCATTTACTTGCCAATACATTTGAGCCCCAGACAACAAACACAAAGATATGGGTCATGGATTTATCCTGATGCCCTGTGTAGTTAGAGAAACAAACACAAAGATATAGGTTATGGATTTTTTTAAAAAATAATCAAAGCAGATGTAGAGAAATGGGTACACAAATTCACAATGTAGGGATCACATTCTATTATTTTTGTAGAGAAATTCACAAAAATTCTACAAAAATAAGACCAGTCATTTCTCTGTATCAAATGTAGGCAAGCACTATCCAATATAAAAAAAAAAAAATGATAGAATGTACACAAGTACCATCGATCATAAAATGTGAAATTGGTGGTTTTATGGGATCACATTCTATCATTTTTGTAGAGACATTCTATCACATTCTATCATTTTTGTACACAAATTGACAATTTGGCTAGTCTTTACACAAATTCACAGTGCAGGGATCACATTCACAAAGCAGATGTAGGAATCACATTCTATCATCTTTGTACACAAATTCACAATCTGGTTAGTATTTACACAAATTCACAATGTAGGGATAACATTCACGAAGTAGATCAAGGGATCTTAATCTATCATTTTTACTCTCTAAAACAAACAATCAAATAAAGACCAAAGGGAGAGAAATTATAATGAAGACCAAAGGGAGATAAACGGACCTTGTCGCTGCCTCGCGTTTGTCGTCCTCTCTCTTCGGCTCTCGCCAACTCTCTCTGTTAGTCTCTCGCTACCTCTAGTCACCTCACCGTCGCTTGTTCTCGCCTCGCCTCGCCTCGCTTCGCTTCGCCATTCCTCAGTGGCCTCTCCGTTCATCGCCTCTGTCACCTCGCCTCGCTTTACCTCGCCTCCGGCGCCTCTCCGTTTGTCGGCTCTCTCTCTCGTCCAGATCCTCGCCTCTATTCATTTGTCTCAGAGTCTAAAGTTCAAAAATAAAAAGAGGAAAGCAAAATAAGAAAAACAAAAAAAAATATATATATATATATATAAAACGACGTCGTGTTATAGCGCGATAAGAAGGACCACAAGCAAGTGCAGCCAAGCATCCAGACTCTATTGTGCGTCATTTTTAAGCGGCGTGCAATGCTAGTTTTTTCGTTTTGGAGAAAAAAAAAAAATTAGATCATGAGTTGCGCGAATTTTTATAATCTAACGGTAAGCATCCAAATGAATTAGGGTTTTGACCATCCAGCGGCCCAAACTTGCGCCACCGTCTAACCATATATAATCCCAAACCCTAGTTCCTTTCTCTTCCTCTCTTCAGCTCCTGCTTCTGCAATTCACTTGCAGCAGGAGGACCCCCCCCCCCCCCCCCCCCCTTCTCTCTCTCTCTGTGTCTAGTTTGTCATGCCTTCTCTCGCTGTATCTGAGCCTCAGAAGAAGCATAAGATGAAGATCGACTCGAACGGTGAAACCCTAGAATTCGACCTTTCCTCTGTCAAGAAGATCAAGAAGGAGAAGAAACTGAAGAAGTCGAAGGTCTCCGAGTCTGATTCCGAAGAATTGAACTTCACTGAGAAGAAGAGCAAGAAGAAAGATAAGAAGCGCAAGGCTTCGGAGGTTGACGAGGATAGCGACGAGCAGAAGAGCGAGACGAGCTCCGAATTAGGCGCGCCGATGAATTTGAAGCCTGTCGGTGAGTCGGCGAAGAAGAAGAAGATGAAGTTGGAGGAGATTGATCATGAGGAGGTGGAGAACGGTGGTGGTGTTAGTGAAGATAAAAATCCGAATGCTTTGTCGAATTTTAGAATTTCTCCGCAGTTGATAGATATGCTGAAATCGAAGGGTATTGAATCGTTGTTTCCTATTCAGTCTATGACTTTTGATGTTGTTCTTGATGGGGCCGATTTGGTTGGTCGAGCACGTACTGGTCAGGTATAGACTCTGCATTAGAACCATTATTAATCTCTCTATATTTTATATTTTATTTTGGTTTGTTGATTACTAATACATGATTGCTATGTAAATTGCAGAATTAATATAGGTTTTCTCATCAAAATTGAATCTTGTAGTGTGTTATAGCGCTAATTTTTGTTTTCTTTTTTGAGTAGTTTGGGATTAACATGGATTGGTCTGCTATGTTTTATTATTGTTTGAAGTATCTTGAATAATTGGATGTTGTGTGGTGCTGTCTTTTTTGGGTATCAGGAAGGGCATGAGATAGATTCATTTAGGAAGGTAATGACACTAAGGTAGTGTTTGGTTCTCTCGAATGGAGTGAAATGGAATGATCATTTTATTAAAATGTTCATTCCCATGTTTGTTGACTAAAAAATAATAAAAAATACATAACAGATGGAATCATCATTCACAATTCAAGGGAATAGTCATTCTTAAGAGAGACCAGGGAATGATCATTCCATTCCATTCCATTCAATCTCATTTCAATCAACCAAATTCAAAATTCTGAGGATGGTACAATGTGAAGTTCAATACACAGACACACCTTACATTTGACTACTTGAACAAATTCTCCAGCCCTTTATCTTTTCCCATATCAAACTTAAATGTGAATAAACACCCCCTCCAAACCCTTTCATCTCCTTTACTCAAACTCTTATTAAGATGAGTTTTTCTTAAATCAAGGGTGACTCAAATGTTTACTCTAATTTTCCAAGGCTATTTTGTGACTTTCACAACGCAGCTACAAGAAGTTGAGTTACTAAACTTCTGCATTTTGTTTACTGAAAAGACAGATATCCTATTATTGTTGTTTTTTCTTTTTGGCCTTTGTATTTTTTCTCATTGTTTCTTTTTTTTTTTCCTGTAATGAAGTTAGTGTGCTGATCTTAGCTCTCTCAATATCAAACTTAATTATTGTATTTTGTTACGCTTTTGAAGGACTTGTATTCTCTGCAGTTACTGATTTCTCGGATTTCATTCACTTTATGGTTCTTTGCATAATTAGTTCCCAACTTTATTTTCTTGTTTACTGAATGCAAACAACTATGCCTTGCAATCGTACAGGGTAAAACATTGGCCTTTGTGTTGCCCATATTGGAATCTTTAACAAATGGTCCTTCAAAAGCAGCACGGAAGACTGGATATGGGAGGGTTCCAAGTGTTCTTGTACTTCTACCAACTAGGGAATTGGCCACTCAGGTATTACATAAGAACCCTAGTTTAAGAATTGTTCTCTTTTACCTTCTTTTTTTTTTTTATATTTGTTGTTTTTGTTTATTCTTTATTACAGGTGTTTGCTGACTTTGAAGTTTATGGTGGGGCATTGGGGCTGCAATCATGTTGTTTATATGGAGGAGCTCCCTACCAAAGTCAACAGGTTAAATTGAAAAGGGGGGTCGATATAGTTGTAGGAACTCCAGGCCGCATTAAGGTAGCTGTTTCATTAATTTATTTATGCCCTAGTCATGTACTTCATGATTGTGATCATCGTTTTTGTTTAAAATGCCTTGCATGTGATATTACTATTTTCTTCTTTTGGTAAATTTGACCATCGTATTCCATGAAAATCTTGTTGTAGGATCACATAGAGAGGGGAAACATTGATTTGAGCTCATTGAAGTTCCGTGTCCTTGATGAAGCTGATGAAATGCTTCGGATGGGTTTTGTTGAAGATGTTGAACTTATTCTGGGTATGTAATTCACTGCGTAATTCGTATATAAGTACCTTAAGGTTCATAACAATCAGTTGGTTTTGCTAAATACCTTGCACTGGATCATAATGTCCAGTACTGAAAAATTTGTTAATATCTTGTATATGTATCATTATATGTGAATAATATTTACTGTTTATCAATGAATTTTGTGTTCTATTTGTAGATGTATGCTATTCTTACAGGTATACATGGGATAAAAGTGGTTATGAATTTTGTTGGAGTTTGGATTGTAATGATCATTTCATATGGCATTATTAATGGCTCATCTGTTTAAATTTTGTAGGCAAGGTGGAGGACGCAAACAAAGTTCAAACGCTTCTATTCAGTGCTACTTTGCCATCTTGGGTGAAGCAGGTTAGTTTCTTTACTAATATACTTCTTACTTTAAATTCTACTGCGAATTCAGAATTCAAATTGTAGCACATGCTGTTCTTCCCTCTCCCCACTCTTTACTTTTTTGACTAAGTATTTGGTTTTATTTTTTATTTCAAACATGTCCCTTCCTCTTCCCTATCTGTCTCTGTTTATCTTGCTGAAACCCGTGTTTTTTTGCATTGACAGATTTCTTCTAGGTTTCTTAAACCTGATAAAAGAACTGTTGATCTTGTTGGTAATGAAAAAATGAAGGCTAGTATCAATGTGAGGCATATAATTATTCCCTGCTCTAGTTCAGCCAGAGCCCAGCTTATTCCTGATATTATTCGCTGTTATAGCAGGTTGGTTGTTTCTGGTGTCCGACTATTTATTAAGTTTTTCAGTTATTCCTTACAAAGTTGTTGATTAGTCCTCTTGATTTCTTTTCACCTGTGGGATGGTTGATTCAGTGGAGGGCGTACTATTATTTTCACCGAGACAAAGGATTCTGCTTCTGGACTTGCTGGCATATTGCCTGGAGCACGTGCTTTACATGGGGACATACAGCAAGCTCAGCGTGAGGTATGTTAAGCAATTGCTTTCCTATGTTAAGGGCAGAGAATTTTTTTTATTGATTTTTTAGGTTGCAGTGTGGTGTATGTTCAGCAATTTGTGCTTTTGAATTGTTTAATCACTAATGCTATGGGCACATAACCGACAATAGAACCAACTACATAACCAACCACCGAGCAAGCATAAATGGGTTGTAGGGGTGTTCACCAATCCGATTCACCCGAAAACCCGAACTGAAACGTTCAACCCGATTATACTATGGGCGGTTTTGACTATGTATTTGGACGGCTGCGGTTCCTTTTTTGCAATTTCTTCGGTTTTTCGGTCGGACATCGGATTAAATAAAAAAATATTTTGAATAACCCTGAACCGACCAGCTTAATTATAAATAGGCGTTAATTCTGCCTGGGTAAAAATAATTTCATTTCTCCCAAGACATATTTGACTTTTCAATGTACATTCACCTTTCATTGTAGTTGATGTAGTTGCATCAACTGACTCTTCATCTTCCCAAGGCTTTCCTTTCCAATAATCTGATGCAACCTTTCATGTCTCTCTCTCTCTCTCTCTCTCTCTCTCTTTAAATTTACCTTCCCAACACAAAAACATTTCCATCTTCTCTCCCACTTTCTCATATCTCTGTCTTAAATCTCTCTTAACCTCTCTCTAAATTTTCCCAATGACAAACAAATATCTGACCTCACCCTTCTACCTTTCATCTTCTTCTCTTTCTTCCACTCTCGCAGCTCATCTCTTCTTTCTATCTCTTAAACCTTTTGCCGCTCTCTCACCCACACTCATCTCCATCTCCCTTTTCTCTCAACCCTTTCGTCTCCTCTCTCACCCACCCCCTTTTTCTGTGTCTCTAACCAGCTCCTTCTCTCCCTCACGATTTGCACCTCTTCTCTCTGCGATTGTGGCGACGGGGTGTGAGATCATGGAAGAGGTGATGGCTTAAGATCGACTACGCTGAGATTGCAGCGCTGATGATGGTGATAGCGTTTTTGTTAAGTTCTGTTTTGCTTCTTCCTTATCTCTTGAAACCTTCATTCTCCCTCTCTTGCCTAGAAACCCTTTCTTCCTCACACCCTTTACTTTGAGATAGTAGAACTTCATTATAGCATCGACCGAAGGCCGACCGAAGTTTTTACCACCTGCAACGAACGGTTTCGATGCAGTTTTCGGTCGACATTGGATGAAAAGTTTGCCAAACTGAAGGTGTTGGTTCGGATGTTGGTGACTGTCAAAACCGATTTGATCCAACCCGTGTACAGCCCTAATGGTTTGCATGTATAGATGCAAAACCCTTGTTATGCGTGTTTGGTGGCTGGTTATATGTCCATGGCATTTTTGTTGTTTAATTAGTTACTATCATTTTCTTTTAAGCATTGTGGAAGGATACTTTTTAATCTTGGTAGAGGTTTTGCATTGAACACATTGTTTTTCTAGTTTTCCTTGCCACTCAGGAAGCTGTTTATACTTTTGCTGAACATGAACAGAACACTTTGATCACCATAGTTCTTTTCTGTAGCCTACTTTTTCCACCCTGCCATAGCGAACAAAACTTCAGTGACCTCAAATGAACAAAACATCAGATATCTGCCTGTGTTTATGATACCTGTTCATGTACTCACTACTCATCCTCCTCTGTTTTCTAAAATGTGATCTGATGCTCCCAGGTCACGCTTTCTGGATTTAGATCAGGCAAGTTCTTGACGTTAGTGGCCACAAATGTGGCAGCAAGGGGATTAGACATCAATGATGTCCAGTTAATCATCCAGGTTTGTGTTACTAATTATATGTAGATACAGATTCTGTTATTGTCAACCTCTGTTTTCAGCTATGTATATGTAATGATATACTGATAATGCCTCTATGCTTTTAGTGTGAACCTCCACGTGATGTTGAAGCATATATTCATCGATCTGGACGGACTGGGAGAGCTGGTAAATTCTAAACTTGTCTCTTTACTTTTTAAACTTACTTATTACTGCTAGAGTTGTTTGAATGGTTGTACTTGGGTGAATTACTTAGATAGAGGTAATGCTATGTCATGTTTTCCAGGAAATACGGGGGTTGCTGTGATGCTTTATGATCCAAGAAGGTCAAATATTTCTAAGATAGAAAGAGAATCTGGTGTAAAATTTGAGCACATAGCTGCACCTCAGCCAGCTGATATTGCCAAAGCTGCTGGTTCAACAGCAGCAGAAACCATCTCAAAAGTGTCTGATGGGTAATTATTTTGTGTTCTTGTTTTTTGTTTTTGTTTAGTGGGATAATTTTAGTGCTGTCTACCCACATGATATATATGCTTTAAAACTGTAGTGTCATTCCCATCTTCAAATCTGCTGCTGAGGAGCTACTGAGTACCTCTGGTCTGTCACCGGTAGATCTGCTTGCAAAAGCACTTGCCAAGACAGCTGTGAGTTCTGTTTTCTTATCTTGTTTTATTATAAACTTGGATTTCTTGTAAAGGTTGGGCTTATCATGTATTATCATTATGCAGGGTTATACTGAGATTACTAGTAGATCACTCCTCACTTCCATGGAGAACCATGTCACTGTACTTTTGGAGGCTGGAAGGCCCATCTACACGCTTTCGTGAGTCCTGGAAACCTTTTTATATTATTATTATTATTATTATGTTTATCTGTATCCCACACATTTTGTTATGATGTCAATGAGAAAAAAAAACTTTGTAGCGAAGTGATACTGCTTGCCTTGATTTTTATTATGGGACTTACTAATTTTTATCATGGGGCTCACTAATTTTTATGATGATATTTCAGCTTTGCTTATGGGGTCTTGAGGAGGTTTTTACCGGAGGAGAAGGTGGAGGAAGTGAAGGGTATTGCTTTAACAGCTGATGGAAAGGGGGCTGTATTTGATGTTCCTACTGAAGATTTGGATACATTTCTTGCAGGTATGTTCTGCATGATCAATTCCTGTAGAGCACAGGATTCTTTTAAAGATTCAACCTATTTCCAGAACTAGTTTTTTGCTTCTGTTTGGGATCATCTAAAAAGTTACATATATATATTTTCTTTAGTGCAATTATTTTAGATGTGTTAAATTTTTGTTGCTTTTCATGTCATTGTAGTCTAGATAGATCTAAAAAGACTTCTTTTGGAAATTTTTTTACCAAAGACCAAAAAAATCCTTATTTTTTAGGGGTTTTTTTTTTTTTGTCGTCGAAGGTTTTATTTTATTTTACTCTTCAGGTCCAGTTAGTCCAGTAAAACTTTAAAGTGTATAGTTTTTTGAAACTTTTAAAAAGTTCAGATGAGAAAAAAGTCAACAAAAAAGTTGCTAAAAAAGCAATTCTCAAACTACACATGGTGAGTTTTTTATAAAAATGTTCAACAAGCTAGGGTTGACAGTTTTGTTTTGCATCAGTGTTTCTGGAAATTGTTTGCATGGTTACATATGCTGAAATCTTTCATAAAATGTTGAACAATCAGGGGTTTATATTATTGTTTTCCTTGGCCTTTCGCGTGTGCTTCATATAATTGGCTCATGTAACTAAACGTCTATTTGTTACCTGTTTTGTCTTTTGCTGTGCTGCACAGGCCAGGAAAATGCAGCTGGTGTGAGCTTAGAGGTGGTGAAAACACTGCCTGCCTTGCAAGAGAGAGAACAGTCAAGAGGGGGAAGATTTGGCGGTGGTGGCTTTTCAGGAGGAAGAGGTGGGAGAGGTGGCAATTTCTCTGGCCGAAGAAATGATAGATTTGGAGGGAGAGGAGGTCGTGGTGGCAAAAGCAAATGGTGAAAGATCTCTGAAATTGTCACAACTTACTGCTGACTGAAGAAGATGCGTTAGTTTGATGTTGCAGCGAAATTTTTTTGTGATAATGAAGAAAATAGAAGAATTTATTCTTCAGCTGTTATTAAGGAGAATCAAATCAGCTGAAACTATAGGAATTTTGTCTCATTCATGTGTTCTACTCTCTATTTTAATATTTTAAATTTTGTCTGGGGTTTTTCCAATGTGGCGCCCCGTTTTTGTTTTAAAAAAAATTGCTGCAAATGAGAGAGATTACGGGTCGAGGATGAACTCTTGTTTCTTGGGCAAATGTGTAGTCTGAAGTTATATTTATTTAGTGGCTTTGTATATGGCTCTTGACTCTTGGACATGTGTGCATCTCATGTTTGTGAGAGCTATTTATCTGCCTATTGGCTCTTAAATTGATGGTATTTGATTGAACTATTATATCTGTAGTTATTGTCCTGCCTCTCCCTTTTGAATAAGGGTGACATAATTCAGTTAAATATTTGGAGATTAGTTTTTCTCACATGAATTGGTTATAGGAGGGTTTTGAGACAGTTTAGGTATTTTTTATAGGGCACTCAAGCGAGAGCTTTATTTTTAAAACTGTTAGCTAAGACGGACATCTATCTAAACGATTACCTATTTGTCTAATATTATCTCTGTTTAAATGTCATCTATTTATACCTAGGTTGTTTATCTGTCCAATTATTTATTATTTTGAGAACATTTTATTATTTATTTAAATGTCACCTATATGTACATGTGGCATTTATTTATTTGTTTAGGCCCCGTTTGGGAACATGCTAATTTAGTAACTTTTTGGCTATTTGGGTAAAATATGAGCTAAAAAAAACTAGTATGTTTACGATGACTTTTTAGTTTTTTACGAAAAGATGTGTAAAAAGTAAAGAGAAAAAAGAATCTTTGACTTTTTGGTATGGATTGTTGGCTTTTTGACTAATTTAGTAACTTTTTGACTTTTTGACTAAAATGGAGGGTTCTCAAACAAGGCCTTAATGTCACTTATTTGTTTGCTTTACTATCACTAGTTGTCGTCGATTGCTAGCAAATTTTTTGATGTTGGTAATTTTTTTGAGAACTTTTCAATGTGTATCTTTATCACTAAAAAAGAATTAAATTTTAGATTAAATAACATATGGCTGCATAAAAATGGATTTTTCACCAATTAACTATTTTATTAAAAGTTTTGATGAAAAATTTGATTCTCATTAGAGTGATTTATATCAAATTAAAGCTTTTGATCTAAAATGTCGAAAATTTGATGATATGCTCTAACAACCGAATGTGAGAAGAAATTTATTTGAGGGTAAATTACAATTACATTATGTGGTTTATTTAAAATATAGATTGTTTTTTGTGATTTGAAAAATTATAAATATCCCTTTATTAGAATTTTTTATTTAACAGAATTAATTAAAAAAATAAAATTGATAATTACTCTCCTATACAATAATAAAATTACTTAAATTATTAATTGAAACATTTTTAACATCATTAAAAATTGTTAATTGACTTGATGATTTATTAATAAAAGAGGCGATTTGTTATGAAATTAGCAACCTCAGGGGTGGAATGTAATTTTCAAAACAATAGTTGGTGATTCGTATTTTAATCAAGCCTCAGGGGTGTATTTGTTATTTATCCTAATTGAATCTATTTTAGAGCTCTTTTTTTATGAATAATGGTATACGTACCAATGAATGTAATACCTAGTATACTAATAGATGATGTGACATAATTTTAAAAGTTTTAGGTATTTGTAATTTATATAATAGGTGGAGTCAGTAATAATAACATAACACTAATTGATATACTAGTATGTACATTAATTAGTACAGATAGTATCATCATTTTTTTATTAAGTTTATTTTAATATTGGAAAGTGATTAAAAGCTCTAAAACTAGAGCTCTAATGATGTGGCAAAACTTAAAAGAAACAAAAAATAAATAAATAAACTTAAACATCAGATCACAATAGAGCCTATCCCATTAAAGCTCTCTAAAACTCATTTATTACAGTTCTCAGTCATTTTTATCTAATATTTGACTCTTTTAATGGTTGCGTTTAAACTTGTGTTTTGTATAGGGTCAGTTATATATAAAAAGAGGAGTCCTACAAGTGTGACCCCCTAATGATGTAGACCTTTGCATTTCAGTTGTTGATTTGTATATAAATGAGTCGATTAAAACTCAAAACTCTCTTCAGGGCATATTTTAAGGTCTCTATTATAACTAGATTTGGCAAAGTTCATTTTTTTGAATTTTAATTATGTTTAGTTTATAAATTTAGATAAAAATTTAAAAATAAAAAAAGTATAATATAATTATATATCACCTATAGTTTAAATATATATTTTTAGGGTCTGGACTGTCTCCAGTCCAAATCTTGGACAGTCCAGTCCAGTTCGGCCCATTGGGCCTATTTTTGGGCCCCTTTTCGATAATCCAAACCATTCATATTTTAGGATTCGTTGAGTATATTATTCCTGTAAAAAATCACGTCGATCAGATAACAGATACTATGTATTCGGATTACTTTTGTTGGAAAAAAATGGACGGTTAGAAATTAACGATTCATAAAAAAGTGATCCGAATATATAGTATCTGTTATCCGATCGACATGATTTTTTACAGAGATAATGTACTCAACGAACCCTAAAATATGAACGGTTTGGATTATCGAAAAGGAGCCAAAAAATAGGCCCAATCGGCCGGACTGAACCCTGGAGGCAGGCCACTGCCATATTTTTATCCTTCTAAATTCAGAAACCGCACACAGCTTTAAACTTTCTATTTTCTTCAAAATTGGGAATTTATTTTTTATTTATTTTTCATAGTGGGCAAAATCAAATCCTTCAAGTTCCAGACTCGTCCATCCACACTCTCTTCCCACTCCAAACAATATCACAAAGCGGTTGCTCTATCAATCCAGACTCTTCTATATCTATACTATTATATCTATATACTACTATCACATTTCACAATGATTCTCTATGATTCTCTTCTTGTAGACTTCCCAACACTGTTTGATTACCAATTTCCCACAATATCATGGGTTGGTACAGAAGATCAAAACTCGCATTCGAGACCCTTCACACCTTCGCTTCAAAGATCAAACCCCAAAACAACCCAATTCGAAATCCCACTCTCACTTCACCCAAATCCCGGGTTTCTTCTCCGATTTCCACAACTCTGGGTTTTCAATCTGGGTTCAAATTCAAACAGAATCAACACAACCCATTTCATGCCTTTCCTCGTAGATTTTACAATGCTGATCGATACCATGTTCAGCATTTCAAGCCTCGAGGTCCTCGAAAATGGTATAAGAATCCCAGAACTGTATTCACTGTTGTGTTGTTGAGTTCTGGGGTTATAATCACTGTCTATTTCGGGAATCTGGAGTCTGTCCCGTACACAAATCGAAAGCATTTCGTGCTTTTATCGAGAAATCTCGAGAAGCAAATCGGAGAAGCTCAATTCAAGCAAATCAAAGCTGCATTCAAAGGGAAAATCTTACCTGCGATTCACCCAGAAAGCATTCGAGTCCGATTGATCTCTCAGGACATCATAGGGGCTTTGCATAGAGGGTTGAGGATTGGGGAGGCTTGGAATGATCTCGGGTACACGTCGGTGAACGATTCGATATCGGCGATTGATGGGATTGAGGCTTTGGTTGCTTTGAGTGAGAGCAAAGAAGGGAAGTGGTATAGAGATGATGAGATTCTTGATGATAAGTGGGTTCAGAAGAGTAGGAAGAAAGGGAAGGAGAGAGGGTCTAAGCCTGATACAGGGCATTTGGAAGGGTTGAATTGGGAGGTGTTGGTGGTGGATGAGCCAGTTGTGAATGCTTTCTGCTTGCCTGGTGGGAAAATTGTGGTGTTTACTGGGTTGCTTCAGCATTTTAGAACAGATCCTGAGATTGCAACTATAATTGGGCATGAGGTATAATTGCTTTTATAGAATTGTTTAAGAATGGTTTCTATTTGCACATCCCCTTATTTCTCAGTGCACACCATTTTTGATTTTATTTATGGGCAAATTACGAGAGTAGTCCTGTGCTTTGGTCTTGTGTTATTTTGATCCTCTAATTTTAATTGGCTTGATTTTGACCATAAATTTATAATTTTGTTTCAATGTGATCGAATTGATTACAACTCATATTTTTTTTTTTAATGAAAAATATGCTTATGTGTAGGATGTGTCATAATTATAAATTTACTAACTTCACATTCAATGATTATTTTCAGTCAAAAACTCTAACAACATTATCAATTGGATTAAATTGACGCAAAATTTAAAATTAAGGGTCAAAATTATGTCAATTAAAAGTGAGGGACCAAGGAGCAAAATATAAGTATTACTGGTACAATTTGCCCTTTATTTATTTATTTTCATTGTATCCCTCAAACAAATTTGGATAAAAGTTGCCCAATACCATATTTGTCAGTACACACCATTTGCTATTATTTTTTATTTCAATTGTATCCCTCAAGCAAATTATTTTTTTGGGTAAAATCCTAAAATTCAATCTCTCGGGCGGGGCTGGAAAGGGGGATTGCAGCAGCGGCGGGAGGGGGCTGGCGGAGGGTCTGGGGACTGGGATGGTGGCTGAGGCGGGTGGTGAAGTTAGGGTTTGAGTTTGGAGAATATGGGAATATTTTGGTATTATTTGAAAATTAATGGTGTGAATTGAAAAAAATAAAAAGTTTAAATTGTGTGTGGTGTGTACTGAGTAAATGGTGTGTATTGAGATGAGAGGTGGTGCGGAAATAGAATTTCCCATCGTTTAACCATTTTATTTCTTTGGTAAATTACATTTTGCACCCTTTCATTTTAGGCCGAATCTAACTTTGGTCCTTCGTTTAAAAAAAAATAAAATTGTAACAGTTAATTTTTGCACTTCCGGTCAAGTTACAATGTAGTTTTCCTGTTAGTTGGTGTTAAATTCATCAATGAAAATTGTAATGTGACTCTCACATGATGTCTTTTTTACAGGTAAAATGTAATTTTCTTCTTTTGCTCTTTCTCTATGTTTTCACTCTGTATTTTCTCAGCTGATCACCATTGATCACCCCTTCTATATCCTTCTTGTCGGTGGAGGGTTCGACCACAGAATGTTTAGAAAATACTTACAGTAGATAAATACAGAAGAACAAGAAAAAAGAAAAAGAAAGAAACTTACTTTTTTGTCCTAAAAATGTTTTATGTGAGGGTTATCTAACAATTTCCATTTAGCAAACACCAAAATAACAATATGATTTATATTGTAACTTGATTGAAAGTGCAATGGATTGACTTTTACAATTGAAAAATGAGGGATTAGATTGGGATTCAGTGTAAAGTGCAAGGGTACTAAGCGTAAGTTTCCTTACTTTCTTTGTTATATTGCGGCTCAAGTATTTTGGTATTCAAATATTCATTTCTTGATAGGTTGGGCATGCTGTGGCTCGACACATAGCTGAAGGAATTACGAAAAATCTATGGTTCGTCATGTTGCAATTGATTCTTTTTCAGTTCATTATGCCTGATCTTGCCTATACAATGTCCACTCTTTTCCTAAAGCTTCCTTTTTCACGGAGGTAATTTTACTTTTTATTTTTTACTTTCATTTGTCATATTGTTCAAGTTTGTTTCTTTTGATAGTACTTTATTTGTTGAACATTAATGCCAGAAATTCTTGCTTGATTCAGAACATATACTAGTTAAGATTGTTAATTACTCATTTACTATTATTTTTGTCAAGGGGCAAAATATGTGGGGTCATTGCATAGTAGCTATGTCGTGTGCTTCATTACCTATCAACTCAACTTTATCTTTTGTTAACTCTTGTTTCACATGTAATTTTCATTGCATAAATCTTTCTGATGTGCTTCATTACGCTTGGCAGCCTGAGCTTTTAAATGTACTTTATTTGTAATATATAAAAGTTTGTCTTCATAGTTTCCAAAAGAAACACTTGGTTTGTTGGTTGAGTACTTCCATTACAATTATTTGGTCTTAATGGTTTAAACGTAGGGAGAGTTATAATTTATCAAAAAAAAGAAAAAAACGTGGGGAGAGTTATAAATGTTTTCATGTACTAATATTTTTGGAGAAATAAAACTAAACGGTTGTACTTGGGGTTGCTTGAAGATAGAAACATAAAATGTATTTTGACTGATTTAGAGTAGGAAGCAGCTTTGGCTTGGGCTTATAAAAATGTATTTTGACTTGGTTTTAGCTACCCTTGGCCCAGCTCAGCCAGCATAATTGGCAGTCCACATCCCTAGATTTATTTGGGAAGATCATTGTTATTTTCTGAAGATAGAAACATAACCGCGCAGGAGGATTGATAATATTCAGATTGAAGGTATTCCAAGTTTGTAGGAAGAGGGGAGACGATGTGGGTGTCGTATTAGGATCCTCTACAATTTGCTAAATACTTGAACAATTCAAAAAATGGCAGAAGAGAATTGCTTAATATGGTAGTTGGAAGATGTTTTTGGCACCCGAAAAGGCAGAGTTCTCTGAAAAGGGACTACATTTTACCAAAGTTTCATGGTAGCCATCTCAGAAACTTCATCTCAGTGAGCTCGTTATTTATTGGAATTGGAGATTGGTCATAGAGTGTAAAGTCATAAATTGTTGGACCAAAATCTGAGAAGTTAGTTTGCACTTTTCAAGGTAATTATTTTCACTTTGTTGTTTGTTTTTCCTTTTCTTGGAGAAGAGAAATGTGAAGGGGTAGGGGAGGGTAGTTCCTTTCAGGGATGTTTTGTTTTTCCTTTTATGTAAGCTTCCATTTTGTTTCCCTGGATTTCATTTCAGTTTCAGCCTCCTCCCATCTAAATAAGCCTGGCAGTTTGTATAAAGGTGGAGGATTCATAGTGTGGTACGTTAGGATACTTGGAAGCTAAGATAGCACGGACATGGTGATTTTGAAAAAAATTAGGATACAGACGCAGCGGGAATACGGATTTTTATTTTTATTACATGTATATTGACTATATATATGAATATAAATTCAGGGCACAGAGATATAAGAGACATTAATGTATATGTGTGTAGCTTTACTATTATTTTTTAAAACTTTCCTGTCACACCCTCAAAATAATAACATTAAACCCACATTATTGACATGCATTGATATATAAAAGATCAACATCCTTCTATTCATCAGAGTAATTCATTACAAAAAGTATTACATGTTAACAACATAGCAAATGCCCTAAGGGCTTACAGCTTTCCAAGTTATCACTTGGTTACAAAAAGAGAGTACTAACTCAATTACACATTAAGCCCTTGGCTTGAATCTACAAGTAATACATCAAAACAAGGAAAGACAACAAAAGTCTGTCCGCCTCTAGCCTCCCAAGCTATGTCCTTGGAGGTGGCATGCTACCTGTACCTGAAAATGATATTCCCGTATAGGGTGAGCTAACAGCCCAGTAGAAATACACTAAACCAGCTATGAACAATGACTAAAAGATTAACAGTTTGATAGATTGTTAACACTTTTACATTCTTTCATAACACACAGTTTCATGACATTCAAGTCCATGGTACATTTCATTTTCCATTTTCTTTCAATTCTCAATTCATAATTATGGCTCAGAACCTGACCAAACAATCTATATGAGACAGCAACACATATTAAACATTTTCCCATTTCACAATAGATAAGCATACTAGCTATATCAACACATCAACAGATAAGCATATGAGCAATATCAACACTTCCACTGATATATCACACTTCCCAAGATAAGCATACAAGCTGTATCTACGGAGTCCATCACCTCTCTTCTCCCACACAACACCCGGTTTAGAGGTCCATCACCGCTCTTCCCCTAAACCGTCGAGTACATCACCTCTCTCCTCCAACACAACACAATGCATAAAAACAATTATTATACACATCATCAGTCAATACATAAAGTTAATGTATTCTTTCAAACGTCATACTCAATGACACATTCTAGTGATTAGTTTTAGTTTGCCTAATCATCATGCATTGTCTACAACAATCAAGACTATCCTCCACCGATAGCCCAAAGCAGTTATTTCTAAACAGAAAATCAATGCACAAAATGAATATAAAATCAACATTTCAACTAGGTGAGCGATAAATAATTCAACCACACCCTTAACATTTCCATTTCAATTCCTCATTTCTCACAATTAATTATACCAATTAATTAACCAATGTAATTAGGGCATTTTTTCCATAATTAACATTACAACCCTAAGGTTCCATATTCATCAATGTTTCAACATTAATTCCATTTCTTCATGCTAAACATGCATATATGTTTTAAATTACCCAACAACCCCCAACATATCAAAATGCTAAACTTTAAAGACAAAGCTCATAAAGAGGAGTAGGTTATCCCTACCTCAAGCCAAGAAGCTTTCAATACTCCTAATTGAATAGGATACCACTGGATAACATCTTTTATGTAGATTCCAAGACTAATAGGGTAATAATTTCCTGCAACTGGTTGATTCACTTCAAGGTCCCAGTCAGCTCTATAATCTCGAATCCTTTCAATGAAATCACGTCCACTGGAATCTGTATAAAATGTCTTATTACTTTTCAGGGCTGTTGTAACCTTGGTTACAATCTCTATTCCAACTCCATCATCAATAGGTATGGGACCAACAGTGAATTCAACTTCAGCACGCTCCTTTTCCTTGTACATAAACATGATTCTACTCTTATCAACAAGAATACCATGACAATATGCCCCATGTTCAACAAAGGCTTTAAGCTTGAATCATCTGCTGCAACCATGATACAGAACTGCTTGTATCAACAAGATTTTGGTTCCTCCAGGAGCCATGCACACCCATGCAGACAACAACCCAACAACACACAAGCTTCCTCTCTCTCGCTGGTTTTATGTTCAACAGACCCAACACATACTGATATACACATACACAGGTTAACACCACACACGACCTCTCTCTTTCCTCTCTCTATCTCCAGTGGCCTCAAAACCAACCCAACTTCATCTCTCTCTCTATCTGCTAACACACACACTTAAAACACACACGCATCACCCACACTACACATGCACACCGCTGCACACACACACCTTTCACACACACAGACACAGACCAGCATGCATGGGTACACACCCACGGGATTTTCTCCCTCTAGCTGGGTTTCTCTCTCACTGCCATACACCCCCACCCACGGGTCTCTCTCTCACTATCACAAGGATGCACACCCAGTGCATTACATACCCAAGACACACGCCGAACACACACCCACGGCTTTAGGGAGGGAGTATTGGACCAAACCTTGCTCTCTCTCTCTACACTCCCTTTCTATTGTACAGATTACATATATATAGATATATAAACAGAGTGTATCTACATATAGCAGCACATCGTGATGTGCTTATATGAAGAACATGAGTTGGACAAGTAAAAGTAGTACAAGTGTGTAGTGCTTTTGCTCTGTAAAGCAACTTTAAAATAATGTTGTCCCTTATCTTCCCATGCGAGTGATTGCGCACTGATATTCTTTCCTGAATAACAGCTTTAACTTGAATACAATTTCTCTCCACTCATACACCCATTTCGGTGCCTTTAAGACTAGCTTTATGAGCTTTAAATCTGTGCCATTCTTTCACTTATTCTTTTGCCCCACTGAAACATCATCATCAGGATATAAATATTCTCTTTCATTTTATTTATTTAGTTATTTATTCAGGTCATCACATCCTACCCACCTTAAAGAAATTTCGTCCTCGAAATTAAACTCAAGTAATGTAATACATTTTACAGTCACCCAATGCATCAACAAAATTCTTCGACTACAACACGAGTCTCAACGAATCCCACCGGTAACGAACCAAACCATTACTTTTGTACCACAATTGATTATAAAATCTGTACTAGTATAAACCATTAAATGATTTTTCCATTCACATTGATAACCCAAAGCAACAAAATAGGATCTCATTCGCCTAATGCACCATGCACCCCAAGGCCGAAATAACTACTACTACTCCGAGACCTTAACTAAACGAAATAATAACTCTTCAAAAGCACTAACCACCAACTCAAATAGTAGCCATCAACCGTCATTAAACAGACGATACCTTACCAACACCGTTCTTCATCACACTAATATTATGATAACTTACGAGATCAAACACAAATTAAGCATATGTCATTACCACGACAGAATATTCCGTTAGCTGACGTCATCGCGCGTAAGCAAAACATGCAAAACAAAAATAACATATGAATACAGAGATATGGGGTTTCGAACCCCTGACTTCTAGCTCAGGCCACAGCCCAAACCACTAAGTTAAACCACTGAGCCAAGCTACCCTTGTGATCAGATATTCCAACAAATATATAAATGTATAAGACACATATACATCAAAATAAAACAAAATAGAAGAAAAACTCGTTGAGGGTTTCGAACCCTTAACCTCATGCTCAACCTCTCCATCCTTAGACGCTGAACCAAACCACTCAACCAAGTCACTCTTGTGACATGATCAGTCAAATAAACATATATAACACATTAATATACAATATATATACAACTTATATGTATACAACTTTCCCGCTTTTCTTTCTTTTCCTTCGAAAATTGCGTCTAACACGCGCTTTGCCTTTACGTCAATTAGCCGACAAAAGCAAACTTCATCGATTACCGCTCCCCTCGACCTTCTCTCCATCTTGTCTTCTTCCCATCTGTATTATTCCGAATCGGAATTTTCCTTCTTCTACTTATTTCCTCATTTCCCTTTCTTCCTCATCACTCTCTTCCATCTCCCTCTTCATCACTCTCTTCTGTTTCCTCTTCCTCATCGAGAGAAACGAGAGACTGAACGGAGGAAAAGAGTTGTTTCAAAACTCAGTCTGTTCTCTGTTATTTTTCCGACTCACCTTTGTTGCTCTTTACATCTCTCACCACACATGGCCTCATCTCGTCCCCTCACTCTCTTTCCGGACCTCCATGATCCGAGCTCCTCTGGACCAAGTGTCCCTGCTCCTATCCTTTCTAACCTTCCTGGATCGAGTGCCCCTGTTCCCATTCTTCCTAACCTTCCTGGATCGAGTGCCCCTGTTCCCATTCTTCCTAACCTTCCTGGACCGAGTGCCCCTGTTCTCATTCCTCCTAGCTTTCCTATGATATCAGTTGAGCAAATCATGGCTGCTCAATCTGATATTGAGGCCAACCACTTCACACTAAGTTCTTGCATGGAAACCGTGACTGCGGTTACCAAATTATCTCACCGGTTACAAAATAGAACCATTGAAGTACAAAAGCTAAACTCCCAACTTTCTCTGCTCCAGAGCATGTACAAAGATGCGCGAGCAGAAATTTGCCTCCTAAAAGCAGAGAACAAAGAGTTGAAGCGAAAGACTACCGTCATGACCCGACTCGGAGCAACTCCGTACTTCACCTTTGACAACCAACAGGGAGTCATATCCCTCGTCGGTCCTGCACATACTAAGGCAGAGCCTTCAAAGGTCAACCAGCAGGGAGTCAAATCCCCCGGCGGTCCTGCACGTACTGAGGCAGAGCCTTCAAAAGTCCCCCGAAGCGACAAAAAAAGGAAGGGCTCGGCGATAGAGCCGAGTAAGTGAAGTCGGCATGTGGCTGTTATACAAAACATGTTATCCAAAACAAGATCCTTCTCTTTTTTTCTTTTTTTTTTTCTTTTTTTTTTTCTTTTTTTTTTTTTTTTTGATGCTGTTGTTGTTGCTTCTGTACTCGGGGATATCATCCCCTGACTTCAATAAAATTAGTTTTGCTTTGCCCTTTTTGTTTTACACAACTATGGCATAACTGGCATAATACTTTGAGCTCGAAAACAATTTCGTTCGACTATAGTTGAGAATGATTAAATCTTGAACTCTAAAGAGATCCACCACTCTTACTCCACAGATACCAAACAATCTCCATTTCCATCACATGAATCACACCATCACAACACACACCAATGTTAACCCAAAACCCGATACCAACGAGCTAACTAATTAACTCAATAACCTCCACACTTAGTAGTCTACACACTGATGTGCCACTTAAACCACCAAACCCAAACACGGAGTTCCCTACACAAACCCCCAAATTTTGGAATCGCACAGGATCCCCTCAAATTAAACCGCATCAACACTACATCTAAGGGAATCACCATTTCCCTCCCCATGGCTACATAGCAAGCCTGCTCATTTCCTCGACCGAAGACCGACATGGTCAACCTCAATCACAATAATCCAATCACGAAGGACAATTTTGACCAACGCTATTCTCGTTACTCTAGAACACAAACTGCTCTTCCTCTAAAGAATGCTGCCTGCATTCACTCACAAACCATACCCCACAATTGATAACCAATCACCATACTAATTACCCTAGAGCACTTACTTTAGAATTATAATATCCTCACAAAGAAATCTTAAAATTTCCTCTAAGAGCATTGGTTGCTAACACAACTCCACCACATCCATCATATCATGTCCTTTAACACTCATTTATTGCACTTGAGAACATCAACAACTACCTTTGAGGTTATGGACTCCACCAATCTCACAAGTAGTCCTACACGTGTATCTACATCACATAAGGCAAACCATATAACACATAATCACATAATCACATACAGATTTTCTTTCTAGATAATGATTGTCCCATGATGTTGCTAGAGTTCCAATCAGAAATAGCGGTGATCAAGTGCTCTTCCAACTGGACTTCCAGAAACTCACAGACCCAATCAACATCTCAGAAATCAAACCCCATACCCATATAAGCACATAAGCATGTTATCACATAAGCATACAATACATGCCAACGTCTCAATCAAGCGAGACAAACCCATTGTGGTACTAACCACTTCCCACGTACCCAAAGTATTCAAACCCGGTACGCTCTGATACCAAGTTGTCACACCCTCAAAATAATAACATTAAACCCACATTATTGACATGCATTGATATATAAAAGATCAACATCCTTCTATTCATCAGAGTAATTCATTACAAAAAGTATTACATGTTAACAACATAGCAAATGCCCTAAGGGCTTACAGCTTTCCAAGTTATCACTTGGTTACAAAAAGAGAGTACTAACTCAATTACACATTAAGCCCTTGGCTTGAATCTACAAGTAATACATCAAAACAAGGAAAGACAACAAAAGTCTGTCCGCCTCTAGCCTCCCAAGCTATGTCCTTGGAGGTGGCATGCTACCTGTACCTGAAAATGATATTCCCGTATAGGGTGAGCTAACAGCCCAGTAGAAATACACTAAACCAGCTATGAACAATGACTAAAAGATTAACAGTTTGATAGATTGTTAACACTTTTACATTCTTTCATAACACACAGTTTCATGACATTCAAGTCCATGGTACATTTCATTTTCCATTTTCTTTCAATTCTCAATTCATAATTATGGCTCAGAACCTGACCAAACAATCTATATGAGACAGCAACACATATTAAACATTTTCCCATTTCACAATAGATAAGCATACTAGCTATATCAACACATCAACAGATAAGCATATGAGCAATATCAACACTTCCACTGATATATCACACTTCCCAAGATAAGCATACAAGCTGTATCTACGGAGTCCATCACCTCTCTTCTCCCACACAACACCCGGTTTAGAGGTCCATCACCGCTCTTCCCCTAAACCGTCGAGTACATCACCTCTCTCCTCCAACACAACACAATGCATAAAAACAATTATTATACACATCATCAGTCAATACATAAAGTTAATGTATTCTTTCAAACGTCATACTCAATGACACATTCTAGTGATTAGTTTTAGTTTGCCTAATCATCATGCATTGTCTACAACAATCAAGACTATCCTCCACCGATAGCCCAAAGCAGTTATTTCTAAACAGAAAATCAATGCACAAAATGAATATAAAATCAACATTTCAACTAGGTGAGCGATAAATAATTCAACCACACCCTTAACATTTCCATTTCAATTCCTCATTTCTCACAATTAATTATACCAATTAATTAACCAATGTAATTAGGGCATTTTTTCCATAATTAACATTACAACCCTAAGGTTCCATATTCATCAATGTTTCAACATTAATTCCATTTCTTCATGCTAAACATGCATATATGTTTTAAATTACCCAACAACCCCCAACATATCAAAATGCTAAACTTTAAAGACAAAGCTCATAAAGAGGAGTAGGTTATCCCTACCTCAAGCCAAGAAGCTTTCAATACTCCTAATTGAATAGGATACCACTGGATAACATCTTTTATGTAGATTCCAAGACTAATAGGGTAATAATTTCCTGCAACTGGTTGATTCACTTCAAGGTCCCAGTCAGCTCTATAATCTCGAATCCTTTCAATGAAATCACGTCCACTGGAATCTGTATAAAATGTCTTATTACTTTTCAGGGCTGTTGTAACCTTGGTTACAATCTCTATTCCAACTCCATCATCAATAGGTATGGGACCAACAGTGAATTCAACTTCAGCACGCTCCTTTTCCTTGTACATAAACATGATTCTACTCTTATCAACAAGAATACCATGACAATATGCCCCATGTTCAACAAAGGCTTTAAGCTTGAATCATCTGCTGCAACCATGATACAGAACTGCTTGTATCAACAAGATTTTGGTTCCTCCAGGAGCCATGCACACCCATGCAGACAACAACCCAACAACACACAAGCTTCCTCTCTCTCGCTGGTTTTATGTTCAACAGACCCAACACATACTGATATACACATACACAGGTTAACACCACACACGACCTCTCTCTTTCCTCTCTCTATCTCCAGTGGCCTCAAAACCAACCCAACTTCATCTCTCTCTCTATCTGCTAACACACACACTTAAAACACACACGCATCACCCACACTACACATGCACACCGCTGCACACACACACCTTTCACACACACAGACACAGACCAGCATGCATGGGTACACACCCACGGGATTTTCTCCCTCTAGCTGGGTTTCTCTCTCACTGCCATACACCCCCACCCACGGGTCTCTCTCTCACTATCACAAGGATGCACACCCAGTGCATTACATACCCAAGACACACGCCGAACACACACCCACGGCTTTAGGGAGGAGTATTGGACCAAACCTTGCTCTCTCTCTCTACACTCCCTTTCTATTGTACAGATTACATATATATAGATATATAAACAGAGTGTATCTACATATAGCAGCACATCGTGATGTGCTTATATGAAGAACATGAGTTGGACAAGTAAAAGTAGTACAAGTGTGTAGTGCTTTTGCTCTGTAAAGCAACTTTAAAATAATGTTGTCCCTTATCTTCCCATGCGAGTGATTGCGCACTGATATTCTTTCCTGAATAACAGCTTTAACTTGAATACAATTTCTCTCCACTCATACACCCATTTCGGTGCCTTTAAGACTAGCTTTATGAGCTTTAAATCTGTGCCATTCTTTCACTTATTCTTTTGCCCCACTGAAACATCATCATCAGGATATAAATATTCTCTTTCATTTTATTTATTTAGTTATTTATTCAGGTCATCACATTTCCTCCCCTTGGTTTTCATATATTTCACTACTCCAAATCATATTTCTAAAATTATGAAAAAAGAAACTCACAAAGGTGTCCTTAGGTGTGTCGAAAGACAGGACTTGCACGCCTGTAAAGTGTCCTGTAAAAAAATAATGTTCCTGGTGTGTTGGTATTCCATACGTGTCCGACATGTGGATGTGTATTCCTGGTGTGTCAGTGTTCTATATGCGTCCAACACAGACACGACACCCATTTTGAATTGTCAGTGCTTCATAGCTTGGAAGGGTGTGTCTCATTTTTAAGAGTTTGGGGGTGGGAATTGATGTGCTTGAAGCTAAGGTTTTTTTTATTTATTACTCGCTCCCTTCAGGGGTGACCATTGGTTCAAAGGTTAAGACTTAGGCTAATAACCTTAAAGTTATGGGTTCAAGTTTTGGGACCATCACTTTGTGCATTATATCAAAGTTAGGTGTGTACTCAATTTTTCTCATCCTGTGTACTAATTGGGCATTGTTTTTACTCTCTCCCTCCAGTTATTTGGAGCTGGATTGGGGCAGTGTTGGTGAACAAAGATTTATGAATGGTCAATGAACTTGATATGTATATATGTGTGTGCTCGTGCATATTTCCAATACCCTGGTGAAGAAGTACCTCTGTCTATCTTAGCCAACATGGGTAATTTGGGTACACTTGCTTTTCTTTGTATTAAAACTGTCATCCTGAAATAGAACCGAGTCACAAGTGTTGTTGGAGATCGGAGAATGTATTACTGTTTGTCCAAGTGCTTTCATTCCAACCTCATCAACTAATTTATTTCCGTGATCTTTTTTGCTTTCTAGGATGGAAATGGAGGCTGATTACATTGGGCTGCTGTTAATGGCTTCAGCTGGGTATGACCCTCGAGTGGTGCCAAAAGTGTACGAGAAGTTGGGTATGATCACGGGCAATTCAAAGTTGAGAGATTATCTCTCTACACATCCTTCTGGAAAGAAGAGAGCTGTGCTTCTATCCCAAGCCAAAGTCATGGAAGAAGCCATGGCCATATATAGGGAAGCCATGTTGGGACAAGGGGTTTTGGGTTTTCTTTGACAACAGTGAGAAAACAAGAAATAGTGTCCTCTCTTCTCTTTATTTTTAACCTCTGCTGATTATGTTTATTTTTATTTTTTATTTTTTTTAGTCTTTTGTTTTGGTTTCAACTGTAATGATCTTTGTCTTTTAACTTGATTGTTGTGTATAAGGTAGTTTTTCAAGAACATTTTGTATACCTCTCTACCAAAATCTGTATTAGGATTTGGAGGTTGTAGAGAATAGATCATGTATGTGAATATTCTAGCACAAGAGTAACTTCTAATTTTACTTGTTTAACTACTATTTTTACTTGATGATCAACAAAAATAAAAAAATAAAATAAAAATAGAACGACTATTTTACTTGTAGAATAATCCTTGGCAGCTTGAAATTCGGTAGCTTGAATTAGCTTGAAATCCAAAATGACGTCGTTTTGGGTTTCTTTTTCTTTTTTTTTTTTTTCTTCTTTTTCTTGCTTTTCGAATACAGAGAGACAGAAAAGAGAGAGAGAAGGAGAAAAGAGGAAGAGAGGAGGAGAAGAAAATAAGAGGAAGAGAGAAGAGGCGAGAGAGAGGAACCATCGCCGGCGCCATCATCAACAGATTTGTGTATACACAGATACACAGATCTGTGTATGTCTTTCTCTGTGTGTGTATAGATCTCTCTCTCTCTCTCTCTCTGTGTAAAAATCTATCTCTCTCTCTCTGTATGTTGATGATGATGTGTATAGATCTATCTCTCTCTCTCTCTGTGTTCTGTTTGTTGTTGTTGTTCTTAATGATGATATGTTGTTGATGATGATGATGATATGCTTCCCTCTTCTCTCTTCCTCCTCATCCTTCTTCTACAGAGGGAAAAGGAAAAAAAAAAAAAAAAAAACTGTCCACAACAACGTCGTTTTGGGTAGTCGGGCCACTCGAGTCAAATGAAATTCGAGCTACAAAACGGGACTGTTGTTGGTTGAATACTATTTTTATAACATTTTGTGTCTCAAATATGTGTCTGTGTTATGAAATTCTAGTAATTATCAAATTTCGGAACGTGAGAATTTTGATAATGACGAGACAGATTTAGGACAAAAAATTTTGAGCTGCTATCTATGACTGAGTTGTACTGCACTCAAGTTATGTTTGACATGAGTTTTGTTTTGTTATTTTAATTATAAAAAGATAAAATAGATTAAAAAATTAATAAGACAAAATATCACATTCAAATCATAATCATTTTATTTTTTTCCCACAAAAGTTAAAAAAGTTTAAAAATTCATCCTATTCCAAAAAATAATTAAAAAGTCAAAAAGTTAAAAAAAACTAACCCACACCTCAAAGGAAGGCTCATATTGTCCTTTCACACCTCAATAATTCATATGGCTTATTGAAAATGATCTCTATTAAAATTTGCCGTCTCCCTCTCTAATTGTCTTGTAAGTCTTCGTCATCTAGTGGGGTTCTTTGGTGAAGTTTAAATTAGTTAATTATAATTTATTTTAATTTAGAAGTTTGTAGTAAACTTTTTGGTATAATTTTTTTTTATTATAATTTATTAGGTAGAAATAATTTAAATAATTTAAAAAATCTAATTATTTGAAAGTTAATAAATGAATACGTTTTGACTTGTATTTTTTAATTATTTATTTTTAATTTATAATAAATTACATCAAATATTGTTAGACATATGCTTATCAAAAAAAAATATTGTTAGACATATTTTGCTTTGCACGGTGTACTTTAAAATTAGTTGCCAAAATGTCCCACCGCTCCATTTGCAGACTAGAAGGACGACACAATGACATTCAAACTGGAATAATTATCATGTGTTTTTTTCATAATATTAGGTTGTTATGTGCCCGCCTGATAGCATAAATAGTACACTTTTTTATCGTGTTTGCTTAGAGTCTATGTAATTATTTCCACCAAAAATATATGGAATTTAAAGCACGTTTATTTTTAGAGTTGGAGGTTAGAATTGGGATTAGTAATAAGATAAAATTTTAAAAATTATGTTTATTTTGGAAAGTGGCCTTGGGATTAAGAGTCCATGGGACTATGAAAGGCTTTGGATTAGGGGACTAGTAGTAGCTTAGGGAGGTGGTATTCAAAAATGAATCTCTTGGGACTATGGGTTAATTGACTATTTTATCCTTGTGTTTGGAATGAGGCTTATAATATGGCTCATGTAATATTGGACACAAATAATTGAGTAAAATTTTATTGGTAGTTGGATTTTTTAATATTTGTAAAAAAAAAAAAAAATAGAGAATACCATTGAGTAAAAATTTATTGATAGTTGAATTCATTAATATTAAAAAAGAAGATTAATAACACTGAGTAAAAAAATTTTGATAGTTGAATTTTTTAATATTTAAAAAATATTAAAAAAGAAGAAGAATAACATTGAGTATAAATTTATGTATTCTTTAGTTGGTATAAATCTAAATTTGATAATAATGCAAGGGGTATTTGTAGAATTTTACATGATTAATCCCATTCTTATCTGTCAAAACAACTATGAACTATTACTAGTCCACTGGTTATCAAACAAATACAATTTTTCTTAATTCCATCACTAGCAGTCCTCTCACTAAAAATCTCTCCATTCTACCTCTGAAAACAAACAGGTCCTAAAATAATCTTCAATAGTTTATCAATTTTGTCATCAAATTTAAATTTGATGAAAAAATACATATTTTCCTATTCTAAAGATTTCATCAAATAAGTATCAACTTGAAAATATCAAAAATCTTTCACCAAATTGAGAACGCTGAGAGCTTTCATCAAATCACTGTTTTATAGTTGTTGAATTTTTACCACCAGATATCTTCTCGGATGAGCACCTTTAGGCAAAAATTTGTAAAAAAAAATACATTGGCCGGTCGACTGGTTGGACATCCGCCTGGTCGCCTGGTATTATGATAAAAGCTCAAAATCTTCCATTGGAACATTTGATATTAAATTAAATTTTTACTCAAATTTAATGAAAAAAAGAAAAGAAAAGAAAAGATGCACCGTTAGAGATGCTCTAATTTAATAGATTGATGATATTCCCCAACTAGTAAGAGCACTAGCTATGGACTGAGCTGTGTCTAAGGTTTCGTTTGACTAGGGCTTTTTGGATTAAAAAAGTACAAAAGATAAAATAAGTTAAATAAGACAAGATGTCACAAAAGCTAAAAAATCAACTCAAATGAATATTTTAGTCCCAAACTAAAAAAATCCCAACTAAAAAAAGTTGATTAAAAAAGTTTTTGCTAAATGACAACTAAGGCTTTGTTTGGCATGTTTGGGTCACAATCTTCTTATTTGAGTCACATCACCTCTCTACTACATCAATTCAAACCTAATTTATATTTCACATTTTTTTTCATGAAAATTTAAAAATATACTAATCTAGCACTTCCCTAATAACCCTTACCTATCCCAGGTTTCATTGGCATAGAGAGTGAATGGTGAGCTTGGCATATAATTAAAAAAAGTGACATTTTTTCTTTATTTTTTTTTTAATTTTTTTTTTGTCTATAGTAATTTTTTTTATATAAAAATTATGTCAAATTTTTTTTAAAAATTTTAAATTTGTAAAAAATAAAAAAATAATTAGTATTTATTTTTTTTTTTTTACTTTTTTCCGATCTATCTAATTAAATAGAATTTTAAAGTATAAAGTTTTGGAGATTTTTTTTAAAGATCCCTGGTATTAAGATTTTATAGTATAAATGACACTCAATATTTTCATAATGTCTAAGGTCTCTCAACATCGATCCAGAGAAACTTCAATCCAAAGAATTTCTTTAGACACATCACAGAGAAAATTTCAAATTTTTCTGAACAAATCACAGAGAAAATTCCAAACAGGGCAGAGAAAATTGAAATTTCACTGGATTCAATCTCTTTTTAACATATATTGCAAATAAGTCAGAATCCTTCAAACCCCAAACATCTGTAATCTCATGATGAGCTTAAAATTTACTCAAAATCAAACCATTACACATCATGGTTGGTGAGCATTGAAACCAAGAAATATACACAAACAAACTATAGATTTCCAAACTAAAGAATTTCTCTGGTCCAAATCAGAGAAATTCAATGAAAAATTCAATCCACATCAGAGAAAATTCGACTTCATAGAGAAAATCTTACCAGAATTTCTTTAGACTCACTACAACCCAGAGAAATTCTCTCAGTCCAGAGAAATTCACAAAAACCCCAGAGAAGATTTCTTTGGATTTTTGTAAAACTGCTTAGTTCATTAATTTGTGGGTCATTTGATCAATGATGAATATTGTAGTGGGTAATTCCAGTCTTGGTCAGATTTGATTTTTGGTTTGTTTTAATTTATTAATAATTGTTGGAATAAATTTATGTGATGATTGGTTTTTTTGAAGATGTATTCGGGAGTTTCTCTGGATTTCATAAAATAATGTGTCTTTACGATCTAGAGAAAATTAAAATAAACTTAGAGAAATTTGAATTTTTTCTGATTTATAAATGAACTCAGAGAAATTTGAATTTGAATTTGAACCCAAAGAAAATTGGTCAAAATGAATCCAGAGAAATTTGAATTTATTCCAACAAGTGAGAGATTCAACAAGGCCGTCACTGCGTGTTCTTGTGTCATTGGATTTATAGATCTGAGCAAGTATACTGAATGAAAAATATAAAAATAAGCTTTTGTTTGTAATGTTCCTCTAGCGTAAAAGATTACACTGGGACTGCCTAAAGAATGAAAGTCAAGAAAAAAAAAAAATAGATATATGTTCACACCAAGAACAAGAAGAGAATTGGATGCATGATATAGAACAACAAATGTAAAAAATGAATCACTTTAGAACTGGATTAGTACTTGTTCACCCTTCAGACTAGCAAGAGCATCCAGGTGGTTTCGCACTGATGGAGTAGGCCTTGAGATATCTGAATCAGCCTTCATTCGTTTCTTTATTTTGATACAAGCATGATCATGTGGTGATGTACTTGGCGAATCTCAGCCAATCGCTTGGTTTCTTCTTCTACGTGGCCCAACTGAGCTTGAACTTTCTTCTTGGCATTGAGAGATAGAGGTGTGAGCCGATCTACATCGGCGGCAACTCCGACGACGATGAAATCGATTTCAATGACGATGATATTTGCGGTGGTGGTGGTGGCAGTGGCCATTGAAAGGAGTGAAGTGAGGTTTGGATTTAGAGAGAGATGAAATAGAGAAGGTAGAGAAAGAGAGAAATGAGGTTTAATTTAAGAGAGTCAAATTTATCTATAATATATGGGTGTGGGGTTGAGGGAACTTAGATATCATAAAATAATATTGTGGATCTTTTCCATTACTAAAAATGAAGAAATGACCTTAGACTAATTTTTCCTAAAATTTTTCCAATTTTTTTTTTTATTTTACAAAAGTTCACTAAAAAAACCCCAAAATCCCACGGAAATTAATATTAAAAGAAATCCAGAGTTCGGAGGAGAAGTAATAAAGAAATTGCTGTTCTAGATGTGGGATTATATGTTATGATTCATTCATGCGCTTGGGGTTAACACATTTATCCTTAATTGCATACCGATGATGTCCAATTGCTGTAAATTTTTATTTTTATTTTCTCAGTATCCAAACGTAAAAAGTTAACTTTTTAAATTTTTTTTTTAAAATTATACCACCTTTATATTTTAGTTTTATATTTTATTTTTTACCCATTTAAATAAATTAAAAAAAATCAACTTTCACCCTACTTTCTAAAATAACCAAAAGAATTTCAATCAGTATGTTTGGTTTGAATTTTCTGAATTAAATTTTTTAAAAATTGACTTTTTTAATTTTCGTATTTTTTTATTTTTAGTGAATATTTTTTAAATTTTAAATATTTTTTTTACTTTTTTAGATGCACCTTACTTAGATGTATCTAAAAAGTAAAAAATTTGTGAAAAAATATTTTAAAAAATTAATAAATACATAAAAATATAAAAAACGTACTGAATTCTTATATTTTTTTTATATTTTTGATATTTAGTAAATTTTTAAATTTTTTTTTTTACTTTTTAAATGTATTTATATTAAGTATGTCTAAAAAGTAAAAAAATTACTGAAAACATTAAAAAAAATTTAATAAAAATAAAAAAAATACTTAAAATAAGGAAGTAGAATTCCTAAAAATATAAGTAATCCAAATAGCTTTTTTCCGCACTTCTCTCAGTCCGCTTCTCAGTCAGAATCCGCCTCACTCTCAACTATGCATGTTTTCAGATTCACACACACAAAACAGAACCCCAAATCTCAGATAGCCTAGTTCGCAAAATGAGCCTGCACTGTGGCTCAGGTCGAAGCATTCACGGGCTTGCTGTCAAGTATGGATTTCATAACGCTATATATTTATTCGAATCGAAATTCGTTGATTTGTTTGTATTCAGAATTTGGGTTTTTTGAATAGTGCACGGAACGTCTTCGATGAAATGTCGAGATGGGATATTATTGTTTATTGTTTGACTTTTTAAGCAAAGAGTTTGTGTGTTCAAAATATTTTCTTCAATATGAGAAATTATGGTCATCAGTGGTATGAAAAATTTCAGAAATTTCTTCTTCGAATAGAAGATTTGGTGTTATTTAGAGATTCAGAGGGTTCCTGATTGTTGAAGAACATCATGAGGGGCATGGAATGACAAAAATCCAGACTTTTCACATGATGGAGGTAAATAGTCACTCCTGATTAGTATTTTATTATTGGGTAAAAAGTATAACCAATCTTACTAATTTAATATAATTACACCGTGCTCGTTTTAATTCATATAACAATTTGACAACCGTTTCATCTTGGTCGATTCAATCTGCAATACGGATGAACTCTACTATTCATAAAAATAAATAAATAAATAAAGATAGAGAAGAGCCTCTATTGCTTGCAATGAACACTAACATTTGACAGATATGGCTTCAGATAGATCTGCATGACAACAAATAAGCTGGCTGTCAAATATATTATATTCATGATTGTGTAAGATATAATTTTCTGTTTGGGTCATTTTGGCATTATCAACACCTCCTGTGTGAAACCATCCCAGAGTCTACAACGGCTATTAATATTAAAAAGATTATCTCTTTCCTTTGTGTGAACATATTTAGATTGTTAAAAAATTCGCGAGCAAAATGGATTTTACAGTCCTTTTGGATGGATTGATTTGACGGGAAATGAATTTCTCTTGGCTACTAAAGAGGAGAGAAATGGGAAGAAATGAAGAGAGAAGGATTTCTCTGAAAACCCATTTTTTTTGAATCTCTCCAGAAGTGGAGGGATTGGGAGAGAAAAGAAGTCTGCTCATTACTAATATTTTATAACACCAATTGCCCATCTAAGAAATAAAAAAGAATGACATCATGTTGAAAACGACATAATAAACAAATCATTAGTTGAAGCAACCTGAAGGTCACACTGAAAACAACCTTCTACATAAAACTGACAATCCCAAGTAGAAAAAACTCAAAAGAAAAGATACCAAGTTTTATGTCAAATCAAACACTGGTGACGCCATTGCACAAAGTATTGAATTATATACAAAGTCTACTGGTTGAATTGTCATCAAGTACGAAAATTTCTTTTTGAATGATACTCATTGAAATTTTTGTTTTCAGATTCTACCAAAAACATTCTACATGATGGGCATTCTCTTCTTTGCTTGCACTGCTTTCTTCCTTCTCACGGGATTCTTTGTCGGAGTATCTTTCATTTTAGTTGTGGTTGGAGTGTTGACTTTCTTTGTGATTGGATTAGCAGCTGTATTTCTAGTCATCTACATCAGAGAATTGATCTCAAATGATAATCGACATCCAGTTGCAGGGCCAGTATTCAATCTACTCATACACTTCAACAGACTCTTCGATTACCAAACATCCCTTGCTCAGAAGTACAGTACTTATCGCCTGATCACACCGTTTAAAAGTGACGTATACACTGCTGATCCGGTTAACGTTGAATATATACTTAAAACCAAGTTCTCCAATTATGGCAAGGTAACAGAGTTGTAACAAAGTTTTTATAGGCTGTCAAACTTTCTTCAGTATTTGAATTGTTTTATTGTGTTATTTTGGTTAATATCATTACAGGGAAAGTTTAATTCTAATTTGATGAGAGATCTGTTTGGCGATGGGATTTTTGCGGTGGATGGAGAAAAATGGCACCACCAGCGGAAGCTTGCCAGCTATGAATTCTCAACAAAAGTTTTGAGAGATTTCAGTTCCACCGTGTTTCGAACTAATGCTGCTAAATTAGCTTCAGATGTTTCTATAGCAGCAACTACTAAGCAAATGATAGATTTGCAGGTTTGTAATCAGGCTAGAAGCTAAAGGGCCTGTCCAATTGTATTTTCGTTTTCTCTAATTTTGTTTTCTATCTTTTCTAAAACAAAACTAATGACGAGTTTGAAATACTCATTATTTTTATTTTTGTCCAAAAATAATTTTCAAAAATTGGAAACAAGTTTTTGGTTTTCCCAAAAAAGTGGGTTGTTTTCATAAAACTTCTCTGCAAACAGTTTTTCGAATTAGTTCGCCGAATGAGTTTTCTGTATTTCAGGAAAAATGAATACATAAAAGAGAACAAAAACAGAACCAAACAAATAGATTGGGCCATTTGGTTGTCTTTGTTTTTTGTTTTCATTTTTTAGAAAGTGAACTTGTTTGGCATGTTGGTTTCGAAAACTGTTTTCAAAAAACAATATCTGGAAACAACACACTTCCAAGGAAACACTAAAATGTTTTTGCACAAAAATGAAAATGATGGATGTTTCCAAAACTTTTCATTATCTTTGTTTTGAAAATTTGAAAATGGTAACAAAGAATACGAAATCAAAATCAAATGGGGCAAATGTTTCTAAACTGCTGTTATTTTCTAAAGAAAATCTAATTTAGGTTATCAAGAATCTCTATGATGACCATTAAATATATGCCTAAACACAGCACGCCCTAACATTTTGAATAAAAGAGGGGACCCTTCTGTTGCAGGATTTACTCATGAAATCTACGTTAGACTCCATATTCAAAGTGGGATTTGGAGTTGAGCTTAATACTCTATCTGGTTCAGATGAATTCAGCACCCGATTCATGAAAGCCTTTGACGACTCGAATGTTATTGTATATTGGCGATATGTTGATCTATTATGGAAGATTAAAAGGTTTCTTAATATTGGCTTGGAAGCAGATCTTAAGCAAAACATCAAAGTCATAGACAATTTTGTATATGAATTGATCCAGCAAAAGAGGGAGCAAATGAAAAATGGAAAGCTTGACGTGAGTAAATTTTACTTTTGAGAGTAATTGTATTTTATTGGGTAAATTACACTTTGCACTCTTGCACTTAACACTGAATCTCACTTTAATCCCCCATTTTTCAATTGTAACACTCAACAACTTGAACTGTCAGTCAATTTGCAATGTAGCTCTTACATTAGTCTATTGTTTTTAACATAAATTGTCATGTGATCCTCACATTACGCAATTTTTAAGGCAAAAAGGTAATTTTGTTTCCTCTTTCTTCTTCTTTTTCTCTATTTCTCCACTATAATTATTCTCTTAAAAAATGACAGAAGAGTGGCAGGGAAGGGGTTGCCGGTGGTGTTGGGTTTAGAAAATATAGTAGAGATAAAATAAAGCGACAGAAAGAGAAGAAAAAAGAAGAAAATTACATTTTTGTCTTAAAAAAGCCTCATGACAGGCTTGCGTAATAATTTTCGTTAGCAAATTTAACACTGAACTAATGAAAGCGCCACATTGCAACCAGTAATGAGTTAGAGCTCTAAATATTGAGCTCTAAATCCACCACTTGTGAGGTGAAAAAAAAAAAAAAAAAACAGAACAAAACAAAACACAAGACTCAGCACACACACTGTGGCAGTGGGTGGGACCCACTGTCACATCACTAGTGGCACATCTAATTAGAGGTCTCAAGCTTTATTGCTTGATCAAAAGTGCAAGAGGATTGTTACAATTAAAAAATGAGAAACCAATGTGAGATTCGATTTAAACTGCTGGAGTGCAAAATGTAATTTACTATATTTTATTTTATTCATTCGACTCTGCATGTGGACTAATTGATACTTTTTTCTTCTTCTGCGAGTAGAGAGGGAAAGAAGATATATTATCAAGGTTTCTGATGGAGAGTGCTAAGGATCCAGAGAACATGACTGATAAATACTTGAGAGATATTTCTCTCAATTTCATTATTGCCGGCAAGGACACATCTGCCAACACACTCACTTGGTTTTTTTACATGCTGTGTAGACATCCTTTTGTTCAGGAGAAGATTGCACAGGAAGTGAGAGAAGCAACTGAGGCTGAGGATAACATCTCTGCTGATGAATTTGCCAATAAATTAACTGAAGCAGCCCTGGAAAAAATGTGGTATCTTCATGCAGCTCTGACCGAGACTCTCAGACTCTATCCTGCAGTTCCTGTGGTAATTCTGCAATGATATTCTCTCTAGTTATAACATGATTGAGCAAAGAGGTCATAGAAAAATATGCGAAAAGTCTGATTGCACAGCGGAATTTCACAAAATGGGACACGGATGCTAGACTCTTTGTCTCACATCTGTATCCTATTTTGTGAAATTCTTCTGTGCTACAAGCAGCTGGAAAAATAGCAGTGCATTGTAATTCCAGGAATAGTTTCTTTCCTCCTCCACTCCCCTCCTCGGCAGAGATTGGTCGGCATAGTATGTTATAGAATATAATCATATAGCTGCAAGAAATATATGAAATTTTGTGCTCTTTTTGACATTAGAAGCCCAACTCTAACGAATCCAACCATATTGACTCATAATATGTAGTCTCTAACATGACATTCTATTTTAAACTCCTATTTTCAGTTTCACTTGTGGATATGGTCTTTAATGTGACAAATTGAATAGTACTTGTGTTTCTCTTTCCTGATATTTCTTTGCTTATTATGGTGGTGATTATGCAGAAGTGTTTTTTTTTTAGTCCTCTTTTTCTTTTTCTGTGTGACACCTAGTAGACCTCTTATCACATTGGAATTCTCTTTGATAAGATCCCACTATTACAATATCCACACCTTTTCATGGATTCAAGCTTAATAAGTGATGGGCATGGTTTTGCAATTCCTGATTTTCACAGAAAGGAAGCTCAGTGTTCATTTTATGCGGAAGTTTTTGGTAGGAGAGAGTTAATTTGGAAACTAGAAATTTTCTTAGTCTCGTTACTGTAAATGCAGGATGGAAAGAATTCGGAAGAAGATGATATTCTACCCGATGGCTTCAAAGTAAAGAAAGGAGATGGTGTAAACTACATGGTGTATGCCATGGGAAGGATGACATACATCTGGGGAGAGGATGCCGCAGATTTTAGACCCGAAAGATGGCTTGATAGTGGCATTTTCCGAGCTGAAAGTTCTTTTAAATTCACAGCCTTTCAGGTCAGCCACTATTCTTACTATTCCTCACTTCTTTGACAACATCATGGAAAGTTTATTGATTCTTTGTGCTTTTCTTTGTTATGTCAGGCTGGGCCTCGGATATGCCTGGGAAAGGAGTTTGCTTATAGGCAAATGAAAATTCTGGCCTCTTCTCTGCTCTTCTTCTTCAAATTCAAACTTGTGGATGAAAGCAAGGAAGCTACATATCGAACCATGTTCACCCTTCACATGGATAAAGGGCTTCATCTGTACGCATTTTCTCGTCTGTGAATTGAGAAATTTGCTAATGTTTGTAAATTTTAGTTTGAAAAATAAATAATATTAATACTGTTGGAGACCGTTTGTACTTACTTTACATACAGGAAATTATTGCCATATAATGGGCTTGTTGGGTGCACATTTTCTCAAATTAAAAGTTGATCAGAAATAAGAAGAGTTGGAGTACCCATACTCCAGTTTCTAGATAATTATTTTTTTTCTTTCACTTTATTTAACTTATTGATGTTTCGTAAACTATAAGCAGAAATTGTATCAAATACTTTGACATAGATTTTCAAAATAAAAAAAAAAATTATAATCAATTCCAATAAACTGCACCAAACATGTGTGGCCAACATCATCTATAGGCCCCTTTCTATCCACCGACCACATATGAAACAAAAATATCCTATTCGGGGACCTTGTTCTTATGGATACATATATGGGAAGTCATTTGTTGAAATTATCAGCATAAACTCCTTTTTAGTGATAAATTTAGTTTCTTAATAGAAAATTTGATTTTTTTTAGGTCATGTTTGGTTCACGGAAGATAGTTATATTAAAATAACTTATTATGGGATAATTTGTCTTGATGGAGTATTTTAATGTGTGGGGTGGAATTGAAGGAGCTTCTATTTGTACGTCACAAGCATTCTAGTCTACACTCCTTTTTTTTTTTTAAAAAAAAAAAAAAATTGACTATTGAACAAAAAGTCATGATTAATATTCAAACGTAAAAAATGAAATGAAGTAAAGAAAAGAGTAATGTGTAACTAGAAGTTCCTTGAAAATAAGTTGTCCTACCCTTCCCCAGATAAAATTTGTAGAATCACTCTGGATGGGAAATCTCTCTCTCTCTCTCTCTCTCCTTGCATCATTTTCTTCTTCTCCATTAAGGTAGGCCTTGTCATACAACAACTAACATTTTTCATGTGGGCATGTTATTGGCTAGGACACAACTAATCAATAAGACTTTGACTTTTCAAATCCTTATCTATTAGCACTATAGTTGCTTTTCACACAGAAGGATTAAAGTTTAGAGATCCACATTCAAAACATAAGATTTCCCAATATATCATCTATATCTCACATTAATTAAAATAATAAAACACACAAAGCACATAAAAATTTGTGTGATTTAGTTATATGTTTAATGTTCATGGACAAAGAATGACAAAAGAGTGTCACTATAAATGTAGAGATTCCAATGAGCTGGCTTGCGCGCTCTCTCTCATACACACACAACTATGTTACAAAAGCTCACAAGATTATCATAGCTCTAAAACTTGGAAATAACCAAAGTAAATTGGGTCAAAATAGACTCAAATACAATAGTCGGGTCAGAATTATCAAACCCGGACCCCACGAAAAGGCGAGAAAACATCATCATTTGCCCATTAATCGGGTCATGTGGGTGTCAACAAATAATAAGCATAATCACATCATAACAATACAAACCAACAAATGACTCCAATGGATTTTTTACCCAATCCCATGTCACTCATAGTTGCCACTGCAGCTATAATTCTGGTAATATGTTCAACCAAGTTTGTTGCAGGAAAATTGCTGGAGAAGAGAAAGAGAAATCCTCCGATCGCCGGCACGGTCTTTAATCAGCTAGTGAACTTCCACAGGCTCCATGATTACTTTGCTGACCTTGCAACCAAACACAGGACATACAGGTTGCTTGACCTTTTCAGGAGTCAGATTCACACTTCTGACCCTGCAAATGTTGAGTATATCCTCAAGACCAACTTTGCAAACTATGGCAAGGTAATATTGTCTTATTAATTCAGTGCAATTTTGTATGTTTTTCTAATTCATGATTGTGTGAATCTCTGTTTGGTTGCCAAGAAATTGTAAGAGAGAAAAAGAAGACTCAAAAGATTCCCTGTTCTCATTTCTTATGTTTTTTGACAATTTGATGGGGTAAAAGCTTTTTGGGTTCTTGATTTTACTGTACCTGTTCAAGTTCTGAGTGCTATAATAACAAACGAAAGCCCTGTTTGGAATTGTTTTTGTTTTTGTTCTTTTTTTCTTTTCATTTTCATGTTTTTTTGGTGGTCTTTGGAAACAAAAACATTGACAAATTTAAAAGCCATTGTGTTCATTTTGTATTAGACCATAAGAACTTTTTGGTGTTTCCTAAAAAATAGAGATGGTTTTCATAAAACTTCCCAAAGACAGTTTTAGGAAATAGATTTTAAAACAATTTCTGTGTCATTCGAAAAATGAAAAAGAAAACAGAAAACAGAAAACAGAAAACAGAAAACAGAAAACAGAAAACAGTGTTTTGGTTCTGTTTTCGATTTCTTTGATTTTGTTTTTTGTGTTAATGGAAGCAAAACAACGTCATTTTCAAATTGTGCGAAAACAAATTCAAAAGTTCGGGAAAAAAAAAAAATATATCCGAAATCTGTTTTTGGAAAATGAAAAACATAATCAAACAAAACATGCATGGCATTGAACCTTGGAGTTTTATATTATCCCCAAGAAAGTATGAGCAAATTAAATGACTTAATTGACCCTCAAGAAACTTTCAACTCTTCTTCTGAGTTCTTGTAAAAAATGGTTATACTTGCAGGGATGGTACCACCAGAGTGTCTTGACAGATCTTCTAGGCGATGGAATCTTCACCGTTGATGGAGACAAGTGGCGGCTTCAGAGGAAACTATCAAGCAATGTCTTCTCCACCAAGACGCTCAGAGAGTTCAGCACTGATGTCTTTAGAAGTAATGCATCAAAACTTGCTCAAATAGTGTCAGAAGCTGCAACCTCTAATCAACCGATCGAGGTTCAAGTAAGACTCCAACTAGGCCTGCTGAGGGATCGGATTTAATCCGAATCCAATATGTTAATGAATATCTGATCCAATTATCTGATGAGATCCAATCTGATCCGATTTGATTTTCATACTTAAATTTTTATATGTATAAATAGAACTATTATATTTAAAAAATAATTGGCAACTACTAAAATAAAAATAAAAATTATGAGTAGGGTTGCAACATGAACCAAACTACTTGAGGTCGACTTGTGTTCGACTCGTTAAAATCTTATTCAAGATCGATTATTATGTAAGGAATTCAATTTTGAACACTTTTAAAGCTCGTTAAGTTTTCAAGCTAAGATTGAACAGTTTTCTACTCGGCTTAATAAGCAAATGTGCACTACAAAAAATCAAGTTACTTGAACTCAATTCGTATTTGGCTTTTTAAAACTCATTTGAGATTGACTCACTATAGAAACAAGTCAAACTTGAACACGTTTTAAAGCTTATTAAATTTTCAAACTAAGCTAGAACAACCTACTATTCAGCTTGATTCGGCTTGCAACCCTTAAGAAAGTTAAATTTGAATTAAAATATATTAAAATAAATCGAGTCCGGTTTGATTTCCGTCTTAAAAATATGGATTTGGATTTGGATGATCTCTTATTGGATATTCATGATCGATTTGGATTTGTATTCGGATTTTTTTATAATTGGGTCGGATTTGGATTTAGCAGATACGGTCTGAATTCAATCCGTTGATAGGCCTAACTCAAACAATTCAAGCATGGCTAGGTAGGCCATTCCATTTTACATAGCAAAAGACTAATACATAGAATTCACTTTTCACAGGACTTGTTCATGAAATCATCGTTGGACTCGGTATTTAAGGTCATTCTAGGAGTGGACCTAGACAGCGTGCTCGGAACAAATGAAGAAGGAACTCGATTTGCCGCTGCTTTTGACGAAGCGAGCGTAACAACTCTGTATCGATATTTCGACATTTCCTGGAAGATCAAACGGTTTCTGAACATAGGATCAGAAGCAAAATTGTCTGATAATGTTAAATTAATCGACAGGTTCGTATATAAACTAATTAAAACCAAGACAGAGCAAGTCAGCAGGCCTCAGGACAATTCTACAGTGAGTTCTATAAGTCTATTTTAATTTTAATTTTTTTTTTTTTTTGAATAGAGTGCAATTATAATTAACATACATTGTGGATACACACATGAATGGCAAATGAAGAATAGTGACATCTTGTCGAGATTTTTGGAATTGAATGAGAGCGATCCGAAGTACTTGAAAGACATAATTTTGAGCTTCATAATAGCTGGGAAGGATACAACCGCAAGCACTCTTTCGTGGTTCCTCTACATGATGTGCAAGTACCCAGTCGTACAGTCAAAAATTGCTCGGGAAGTGTGGGAAGCGACGAAACTTGGAGTGGAATCGAGCTTTGGTGAACTTGTAGCCAGTGTCAATGAAGAGGCACTTGACAAGATGCAGTATCTTCATGCTGTTCTGACCGAGACTTTAAGACTTTATCCTGCAATTCCAGTGGTAAGATATGTTGCAAATACAGTAGGAAATACAATAATAATAATAATTAACCAAAGATAACAAAATTAAGTATTAACATAGAAAGTTCAGAATAGCCTATAAAGTGGTCGAGACACGCGAAAACTAAGTTTGCTTCTGTGCAACAGAGCTTAAGTCACAAACTGTGTTGCCCAAAACATATAAAATATATTTCAGATACAAACATACATACATTCTTGTAAGTCATTAAATGATGTGTTATTCATATTTATGCTCGTTTTTTTTAAGCGGGTTTTTTGGGGGTATGACACAGGAGGGGAGGCTTTGTTTTTCGGATGATACATTGCCAGATGGATTCTGTGTGAGGAAAGGGGATTTGGTGTCATTCCAACCTTATGCAATGGGGAGGTTGAAATGGATATGGGGTGATGATGCAGAGGATTTCCGCCCTGAGAGATGGCTTGATGAAAATGGCGTTTTCCGGCAAGAAAGCCCTTTCAAGTTCACAGCCTTTCTGGTGAGAAAGAAAATCTTGATCATATATATATGTTGTTCAATTTGGGCAAATTTCAAATATAAGAGACAAGCAAAGCATATTTAAACAGACACAAATACTCAAATGAATAAGCTTTCAATATTTACTTGGGGTTTGGTACATGGATTTATCTACTTAAGTTTGCTTGGTGTAAACTCACTTTGGCAATCATATTATTTTGTTAAGACTCTGTTTGAATCAATGATTTAAGGTGATATTTGAGAAGGGAAAGGAAAAAAGAACTAAAAAGTGAAAAAAATTTAGCTTCTATTTCATTTACTTTTCCATTCTCTTTTTCTTTCTTAGTAGAAATTCCTCAAATTCTTGAATCAAACACAGTTTCAAACTTTGACCCATATTCTATTTGGTGTTCTTGTCTTTTTGGCACTTTCACTTTGGATCAAATTATGACTTAAGGGATAATAACTAGCGCATGAGGTGTCCCATTGCAGGGTTTGATACCCTGGTCGAGTTTTACTAGTTACTATTATGTGACATAATTTTCCTTTTCTAAAACTCTTATGCTGTGTTTGGTTGGGGGATTTGAGGAGTGATTTGGAAAGGAAAATGGAAAAGGTAGGTGAAATGTGAATAAAACATACTTATATTTCACCTAGTTTCACACACCTTTTCCCTTTCCTTCTCCAAATCCCTCTCCAAATCCCCCAACCAAACACAGCGTTACTGATTATAAAAAAGGGATCAAATTACCCCGTCCTTGTCAGCCTACTTGTTCATCTAATGACACCATATCATATAAATTTATTTAATTTAATCTTCAATAAGTGATACTCACATACTGCTTCAAAATAAATTTGTTTCTTATTCTATTATTTATTTTAATAACACTACTTATCCATCTCAACATCCTAACTTCGGTGACACTCATTTTCTAAACACGTAATTGCTCAATAATTTAACATTTTTATGTCATAGTTTAATGTAACTAGCCTTTCAAACAGATACTGAGTATCAAACATTTTTGTTTTTAATGCACAGTCAGTCTGAAATGTTGAGTCAGAATGCTTAACTCAAACCATTGTTGTTTTTGTTTTGGTATGTATGCAGGCTGGACCAAGAATTTGTCTGGGAAGAGAGTTTGCTTATAGGCAGATGAAGATTTTCTTAGCAGTACTGATTGGAAGCTATGAATTCAAGCTCAGTGATGACCACAAAGCTGTCAATTACAGGATCATGCTTACTCTGCACATTGATGGGGGACTCCACCTTCAAGCCTCCCACAGATTAAGGCACACATAGGCCATGTTTGTTTGGTGTACTAAATTATATATGACTAGTATTTTAGAACTGTTTGGGCTTGTTTGATTAGTAAGATTAATAGTGAGGAGATTAACAATTCATGTGATTAGTGTAGGATTGGTTATTCAGCTAAATTAGTAGGATAAATAATTTCCTCTATTTCACATTTTTTTTTTGTTTGCAATAGCTATGTAAATATATAGTTCCAATTATATTTATGTTTTGCATTATTAGTTGTGCCAATTTTGTTGGATAGAATGTCTATTAAAATCTAATCAGAATAACAAAAGTTGCAATAAAAGAATGGAATGGGAGTCTCATAGCTTAATAACCCCAATCATATGCTATAATCTGCCCAATCAAACATGTCCTTAGCATTGGGGTTATCAATTTTTTTAAATTGTGTATCATGTTTGAATTGATCTAGGATTATGAAGAAAGATTATTAGATTTGTAATTTAACCAATCAGTTCAGAACTCTCCTTAGTTCAGGATTCAATAGACTCCTATATGGGGGATAGTGTGTCAGTGGACGGTTAGTCTAGACTCCAATTTTCTTAATTACACATGGAATTATGTATGTTGTTAATTATTAATCCAATCCCAAGGTTGTGTCCCCTCAAACAAAAAGTCCTATGAGTAATGTTATATACAAATAAATTCCTCATCAGATTTTCTTGTCACTAGATATTAAAATATTGGTGTTTACATTAATAAATATACATGAGATTCATGTCTTTGTGTTCAACAATAAGAAAATCAAAGTAAAAATCTGTTTATGTATATCATTTTTCAAGTCTTATTTTATGTTGCATATTGTATATGTATAAGAGAATAGTTTTTGTACAGTCCACATATCTGGACAGCACTTGGTAATTTGCTTACTGTGGGTCCACTCCGAGCTCATCTTGATAATTCAAACCACATCTTGTAAAGTTTGTCGAGTAGATTATTTATACAAAAAATTAAATTAATTGGACATCAGTAAATATACATTTTAATGACATTTTCTTGTGAAAAAATAAACAACATGCATTATTTTCATAATTGACCATTTATTTTTGGAAGTAAAGAGTAGCACAAAAATAAAATAATATTTAGTAGTTTCAGAATATCGACTCAGCACGCTATTACGATGATTCCCAAACCAGTAAAAAGCCCTCCTCTCTCCCTTAGGAGACAAGCATTGGACAGTGACGCCATGTTAACAGTTTTGATGATTCATTTTGATAATTTTTTAAGTCGTGCGTGTAGATTATTTATAAAAATATTAAATTAATCTAAATAATTATAATCATATTATTTCATTATATTTGTTTTTAAAGAAATGAACATTATACTTTTAAAATTATATTGTCGTTTATTTTTTGAAAAATAAACATGATTAAATATGTGATTATGATTATCCAATAGATCCAAAAAATTTTGTATTTCATTTTATGGATAATTCACACACATGTGACAAAAAATTGATTAGAATGAATGATCAAAATTGACAACATGGCACCAAAAAATAGCTCGATTGCATTGTCCCATGCTTCTCTTTCCAACCAAATCAATAGTTATGAGATGAGTGGAGCTGATTTAGTTCCACCTTAATCAGTTAAACCGGAAACAAAATCGGTTCCAACAATAAAGCATGTGCACATAGAATAATTTGTCCAAGACGTGTGAGATTACTTTAATCATAGTGAAACCTAAAAACAAAAAGAAAGATAACAATATCTTTTTTATTTTTTATTTTTTATGGTGGAACTACACATATTGATGCCACTTTGATTGTGATATTTGGTTAAGGATATATTATTGAGGAATGATTAGATGAAAAATTATTATTTGGAAAGTAACACTGCCTCACTTACCAAAAAAAAAAAATCTAAACAAAAAAAAAACATAATAAAACAAAAAAACAAAATACTGGCCGCCATCCAATTTTTATTTATTTTTATTTTTATTTTCGCTTGATAACAAAAGTGAAGCTATTTTCTTCCTCTTTATCGACGGTCGTTTGTAAATTTTTTTGTATCCTGTTTTCATTACAATCATAATCGTAAAATATAATGAGAATCTTAAAATTTGATTGTGCGTTTGAAAGGGCACTAAGACATGAGTTTATATTCATAGGAGTTAATTATACAAAGATTTTTTAAACTATTAGTGAATATAATTTTACTTTTCTTATCTATGTACCTGTATATACTAATCCTCATAATTATAAAAATTGTACATTTACCCTCCTTTTTAAGATAGTTTGGAAGAGGCGAAATGATATATTTTTATAGATAAATAAATCAATATATATAAGTTCATAGATGAGGAAAGTAAATTAATATTTGCTAATTGTTAAGGGTCATGGTGTAATTAACCCTATTTATAGCAAGATAATAACTTCCTTGTCCTATTTCATTGACCATAGTGCCTAATTTGAATTAATTTGTAAGGAAAATATTGATTTAATTTGAATTAATGATCCAAAAGATTCAGCCAATCTAGGTAAAATATTTAATTTTACTTTGAAGTTTGGTCAAATCGAGAAAAAAAAGAAAAAAGAAAAAGAAAAAGCTATGAACATACAAAATGCTATGAATAATTTCTCCATAATAACTAACTAAGAATAAATGCTTGCAATTTAATGAGGCTGTATTAATGGGGTTTTCTATATATAAAGAATAATATTATATGTACAAATTAGTATTTTAGTTAGTGTACTAACAGATAATGTGGTATAATTTTAGAGGCTTCGGGTATTTGTAATTTATATAATGGGTGGAGTCAGTAATAATATCATAACATATGTTGGTATATTACTGGGTATATCAATTGGTATATGTAACAAGTAATGCTAGAGATCCCAAATATTCTACTAAAAGTTTTACAAAGGCTCCGTTTGGCAAGGAGGTTTGGGGCTATTTTAGCCACAAAAGACAAAATAGGTTATTTTAGTCACAACAAACAAAACATCATATCCAACCTATAATCATTACTCTTTTCTCACAAAAAAAGTCAAAAAGTCTTTTCTAAACCAAGCTTTTTAGCTGAGGCTAAAATAGCCAAAAAAACAAAAAAGTCAAAAAGCCAACCCATTTCCCAAACGGAGGCTAAATGTCTCACATGGGTGTGGGACCCACACCCCACACCCATGTGAAACATTTGGTAAAACTTTTGGTAGTCCCACACCATGTGAGACATTTAGTAAAACTTTTAGTAGAATTTTTAAAACTTCTAGCATTTTTGATATGTAACACCGATATATAAATGTTGTATTAAATACACTGTATTTAATTTGGATATGTCAAAAGTAGTAACCACTTAACAAAAAATGCTATCTAGCGTTTATTAGGACATTATTTAATATTGAGATTAAATTGAAATGTGTTTTGAAAATAATTAAAAAAGAGTAAAAATATTTTGAAATTAATGAAAAATATTTTATATTTTTCTTAATATTTTTAACTTCAAGAGCACTTATTAACAAGATCATAATAATAAAATAAAAAACAGAAAAGAAAAGAGAACAACACAAACACTTTTCATATATTTCAAATTCTTTTTTAACATCTCTACCTATTTCAAAAACACTTTTCAAGCCATTCCCAATACTAAAAGAGATCTTATGAACACTCGTTAACATTTGTATAAAAATTAGTTTTTTTTTAATTTTTTGATTTGAACTTGACAGTGTAAGTTTACCAAATTAACATAAGTACTCATTTTATAAAATTTCCAAGAAAAAGTAAAAATTTTCTATTGCATTATTCATCAAAAAAATGAAATAGAAACTTTCGACCACAAGTATCCAACCCCTTACACATCTTTATGCCTTGCTTAAGTGAAGACTTGGGAATTTTATTAACTTTAAAGCTTTAGTGCTTTCTTGTGGCACAACTTTAGGACTTTAGCACATAAATAAGACAATAGAGCTCAAACAATGGGCATGTCCAAAAGCCAAATGCAAAAGTGAGGCACTTAATGGACCAATATTTTGAAGTTACTGCTCTTTTGGATGCCAAAAGGGATCAAAGTGGAGGCCAATAGAAGAAATTAAAGGCACCCCTCGTGATTTAGTAATTTTGATTGTCACATTGGAGCCGTATACTACTCCCTTTTCAAGTCTGTGAAGTTTCTTGTAACCTACAACGGTCCCCCTCGCAATCATATTCCCGTCGATGTAAATTTCATGTTGTTTGATTCGTTGACCGAGTCCGATTGCCTCCTGAATCCTGACCACATTGAATCTCAACTTTTCATCTGTTGACCTAAATTCAACCCAATAATCTTTTTCTTGATCACTGGGAGCCCAATAGGTCCATAAATGGTCACTATCTAGAACATTTTCAGGCCCAAAACCCCCATCCTTACCTCCTCTTTGGCTACTTGCTTTTGTAGAACATTTCTCAGCCAAATTTGTTGAAAAAATGGTGTCAATTGCACTTCTAAACTCTTTCAATCGTTGCACATCGTTCTCGGATAATAGACCGGTCGTATTAGGCGGCACATTGAGTAGTAACAAGCAGTTTCGTCCGACCGAGTTGTAATAGATCTCTAGCAATTGGCTCAGTTTCTTTGGTTCTTGTGATTTATGCCAGAACCACCCAGTTCGGATCGAAACATCGCACTCTGCCGGTAGCCAATCGGTTCCTTTCGGATCACCAGTGTTGAGATAACTGCACATTATTATTAACAAATATACTTTAGGTAAATACACCAGCTTGATGTATGCATTATGCTAAACAATCTTGATGAATTGAAAAAAAAAAAATGGTGACAAGTTAGTGGGCCCTATGTTGTCTAGGATTCACTAATCGTGATCCTTAATTTTTTAAGGAAAAATTATCATTTAGGAAGAGTTTTGAAAAATTATTACACATTAATAAAAAAATTATACTGTTAAATATTAATATTTATAATATTCATAACTTTTTTTCGTATATATTTTTCTCACAACCACTAAATTCAATATCCTAAGACCTATCTTTAAACTTGAAAAAATAGTGCACCTTTTAGCCAAATCTTTTTGGGTAAATTACAAATACATTTCTTGAGGTTTGCTTAAAATATGAATTACCCCCTGTAACTTGGAAAATTACAAATAACTCCATGTCAGAATTTTTTATTTAACAGAATTAATTAAAAAAGTAAAATGTCTAACTGTTCACCTATACAATAATAAAATTATCTGAATTATTAATTGAAATAAAATTTTAACATTATTAAAAACTGTTGATTAACTTGATGATTTATTAATAAAAGGACCTATTTGTTATGAAATTATAAACTTTAGAAAGTATAATGTAATTTCTAAAATTATAAAGAGTAATTTATAATTTAAATAAACCTGAAAAAGTGTGTTTGTAATTTACCCAATCTTTTTTCTGGTTTTACCACAAAAAAATTGCTTTTGAGTTTTGGCAGTTGAGAAGCATGAAGTTGCTGATGATGATTGAAAGAGTTTGGAAATCTTTATAAAATTATAAATCATTTTAAAAATAAAAAATAAAAAATAAAAAATAAAAATTATTGTGAAGCATAAAAAAAAGAAAAAGAAAAAAAAAAAAAAGAAGTGCTTTTGAAATTTTCAATATTTATTTTTACTTACTTAACAATGCTTGCATTTCCGATTGAGAGTGAGGTACGGTTAATAGTGGACCAGCATGTCTTCCCGGCAAACCCTTTTTCATCTCCGACCCATCTCACGTCCGGTCCGGCATCGGAAAAAATGTTGATTGTGCTCTGCAATTCCTTCACCATTCCGAACCAATCGCTAAAATAATAGGTCATGTTTGTCGCATTCGCACCCTTCGCTCCGTCGAACCATATCTCTCTAACACTTCCATAACTATTAAAAAAAAAAAAAAAAAAACCATCTAATAATAAGATCATTAATTCCAAATCCTTATTATAGCTATTTAAATTGTTTGGTATGTGTTATTTTAACACATTATTCTATTTAAATCACAATTATCTTATTTGAATCATATCACTTCTTTATTATATCATTTCAAACCCAACATATATTTTATATTTTTTTTATAAAAATTTAACACTTTCCAAACAATTCCTAATTCTGTTTTACAGTTGGATTTTTGTCATTCTAACACTGACACAACCCAATGGACTGTTCGAATGAAATGACGTGTATTGGTCAGTTTTCGGTAGGTATTGGGTAGTTTTCCATTTGTGTCGGTTTTTTATCTAATTCATGATCATGAGCCAATATGACTGACTTCCGAATCCCAATACAATCAATTCGGTTGCTGTAAATTTTTTTTTATACCGTTGATGATTTAAAAAAATTTATGAGACATACAGACATGTGATGTGATTAGTAATTCATATGATATAAAAATAAATTAACATATCACTCTATTTATTTTTTTATGTATTTTTTTTTATAAAAAATTAAAATAATTTATTCCAAAAGCTTAATTTAAAATCATGCACTTACTTGTTGAGTAGCTCTTGTAATTGGGCCAAATAGTACTCATTGTACTCCACATTATTGCCATACCTCCGGTCATGCCGATCCCACGGTGACAGATACAAGCCGATATCGACGCCGCGAGATTTTGCGGCGTCGACTAGAGCTTGAACAACGTCGCCATGACCGTCTTTCCATGGACTTCCAATGACAGAATGGTCAGTGTACTTGGAAGGCCACAAGCAAAAACCATCATGGTGTTTTGCAGTGAGAATCATGAGAGAGATTCCGGCTTGGACCGCGGTGTCGACCCATTGATCGGCGTTGAGGCCGGTCGGGTTGAAAATGGCCGGGTTTTCTTTCCCGGTTCCCCATTCGGAGTTGGTGAAGGTATTGACTCCGAAGTGGAGGAACATGATGATCTCTCTTTGTTGCCATTTGAGTTGGGAATAGGATGGGAGAGGAAGGATTGGCAATGGTGGTGTTGTTAGCCATGAAAATGTGAATTGGAATAGTGATGATAATAGTACAGTCACACACAACAAAGAATGAGGAAGCTTCATCATAATGGCCCCTCTCTCTCTCTCTCCTCTTTCTATCTTTCCTCTTTCTTGCTCAGCTTATAAAGGAAAGGTGGAGATGGGTTTACAACAAGATAAAGACTAGCTTAGCCATAATGGTCCTTTCTGTCTCTCCTCTCTCTTTGGTAGGCTAATAAGATTTCGTTTGGCGGTGGGCTGGTTTTTTTAATTTTTTAATTATTTTAATTTGAGGTTAAAAAGTCTGGTTGGAAATAGATTTTTTGACTTTTTTAATTTTAATGAGAGAAAAAATAAAATAATTATGGTTTAGATATGATATTTTATCTTATTGAGTTAAAAAATATATTTTATCTTTTTGTAACTATTTTAGTTAAAAAATCCAAAAACCCTCGTACGCCAAACAAAGGATAAAATAGAGGAGATGGGTTCACACTAAGGGATCTCCAACGGTGCATTACTTTTTTTATTAAATTTGAGTAAAAACTTTCTTTGATATCGCTTACTCCAATGAAGAGATTTGACTTTTCATCAAATCACCGGCCGACCGGGTGGTCGATCGACCAATGTAAATTTTTTACCAATTGAGAGGTCATCTGGGGGGTCGACCGCCCACTGTAAAATTTTCATAAAATTTTGCCTTGAGGTGGTCATCTGGGAGGACATCCAGAAAAACATCTAAGGGACATTCACACTACAAGAAAAAGCACAAACGGCGACCAAAATTTGAAATTTCGTCGCTAAAAGTGCATGAAACGGCGACTAAATTTGAATTTGTCGCCGAAGAGCAGGTTTTTAGCGACTAAACTCTTTTAGTCGCCGAAGAGCAGGTTTTTAGCGACTAAAATGAAGTTTTGTCGCCTAATGTAGGGTTTTCAGCGACTAAAGTTTATTTAGTAGCCAAAAGTCACGGATTTTGGCGACTAAAAAATGATTTAGTCGCCGAAAATAGGTGTTTTACCGACAAACAAACTTTTTGTAGCTAAAAGTGAACAATTTGGCGACTAAAACCGAGTTTAGTCGGCAAAAGTAGACTTTTTGGCGACAGAAAATAAGTTTTGTCGCCCGAAGTACTTGTTCTGGGCGGAAATGAAGGTTTTCAGCGACAAACTAGCATTTAGTAGCCAAAAAAGCATAGAAATGGCGACTAAAATTCAGTTTTAGTCGCCAAAAGTACTCTCAAATTTTTTTTTAATAAATACTTTATTTTTTACATTAAATACATTAAAATAAAAGTAATTATTTATATATATAGTTTGTACTAAAACCGGCACATTTAGTATATAAATAATATATGTCGCAATAATTTTCGCGTGAGGATGGAGTGGCATAGTGGGGGAGAGAGTGTTGCAAAAAGTTGACAAAGTTGGGAAGTTAGTGATCACATGTTCGAAACTTGGCCGCAGCGCGGGGGCAAATTTTTTTTTTCTGAAATGACTTTCAGCGACTAAAGTCATTAGTCGCCAAAGGTGTAAATAATAAAATAAAAAATTAATATTGGCGACGAACACTTTAGTCGGCAAAGGTATAATTCCCAAAACAGAAATTGACTATTGGCGACAACATTTTTAGTCGCTGAAGAGCTTCCTATTGGCGACCAACAGTTTTTTAGTCGCCAAATCCATCCGCGACCATATATTGGCGACAACGTTGGCGACTAAAGTTTTTAGTCGGGAAAAGTGAATTTTCGAGATTTGGCGACGAAAATAGGACCTTTGGCGACTAAAAATTTAGTCGCCAAAGGTGTTTTTTCTTGTAGTGTCAATAGTGAAACTACAACAGTAATGAATAGTGATTTAATGAAAGACATAAACAATCCTCAGTTTGGTGAAATATTTTTAATATTCTCAATTTGATATCTATTTGATGAAACTATTGGAGTACAAAAAAAATTACTTTTTCACCAAATTTAAATTTGGTGTAGTGTTGGAGATAGCTTAAGATCAGTAATATTACATTCTTAGAACTTTTATTTAAAAATATTAAAGTATAGTCAAGATTCATTTTATATACTGTATAAACTTTACAATACATAGAATTCAAGTCTTATTTTGCAAATGTAGCTTTTTCTTTTCTTATTTTTTATTGGGTGAATTACATCTCAATGAGACATTTCTTTTTATTTATTATTTATTTATTATTTTATTATTTTTTTTTTAGAAACATAGAGGGATAACATTTCACTCGCATCCTATCAAAAAAATCACTTCATGCTTTGGTAATTTTTTTCTGTCCCATTGTATTGCAGTTTTCCTTCCTTATTACCTTTTCTTGGGAAAATAAAAAAATGCTCTTATTAGAAATATGAAAAGATTATTTTTAAACTTTCAAAAAATAATTTTACACAAAAATAAAAGGGCTGGGTTCTTCTAGTCTACTGGAGTGTGTCGTCTAATTTGTACGGCTTATCATGCGGTTCTGTTTCGATAATGTTAACTGTTTATTTTGTAAAACTCTATGTACATATTATTCACACATAAAAATTAGGTCAATCCGATAGTCATAACACGTTCAATTTATCACGTTTCTCACAAAAATAAAAAAACAATAAAATAGATGGTCTATTTTAAAAAAATTCATCTATATAAATGTAATAAATTGAATAGGTAACAATTATTAAATCAACTTAATTTTTTGTGTGCGCATGATATACACTTAAGACTACAAAATGAACGGTTTAAATTGTCGAAATGAAACCCATGGTGAGCTTGAACAACACCCTCCAATCCAAGATCTGGACTAAAGGGAAGCCAAACCTAAAATAAAAAGATAAAATTACTATTAAGTTAGGTTTTAAAAAATAATTATAAATAAGTAATAAATTTTACAGATATTACTAATTAAAATAATAAATTTTTTCATGAATTTATAATAACTTTTTTCTGTTACCACTTAAGGGCAGTTTCTGAAATAAAAATGATGGGAGCTTTTAAATTTTGTATTCTTTGTTTTAAAAAACAAACAATAAACAACTTAATTATTATATCACTTAACCTGTCTTCTGAGTCTCATTAAGAATATCTTTAAAAATTCTTACCTTTGAAATTCTCAATTTTTCTAAAAATCTAAACAAGATAAAATCTCATTTTATTATTGTCAACTTTAAGCAACTACTAAAAAACAAAATGAAAACACAAGTATTAATTTAGAAGGGATGGGATGAGAGAGAAATGTGGGGGAACTAATTTAGAAGACAGGTGGAATAATGGAGGATAGAATTAAAAAAAGTGGTGGAAGATTCTTTGGATGGAGTTGAGCCAAACAGAGGAAAAGGGGTGCTGAGAAATCTGTGTTGGAATTTTGTTTGATTCCTTTTTGTAGATTTATGTGAAGTGTAGAGTGTAATTATTGTCACGGTCTTGTGAATTACAATCATTCACGGGTTTGGTTTGGTTTTACCATTCCTTTCACTCTCATCACAATCAGCGCAGCTGTAAGAATGAACAACAATAAAGTGGACAGGTTTGGCTTTCCCTTTCCAAAGATTTTAAAATGGAAAATGTTTGAGACGTTAATTATTTTTTTATAATTTTATTTATAATGATGTAAAATGATTAGTGTTAATTTTTTATTTGTCATATAGAAGTTCTACTTTTTTATCACATTATTATAAATGTATTTAAAAATCTAAAATGTAAAGATTTTTCTTTTAGAATTATTCACTTATCATTTATCTAGATGAGAGAGAGAGAGAGGTGATGAGTTGTGCCAATTCACTGGGCTAAAAAATTAGGAAAATTATTTCCATTAGCTTTGTTTTAAGGATTATTTATACAAAGACCCTTTCTAGACCGGATGGGGGGTCATTGCCGCGATCTACTCACTGCTGTGTCTGCCGTGCTATTTGAATGGAACCGTTTTACATTTTTTTCATTTTTTTATTTTATTTTAAAGATTTACATTAATTCTTGTGACCAATTAATATATATTAGCTGGTATGTTAAAAATACAAGGGGGTGATGTAGAGTTTGTAACTCAATATAGTTCATATTAGGACAATAATGAATGACTAATATAAACTACGCAATTTTGACTATTTTTAAAGCTGACAATTCAAATAATCTTCAAATAGACTTAATTAGTAAAAAGTAATAATAAAGTAACAACACCCATTATTTTTATATAATTTTATATTTTTTGGAGAATAATTTTTAAAATTTTTAAAATATCTTCGTTAGCGCTTATTTTTGTCAAATTAAATTATATTTTTTTCTTAAAAGATTAATTTTGAAATTAAAATCAAACAAACTATACATGTTATATTAGGGGAAGAATAAATAACTAAACTACGTCATTTTGACTAATTTTAAAACAGACAATTCAAATAATTTTCAAATAGACTCAATTAGTAAAAAAAAAAATAATAATAAAGTAACAACACTCATTATTTTTATATAATTTTATATTTTTTGAAGGTATTTTCTAAAATTTTAAAAATATCTTTTTAGTGTTTATTTTTGTCAAATGACAGGCACAGCGGTGAGTGGGTCACCGCAATGACCTCTCATCCTTCTATACCACTTTTGACGGATGATATAACATAATTTTAGAGGTTTTGGGTCTTTATAATTTGTATAATGGGTGTGGTCATAATTTTAAAATGATAATGTCATAACATATATTAGTACACTAATTGGTATCAATTAGTGCGTGTAGCACCGCCATTTCCATAATTAAGGGGGTCAATATGTATGAATTTGTAGATGAGAGGGGTAAAGTGATATTTGGTAATAGTTAAGGGATCTTAGTATAATTAACCCTTGTTTTAACCTAGAACTTAGCTTCTCTTCAGTGTAAGTGTTCATTTGGAAAGTGACCCTTTTAATTGTTTTTTAGTTTTTTGGTTAAAATATGAGGTGAAAGTATAAAACGTGTTTTGAGAGTTGTAAATGGTGAATTTGTCTCCATACAAGATTAGCGAGATTATGCATCTTATCCTATACTGGCAAGAGAAATTAAGGTCAGGAATTACTCTTGACCTAGTTAGGTTGGGAGGACCATTCAACGATCAAGTTAGCTCTTTGGTCGGACATTATTATGGAAGGAAAATAGAGTAGAAATATCGTTAATGGTTATTTTTGGCTACCTCTGTCTGTCCTTACTTGTTTGTTGGATTCTCTCTTTATAGTTGATTAGCACACCATTGTGACTCATCGATCTCCTTTTGATCAAACGATCAGTTTTGTCAAGGATCACTCTAGTAGTGGTCAACTTGATTGTCAGATGGCTCTTTGTCAGATTATTTGGCCAAGTTATAGTCAAAGATGATCGTTGGATTTTAGTTGATCGGATGATCACTCTTCTGTCAAAGATCCTTTTAATAATGGCCAACTTGTTTCAGCCTCTTGCTGTTGGATTTACACTGATCGGAATGTTAATATTTTGTCAGAGATTAGTCTGAACCAGATTCGATTTCTCCTGATATGCTATGGATCTGGTCAACCTTTTATTTACTTTGGGTTGTGTTAGCTTGGGAGTAGATCTTTATTAGGTTGGGCTTGAATTTGTACCTCCCACAAGAGTGACTTTTTTGACTTCTTATGAAGAAAAAAAAAAAAAAAAAAAAGGAAAAAATTAGGGAGAATAGGAAAGAATCATTAAATTTTTTGTATGATATGTTGTTGGCCCATTGTGGGCCCAACACTGGTGCATCGTTTATTTGGTAAAGCCTGTTGATATGACTATTTTTAAAAAAAATTAAGTTGATCGGATATTAATAGTTACGTGATCGGATTATAAATAATATAAAAAATTGACTACAAATAAGATTTTAAAAATAAAATTCTATTATTTTGCATGAATTTATTGTGCAATATTAAGTGCTACCGATATCAATTAATTTGATTTGTTGAATGAATAATCTTCTCTATAAACCCTACATGATGAACGATTTGAATTGTTAACATGAGTCCGAAGTGGTCCCATAGTAAGAAAATTGTACTATTCATTGTCCAACCCAATTATTTAGACTAGAAAGAAACCTAATGACACGTTGTTTACAAGTAATACTATAGTACAAACTTCTTAAAATTGATGTACTATATACAACTGGATTAAAAAAAGATTCTCATTCAACACGGGTGTTAATTATGATTTATATTGGTATTAATTATGATCATATGTATAAGATGGAAGGACCCATCATAAAAGATATAATTACGCTCAAATTGCTATATTTTTGTTTTATGTGGTTAGTTTGGTCGTCACTTATTGGAGCCGAAATGATGTTTAAGACAAAAATGAGTTGAAATGGAGTGTTTGTTTGGTACACAAATTTTTTTTTTTTGGAAAGTATATACGCTAGCATTTCGAGATCAATTATTGGAAGGAAATTTGTTGCAATCATAATTATTGAAAGGGAATGGACGCCAAGAAGAGAATGGTGGAACGGGAAAATGTTAGGAATCTCTAATATTTTATTAATATTTTTATCAAATGTCTCATGTGTGTGTGAGAGTTACACTATGTGAATCTCATGTGGTATTGTAGCTTGACATTTGTTGCTTGACATTTGTACCAACATTTGTACCAAAATTTTTTTCTAACAATTTGTAGCTTGACATTTGTTGCTTAAAATTTTCTAAACACTTGTGATGCCTTTGTTTCTTTTTATTTGCCTTCACATGTTTGATGCAATTGATTCATACTCATTTGAAAAAGATGGTATTGTAAATATAAAAAAAAAAAATTAGGAGAAATTAAAATATAAAAAAAAAAAACGTAGGATTTGACTGTTATAATAAAATAAATATTAATTTTTTAATTTTATCAATTTAAATCTTAAAATTTTTGATTTGTTATCAATCTGATTAATTGTCCTATTTTCATTAAGTAAAATCAATGAAAAAAATATTTTAGTCATTAAACTCAATCAAAATCAATATTTTAGACATTTTATGTATACTTACATTGTGTTTAATAACTAAAATATTATTATTTTTGTTAGTTTAATTAATGAAAATAGACAAATAGTTTAAATTTAAAACAAATCAAAAAATTAGAGTTTAAATTAACAAAATTAAAAATTCAGAATTTATTTTATTATAAGAGTTAAATCTTAATTATTTTTTTGATAATTATCCCCAAAATTTAAATGCTTTGATTTTTCAAAATGAACATTCCGAGTAATAGCCAAAAAAATACAGAGGGGAGGCACCAAATTTGGATAAATTTCATTCAATTTCGTAACATCTCCGAAATTTAATTGTTAAATTTAAGGGGTATTTATTCATAAATTTTTCTTCACTTACTTATATTTCATTTAGTCTAAATTATTTTGTTATGTTCCAATAAGTTCTATAGGTGACATAGTTACCAAAATACCCTTAAAAATAATTGAGTAAAATGTGTATTAATGTTCCATAATTTGAACATTCACATTGTTAATGTAAATATTCACACTCAAATTTATTTAATGTAAACATTATTATTATTATTATTGTTGTTGTTGTTGTTTATTTTATTTTATTTTATTTTTTTTAAGAGGCTTTACGCAATAAATAACTTGAAGAAACATACCATATAAATTAGATCCTACACTATTCCAATCCTAATAAACTCTTAAACCTATTTTAATTTGAAAAGTTACTTATCAAATCACCCACATGAGTGTATGATCCACACTCATGTCATGTGTGACCCAAATATATTTGAGTGTTTAATAGATTTTTTGATAAAAAATTTAGTGTCTCTAGCATTGTTGTTAAATTAGAGAAGATAACTTATTTATGACCAAAGTACAAATATTATAAAAATAGTATTGTTACATCTACTGTTATTTGGAATGTTTTAAATAAGTGTATTTTTTGACTTTTTATGAAATATGAGTTGGGTATGAGTTGGGTTTGAAGTGATGTGGTAGAGAGGTGATGTGACTTAGATAGGATGATGTGACATAAATAGGATAATGAGTTTTTAACTTTTTAACTTTTTTAAGAAATGACAAACCAAACCTGCTCTATTCAAATTGTCCGAATGAATATTTTACATGTAAGATATTCATTTTTATCTTGTCGGAATAAATACTTTACATGTAAAATATTCATTTAAGCAATTCAAACGGAGCAAAATTGGGTAGACGAAACATTACTCTTGTAAAAATCATTGTTGGGAGGCTCAAATCAAACACAACCCTACACAATCATGTGATTGTTTTGTAGTTTAGCACTAAACTAACATGATACTGTAGTAAACGTATATATTGTTTATTCTATTTAGTATATTAAAAAAAACAAATATAATTATTTTTTTAGAAATAATTAAAATAACTTAAATATATATTTTAAAAAATAAAATAATTAAAATAAATATATTTTAGAAAAAATTACATGCCAGTGAGTTTTCAAAAATTAATTATAGATTCATGAGAAAGTTTGCATTTTAATATTAATAAAATTTCTATCCGAAAATATTTTTCTAAACATACACTAAAATAATATTTTTCTTATATTTTAATAAATATATTTTAAAATATATTTATGATGTAAAAAATTTGATTCTTGATTGGGTGATTCCTAACACGATTTCTTTTGAAAAAATTCCAATTCAATGTATTTATTAAAAATAATCTATATATTATATAAGAAAAATGTGTTTTTTAGTGAGGAGTATTGTGTAGGGTTGCAAATGAACCGAACTATTCATGAACAAGTTTGGCTTAGCTCGGTTCGTTTAATAAACGAGTCAAACTCGAACTCGAATATCAGGCTCGTTTATAAACTCGGCTCCTTTATCTTTATTTAAATTATATAATAAATATATTATTTATATATTAAATAATATCTCCTCTATTTCACAGATGTCTTGTCCACGGCCTCCTTCCAAAGCCTTAGTCCCATCTAGTCAACCGTTTGTTCCTCCTCCATTGGAGTTAGTCACCAAATACCATCCTGCTGAATTGGTTAGCCCTTACCAAATTCTTGGTAACATTCCTAAACCTAGTTATATATCTGCTTTGGCTACTGATCCTTTTACTTCATATAGTCAAGCAGTTACTCCATACCATCCTAATCCTATTAAATCAGCCCGATCTGATTATGTTAAATCCACCACTTCTAATCTCTTTTTCAAAGAACCTAGTCACCAAAAGAGTCATACTGTTCATGATCTGGTTAAATCTTATTTCCCTCCTGGATGGCATTTTATTCCTCTCTATCCAGAAAAAACAATTACTTTCTATAAAGACATCCTGTTCAACCATCAGTCAATTGTGATTAAACCCATTTATGATCGCACTTACACAAGTAAAATTGTGTACCATTCACTCTATATTCACAACTTTGTTTCTCTGGTTGATTGGGGTTCTCCTTATCAACTACGAGATCTGCCTGGTCATTCAATTCAATACAGTTACTATAATTACATTGATGCTTGGTTCAAAATTCTCTTGTATCAAAATGAGTCAAATAATCACTCCTGGTTTCTCCAGTTTGATCAAAATTCAAATCTGAAATACCTACTTGGTTTCTACGATGGTGGACTCAGTATGGCGCCATCCCAAAAATCTTCCCATCCATAATTATGGATCAAGTCAACTATTTCTCCACTGTTTTCTCATTCACTCCACAGCAAAGGAAATTCACAAATTGCTTATTTTTATATCCAAATACAAAATCCCTTGGATATTCAAATGGCAATATGGTATTTCTGATGATGTTATTTACCGGCAACACATGGTTAAATGGTGGAATAATTTCAAGATTCCACGCATTGTTGAAATTGTTCAAACTGAATTTCCAATCAACATTCATGCCCCCTACACCTGCCATGATTAAAACTTAGCAGAACCCAACTGCTCCATTAACATAAGGAATCCAACTTCCTCCAGTTAATCTTGGAAGCCCAACATCCAGTTCTTCCAAGCCCAACATCCAGTTCTTCCAAGCCCAAGTCATCCAAATCAAAGATTAAATCCAAGTCAGCAAAGCCCAGTACTGACCAGCCAAAGTCAAAGGATAAGTCCAAATCAAAGGTTAAGCCCAAGTCCAAGTCATCTAAAGATGAGCTCCTCCAAATGGCTCGTCTCCTCATGGCCCAAGCCAAGTCAGACTCGGATAACAGCAGTTCAGAAGATGGTTCAGACAGCTCAAACTCTTCTGAAGGTTCAACTATTCAAAATCCATATGGACCCGAGTTTCAATATACTCAGGACCCATATGCTTAATTCAGTCATTGGATTTTATATAGCTATAATTATCAGCTTCAATCAATACTCGTCTTTTGAGAAAAGCTGTTGATATATATATCTATATTGATTCTCTCAGTCACATGCCTCTAAGCAATGAATAGTGAAAAAAGTCAACTTTACTGTTCACTATTCATCAAAAAGTCAACATTACTATTCATCATGATTCATCCCACTGACAAATTCAGCACAGTAAAAGGCGGCCATCAACTTTAGTCACTCATCGAAAGCAGTAGACAGCTCCCATGTGCTCCTGATGCTCCTTTCAAGTCAAGATTATTCACTCACAAGGCTAACAGTATTCACTCACAAGGCTAACAGTAGTCTCTTTTGATTATAAAAAGGCCTCTTCAGTCAAGAATAAGGCAGAGTTAGAAAATTGAGAGCATTCCTTCCTTAAGAAAATAGCTTTCTCTGTAATTTTATATTTTCGAAAATTGTTTTCAAATTATGTATTTTGAAGAACTGTTTGCTTCATTCCAGTAAATAATTGTAAGTTTTATTAATGTTTATTTGAACTGTTTTAGTTATTACATTTAAACTGTTTTACTGTTTTCTGTTTATCATTGTTTATCTATTTTAGTGCTATTATCCACTATACTCATTGAACATCAAGGATCTACTATACAGGCCTCTCCTTTTAAGTTAACTAGCACTGACCCTGAAATAAAAAAAGTTATTGAACAAAATAATTATACTAATCAATGTTTAAAACAATTGGTAAACAATTAGATAAAATAGAAACCAACTTAGAAGATTATTCAGCTAACCATACCTCTTCTAGTAAACAAACTTTAGACCAACCACTATTAAATTTACCTAGTAATTGGTCTAAACGAGACAGTCTAATAACTAAAGATAATTCTACTGTCAAAGTCATAGAACAATTATTTTCTAAATTAACTACTGAACATGCTTCTCCTTCTACTAAAAAAGGTCTTACTGTTTTAAATCGACAACCTACTCTAGAACATATTTCTACTCATTCAGAAACTGATACAACTGATAATGAAATTACTATCTTAGCCCAACAATTTCAATAAACTAATCTTAATAAACTTCATTATCCTAAACCAACTCCAACCACTCTTGCAAAAAATTGGTATTCTCGACCCACACCACCTAATCTCCAATATGAAGAAACTAATCTTAGTAATCAATTTTCTGTATCTGCTAAAAAGTTATATGAATGGAATATCGATGGTCATAGTGAAGATCAAATCCTTCAAAAATTAAATCATTTATCTATGGTTGCAAATAGTTATCTTGGTAATTACCCTGATTATACTCAACCTGAAATTGTCTCATTGATCACCTCTGGTTTTATTGGTATGCTCAACTCTTGGTGGGAAAAATATCTTACTGACGAACAAAGAGAATCCATTTTATATGCAAGTCAAAAAGATGAAAATGATTTACCTATATTTGATGAAAATAGTGGCTACTATATACCTGATGGTATTAATACTTTAATCTATACTATAGTCCGACATTTCATAGGTACCCCTACTAATATTTATTCTTGCATACATGATCAACTTAGTAACCTTACTTGCCCTACATTAAGTGATTTTCGATGGTATGAAGATGTTTTTACCTCTAGAGTTATGTTAAGAGAAGATTGTACTAAATCTTTTTGGAAAGAAAAATTTATAAATGGATTACCCAGTCTTTTTGCTCATAAAATCAGGGATGTACTTAGTCAACCTACATGTGTTATTGAATATGATAATTTAACTTATGGTGATATAATTAGTAGTATTAAAAAAGAAGGCCTAAGAATGTGTATTGATCTTAAGTTAAAGATAAACATAAGGCTAAAGAAGGCCTAAGAATGTGTATTGATCTTAAACTTAGTCAAAAAGCTGTTAAAGATAAACATAAGGCTAAATATGAATTAGGTAATTTCTGTGAACAATATGGTTTACCTCCTGTAGCACCCACTCGCCGCAAAAAACATAAATACACTAAACATAAGTCATCCTACAAATATTCTAATAAATATAAAAAGAATTATACTTCTTCTAAATCCACTTATCAATTCTATACTAAACCAAAAAAGAAATATTATAAGAAATCACATCCAAAATCTAAATATAATAAAGATGTTACCTGTTATAATTGTGATCAAAAATGTCATTATTCTAATAAATGTAAAGAAAAACAAAAATTAAAAGATAAAGTTAATCAACTACAAATTAATGATGAATCAAAAAATCAATTATATAAAATCTTTCAATTTAACCAATCTGTTAGTAATTCTTCTTCTGATAATCCTTATACTTCATCTGATTACCATTCACCTAGTGATACTTCTAATAATAATATTGAATTAGGATGTAATGATGTTTGTTGTAAACCAGTTAAACAAATCACTGTTCTTACTAAACAAAATCAAGAAGAAACTGCTCTTATTGAATTAATTAGTCGTTTAGAAGATCCAGAGTTAAAACAAAAATATACTGATAAATTAAAATCTTTACTAACCAATCATGATAAGAAACCTAAGTTTGATAAACCAATTATTAGTTTATCCAAAACCTTAGAAAGATTTAAAACTAAACAAAAAGAAATTACATTACAGGATTTACAACATGAAATTAATCAGATTAAACAAACAATCAAAGATTTACAAAATAAAGATAAATTATTAGAAGATGAGATTACTGTTTTAAAAATTAATAAAAGTTTAGATAATTTCCAAGCTAATGATGCCATTTCCCCAGAAGAATCTGATAATGAATCTGAACATACTAATCCTAATCCTAATAATCTTTTATTTGATAATCGATCACATCAATCTCATAATCATGAAAACAGAAGATTAAATCTTCTCAATAAAATACATATTCAAAAATGGTACTCCAAAATTAAACTAGTAATTAATGATTTTGAATTAGAAGTTATTGCTTTTATTGATACTGGTGCTGATCTTAATTGTATTCAAGAAGGATTAATCCCTACTAAATATTACGAAAAAACAAATGAAAAATTAACTTCTGCTAATGGTTGTAAAATGCGTATTAAATATAAATTACCTAAAGTCCATATATGTCAACATAATGTCTGTTTCAAAACCTCATTTGTTTTAGTTAGAAATATGACTGATAAAGTAATGTTAGGAACACCATTTATATTCTTATTATATCCATTTACTACATCTAGCGAAGGAATAACAACTCAAGCTTTTGGTCAAACAGTTACTTTTAAATTCTTATCACCACTTGAAGTATTGGAATTAAATCAATTAAAAGACTATTCTATTTTCCAATCTATTAATCAATTAACTCGTCAGTTACGTTTTCTCAAAGAAGAAGTCCATTATAAACGCATTGAATAACAATTAACTGATCCTGTTGTTATATCTCAAATTGAAGAATTTAAATTAAAATTAGAAACAACTGTTTGTTCTACTTTACCAACTGCCTTTTGGCATAGGGAAAAACATGTAGTCACTTTACCACACATTAAGAATTTTAATGAAAGACAAATTTCTACTAAATCTCGACCTATTCAAATGAATCATGAATTAGTTGAAATGTGTAAAAAAGAAATCAATGAACTATTAAAAAATCGAATTATTAGTCCTAGTAAATCACCATGGTCTTGTCTTACTTTTTATGTTAATAAAAATGCTGAATTAGAACGAGGTGTCCCTCGCTTAGTCATTAATTATAAACCATTAAATAAAGTTTTAGAATGGATTCGCTATTCTATTCCTAATAAAAAAGACTTAATCAAAAGACTTAGTCAAACTGTTATTTTTAGTAAATTTGATTTAAAAAGTGGTTTTTGGCAAATACAAATTCATCCTAAAGATAGATATAAAACTGCTTTTACTACACCCTTTGGTCACTATGAATGGAATGTCATGCCTTTTGGATTAAAAAATGCACCTAGTGAATTTCAAAATATAATGAATGATATTTTCAATCCATTTAATCATTTTCCCATAGTTTATATAGATGATATTCTTATTTTTTCAAAATCAATTAGTGAACATTGGAAACATCTTACCGCTTTCTTTTATACTATTAAAAGTCATGGTCTAGTCATATCTGCTTCTAAGATTAAATTGTTCCAAACTAAAGTCAGATTTTTAGGATATGATAATCACCAGAATACAATTCTACCAATTAGTCGCTCTATTGAATTTGTTTCTAAATTTCCTGATGAAATCTTAGATAAAACCCAGTTACAACGTTTTTTAGGATCACTGAATTATATTGCTGAATTTTACAAAGACCTTAGGAAAACTTGTCAACCTCTGTTTGATCGGTTAAAAGACAATCCTCCTCCTTGGTCTTTTACTCATACTGCTATTGTTAAACAAGTCAAACAATATGTCAAGTCTCTTCCTTGTCTTGGTATTCCTACTGAAAATTCATTCAAAATTATTCAAACTGATGCCTTTGATATTGGTTATGATGGCATCTTTCTCTAGAAACTTACTCCTCAGTCATCTGAACAAATTGTTCGTTATCATTCTGGTGTCTAGAATAAAGCACAAAAGAATTATAGTACTATTAAATAAGAAATTTTATCTACTGTTTTATGTATTAGTAAATTTCAAGATGATATTTTAAATCAAAAATTTTTACTTCGTGTTGATTGTAAATCTGCTAAGTATGTTTTAGAAAAAGATGTTCAAAACCTTGCTAGTAAGCAAATTTTTGCCCGATGGCAATCTATATAAGTATTTTTGATTTTGACATTGAATATATTCCTGGTTGTCAAAATTTTATTCATGATTTTCTTACCAGTGAATTTTTACAGGGTGGATAATAATGCCTATTTCCTCTATTTCCTCTCTTCCTTTCTGCTTCCGTTCCCTTATGGTATCAGAGCCATGTATGTTGCATTCTATTTCTAACTGAATCATTATTTCTGTGTCTTCTCATTCCTGTGTTGAAATTGTTTATAGTCTTTCGTCTTAATCTGTCCAAATTTATTCGTATCTTTTCACTTTGCTAGTAGCCACCCATCCTTCGTTCCAAGTCCTAGGTAAGTTCTTTGGTTAGGTAGTGTTGGATCTTAGGGGTTCTCCGATTTGGGTATGTGTGAACATATAGTATGTGAAAACATGATAAAATTAGACAATGTATTGAGATCACTGTAAACTATTTCAAGATAAAATGAGTCGATTATTTAGAAGTAATTCTTCAGTCAGTTCTAGGTCAACAACTTTGCCCTCTATACCTAATCAAGGTTTAGTAATCAATGAAGAAGATGTAGAAATACAAAATGATAAAATTGATTTAAGTTGGAATATACCACGTTTACCAATTAAAAAAATTTATAAAACTACTTTTATACAAAATACATTTAATGTTAATCTTCATGTTAAAACTTTAGAACAAGTCTATACTTTAGAAAAACCTAGAGAAACATGTCAATTATTTGATGCTAATACTATTAAACGACATTTGAAAACTGGTCATAATTTTATTCATTTAGGGTTAATTTAAGTTGGAATCAAACCATTAACACAACAAGATAAAAATACTTCTGTTTTACTATGCTTACGAGATGCTCATTTTCTTGATTATAATGATAGCTTAATGGGTATGATGGAAACTGGTCTTTACAAAGGACCCGTCCATTTTAATTGTTTTCCTGATTTCACTCTTAGTCTTAGAGACCCTCATATAGTAGATGCTTTAACTCTAAATATTCAATTACATGGCTCATTTACAAATATGAAAGAAAATGTTCATAATATTGCTTTAATTTATCATGTTCATTACAAATGTATTAAAACCAATTTAAATGTTCAAGTCTTACATAAAAGTCCTAAAGACAAAACCTTATTAATCCAAAGTAGTAATAATGATACTAATATAAATATTCCTCAAACGATTGAATGGAAAAATATTACTCTCCCCGACCAATGGATTACAGTTAATGAAAATTACAAACATAATCAACGCCAATCTACTTGTCAAGATATTCAAGATATCCAACAATTTATTGATGGATCTGTTAGGATTAAATTTAATCGATCTTAATCTTCTCGTCATAGTACTTCTAGTATACCTACTGATACTAAAACTGAAGATGAAATATTTAATACACCTTTGTTTAGAAAAAATAGTCAAATTTATATTGGTCAAACTTCCCATAGTAAAATGAAAGGCGTAGACAACTCCACCACTTCTCAAATTAGTAAACCTGTTTATTCAACATACATACATTTATCTGAAGATGACACTGAATTTCAAGATTCTCCAACTCAAACTGATTTCGAAGTTATACCTCCAATCAATCCTCAATTAATGACTATTAGTAAACATTTTGCTCCCGATCTTGATAAATTACACATTGAATTTAAATCTAACATTAATAAAATCAAACGTCATGCTTATCGACTTAAATATAATTCTAATCAACAATCCGTAATCACTCGAAATGGTACAAATTTATGATTGAACATAATATTGAAATTCCTTTCTTTGAATATTTAGAAGATCATTACAAAGAAGTTAAAACAATCACAAAACATAAATAGAACACTTCTCCTAAGACTACTGTTAGCCTTGTGAGTGAATACTGTTAGCCTTGTGAGTGAATAATCTTGACTTGAAAGGAGCATCAGGAGCACATGGGAGCTGTTTGCTGCTTTCGGTAAGTGACTAAAGTTGATGGCTGCCTTTTACTGTGCTGAATTTGTCGGTGGGATGAATCATGAATCATGATGAATAGTAATGTTGACTTTTTGATGAATAGTGAACAGTAAAGTTGACTTTTTTTCACTATTCATTGCTTGGAGGCATGTGACTGAGGGAATCAATATAGATATATTATTTATATATTAAATAATATAAATAATATTTTTTATTTAAATAATATAAATAATATTAAAAAAAATTATCGAGCTGTAGCACGTCCGCGGGGGACCTCGGCTACAGTTCGGACTCGATTTGTGTCGCGGTTCTAAATCTGAACCAAAGAGTCCAAATCCGGCAAATCGTTTTGAAGAAAAACAGATTTTTGAAAAAGTAGTGCCAAACATGGACTGCTTTGCCAGATTACAGAGTCGCCACCTAAATATTTTTAAAATGGGAAATTTAGGAAACCCTGACTCGGTGCCGAAGGCCACGTGTCCGTCATCACCAAAGTGATCTTGGCTCGGGAGCTTGGGTACGATCGGGGAAGGTCAGCTATGAGCACCCCCTTTCGCCCGGTCCGAAGACCGGCCTCTACTAACCGTGATATCCAATTTTGAAAACATTACATGTTCTTATTCCGGTTATTAGCCTAGAATTACTATGTTATGCGCACAACACAAAAGTATAGACTAGATTGCCTAATTTGGGAATAAACATTGCATATCCGTTTTGTCTCGAAAAACGTGTTGGTTTTGCTACTCGCAAGTAGGCTAAAATACTGATTTCAATGAGTTGTTCCAACTCACGCAATCCAACCTCCACCCACAGGCATTCAAGCAGTTTATCACATAAGCATTTAGCCGCATGGTAAGCATACTGGCATGGCAACATTCACACGCATGTGGTATGCTAAAGCGTAAATACTTACATCGTACTCCGAGCCAAAACAATAAACTAGTTAGCAAACATGCATGCCCTAGTTCATGTTAAGTGACTAATGCAACACAGGCATAGATGCAATCTAGAGTAGGCTCGGCTATCCTAAACATGGCACGTGAAATGCAACAACTATCACGTATTCAATTTGGAATTGAAAGTACGATGCAGTTTGTATGATGTACCGAGCCCGATGTATGTAAACAAATGCATGAATGCACGCATGCATTGCATAAGGTATGCTAAAATAGACGTGCCCTAATCTACCATCGTAAGCAGGTAAATAAAAGGGATAGAAAGAAATGGGGGTTTGGAAGACATACACCCACTCACACACACTTATTACAATTTTGCCCTCGCTCGGAGGGACCGAATAATAATACAGAACCGAATAAATAACTAACTACTCTAGCTAATTAAATATTACAAATTAACTAAATTAATTAAATAAATTAATTAATCTAATTAAGCATTAAACCGCCTCGGGATGAGGGCCGGATGCAGCGCGTGTTCGGGGCTGGCTCGGAACCACACTGCCATGCACGGATTGCCTCTGTTTCCCCTGCTATCCTCCTCTGAAAATTGCCAAAGTCCCAGGAGTGCCTCTCAGGGCACTGGGGAGTACCACCGGCTGGGGCAGAGCACCGCCGGCTGAAGGAGGAGGCCACCGGCACTGAATTGTTCCATCGGCTGGGAAAACACTGCCGGTCGGCACTAAAAAGTGCCGGTCGGCACAAAATGTTCTGCAGATCCTGCAACTCACAGCAGCAGAGGACAAACTATGCATGGCAAGGTAATTCAAAGCATGTATGCACAAAACACATCCCACATCATGTTAATGACTCAATGGGGTATATGCCTCGATCCTCGGACCACCAATCGCGCATTTTCATACGTGATGGCCCTAAGAGCCAAGGATGCAACTTTGATTTCAAATGCATGTAATGCAAACAAGCAAGTAAGGGTGCCAAACCTCGATCAAACTCACTTCAAGAGACCTAGCATGCATGCAAATGTGATGCAATCCTAAGCATGGCAAACTAGTATGCAATATGGACAATGTGATGCACTTATGCAAACATGCAAACAAGCATATAAGGCAAGCATGCAAACCAATGAAATGATGGACTTAGACATGAATTAGGCAACTCAAAAAGGCCTAAAATCAGTAGCCAATATGCCTACAATTGGGGACTAAACACACACACACACACATGCACATGTTAAGGTGCCAAACCCAAGGCATAAACAAGCAACATTCAAGCACACTTAAAGAAGCCAAACATGGACTAATAGCATGCATTGAAAAAAAGCTCTGAAATTCGTGTTAAACATGATGCCAAATCATGCAATGAAGCATGCCAAACAAAGCATGCATATGGCCTAGGCTTAAGGCAAGTCAATGAGGCATTGAACCACACCTATGCAAGACAATTATGGCATGCATTAATCAACCCAAAACAGACTTTTAGCATGTCAAAATAGGCCCAAAGGACCACTTAGATGGCATCTAAGAAGCTTGAAATCAAGGGCATGCAACATGACCAAAACATGGAGCATTTAACACTAGCTTAAGAAGTCACAAAGAGGCATGCAATGTAAACATACAAGCACTTCTAGGGGACTGAAATAGCATGCTAGGTGGTTCCAGACCATCAAAAACAATGCAAGCAAAGCATGCTACACACTCATGCTCTTAAGGCCAACAAGCCAAATGCAAAGGGGCTATATTAAACATGCTAAGATTGACCAAAATACTTATGGACAGACCTAAAACATGGTGATATGAGCACGAAATCTTCACAAACACAAGTCTAAAACATGCTAGAAATGGAGGCATACAACCTAAGCATGTTAAGGCATAAAGAGGCATTACAAGGCAACTATACTAAGCATGCATAGGAGACCAAAACCAACTTGGAGGCATGTTATATCATGGCAATATAAGCATGGAAAACAACCAAGGCATGCTCAACACACACTCAAACATGGTGCTCCTTTGGAAGTCAAAACTTGCCCTTTTCAAGGACATCAAGGAGAGGGGGTGGCCCTCCCCTTTCTAGGACTTTAAGGCACCATCTCCACCACTGACATCCCTCAAGATTTCAGTGGTGGAAAGGTCCAAGCACACAAGTCCCGGATCTCTCCAAAATAGCACAAAAATGAGCCCTTTTCAAGGCCTAAAGGGGGTCAAACTCCCCCAAACCACAAAACACTCTTAATATACAACAAAGAGGGTTAAAAATCAGAACTTTTTTGTGCCAAACACTAAGCTCAAAAACTGTTTTAAAGCAAGTAAAAATGGAGTGCAAGAATGGGGTAAAAGGAGCTAGTTTCTTACCCTTGTTGACCACCTTCACAAAGGTTGTTGTGGTTACCTCCTTGAGCTCAAATCCAACCAAAAACTTCAAGAACCAGCTTCTTGGGACCCCAGTAACCAAAGAAAGGTGAAACACTAGGTGCTAGTGTGCAAAGGTATGAACTAAAGCACCTAGTATACAAAATGGGCAAGGAATAGAGAGATAGGATAGATATATGGTTTCTAACCTAAAACCAGAGCTTGCTTTCTGTCTAAAATGGCTGAAACCTCTCAAGAATTCCAACCCTAAGCCAAGAAGAAGAGCCTTCCTCTTATAGAACTTGTAAGACTTACAAGCTAAGCAACCAAGGGCTCATCCCTCCATACACGTGTATGGAGGGGAAGCCAATGGCACACAGCTGTCTGAAAATATCTCAGAAAGCAAGTGCACAGTGCCCGGCCGGCAAAAAATGTCATTTTGACAAAATTGAGTGCCGACCGGCACAAAAGAATGCCGACCGGCACAATATAGTGCCGATGGAAACTCTAGCCAGCCGGTGGCCTCTAGCCCCAGCCGGTGGTGTGTAGGGATGCCTCACAAAGCATTCCCTGCCCTTCCAAGGCAAAACACAAGTGTTTGGTGCAAAACCAAACACAAACGGTCGAGTCCGGAGGTCCTGAGGCACGGTGCGCGAGCCGAGAACTCCGGGAACTCCAAACGAACACAAACATGGATAATCACCGAGTGTTCCAACGGTGACGTCCAAGTCTTGAGGACGGTCAAAAATGGGGTGTCTACACGAACCGAGCCAAGTCGAGTTCGAGCCTAGTTCCTTATCGAGCCGAGCCAAGTCGAGGTTGAGCCTAATTCCTTATCGAGTTGAGCTCGAGCTCAATAAACGAGCTTGAGCTTGAGCTTGAGCTTGAGCTTAGCAAAGCTCGGCTCGGCTCTTTTCATTTGCAGCGCTACTATTGTGAGAGTTTCAGGTTACGTTTGGTAGAACTTTAGAATTATGATTTGAGAATAGAGTTGTATTTTGAATTTATGAGTTTTGGAATTATGATTTGAGTGTGAAAAATTGTTTGGTTATGAGTTTTGAATTGAGTGATGTGACATATGATATTTGATTTAAAAATTTACAACTTATAACCAAACACACAACCCAAAATTATATTCAAAGCTTATAAAAAATTTTAAAAAAAAAATGGAAAATATTTTTTATTTAAAATATTAAAATAACAGGTGCCATAAAAAAAATAATAATAAATAAAAAATCGAACACTATTCTGATCAACCGGCCGGACGTTCGAGAGGATGAGTAGGTAGACATGTTTTCACAGATGGGTGTGGAATAAATTTTTGAAAACTGTAACCAAAGACATGGCTCAAACCAAGGGGTGGAATTGAGTTTGGAAAACTTAACCAAACACAGCCTCAATATTTCATACTAATTTTCTTGATTTTCTTAATTTTAAACAATTAAAAAAATCTCCATTAGCTAGCTAATTAGTCTATGGTGTTGTTTGGTGTAGCTTATTATAAGTTAAAAGCTAATAATCAAAAAACAGAAATCAAAAGCACCTTTTCCCCTACTTCGAAATAATCAGTTTATTTAAGCTATTTCTGCCGAAAAAACTATAAGCAGAAGCTGCACCAAATAGTCTGGCACATATTTTCAAATTAAAATAAGCTATAATCACCTCCTATAATCCACACCAAACACCCCCTATGATTTATTTGATAATCTCACATCGAGAGAAGAAGGAAAAAGTGAATTATTTTACTCATATAAAGTGAATTTTATACTCTCATTTAATATTATAGTGTTGTACATGTTTCAATTTTATATAATTAAAATTTTAAAATAAAATTTAAAAGTTTTAATTAATTAATTTTTGTGTAAGTTGGTTTTTTGACCTAGCTGATTAGGCTGAATCATTTTTTATTTGACTGATTCGTTGGTTTAACCATGATTTTAACAGTTTTATCAAAATATATAGATTAGATTTGTTTAATTTGAAATAAATTAAAGATCGATCTAATTAAAGATCGATTTAATTAAAGATCGAACGACTGAGATTACTTGATTCAAAATAAACTTTCTGTCCAAATAATTGTTAACTTTTATTTTATAATCCCACACTAGAAAAAGAAGAAAAAATGAGTTGTTTTACTTTTATAAAGTGAATCATAATATTGTAGTCTTCTGCATGTTTCAATCCAAGCCAGTTTAAATTTTAAAATTAAAATACTATTTAAAAGTTTTAATTAATTAATTTTTGTATAAGTTAGTTGGTCATTTGACCTAACCGATTAGGTTGAACCGTTTTCAGTGAGGAGTATTGTGAGAGGTTTAATATCTCATATTAATTTTTCTTAATTTTAAATAATTAAGAAAATTTCCATTAGCTAGCTAATTAGTTTATGATTTATTTGATAATCCCACATCGGGAGAAGAAGGAAAAAGTGAATTATTTTACTCATATAAAGTGAATCTTATACTCTCATTTAATATTGTAGGATTGTGCGTATTTCAATTTAATATAATTTAAATTTTAAAATAAAATTTAAAAGTTTTAATTAATTAATTTTTTTGTAAGTTGGTTGGTCTTTTGACCTAATAGATTAGGCTGAATCATTTTTGATTTGACTGATTCATTAGTTTAACTGCAATTTTAGCCGTGTTTGATTCAAAATAAATTAAATATTGAACAACTGAGATTGCTTGATTAGAAATAAACTTTCTATCCAAATAATTGTAAACTTTTATTTTATAATCTCACATCAGAAAAAGAAAGAAAAAATGAATTGTTTTACCTATATAAAGTAAACCTTAATATTGTAGTGTTGTGTATGTTTCAATTCAAATATCATTTAAAAGTTTTAATTAATTAATTAATTTTTATATAAGTTGGTTGGTCATTTGACTTAACCAATTAGGTTAAACCGTTTTCAGTTTGATTGATTAGCGTGTTTAACAGCGATTTTTCATACTTATTTTCTTAATTTTAAACAATTTAATTTTTTTTTCCCATTGGTTAGCTTTCATTTAACCATATAAAAATAAAATTCTAATTAGTTTATAATTTATTTTATAATCTCACATCAGGAGAAGAAGAAAAAAAGTGAATTGTTTAATTTATATAAAGTAAATCTTTTAATCCTATTTAATATTATAGTGTTGTGTATAGTTCAATTCAAGACAGTGTAAATTTTAAAATATAAACTCTAATTAGTCTGTGATATGATTTATTTTATAATCCCACATCAGAAAAATAAAGAAAAAGTGAGTTGTTTCACTTATATAAATTGAATCTTATACTTCCATTTAATATTATAGTGTTGTGCATGTTTTAATTTAAGATAGTTTAAATTTTAAAATAAAATTTGAAAGTTTTAATTAATTAATTTTTGTGTAAGTTGGTTGGTCTTTTGACCTAGTCGATTAGGTTAAATCACTTAGTGTCGTTTTGGGAAGAAGCCGAAAACGCAGCGTTTGGCAACAACAACAAAAACGCAGCACCATGCAAAAAGCCAAAACCCACCATTTGGGAAGACCCCAAAACGCAGCTTCTTCATTTTCCAAACTACCCTCTGAAAAAATTATTATTAATTAATTCAAAATTGTGTTGACATGCGAAAGGGTAAAATTGTAAATCTAATTAAAAAGCAAGGATATTTTGGTCATTTTAGAGTGATGTGACACTTTTACAAAATATTAAATCAAAAATAAAAAAAGTCAGCTTTTTACCAACTTCCCAAATCACTTCCAAAAAAGCCAAAAAGCTTGGTAAAAAGTCAAAAGCCAGCTTTTTACCAACTTCCCAAAACATCCCTTAAGGTGTGACTGATTTGCTGGTTTAATTGCGATTTTAACAGTTTTATCCAAAATATATTGATTAGATTTGTTTGATTCGAAATAAATTAAAAATTAAGCTAATTAAAGATTAAATGACTGAATGCTTGATTAGAAATAAATTTTCTGCCCAAACAATTGATAACTTTTTTTTACAATCCCACGTCGAGAAAAAAGGAAAAAGTGAGTTCTTTCACTTATATAAAATAAACCTCATGTTCATATTTAATATTATAGTATTGTGGCTTCAGTTGAAGACAGTTTAAATTTTAAAATTAAAATATCATTTAAAAGTTTTAATTAATTAATTTTTGTATAAGTTAGTTGGTCTTTTAATCTAGCCAATTAGGCTGAACCGTTTTCGGTTTAACTGATTTGCTGGTTTAACCATGATCTTAGCGATTTTATCAAAATATATTAGTTAAATTTATTTGTTTCGAAATAAACTAAAGATTGACTTAATTAAAGATTAAATAACTGACATTATTTGATTCGAAATAAACTTCCTGCCCGAACAATTGTTAAATTTTATTTTATACAATCCCACACCGGGAAAAAATGAAAAAAGTGAGTTGTTTCATCATTTACATAAAGTAATATATGTTTTCATTTAATATTGTAGTGTTGTACATGTTTCAGTTGAAAATAATTTAAATTTTAGAATAAAATAAAATTTAAAAGTTTTAATTAATTAATTTTTGTGCAAATTGGTTGGTTTTAGAATCAATTTTAACGATTTTATCAATATATATATGCATATTGTTTTATTTCTAAAAGATATGTTTAAATTTTATGACAAACTTTAATATAGAATAAACTAAAATTAAAAAATTTATAAAATGAAATTTATTTTTATTTTATCATTAATATAATTTATTTTAATTTATTCTATTTTTTTTCATCTTTACCAATTATGTTTATTTTATGACATCTATTTCTTATTGTGAACTTAAAAATATACAATTAATGACATAATAACTACAATATATATTGTAATAAAATGCTTAAAATTTAATTAATTCTAAATTATTTTTTTTATACTTTTAAAATAAATTTTATATTATTATTTAATTTTAAAATTATTTTTAATTATTTATTTAGTCCGTACATCGCACGGGTTCATATACTAGTTATTTATATATGAAAAAATTTATAATTTAATAATTAAAATTTATAAATTTTATCATTACTGTAGTGTTTGGTAACGTTTACATTTTTTTATTTATGTTTATAAAAATTTTATAAACTGATTTTGTTTATTTTTAGAAAAACATAAATTATAAACACATTTGGTTTGGATAAAATGTTTGAAATTTTTTAAAAATATAAACTAAAAAATATGTTTATTAAGGCTTAAAATATTTATATTTATTAATTAACTAATAAAAGAATATATATATATATATATATATATAAGTCAATCTCATTATAATAATAATAATAAAAAGAGGATCAGTGAAGCCAAAAAGGAAAAGAAGTTGGAACAATTGAGAGCGAGAGAGCCGAAGGGAAAGAAGAAAACAAGGAGAGAGAGAGAGAGAGAGCGTTGCCTAGTGTCGATCGTGACTCTCCCAACGTCGATCCTCCTCCTCCGGCCTTGATCCGGCCTCTATACTTCTCCTCCGACCTCGATCCTTCTCCTCTAGCCTCGATCACGACTTTTTTGGCCTCAATTGACAGTACCCCTCTCCCTTTTTCTCTCTTTTGGATTTTTGAACAACAAAGTGAAGGAAGAAGATGAGTAGAGTTAGAGATAACTTATATATTACCGTTGTAGTTGGGAAATTGAAAAATGCTTTTCCGCAGATTCGAACCATGGTCTGTGTTACTGTAACTCTGTGTTTTTGGGCTTTTGTTTTTTGTTTAAAAACTAACATAAACTCATTTTTTAAGTTTACAATTTTTTTTCAAATTTATAAACTGAGACAATCATTTATAAATCTAAAAAATTATCAAATAAGTTTTTATGATAATTTTTAAAATTTATAGATATAAACTGAAAACTGAAAACAAAAATGTTGGCAAACAGTCCCTTTGAAATTTATTTTTTTTATTTTTTATTTTTTATTTTTTATTTTTTTTTTGCAGCCGCTGCACTGATTTGTTGTTTCTTCATCTCTTTTTAGGTTTCACCAGCTGTCCAAATTTAAAAGACTTTGGAAAAAGGAGACATCACCTCCATCCTGTGTTTGATGAGATTGTTGACTTTTTTAAAGTCAGTAAATTCTCCCCCGGACAAAAAGAGAAAATATCAAATCAGTCCTATTTTATAAAGAATGGTGTTATGTATATTAATTACTGTATTATTAATTAATATATTAATATTAGTTATGATATTATTATTGATTTCAATTATTATATAATTTATAAATATAATTTTTTTTAAATTATGCTATATCATTAATTATACATTAGTTGCTATACTGATTAGTACATATAGTATTAGTATTTTATAAAAATAAATATAAATTAATGATAAATTTTATAAATATTAATAACTAAAATTATTAATTTTTTTCATTGATATATAATTATTTTTTGAAACTCCATCAGACTGTAATTATTCAAAAAAGAAGAAATAACTATGGTACGGTGAAAAAAAATACAAATTTTAATCATGAAAATATATAAATTTTATCATTAATTTGTATATATTTTTCATCCCTTCCCCCCCAACCCAAAGTATGTGATCCATAAATCAATATTTTATTAAAATTTGTTTATTTTATGTTTTGGATTTCTCGTCAAACTGACGATCATTGTACAGAAAAAGGCCAACGAAACGTTCAATGTTCAGCCCATACTCTTTGCCTTCCGAAAGTAAGGATTGGTTTGGGATATTCTAAAAAAATATATTTTTTAATTTATTGACTCATGTGGGTTGGGTTTGGTTTGGGTTTGATGTGATGTGTTAGAAAGATGATATGATTTAAATAAGATGATGTGACTTAAGTAAGATAGTGACTTTTTGTATTATTTAGGTCATGCTAAACTTGACCTGATATTTTAATTATTTTTTTTGTGTTAGAAAGTCTCGTGAGAAAATAAAATAATTATAATTTAAATATAACATTTTATTTTACCAATTCTTTAATATACTTTATTTTTTTGTGATTAACATAATTCTAACTTCACAGGCTAAACATAGCCTTTTATGTCATGGAAGTTGTTTGGTCCACGATTTGAAATCGAATTATTTTATGAGAAAATAGCAAGTCTAAAATTAGAAAAAAAAAGTTACACATTTTAGTTAAAATTTTTACATATATTAATAATTAAAATTTTAAATTTTTTCATGTATTTATAAATATTTTTACAAAGGATCACTGGGCTCTAATTCTTTCTTATTTTGGCTTATTTTGAGAAGTGACTTTCTTCTGGCTTATTGGCTTACTATGAAAAATTGTACAAAAAAAATAGAGAGGTAATATGACTCAAATAAACCAATAAATTAACTTTTTTCCATCTTTTAAATCGAATTATTTTATTGTTATTTTAAATAGTAATTCTACGGACAAACATAAAAATTTAAAATTTCACATTAATAATTCAGATTCATTTTATATGTAGATCTCACACGATAATAATTTCACCATACATTCACTCTACCTAAACAATGTGGGTAAATATGTTATGGTCCCTAATATTTTTGTATTTTAAAATTTATTTATATATCCATGTTGTTTTGTGAAGTGACTTCAATTAATTTATTATTACAAGGAATGTATGTATTAAAAAAATGCTTCATCTTTCCAATTTTTTTTCCCAAAATTGTCCCCAGTGGTGTGACAAATAATTTGAATAGAGTTAATTGGTTGATATTGTTTGTCACATAATTGGAGAGAGTTTGAGTGGGAAAATTTGGAGAATGTAGGGAAATTTTATTTCCATACACTTATTTATCTTTGTACACATTATTTCTTAATACATACTTATTAATTTAATTTTTCTTATTTTTCTTATTTCACAAATTTAATATTTCAATTATACCCTAACTCATGTCCATTATACACACATCATCCAAATTCTTTTTTTACACGCCTTTACCCCCTTTACCCAGCCTTTTCCTTCTTCTTAACAACCTCAATTTCTTTGCTACTAGAGAGTTCCCAAATTGTTTAGTGCCTTCAATGGGTATGGCAAACAACCCCTGAACTTCTCCACCATCAAGAATCTTCGTTTGACCATGAGCTGCTTCGCTGCCAAGACTGATCTCTATGCCTACAATTTCATCGGAGGGTCCCTGAATATTGTACTTTTGGAAAAAGGTTTCAGCTTGTAAGGAGTAAAGTTAATAATTTTTCTTTGGAAAGTTGTCTTTAACAGTGTTCAGATAATATAGAAGCCATACAAGATGATTGAGAAACTACATGTGAAGCCATGCCATTCATTTTTGATTGATCTTATGCAAACTCGGAAAACTATTCTGAAGGTCTATCATGAGTTTCTTCTTTACTTTATTTCTTTCCCTCCCTACAGTTTCCGGCACATCCACCACTACCGTTCGACATTGTCTTCATGAGCTACCGGAAACATTTTCAGATGAAATCATAGTGCATTGAGATTTTCTTCTTCTTCTTCTTCTTCTTCTTCTTCTTTTATTTTTTTTATTTTTTTATTTTTCCTTCCTTCAAAGATGTGTACAGAGAAAATTATGATATAATATTGTGGGTGTATTTTGATATCCATTGTAGTAATTTTATTTTAAGGCACAATTTTCATTAAAATAAAATTTCATTAAGTGTGCGTAGAAATAGAATTTCTCGAGAATGTAGCATTGCTCAAATAGTAGTGCTACATCTATTGGATTTTGCTTTGCTCGAATTGCCCATGTAAGATATTTACTTTTACCAGGTCGGGCAATTTGGGCGGAACAAAATTCTTTGAATCAAACATTATTCTTGCTCAAATAACCAAAAAGTCAAAATACTAAATCACATCTGTAGACACCCCATTTTTGACCGTCGTCAAGACTTGGATGTTCTTGCAGGGTACAACTAGCAACAAGTTTGATTGCTCGTCAAGTACTCGACTTTCGCGACGGAATGCTCCAAGTATGATCTTTCCAGACCCAATTTTCATTCTGTCTCATATTTGGACCATGTGTTAGTCTTTGCATAGTGATGTTCTTGATGGCTTGCCAAAAATCATTGAGGGTTGTCGGCCATGGGCTTTGCCCTGCCGGCCATTGATAGGCCCTGTCGGCCATCAATGAGGCCCTGCCGGCCACCACTGATGGCCGGCAGACCACTAATGCATCAGTAGATATTTTTGTAAATATTTTGATAGCTGTTTGCACAGATGAGCCCATTTGCATGCACGTGGATGGCTGGATTTGTTTGAAGGCTTCTTGTATCTCCTATATATAGAGCTCATCTATATGCATGCAAAGGGTTAGAAAATTTTGGCTGAGCTATATCTCTATCTCTCTCTCTCTAGAATCCTCTCTCTTTATATTTTGTGCTTGAAAGTGAGCTTTCTCTACACATTTGCACTAGCACTCTTAGCCAAACACCTTCACCTTGGGGCTGAGGTTCTTGGAGGCCTTGTTTGAGCTTCTTAGAGTGGTTTTGGCTTGGAACTCTTGCTGATTTGTTGCTGTGCTTCAAGCGTAAGGATTTACCTCTTTAAAGCCTTGTTTTGGTTCATTGCTTGGTCACCTTTGTATGCTACTTTAAAGCTGGTTTTAGCCTCTAAAAAGTTTTGTTTTTAAGGTCTTAAAATGTTGGTTTAAGCCTTGTGTAGTTAGGGGGTGGTTTCCTTCCTTGGCTCTTTGGCTTGAAAAGCCTTTAGAGCCACCTTTCAAAGCTTTTGAAACACCCTTTGTTTGGCCTTTCCACCACTGAAACTCAGAGGTTTTTCAATGGTAGAAACTTGATTTTGAAGTCCTAAATAGGAGGAGGTGGTCCCCCCTCCCCATGTCTTTTTTGCATGTGTTGATGGCCTAACATATGAGCATGTGTTTCTACCTTTTTGTGGCTTAGCTCAAGCAAGTTTTTGACCTCATTTCAACATGTTATAACTCTGTTTTTGGCTGGTTGAGTCACTTCTTGCTTTCTTCTTACACTTATGGTGTAATCATGCTTACTAACTTAACATACTTTATGTTTTAACCTATTATTCTAGCATGTGTTGGCTCCACTCCAGCATGTTTTTGGCCTTTCTTTGACATGCTTAAACTCTGTTTTGAGTGGTCTTGGCCCTTTGAGACTTGCTTTGTATAGCTATGGTGTAGCTAGCTTCACTGGCTTTGTGTTTTGAGGCCCTTAACATGTTTTGCTTGAGTTGTTGGCATGTCATAGCATCATTTCACACATAATTTCAATGTATGTAGCCTTGTCACACTCCCACATATTCTACTCTTTCATTACTTTTGAGAGGTGTGCTTTGTGTCTTGTTTATGAGCCAATACATGAGCATGTTTTTCTTACTTTTCATGCTACCATCTCAGCTCATTTTAGCCACTGTTTTGGCATGCTTAAGGTCTGTCTAGGGCTGGTTTGGCCATTTGAGTTTGATATTGCATGGTTCTAGTGTAAAGCTCTTCACTAGTTTTAATGCTTAAGTCTCTTAACATGTTGTACATGGGTTGTTTGCATGTTAGAGTCTTGTGTTTCATGCCATTTCAGCACTGAAATTCTGCCACCTCCCTCATTTATTCATTTTTCTATTTGTTTTGAGAGATGGTTAGTCTTAAAGTTGTGTTTAAGCTTAGGATTGAGGCTTATGCTTAAATGGCTTTAACCCTCTTTTGAGGGTTCCTCCTAGTCAAAGGCATGGTCTCTCTCATGTCTTAAGTCATCTTTTGATTGACCTCTCTCTCATTAGAGGACTTTCACATTGGACAAATCAATTAAAGAATGGTTTTGTAACTTAAAATGTGTAAACAAGAATTCAGCAAAGTAAAATTTGTGCAAGATAATCATGTGTATTGTATTGCATGTGTTTGGATCAGACGTTAATCCAAACACGAGAAATGTGAGACTTTCATACTCATAGTGATGAAGCGTGTCACATTTCTTGGTCTTCATTGCCTTTGATCTCTCATGATAAGGTAATGGAATTGTGTCCTTGTTTTGTGCATTCATTGAATTTGTGCAAGTTGGATTCTTGGCCATCATGCATTGAAAATGCTTGATTGGTGGCTTTAGACCCAATGGTGCCACTTCTTTGATGTTTTGAGATGATAAGGAATGGCATAGTGCAAACATGTCCTTGGAAAAACCTCCATTTTTCTTTGTTTTGTGCTATGTTGCAGTTTGGTGTTACAGCACACCAGTGGCCGGCAGTTCTTCATTGTTGGCCGGCACTCTTTCATTGTTGGCTGGTAGAGGCACACTCTTGGCCGACATGTGGCCGGCAGCCACCATTCATGGCTGGCAGGCCACTAGTGCACTCCCCAGCATTGTTTTGGTAAGGTTTAGCAGAAAGTTCTTGGAGACACCCTGCAAACAGAGCCTCTAAAGAGCAAACCGGAGAGCTTTTCTGGACGGAAACCGAGGCATGCATGTTTAACTTCTTCAAACAGAGCTGAGGCAGTATAAGTTTAATACTTTACTAGTTAGTTAGCATGGTTTTGTAATTTAATTAATTAGTTTGCTAATTAGTTAAAGTGTTGTAATAATTAGTCTAATTAGTTTAATTAGATTAGTTTGCCTAGCTGAGCTTAGATTAGCTTAGCTTATTCGTTCGGACCATCCTTCGTGAGGGCGCAATGTTGTAATAAGTGTAAGTGTGCGTGTGTGTGTGCATGTCTTCCAACCCCACGTTTTTCTCCCTTTTATTTAACCGCTTTCGATGGTTAGTTTAGGGATCATGTTTTGATTAGCATACCTTATGCTTGCATGTTTGCATCATTCATTTGTCTTGCATGCACCGGGCTCGGCACATCATTCAAACTGCATTGTATTTCAATAATTATTTGAACACGTGTTTCAAAACATGTTATCAAACTGTCACATTCATATACCATCTTAGATAGCCGAGCCTATTCAATTGCATTTTGCATGTGTTGCATTAGGCATTTTAACATAGTTAGGATCAAGCATTGTTTCTACCGAGCTTTTGTTTTGGCTTGGAGTACACTGTAAGTTTTACGCTTTAGCATTCTTGCATGAGTGTGAGTGTTGCCATGACAGCATGTTTGCCATGAGGCTATTTGCTTATTTGTTAAACTGCATGAATGCTTGTGGAAGAAGGCTTTATTGCTTGAATTGGGACAATTCATCAAATGTGAGTTTTAAGCCCACTTTGCGAAGTGGCAAATCATGTTTTAAGACCACTTGAGGGTGGAAAATCCGTGCTTTAGCATACTTGAGGGTGGCACTTTCAAACTATTTTCGATAAACAAACATGAGTTGTTTTGTTCCAATTCTTGCGATTTTAGTCTATACTTGTATGCTGTGCGCATCACATAGTAAGTTAGCTAATAACCGGAATAAGAACACATGTGTTTATAAAACAATATATCATGCTTAGTAGAGGCCGATCTTTGATCGGGCGAGCATGGGTGCTTATTTTAGGACCTTCCCATCTCGTACCCAAGTTCCCAAGTCGAGGCAACTTTGGTGATGACGGACACGTGGCCTTTGGCACGAGTCAGGGTTTCCTAAATTTTTCAAAAATAAAATAATCTGGCAAAGCAGTCCAGTTTTGGCATTATTTGATTCAAAATCTGATTTTCCAAAATGATTTGTCGGATTGGACTCTTTGGTGTTTATTAGTCTCACATTGCACTTTGTGAGATTAGATTCAGAACCGTGACAGGAGTCCGAACTATAGTAAGACCAATTCGCGCCTCTCCCAAAAGGGGGCGCGCGAAGAAAGTCGAGTCTATAAGTTCTGGCGACTCTGCTGGGGATTTTAGGGAACTTGACTCGAAACTCATGATATGTTGTTTTATCTACATTTATGTGTTTCTTTGCATTACATTTGCATTGGTGCGCCTAAGTCACAGTGTTTGCCATCTGCTATTCTTGAACTGTTTGCCGGAGGCTTGCTTGGTAAAGCGTACCATAAGGCTGACCGGTTGTGGGCTCTGCCACGATGGGAACACAAACCTTGGATCTGGATCACCGCTGTACTATTTGATCCACCTTTCACTTCTCGGTGTTAGGTGCGAGAGGTATATTAGGTGGTCTTGCTAAGGCACCCTTTTTGACCATTTGACCTAGTTGCATATCGGAAGCCTTAGAGACTGTTACAAACTAGGACAGGTTGCTCACCCGAATGTAGGATTGTTTGAAACCGCATGCGTGAGTAGTGAAACCCTAGCTCCTGACAAAATAGGATAGGGAAACCCTACCCCACTATAGGGGTGTTTTGGCTCTCACTTGCTTGATATGTGCTGTTAGGGTGTGTCTCTACAGGAAATGTATGTATCAGTTGCAAGTCTGGGAATCAGTCTGAGGACATTAGTGCTTGAGGGTATTAGTTTTGAGGCAGAATATTTGGGGACAGAAATTAGTGTTTGAGTACAGATTGTTCAGCTTATGATATCAATTGTGCGTTGTCTTTATCTAAGCCGAAATGCTGTCCGTTTTCTGATTGTTGTTTCCTTTTTGCTTTATTTATCTTTTTGCAAGGTAGTATTTCATCATTGCTTCCGACGAGGCAGATACCCCCCGAGCATTCTGGACCAGAGGTAGAAGGCTTTCCAGATCTGAGGATCTTATTGACGGACAACCAGTGTTTGCTTCATTACCCCCGGTTACAAGACGGAGGGCAGTCAGGCATAGAGTATCAGTATAGCAGTCGCTAGTTCATCGGTCATTGTCTACCCACTTATGCGCAGTCGGATTGAGATTTCTGTTTCTACCTCAGAGAGAGAATATACACCTATTCAGACAGATCAACACTTTATAGACAGTATGGAGGAAATGATGCGTCAACTCTAACAGACTATGGAGGCTATACAGCGTGATGCTGCTCGCCAAGCGGAGGTTACCGCTCGTCAGACAGAGGTTGTAGCCCAGCAGGCAGAAGTAATTGCTAGGCTTCAACAACAGCAGCAACCACAACAAGCTGAAGCATGTGCTTCGCATCCACCCCCACCCCCACCCCCGCCTAGGGTTCCAACACTTGGGAAAACAACTAACGTCCAGGAGAATACGGACGTTTCAATAGGGCCAGTCCCACCACCAGTTCTACCACAGACTTCAAATGCATCGGCCTTTCCAACAGACACGTCATTTGAATTTGAGTCCGATCCTACTGCTTTGAAAGTAAGCAAGCTTGAAAAGCTGTTTAAACGAGCTCAAGGAGTTAACTCGATCCCAGACATAGAGGATGGCTACACAGATTTGGCGGTGACGTTGCCTGATAGGTTCAAAATGCCTCACATAGATTGCTTTGACGGCTCGGGCGATCCTATGGTTCATCTGAGGCTGTTCTCGAATATTCTGCGTCCGATGGGCTTGACTAAACTCCAGAAACTATCTCTCTTCGGTCGGACCCTGTCGGGTATTGCAGCCATCTGGTATGCCAAGTTGGAGGATTTAGTGAAAAGGAGTTGGGAGGAGATGGCCTAGGCCTTCATTACCCAATATGCTTACAACACCCAAATCGAGGTCACGACCCGTGATCTCGAAGCAACCAGACAAGAGCCGAAAGAGGGCTTCTCTGACTTTGTCACTCGATGGAGGGCCAAGGCCTCCATGATGACAACTCGGCCACCTGAAAAAGATCAGATAAGAATGGTTGTGCGCAACCTGCAACCGAAGCTGAGGCAGAAAATAATTGTCTAACCCCTTCCCACATTTACTGACTTGCATGAGATTGTGGTACAGATAGAAGATGCTATGAATCAAGGTCTGATTGAGAAGGAGAAGCAGCAGCCCAAGAGGGCATTTACACGCGGTTCGAATGCAGCTACGAGTAGCGTTGCAGCCGCAAGAATTTCTGATGTCGACATGGTCACCATCACGCCAAAAACAGCTACGCTCTTCACCGGTGCATCTGGAACCAGCTCGCAATCAGCGAAAAACCCACCTATGGGCCAAAGGACCTTCACCCCTCTGTATATGTCTCTGTCAGCGGCCTTGAAGGTCTTGATCAGAAAGGGGCATTTGAAACCCCTGGAACCACACCCACTACCAAATAACCTCCCTCCTTCACATAACCTGGCCAAATATTGCGCCTTTCATCAGCAGCACGGTCATGACACCGACCTCTGCTTCAGACTGCGTCATGAGATCCAAGATCTCATTGACAACAAGGTGATTACGCCTCCCAAGAAGCCAAATGTCACCACTAACCCTCTTTCACCACAAAACAACCCTTCTCCTCCACCCAGGCAAGTAAACCTGATCCAAACCATAGCCGTTCCATACGACCCCAGCATGTACATCACTCCCTCCCACCTGCCTAAGCCCGAGGTGTTCATCTCAGATAGCATAGACTTGTGCATGACGAGCACCTCTCTAACCCAGCCCAAGCTAATAGTGGTGATTGTCGAAGACAGAGCCAGGGTGACCTTGGAGGATAATGGGAACGTTGGTTCAGAACTTGAGGGATCCGAGAGCTCAATTGAGGAAGCATACAACCTGTGCGGTTATATTGTGTCGACAGATCAGGCTAAGCCAACAGTAGAGTTGCCAATTGAGGCAGAGGTACATGTGGTCTGGGAGGACGGGCCGAGCCAGGGGCTAGACGATTTGGCCAAGTTGGAGGAGGATATCTCTAACTTGTAGTTCTTGGATGAGCAGGACTTGGGGGATGTGCAGGTTGGGTGGTTTGATGCGAACAGAGTAACATATACTACAGGGTGGCTCAGTGACGAGCTTGATATTGATGAGGGATCTCTACCTAAGTAGGAACAGTCAGAAACAGGAACATCTACAATGGCCGGAACGGCCGAGAATCAGGGGGAGTCGCCGGAAAGCACCGGTGCTGAGAATTTTGCTCGGGACTTGGGCAGTTTGTGTACAGCCGACATGGAGCAAGAAGCTGTGCTGAAGCGGTTTGAACAAGAGAGAATCGAGAATGATGAGAGGGCTAGAAAGGCCAAGGGTCTTGTGGGGACAAAATGTGTTGAGAACACAAGAACAGCTATAGCGGAACCAGACAGTTGTCTGTCGATTGCCGAGGGGATGTGGTGGGAAGACGATGATTTGCGTCTTGCCCATATTGATGAAGACTGGGGTCAGAATCAACCAGACGATACTTGGTACACCGAGGAGGTCGATCATATGACCCGAAGTGGGCGGTGCTTCAAACCTCCACACTTGGACCAACCAGAGACGTCTGGGAAAGACAAGGAAGCAGAAAAGCAAAAAGATAAACTGCTAGAGGAGGAAGCTGTACTAAAGCAGCTAAAGAAAATTCAAGAAGACATCTCCATCTGAGGACTGCTTATGGCCTTGCGGGTTCATAGACAAGCTGTCCTTTCAGCCATGGACAAGGCTAAGCTTTCAATTAATACAACGCCCGAGCAGTTGGTGGGATTGGTGTTCTCGGGTGGAGCTTCACCGACCTTGACCTTCACAGACAAAGAACTACAGCCTGAGGGCTCCGAACATAACAAGCCATTGTATATGTTTGTGGAGTGTAAGGAAAAATGGATACCGATTGTCTTGGTTGATACGGGATCTGCAATCAATGTATGTCCATCGCGAACGGCGTATGCTATCGGGTTGAAGCCCGCAGATTTCGCACCAACAGCCCAGGTGATTCGGGCCTATGATAACACTAGTCAGGAGGTGATGGGGACAGTACGGATCAAAACTCAGGTTGGCCTGGCGTAGCAGGACATTGAGTTCCATGTCTTGGATGTTCCAGCCACCTTTAATCTACTCCTTGGGCAGCCGTGGTTGCACCAGGTGAGAGCTATCTCTTCCACTTTACACCAGATGTTAAAGTACCCCCACGGGAAGGGGGTAACAATTGTTTTTAGGAACTCTTCCATACATCCGCCACCGGAGGTGTCTATACCAGTCTTGGAAATTGAACACGGCGTGGAGGATGTCTTTTTGTTGGGATTCACCTTGGCTGAGGCTTGGGTAGTATAGGATATGTTGGCTATTGATGAGGGACTGTATGTTAGTGCGCAATCTGTTTACCTCATGAACAAGCTTCAACACATGCCCGAAATGGGATTGGGACGGAGTGACCGGAAGGGCGTCGCTGTATTGGCCGAAGTGCCACACAACCCTTATACCTTTGGTTTAGGTTACACGCCTACCAAGGAGGATTGGGCAAGGAAAGGAAGGGAAATGGCAGGAAGAGCCAAGGCTAAGCAAGCCAAGAAGCATTACGAGCTGGTGCACAGACCTATCCAAGGAACCTTGAACGGACGCTTTGTTCGGGAGGGGGAAGATTTCCCGTTTTGCGGCTTTCCGGAGCCATAGTTGAATTCAGAGAAGTGGCGTTTGCCCGGCTTTGAGATCTTTTTTGACCTTCAGTTGTCAGGGGATGAAGTTGCGGAAGAGTAGACTGACCCACCAGTTGAGGCTAAGCAGTGCAAAGAGGATGAGTCCGAAGGCACAAAACTCGAGATAGGAGCAGTGCTGGCTTGTCTCCTCTCAGATCCTCAGATCACACCGGAGTGCTTGGGAGATAACTTCTCTGTTTCCATGGTTGGGGATCAAATGGCTGTGGGCCCTTCTTCTAGCATTCTGGATGCGTCTATCGCACCCTCCCTCGTTTGGCAATATGAAGAGGGTTTTTTGTCAAGCAGTTTTGGGTCAGGTAGTGAACCAGAATCTGATTCCACAGAGTTTGTGGAGTTGGAATCAAATTCTAGTTCTTCTAAGTCAGAGTTCGGTATTCCTGGGGTTGATAACCCAGATGCCGTTGTCTTGTCCAGGTCGTCTTTTTCATTTTCCTTTGAGTCGGTTGTAACCGAAGAATCAGACGAACTGGAAGTTATTAATGAGAATGGTAGTGCTGTGGCTTCTGAGTGCTTTTCTGTGCCTTTAGTTTATTGCATTAATCAGGGCTTTCAAAACTTTAATGAAAACGACGAGGAAGAAATTCCTCTGGTTTTGAAACATTTGATTGATCAAGAACATGAGAGGTTTGTAAAACCTTTGGTTTATGAAATCACTTCAATTAATGTTGGTACTGAAAATGATCCGTGGCTGGTCTAGATCGGGTCCACGTTGTTTTCGGAGGAACGCATGCGCTTAGTCGCTTTATTAAAAGATTTCAAAGATGTTTTCGTGTGGTCCTACGAAGACATGCCTGGAATTGATCCTGATATTGTACAGCACTGGATTCCTCTTGACCCAGAGGCCCGACCTGTTAAGCAGAAGCTTCGAAGGATCCGCCAGGATTAGGCTCTGAAAATCAAAGAGGAGGTCACCAAGCAGATTGATGCAGGGTTCCTGTTAGTATCTGAGTATCCTACTTGGTTGGCCAATATTGTTCTGGTGCTGAAGAAAGACGGCAGAATTTGGGTATGTGTGGACTTCAGAGATCTGAACAAAGCCAGTCCGAAGGATGACTTTCCTCTGCCGCATATCGATGAATTGGTGGACTTCACTGCTGGGCATGCGTTGCTCTCGTTTATGGATGGGTTTTCAGGCTATAACCAGATTCTGATGGCACCCGAAGATAGGGAGAAAACTGCCTTCACTACCCCATGGGGAACTTACTGTTATAGGGTGACGTCGTTTGGTTTGAAGAATGCTGGGGCTACATATCAACGGGCTGCAACCACGATCTTACACGATATGATCCACAAAGAGGTCGAGGTGTACGTGGACGACATGATTGTCAAGTCCAAGGAAAGATAGGGCCACTACATCGTCTTGAAGAAAAGTTTCCAACAGATCAGAGAGTATTGGTTGCAACTGAATCCTCAGAATGTACTTTTGGCGTTACAACAGGAAAAATGCTGGGGTTCTTGATCACACAAAGGGGCATCGAGGTCGATCCTTCCAAAATCAAGGCCATTTTAGAAATGCCACCACTAAGGACTGAAAAGGAAGTGCGAGGCTTTCTAGGTAAAGTGCAATTCATAAGACGGTTTATTGCAAAATTAACCTTGACTTGTGAACCACTGTTTGGTCTCCTGAAGAAAGAAAAGAAGTTCCAATGGGATGACCGTTGTCAAGTTGCTTTTGAACAGATCAAGCAGTATCTACAGAACCCATCCGTGTTGTCGCCGCCAGAGCCGGAGAAACCGTTGATTCTATATCTCTCAGGAACCGACACGACAATGGGCTGCATGCTTGCACAGGAATCTGAGGATAAAGTGGAGAAGGCTATCTGCTACCTGAGCAAGAAAATACTGGAATATGAGACCCGCTATACTCCGTTAGAGAAGGCTTGTTTGGCCTTGGTATGTGCTACCAGGAAGTTGAGGCACTATCTGTTAGCTCACTCTGTAATACTGGTTTCGAGATTAGATCCCATCAAATATCTCTTTGAGAAACCAGCACTTGCGGGTAGGCTAGCTCGTTGGTTGCTTCTTCTCTCCGAATTTGATTTGAAGTACATGACGCGCAAGTCTGTGAAAAGGGAGAGTGGTAGCGGAGTTCCTAGCCGATCACCCAGTGCAGGGAGATGGAGCAGTAGAATATCTGTTCCCGGACGAGGCCATTTTGCAGCTTGAAGAAGAGGTCTGGACTATGTACTTTGATGGAGCGTCTAACCAGTATAGGTATGGGATCGGGGTATTGCTGATAGCATCCGACAATTCCCACATACCCTTAGCTTTCAAACTCCAGTTCAAAGTATCGAACAATGAAACAGAGTATGAGGCATGTATCGCTGGCTTAGAAGCCGCCTTGGAACTAGAGGCAAAAAGGTTGGATGTCATTGGGGACTCTCAAGCGAAAGGAGACTGGAAGGTTAAGGAAGAAAGGATGAAAATCTATCACCAAACTCTGGACGTTCTAATTCCCAGGTTTGAGAAGTTAACCTTCACCCATCTGTTAAGAGAGAGTAACAGGTTTGCAGACGCTTTATCAACTCTATCTTCCATGATAGACATCCCTTTGGGAGTCCAGATGCGTCCAATTATCATTGAACAGAGGTATGTGCCAGTCTACGAGCTGATTGCTGCCATAAATGAAGTACAAGATCAAAACCCCTGGTATCATGACATCTGGAACTTCTTGGAAAATGAGGCTTATCCACCAGGGGCAAATGCCGAAGATAAGAGGGCGATATGAAGAATGGCTGCTCAGTTCATCGTCTGCATAGGTAAACTGTACAAACGGGGTCATCTTGGGAAGCATAAGTTGTGTGTTGTTGCTGAAGAATCTAAGCGCCTGATGGAGGCCATCTACGGAGGAGAGTGCGGAGCGCATATGAGTGGGGTGATGCTAGCTCGGAAGATTCTGAGACAGGGTTATTACTGGTCAACCATGGAGGAGGATTGTATTGGTTTTGTTCGGCGATGCCACAAATGTGAGATCCATGCAAATCGTATGAACATTCTGCTGTCAAAGCTGTACAACATGACTTCGCCATGGTCATTTTTAGTCTGGGGGATTGATGTTATTGGGGCAGTTACTCCAAAAGGGTTGAACGGGCATGAGTATATCTTGGTAGCAATAGACTACTTTACAAAGTGGGTCAAGGCCCAATTCTACGCAGTGCTGAAGGCATCGCACATAGCTAAGTTCATCAGGAACAACATTATCTGTCGCTATGGGCTCCCGAATGAGATCATTTCGGATAATGGTTCCCACTTCAATAAGGAGGTGATCGACTTGTTGGAGAAATACAACGTGGCTTTTCATAAGTCATCCACATATCGGCAGCAAACCAACGGAGCTGTTGAGGCCACCAACAAGAATATCAAGCACATTCTGCAGAAGATGGTGGAAACCTACAGGGACTGGCCAGATAAGCTGCAATTTGCTCTTTGGGACTACCGGACATCAATCCAAACTTTTACTGGGGCAACTCCGTATTCTATAGTTTATGGGATGGAGGTTGTTCTGCCTATCGAAGTTGAGGTTCCGTCGCTACGGGTTATGGCCGAGTGCCAGATAGCTGAGGCAGATTAGCAGGAAAGCAGGTTCGAAGAACTCATACTATTCAATGAAAAAAGACTGAAAGTACTGTATCACGTCCAAGGTTATCAACGCAGAATCGCCCGGGCTTTCAACAATAAGGTTAAGTCCAGGAATTTGAAAGAAGGAGATTTGGTACTCAAAGACAACCGAGCTCCCATTCACGGCCCTAGGGGCAAGTTCAGACCTAATTGGACTGGTCCGTACATCATCAAATCTATCTGGTCGGGTGGAACTGTTGTTCTTATGGACCTAGATGGCCTTGAGTTCTCCCAGCCGATCAACATGGACAAGGTGAAGAAATACTATCCCTGAGTGCCTCGCTAGGCCGAAAACCCGAAAGGGCGACCTAGGCAAAAGTTAGAGCACAAAAATTTGAAATAAGAAAAACTGAGCTCGCAAGGTTGAAAACCCAGAAAGGGCAGCCTTGGCAAAAGTTAGAGCGTAAAATGAGAGTGTTAAAACCCGAGTGAACCTGAATCGAACTACGTAAGGCTTGATTCCCATCTTTGGGATACGTAGGCAACTTCATTCTGAAGTCCAACCATAAACACTTCCAAATCAACTTTGTCCATGTGATTGTTTTGGTCATCTTTGTCTCCTCTGCATCCAAGAGTTCGGTTGTCATCTCCAGTGCAGTGCTGTTCAGGCAAGGGGTAACTTTCCAGTTGTTAGATCTGAGGTTGTACATCTCAAGGGTAGATTCTGGGCGTGTCCAGTTGTGATCCATATCGAAAATGGTTTTGAATAGTTTTAATAAAAGTGTATTTTGCTCAAATTAATCTTTTTACAACTTAGACCATTTTTGAACCAAATGGAAAATTTTCAGTATCCACAACCTTCAATTTCATTGATTTCAATACAGAGTTCTCCGGCTCTTGATACAAATTGAAGTTGCTTTTTATTACATTCAAAAAGAAAACTTGAAAGTACAGATTAAAGCAATAAACTTGGGGCATGGTCAGGTGTTCCTGCATCCTCTCCTAGAGCTTGTGGAAGCTTCTGATGCCAAAGTAGGCCCGGTTTGTGCCTCCTCTTCAAGCCAAGCTATGCATTCGCCAGAAAGGGCGCAACTAAAATTGGGAGCGGGGGCCCTAAGTTCTCTTGTTCTCCATGCAGTGGAATACCGAGCTAGCTGTGTGCCTCGGACCGAAAATGAAGCTGGATACTCTATCCCTTCTTCTAGGCAAGTCTGGTCGTGGTCGAATTGACGCCGGAATCGAAATGGGAAGTAGAAGACACAGTGTGTCAAGCCAACCAACTGAATACCAGGCTGCCGGGACATGTTGTAGCTCATCTTCGGCAAATCAAACCAGGGGCAACGCCAAGCGATGTCAACAGCAGACCTGCTGCACATCTAGTGGCACCACCATCCCTCATTCGGAAAGTCAACTAGCCGTGGGCGGAAGAAATAGCTGCGCGTTGAATATGCTGGGCAAGAGTCCACTACTTTCAACCTATCCATCAGCCATAGCTGGGGAGGGATGAAAAATAAGAGAGATTAAAGAATAGAGAGGTGTATGTAGAGAGAAAAGTGAGAAAGGGTTTGGAGAGAAAAACAGAGCCGGAGGGCCGAGGGATGTGAGAAACACATGTGAGAAGGGTGGGAAACATTACCTGCAAGAGTAGTGGACTCCCTACAAACTTGGTTGTTTCCTGGCGGTGGAAAGCATCCAAGCCCATCAAAGTCTCGGCTAGTGTCATGCTAATGCAGCTCTTGCCCTCTTTTAAGCCTTGGGCAACCTCGATCAAGCGAATGCTAGACCCTCCGAAGCCAGGGACAAGTAGAAAATGGGCCAACATACATAAGCAGAGGGCATGCTGTCGAAAACTTTGCCAAAAGTGGTTGCCGCGGTCACCGGCGTCAGAAAACCGATGAATCAAGCTGGGGATGTCCAACTCCCCGTTGTGAACCAAAGATCAGGCATCTTGTAAAGTGTGCCCGCACACCCTTCATAAAGCTTGGATGTGGCCAAAACGAGACTGGGGCAAGATCTCCTCATCACGCTGGGACTCCATCAAAGCTTGAAATTCTTCGATTGTGGGGCACAGCTCTTGTCCGCCAAAGCTAAATACGTATGTAACTGGGTTCCAACATCTAGCCGCGACATGGAGAAACGGAAAACATAGCGGAGTACGGCTCAGCGGGAATAGTGCGTTTAGCTTGAAACCCCAGAAATTTAACTTTTCTGAGCCGTCCAAAGTTGTAATCCAATTGGAGAGTTTTTCGGCGAAGAATGGTTCCATTTGGGCAAAAATGGAGCTGAAATGAAGAAACCACGAAGTTGGAACCTTTATAGAAGATAAGGCATTGAGTGGAGGACAAGTGTCAACGTTTCGGAGGATCTGCTCATCGATGGTCGGCAGTGGCTCATTGATGGCCGACAGGGGCTCATCAATTTTTGGCATAGGCTCATTGATGGCCGACAGAAGGAAATGATGGCCGATAGGCCATTCCCCATGGCCGGCAGTCTCCCCTTTATGCTCAATGATCTCCTGTGTGAAGATCCAGTTGTTTTCAGCAGTTGTATTCTGTTATCGGCACCTTTCGGGTCTTATTTTGGTCCTTTTGGGGCTTAAGCAAGTTTATGTAAGTTATAACCGCCCAGTTTTGCTTATCGAGTTGTATTTGTGTTGTTTATCGAGTTGTTGCAATTTGCTTATTGAGTTGTATGTGCGTGGTACATCGAGTCGTTGCAATTTGTTCATCGAGTTGTATTTTATGTTGATTATTGAGTTGTTTTATTCTTTCAGTTGTTAGTTGGTTCACTACCTGATAAAGACAATGTAATTTGAATGTGCTGTTTTCAAACAAAAGATCAATCTCATTTTCATGCTGTGCGATGTTATGCGATGCTTAGAATGTAAAATGCAACACCTTTTAAAACAAAAGTTGCTTTCATTCCAATCATGGTTTCTTTTTTTGCAAAAGAGTACAAGTTTTAAAGAAAATAAAACTGCCTAAGGCTGTACAATGTGCGAATACTACTAGCAAAAAGGAAAACAAAGCAAAAAACATCTAAATCGGTGCCGACTATCTCAAGCTCGAGAGGCTCTCTTCGTCCTCTTCCTCGGCCGAGCAGACTCTAGAGCATTGTTACCATCGGCATCGCTGTCTGAAGCTGGATCAGAGCCTGAATTGGAACCCTCCTCAGCCTCTCCAGCCTCACTACTGGCAGAATCTGAGCCGGCGTCGTCGTCTCCCTCATTAGATGTCTCGGACTGTGGACTCGCTGCCTCAGCCTCCTTGCTCGTCTTGTCATCATCATCGCCCAGAATGAGCTCTGAAGGGCCACTCTCACTGCGGATGCCTCTGGCTCTACCTTGGCTGTGTGTCTGAGCCTGTCTCCCTCTCCTCTCTACTGTTGGGAGAGGAACTGAAGGTCCCGCTGGGGCATCCGATGGGGCTGGCATCTCAAAAGGAATCTGAAAAGGGCAATTTATGAGAATGCATTAGTCGTCGTGTATATAGGATGCCAAAGATAATGTGCCATGAGCAGTAACTAATTGCAGTGTATGTATGCCGTGGGCAGTGTATGGGAACAGTGTATCGATGTAGTGTTTTGACGCAATGTGTCAGACCCGTTTAGTGTGGAACAGTTGAAGTGCTAATGCGTCAACAGAGAGTTTCATGGTATGAAGTGCAAGTTGAAAGAAATTACCGGAATCCTGTAGAGGTTGAGCAGATCCAGGCTCGTCTGTACCATCTCTGTCAAGGAAGCCACTAGCTCAAGGGCCTGCCCTGTGTACTCTATGGGTGCCTGCAAGTGCATTGAAGGGATCAGTATTCTATAAAGCATAATTGAAATGAAGTAAATATGCAAAATGTAAAGTTTGGTGCATACCGGAGTCGGGCCTCGAACTCCGACAAGCGCATGACCAGCTGGTGCAGGCTCAATGGGGATCTAGCGAGTCTCCCCAGAACGTCTCTAATAAGTCAGTGAAGTAGGCAGTTCTGGTCATCCCGCTCTCTGCTTCTCCACAGAATCTCTCCTCCTACGAGACCTGGTCGCTTTGGTCCTTCTGCCTCTCTCTCTTGTAGCTGGAGCTCTCGTTTCTTTACCTCTGCGAACGCCGGTCAAAGGCGGCATCAGATGAGTCTGGATGAAGGTCGTGTAGTCGCCCTCTGCACGGAAGTAATCCGTCTCCAGCCCTACCATAAACTGGATCACCTCCTCAGCAGAAAGCCTGTGTGTCTCTCTCATTGATGCTGGAGGTGCCGTCGGTATGAACAGGGCAGGCAGTCCTAAAGTCTGGCATGTGAAACGCTCGCTTAAGAACCAAGCACGGCAGATCAGACCCTCGAGGAGAATATGATTGCGAGCGACGACCCTAGCTGTCTCGTACTGGGCTCGGAGCCTTGATGGTATCGCATCCCACGGCTGCCATGTGATCTGAAAGATAAGAGAATGAACCGATGATTAGTTGTTGTTAATTGATTAATGGGTGTATCGAGTTGATTGAAAAGCGGGATGACTTTGTTTTGGAATTACCTCGTGCGCCGTGACCGTGTCGAAGTACTGACAGAAAAACATGAAGTTCTCCCGGGTCCTATGACGGAGCTGGCCATCGTATACCTGAGAGAACGGGACTGTCGCTGGGGTCTCCTCTATAGGCTCTGGAGCAAAAGCCGAGAAGTATGCGTACACCCACAACTGCAGAAAAATGTGATTGGTACAGTGTATGAGCAAATATAGAAAATGCAAAGCAGAAAATATGCAGTACATGAGCAGATGCAGAAAATACAGAGCATAAAGTACATGTGTTGAACAAATGTAAAGTAGGAAATGCTAAGCAGAAAATGTAAAGTGAAAAGGGAGAACTAAGCTGTGTATCTCCCAAGCCTGCCAGTAGCCACCGATCAAGGTCCCGCTCATACGAGGGGTCGAGCTCATTGATCTGACTGTATTTCATACATTGTTGCTCTGATACCAAAAGGGGACTCTTGCGAAAACAACGCTCGAGGGGGAACTACACAAGGTGCTTATGCTTGATCGCCCCTAATCCCACGATGCCAGGCCTTTTTAGGGGCGGACGGCAGCATCGCGTACCTACCAAAGCATACGGGCACTAGCACTTGAGCGCACCCGCACCTGCCGCAAGAGAGCCTCTCTTTACCGGTACTCGGAGAGTGAGAGGATCGGCAGTCTGATAAGGCTCTGATACCAAAACGCGGAAGCAGCAAGTAGAATGAAGAACATGGATTACGAAATCAAATATGACTAAAATTGAACAACAGATTTGGAATGCACATAATTAACGTATTTAAATATTAAAACTTCATAATTTTAAAATACAGAAAATAACTTACAATTACAAGTGTAGCAACTGCAAGGATCTTAATTGGGTTACAAACGGGAAGAAGTAATTGATACTCAGAGCTCTCTGTTTTTTCCAAAGACTGGAGAATGAAAAGCTTGAAGCTTTCTGAATGAATACATTACAATATATAGAAAAGGAAAATACAGTAATCATGTGACTTCTTTGAATACAGTAATCATGTGACTTCTTTGATTGATGAAAGCAGCTGGCAGCGCGTAAGGCAGAGCAAATGCTGTCGGTTGCTTTCGGTGGAGTGATTGCAAGAATATGCAGCTTTAATAAAAGTTGATTGGGTGAATAGTGACGGTGAATAGTAAAAGTGAACAGTAACTTTTACTATTCATCACTTTTGGTGAAACATGTGAATATTGGAATCAATATAGATACAAATTAGCAGCTTTTCTCAAAAGATTATTGATTGAAGCTAATTTATATTTATAGGGAATCCTATGTTGATCAGGCATATGGGTCCTGAGCATCTTGGAACTCGGATCTGCCATATGAGATGGGTTGAGTAGTTGATCCTTCAGAAGATTGTGACTGGTCTGAACTGTCTTCTGAATTTTCTGAACTGGGTGATTGAGCTTCTTCAGCTTGCTCTGTTAATTGACGGGCTAACTGGAGCAATTCATCTCGGGATAACTTGGGCTTGACCTTTGATTTAGCTTTGGGCTGAGCAGGAGGTGAAATGGGCTTAGCCTTAGCTTTGGATTTTGATTTGGGCCGTGAATGTTCCTTGGGCTGGTCCGGAATGGCAGGAGCTTTGGACTTCACCTTGGATTTTGATTGGGTCAGTTGGACTGATTTGGATTTGGATGATTTGGGCTTGGAACCACTAGATGAGGGGCTTCCAAGATTGATTGGAGGAAGATTGGGCTGACTTCCTTGGCTGATTGCAGCAGTTGGGTTCTGCTGGGCTTTGATCATAGGAGTTGGAGCACATTGATCAATGGGGAATTCTTCATGAACAATTTCAAAAATTCTGGGCACATTATACTTAGCCCACCATTTGACTGAATGTTGACGGGTGATTATGTTGCCATCAATTCCATAATGCCATTTAAATATCCATGGGAGTTTATATTTGGATATAAAAATTAACAAAGATGGAAATTGTCTCTGATGAGTGATGAATGGGTAAACAGAGGAGAAATAGTTAACTAGTTCAATGAGATCACCAGGGAGGATGTCTGAAATGGCACCATAATGAGTCCACCATCTCAGAAACCAGGTAGGAAACTCAGATTTGAATTTTTGATCAAAGGAGATGAACCAGGAGTGACTAAAAGTTTCATTCTGGTATAGGAAAATCTTGAACCAGGCATCAACATAATCATGGTAATTATACTGGATGGAATGACCAGGTAAATCTCGAAGCTGATAAGGAGGACCCCATTCAGCTTGGGAAACAATACTATGGATGTAAATGGAATGATACAGAACCTTGCTGGCATAGGTTCGATCATAAATGGGTTTAATCAAGACTGATTGATGATGGATCAAAATATCTTTGTAATAGGTGAGTGTTTTCTCTGGATGTGAGAGGATGAAATGGCATCCAGAGCCAAAATGGGATTTAGCAATTTCATGGATTACTTGGCCTTTAGGGTGACTGGGTTCTATATAGAACAGATTAGTAGTGTGTGATTTGGTATAATCAGATCGAGATGACCTGACTGGGTTAGCAGGGAATGGAGTAACTGAGACTGATTGGCTTGAAGCAAAAGGATCAGTAGCCAAAGCAGTTGAGTAATTAGGTCTGGGGATATTACCAAGGATTTGGTAGCGGTTGATCATTTGAATGGGTTGAGGGTATTGGCCTACTAACTCCAAAGGAGGAGGAACAAAAGGTTGACTAGAAGGAACCAAAGCCTTAGAAGGAGGCCTTGGGCGAGACATCTGTTGAAACAAGAAACAATGATTAGTAGGAAGGATTTAACAACCAGAAAGAAGATCTAAATAGTTCTGGTAGTAATGCAAATTATTGTAGTAATTATGTCGTAGAATACGACGAGCTTGAAGCTGTTGGTGAATGATATACTGGGCTCGTTTAGTAGTTGGTCGGGTAGATTTAAGGTGGTTAATTCGGCGGTTAGCTTGGTTGATCAGGGTTTGGTAATAGGTAATTTGGGTTTTTAAATGTGGAATATGTGGAGTAGCACTCATCCCTTACCCCCCTGTAAAAATTCCCGGGTAAGAAAATCAGGAAGGGAATTTTGACAACCAGGTATGTAGGTAATATCAAAATCAAAAATACTTAAAATAGATTGCCAACGAGCAAAAATTTGTTTACTAGCAAGATTTTGAACATCTTTTTCCAAAACATATTTAGCGGATTTGCAATCAACACGAAGTAAAAATTTTTGATTTAAAATATCATCTTGAAATTTTTGTATACATAAAACAGTAGATAAAATTTCTTTTTTAATAGTACTATAATTTAATTGTGCTTTATTCCAGACACCAGAATGATAACGAACAATTTGTTCAGATGATTGAGGAGTGACTTTCTGGAGAAGAATGCCACCATAACCAATATCAGAAGCATCAGTTTGAATAATTTTGAATGAATTTTCAGTAGGAATACCAAGACAAGGGAGAGACTTAACATATTGTTTGACATTTTGGACAATAGAAGTATGAACAGATGACCAAGGAGGAGGATTATCCTTTAATCTATCAAACAATGGTTGACAAGTCTTCCTAAGGTCTTTGTAAAAATCAGCAATGTAATTAAGGGAACCTAAAAACCGTTGTAACTGGGTTTTGTCAAGAATTTCATCAGGGAACTTGGATGCAAACTCAATTGATCTACTAATTGGCAGAATAGTATTGTGGTGAATATCATATCCTAAGAATCTAACTTTAGTTTGAAAGAGTTTGATTTTAGGAGCTGAGATAACTAAACCATGACTTTTAATTGTATAAAAGAATGCAGTTAAATGTTTCCAATGTTCATTAAGGGATTTGGAAAATATTAAGATGTCATCAATATAAACAATAGAAAAATGACTAAATGGGTTAAAAATATCATTCATTATATTTTGAAATTCACTAGGAGCATTTTTTAAACCAAATGGCATTACATTCCATTCATATTGACCAAAGGGTGTGTTAAAAGCAGTTTTATATCGATCTTTAGGGTGAATTTGTATTTGCCAAAACCCACTTTTTAAATCAAATTTACTAAAAATAACAGCTTGGTTAAGTCTTTTAATCAAATCTTTTTTATTAGGAATAGGATATCTAATCCATTCTAAAACAGCATTGAGTGGTTTATAATTAATAACTAAGCGAGGGACACCTCGTTCTAATTCAGCATTTTTATTAACATAAAAAGCAGGACAAGACCATGGTGATTTACTTGGACTAATGATTCTGTTTTTTAATAATTCATTAATTTCTTTCTTACACATTTCAAGTAATTCATAATTCATTTGAATAGGTCGAGATTTAGTAGGGATGTGTTTTTCATTGAAATTTTTAATATATGGCAAAGTAACTACATGTTTTTTCTATGCCAAAATGCAGTAGGTAAATGGGAGCAGACAGTGGATTCTAGTTTTAATTTAAAATCATTAATTTGAGAAATAATAACAGGATCAATTAATTGTTGATCAATTCTTTTATAATTAATTTCTTCTTTAAGAAAATTGATTTGCCTAGTTAAGCGATTAATAGTATGGGAAATAGAACAATCTTTTAACAGTTTTAATTCGAACATTTCAGGCGGAAATAAAAATTTAAAAGTAACAGGTTGGCCTAAAACATGAGTGGTAATTCCTTCAGCAGATGTAGTAAATGGATAAAGTAAATGTATAAATGGGGTACCTAATATGATTTTATCAGTCATGTTTTTAACTAAAACGAATGAGGTTTTGAAACATACATTATCTTGACAAACATGAACGTTAGGTAATTTATATTTAATACGCATTTTACTACCATTAGCAGAGGTTAATTTCTCATGGCATTTTTCATAGTATTTAGTAGGGAGCAAACCTTCTTGTACACAGTTTAAATCAGCACCAGTATCTATTAGAGCAATTAAGTTTAATTCAAAATCATTAATAACTATCTTGATTCGTGAATACCATTTTTGCATATAGATTTTATTGATTAGATTTAATCTTTTATCGTCAAGAGTATGGGATTGTGATCTATTGTCAAATATTAATTTATCAGGATTAGTGTGATCAGAATCAGGGTCAGAATTATGTTCAGATTCATTAGGAGATTCATGGACTGAGTTGTGGAAATTATCTAAACTTTTATTAAGTTTTAATGTAATAATTTCATCTTCTAATTTTCGATCTTTTTGTCTTAATTCATTAATAGTTTGTTTGATTTGATTGATTTCAGATTGTAAATCTTGAAGTGTAATTTCTTTAGTTTTATTTTTAAATCTTTCTAAAGTCTTAGATAAACTGATAATAGGTTTATCAATCTTAGGTTTATCATCAGAATGAATTAATAAAGATTTTAATTTATCAATATATTTTTGTTTTAAATTGGGATCATCTAATTTGCTAATTAATTCAATAAGGGCAGATTCTTCTTGGGTGTTTTTAGTAAGAACAGTTATTTGCTTAACGGGTTTACAGCAGACATCATTACATCCTAGATTAATATTATTGTCAGAATCGTCACTAGGTGAATGATAATCAGATGAAGTTCTTGGATGATCGGAAGAGGAGTCGCTAACAGATTGATTTAATTGGAAGATTTCAAATAACTGATTTTTGGAATTATCATCAATTTGAAGTTGGTTAACTCTATCCTTTAATTTTTGCTTTTCTTTACATTTATTTGAATAATGTCCTTTTTGACCGCAATTATAGCAGGTAATGTCTTTATTGAATTTAGATTTGGGATGTGATTTTTTATAATATTTCTTTTTGGGTTTAGTATAAAATTTATCATGAGATTTGGAAGGTGAATAATCTTTGCGATATTTATTAGAAGAGTATTTGGATTTATGTTTATGTTTGGAGTACTTGTGTGATTTCCTACGGGAAGGTGCAACAGGAGGTAAACCATATTGTTCACAGAAATTTCCTAATTCATATTTAGCTTTATGTTTATCCTTAGTGGCTTTTTGACTAAGTTTTAAATCAATACACATTTTTAATCCTTCTTTTTGAATAGTGCTAATTATATCACCATAGGTTAAATTATCATATTCAATAACACCAGTAGGTTGACTAAGAACATCTCTAATTTTGTGAGCAAATAGACTAGGTAATCCATTAATGAATTTTTCTTTCCAAAATGATTTAGTACAGTCTTCACGTAACATAACTCTAGAGGTAAATACATCTTTATACCATCGAAAATCACTTAAAGTTGGGCAAGTAAGGTTACTAAGCTGATCATGTATGCGAGAATAAATATTAGTAGGTGTACCAATAAAATGTCGAACAATAGTATAAATTAATGTATTAATACCATCAGGGTGGCAACATCCAATAGTTTCATCAAAAATAGGGAGACCATTATCATCAGTTTGATTAGCATATACGATGGAGTCTCGTTGATCTTCAGTTAAGTATTTTTCCCACCAAGATTTGAGCATACCAGTAAAACCAGAAGTAATTAAGGAAACAATTTCAGATTGGAATATTGGGGATAATTAGAGAGGTAACTATTTGAAACCATAGATAAATGATTTAATTTTTGAAGTATTTGATCTTCACTAAGACCATCAATATAGTTTTTTAGCAGAAACAGAAAATTGGTTACTAATATTATTTTCTTCATATTGGAGGTCAGGTGGAGTAGGTCGAGAATACCAGTTTTTGGTAGTTTGAGGATTAACTTTGGGATAATGAATTTTATTAAGATTAGAAGATTGGAATTGTTGGGCTAATTGATTTATTTCATCATCAGTAGTGTCAGTTTCAGATGTGGTAGAAACAGTGTCAATATTTGGTTGTTGATTTAAAACAGTAAGACCTTTTTCTTTAGAAGGTGAGGCATTATCAGTGGTAGATAGTTTAGTGAATAATTTTTCAATAGCTTTGACAGTAGATTGATCAGTGGTTACCAAACTAGTTCTTTTGGAGCGATGACTAGGTAGATTAAGTAAAGGTTGATCTAAAGGTTGTGGTTTAGTAGATGTAACAGATTCTAAATTTGTCTCTATTTTATCTAATTGTTTACCAATGGTGTTTAAACATTGATTAGTATAATTATTTTGTTCAATGACTTTTTTGATTTCAGCATCATCGCCAGGTAATTTGAAAGGAGAAGCAGGAATGTCAGAACCTTGTTGTTTGATAATTATTTTCTCAAGAGGAGGGTGACTAGAACTAACAGTTGTAGATTCAGAAGTTTTCCATTTGTATTTGGTGATTGTATTTAGCTTTTTGTAATATTTTTCAACATATTCTAAGAGAGGTAATTCAAAACTATATTCAATCATAAAATCATACCAATGTCTAGTGATTCGGGATTGGTGTTGTTTATCATAGGTATCATAATAAGCATGTCGGAGTTTTATTTTTAAAGGACTTAAATTCAATGAATAATTTATCAAGATCAGGTTTAAAATCCTTTTTAATGGTCATAAGTTGAGGATTGACTGGAGGTATAAATTCTTCAAAATCAGTTTGAGTTGGAGAATTATTAGAAGCAGTTTCTTCTTCAGGCAAATGTGTGTGTGTAGAGTAAACAGGTTTACTAATTTGAGAAGTAGCAGTATTATCAATACCTTTTAATTTAGAGGTTTGTCCTAAATGAATTTGACTATTTTTTCGAAACAGTGGAGTATTAAATATTTCATCTTCAGTTTCAATTTCAGAAGGTACACTAGAGGTGCTATGTCTGGATGATTGACTACGATTAAATTTAATATGAACTGTACCATCATGAATTTGTTGAATATCTTGAATATCTTGGATAGATGATTGTTGTTGATTATGTTTGTAATGTTCATTGACAGTGATCCATTGATCTGGTAAATCTACATTTTTCCATTCAATCATTTGGGGAACATTTATATGGGTATCAGTACTACTACTTTGGATTAATAAGGTTTTATCTTTAGGGGACTTGTGCAATGCGTGAACATTTAAATTAGTTTTCATGCACTTATAATGAACACGATAAATTAAAGCAATATTATGGGTTTTATTCATCATATTGGTAAATGAACCATGTAATTGTATATTTAACGTTAATGCATGTAAAATATTTGGATCTCGTAAACTAAGAGTAAAATCAGGAAAACAATTAAAATGTACTGGGCCTTTATGAAGACCAGTTTCCATCATACCCATTAAACTATCATTGTAATTAAGAAAACGAGCATCTCTTAAACATAATAAAACAGAAGTATTTTTCCCTTGTTGAGTTAATGGTTTGACACCGACTTGAATTAAACCTATGTGAATAAAATTGTAATCACTTTTTAAATATCTTTTTATGAGATTAGCATCAAATAATTGACAGTTTCCCTGGGTTTTTCTAAAGCATATACTTGTTCAATTGTCTTAACATGCAAAGTGATTTTGAAAGTATTCTGTAGAAAAGAAGTTTTATAAATTTCTTTAATTGGCAATTTTGGTATATTCCAGTCTACATCAATTTTATCATTTTGTATTTCAACATCTTCTTCATTAATTACTAATCCTTGATTGGGTATTGAGGGCAAAGTGGTTGACCTAGAACTGACTGAAGAGTTACTTCGAAATAATCGATTCATTGTTTTGTTTAATTAATCAGTTTTACAGATATCTTAATACATACCCTATTCTTGTCTAGTTTACCACATACCTTATTAACTCACAGACCTTTGTATACATACATACCCTATCTTGTGACCCCTAAGTCCGACACTGCCTAAACCTAAGGACTTACTTAGGACTGGGAAGAAGTGGGTGACTTAAACAAAGGTGGAACACTGTAATAAGGTGGATAACACAGACTGATCTTGTGGGTGATTAAGATGAACAGAAAACCAGATTAATCGAATAAACAATGAAAAAGATTAAGGAGAAGAAACTAAACAGTTAGAAACAAGTAGAATGAAGAACATGAAAAATACTTCTGTTTTATTATGTTTAAGAGATGCTCGTTTTCTTAATTACAATGATAGTTTAATGGGTATGATGGAAACTGGTCTTCATAAAGGCCCAGTACATTTTAATTGTTTTCCTGATTTTACTCTTAGTTTACGAGATCCAAATATTTTACATGCATTAACGTTAAATATACAATTACATGGTTCATTTACCAATATGATGAATAAAACCCATAATATTGCTTTAATTTATCGTGTTCATTATAAGTGCATGAAAACTAATTTAAATGTTCACGCATTGCACAAGTCCCCTAAAGATAAAACCTTATTAATCCAAAGTAGTAGTACTGATACCCATATAAATGTTCCCCAAATGATTGAATGGAAAAATGTAGATTTACCAGATCAATGGATCACTGTCAATGAACATTACAAACATAATCAACAACAATCATCTATCCAAGATATTCAAGATATTCAACAAATTCATGATGGTACAGTTCATATTAAATTTAATCGTAGTCAATCATCCAGACATAGCACCTCTAGTGTACCTTCTGAAATTGAAACTGAAGATGAAATATTTAATACTCCACTGTTTCGAAAAAATAGTCAAATTCATTTAGGACAAACCTCTAAATTAAAAGGTATTGATAATACTGCTACTTCTCAAATTAGTAAACCTGTTTACTCTACACACACACATTTGCCTGAAGAAGAAACTGCTTCTAATAATTCTCCAACTCAAACTGATTTTGAAGAATTTATACCTCCAGTCAATCCTCAACTTATGACCATTAAAAAGGATTTTAAACCTGATCTTGATAAATTATTCATCGAATTTAAGTCCTTTAAAAATAAATAACTCCGACATGCTTATTATGATACCTATGATAAACAACACCAATCCCGAATCACTAGACATTGGTATGATTTTATGATTGAATATAGTTTTGAATTACCTCTCTTAGAATATGTTGAAAAATATTACAAAAAGCTAAATACAATCACCAAATACAAATGGAAAACTTCTGAATCTACAACTGTTAGTTCTAGTCACCCTCCTCTTGAGAAAATAATTATCAAACAACAAGGTTCTGACATTCCTGCTTCTCCTTTCAAATTACCTGGCGATGATGCTGAAATCAAAAAAGTCATTGAACAAAATAATTATACTAATCAATGTTTAAACACCATTGGTAAACAATTAGATAAAATAGAGACAAATTTAGAATCTGTTACATCTACTAAACCACAACCTTTAGATCAACCTTTACTTAATCTACCTAGTCATCGCTCCAAAAGAACTAGTTTGGTAACCACTGATCAATCTACTGTCAAAGCTATTGAAAAATTATTCACTAAACTATCTACCACTGATAATGCCTCACCTTCTAAAGAAAAATGTCTTACTGTTTTAAATCAACAACCAAATATTGACACTATTTCTACCACATCTGAAACTGACACTACTGATGATGAAATAAATCAATTAGCCCAACAATTCCAATCTTCTAATCTTAATAAAATTCATTATCCCAAAGTTAATCCTCAAACTACCAAAAACTGGTATTCTCGACCTACTCCACCTGACCTCCAATATGAAGAAAATAATATTAGTAACCAATTTTCTGTTTCTGCTAAAAAACTATATTGATGGTCTTAGTGAAGATCAAATACTTCAAAAATTAAATCATTTATCTATGGTTTCAAATAGTTACCTCTCTAATTATCCCCAATATTCCCAATCTGAAATTGTTTCCTTAATTACTTCTGGTTTTACTGGTATGCTCAAATCTTGGTGGGAAAAATACTTAACTGAAGATCAACGAGACTCCATCGTATATGCTAATCGAACTGATGATAATGGTCTCCCTATTTTTGATGAAACTATTGGATGTTGCCACCCTGATGGTATTAATACATTAATTTATACTATTTTGTTCGACATTTTATTGGTACACCTACTAATATTTATTCTCGCATACATGATCAGCTTAGTAACCTTACTTGCCCAACTTTAAGTGATTTTCGATGGTATAAAGATGTATTTACCTCTAGAGTTATGTTACGTGAAGACTGTACTAAATCATTTTGGAAAGAAAAATTCATTAATGGATTACCTAATCTATTTGCTCACAAAATTAGAGATGTTCTTAGTCAACCTACTGGTGTTATTGAATATGATAATTTAACCTATGGTGATATAATTAGCACTATTCAAAAAGAAGGATTAAAAATGTGTATTGATTTAAAACTTAGTCAAAAAGCCACTAAGGATAAACATAAAGCTAAATATGAATTAGGAAATTTCTGTGAACAATATGGTTTACCTCCTGTTGCACCTTCCCGTAGGAAATCACACAAGTACTCCAAACATAAACATAAATCCAAATACTCTTCTAATAAATATCGCAAAGATTATTCACCTTCCAAATCTCATGATAAATTTTATACTAAACCCAAAAAGAAATATTATAAAAAATCACATCCCAAATCTAAATTCAATAAAGACATTACCTGCTATAATTGCGGTCAAAAAGGACATTATTCAAATAAATGTAAAGAAAAGCAAAAATTAAAGGATAGAGTTAACCAACTTCAAATTGATGATAATTCCAAAAATCAGTTATTTGAAATCTTCCAATTAAATCAATCTGTTAGCGACTCCTCTTCCGATCATCCAAGAACTTCATCTGATTATCATTCACCTAGTGACGATTCTGACAATAATATTAATCTAGGATGTAATGATGTCTGCTGTAAACCCGTTAAGCAAATAACTGTTCTTACTAAAAACACCCAAGAAGAATCTGCCCTTATTGAATTAATTAGCAAATTAGATGATCCCAATTTAAAACAAAAATATATTGATAAATTAAAATCTTTATTAATTCATTCTGATGATAAACCTAAGATTGATAAACCTATTATCAGTTTATCTAAGACTTTAGAAAGATTTAAAAATAAAACTAAAGAAATTACACTTCAAGATTTACAATCTGAAATCAATCAAATCAAACAAACTATTAATGAATTAAGACAAAAAGATCGAAAATTAGAAGATGAAATTATTACATTAAAACTTAATAAAAGTTTAGATAATTTCCACAACTCAGTCCATGAATCTCCTAATGAATCTGAACATAATTCTGACCCTGATTCTGATCACACTAATCCTGACAAATTAATATTTGACAATAGATCACAATCCCATACTCTTGACGATAAAAGATTAAATCTAATCAATAAAATCTATATGCAAAAATGGTATTCACGAATCAAGATAGTTATTAATGATTTTGAATTAAACTTAATTGCTCTAATAGATACTGGTGCTGATTTAAACTGTGTACAAGAAGGTTTGCTCCCTACTAAATACTATGAAAAATGCCATGAGAAATTAACCTCTACTAATAGTAGTAAAATGCGTATTAAATATAAATTACCTAACGTTCATGTTTGTCAAGATAATGTATGTTTCAAAACCTCATTCGTTTTAGTTAAAAACATGACTGATAAAATCATATTAGGTACCCCATTTATACATTTACTTTATCCATTTACTACATCTGCTGAAGGAATTACCACTCATGTTTTAGGCCAACCTGTTACTTTTAAATTTTTATTTCCGCCTGAAATGTTCGAATTAAAACTGTTAAAAGATTGTTCTATTTCCCATACTATTAATCGCTTAACTAGGCAAATCAATTTTCTTAAAGAAGAAATTAATTATAAAAGAATTGATCAACAATTAATTGATCCTGTTATTATTTATCAAATTAATGATTTTAAATTAAAACTAGAATCCACTGTCTGCTCCCATTTACCTACTGCATTTTGGCATAGAAAAAACATGTAGTTACTTTGCCATATATTAAAAATTTCAATGAAAAACACATCCCTACTAAATCTCGACCTATTCAAATGAATTATGAATTACTTGAAATGTGTAAGAAAGAAATTAATGAATTATTAAAAACACAGAATCATTAGTCCAAGTAAATCACCATGGTCTTGTCCTGCTTTTTATGTTAATAAAAATGCTGAATTAGAACGAGGTGTCCCTCGCTTAGTTATTAATTATAAACCACTCAATGCTGTTTTAGAATGGATTAGATATCCTATTCCTAATAAAAAAGATTTGATTAAAAGACTTAACCAAGCTGTTATTTTTAGTAAATTTGATTTAAAAAGTGGGTTTTGGCAAATACAAATTCACCCTAAAGATCGATATAAAACTGCTTTTAACACACCCTTTGGTCAATATGAATGGAATGTAATGCCATTTGGTTTAAAAAATGCTCCTAGTGAATTTCAAAATATAATGAATGATATTTTTAACCCATTTAGTCATTTTTCTATTGTTTATATTGATGACATCTTAATATTTTCCAAATCCCTTAATGAACATTGGAAACATTTAACTGCATTCTTTTATACAATTAAAAGTCATGGTTTAGTTATCTCAGCTCCTAAAATCAAACTCTTTCAAACTAAAGTTAGATTCTTAGGATATGATATTCACCACAATACTATTCTGCCAATTAGTAGATCAATTGAGTTTGCATCCAAGTTCCCTGGTGAAATTCTTGACAAAACCCAGTTACAACAGTTTTTAGGTTCCCTTAATTACATTGATGATTTTTACAAAGACCTTAGGAAGACTTGTCAACCATTGTTTGATCGATTAAAGGATAATCCTCCTCCTTGGTCATCTGTTCATACTTCTATTGTCCAAAATGTCAAACAATATGTTAAGTCTCTCCCTTGTCTTGGTATTCCTACTGAAAATTCATTCAAAATTATTCAAACTGATGCTTCTGATATTGGTTATGGTGGCATTCTTCTCCAGAAAGTCACTCCTCAATCATCTGAACAAATTGTTCGTTATCATTCTGGTGTCTGGAATAAAGCACAATTAAATTATAGTACTATTAAAAAAGAAATTTTATCTACTGTTTTATGTATACAAAAATTTCAAGATGATATTTTAAATCAAAAATTTTTACTTCGTGTTGATTGCAAATCCGCTAAATATGTTTTGGAAAAAGATGTTCAAAATCTTGCTAGTAAACAAATTTTTGCTCGATGGCAATCTATTTTAAGTATTTTTGATTTTGATATTACCTACATACCTGGTTGTCAAAATTCCCTTCCTGATTTTCTTACCCGGGAATTTTTACAGGGGGGTAAGGGATGAGTGCTACTCCACATATTCCACATTTAAAAACCCAAATTACCTATTACCAAACCCTGATCAACCAAGCTAACCGCCGAATTAACCACCTTAAATCTACCGACCAACTACTAAACGAGCCCAGTATATCATTCACCAACAGCTTCAAGCTCGTCGTATTCTACGACATAATTACTACAATAATTTGCATTACTACCAGAACTATTTAGATCTTCTTTCTGGTTGTTAAATCCTTCCTACTAATCATTGTTTCTTGTTTCAACAGATGTCTCGCCCAAGGCCTCCTTCTAAGGCTTTGGTTCCTTCTAGTCAACCTTTTGTTCCTCCTCCTTTGGAGTTAGTAGGCCAATACCCTCAACCCATTCAAATGATCAACCGCTACCAAATCCTTGGTAATATCCCCAGACCTAATTACTCAACTGCTTTGGCTACTGATCCTTTTGCTTCAAGCCAATCAGTCTCAGTTACTCCATTCCCTGCTAACCCAGTCAGGTCATCTCGATCTGATTATACCAAATCACACACTACTAATCTGTTCTATATAGAACCCAGTCACCCTAAAGGCCAAGTAATCCATGAAATTGCTAAATCCCATTTTGGCTCTGGATGCCATTTCATCCTCTCACATCCAAGAAAACACTCACCTATTACAAAGATATTTTGATCCATCATCAATCAGTCTTGATTAAACCCATTTATGATCGAACCTATGCCAGCAAGGTTCTGTATCATTCCATTTACATCCATAGTATTGTTTTCCAAGCTGAATGGGGTCCTCCTTATCAGCTTCGAGATTTACCTGGTCATTCCATCTAGTATAATTACCATGATTATGTTGATGCCTGGTTCAAGATTTTCCTATACCAGAATGAAACTTTTAGTCACTCCTGGTTCATCTCTTTTGATCAAAAATTCAAATCTGAGTTTCCTACCTGGTTTCTGAGATGGTGGACTCATTATGGTGCCATTTCAGACATCCTCCCTGGTGATCTCATTGAACTAGTTAACTATTTCTCCTCTGTTTACCCATTCATCACTTATCAGAGACAATTTCCATCTTTGTTAATTTTTATATCCAAATATAAACTCCCATGGATATTTAAATGGCATTATGGAATTGATGGCAACATAATCACCCGTCAACATTCAGTCAAATGGTGGGCTAAGTATAATGTGCCCAGAATTTTTGAAATTGTTCATGAAGAATTCCCCATTGATCAATGTGCTCCAACTCCTTCTATGATCAAAGCCCAGCAGAACCCAACTGCTGCAATCAGCCAAGGAAGTCAGCCCAGTCTTCCTCCAATCAATCTTGGAAGCCCCTCATCTAGTGGTTCCAAGCCCAAATCATCCAAATCCAAATCAGTCCAACTGATCCAATCAAAATCCAAGGTGAAGTCCAAAGCTCCTGCCATTCCGGACCAGCCCAAGGAACATTCACGGCCCAAATCAAAATCCAAAGCTAAGGCTAAGCCCATTTCACCTCCTGTTCAGCCCAAAGCTAAATCAAAGGTCAAGCCCAAGTTATCCCGAGATGAATTGCTCCAGTTAGCCCGTCAATTAACAGAGCAAGCTGAAGAAGCTCAATCACCCAGTTCAGAAAATTCAGAAGACAGTTCAGACCAGTCACAATCTTCTGAAGGATCAACTACTCAACCCATCTCATATGGCAGATCCGAGTTCCAAGATGCTCAGGACCCATATGCCTGATCAACATAGGATTCCCTATAAATATAAATTAGCTTCAATCAATACTCTTTTGAGAAAAGCTGCTAATTTGTATCTATATTGATTCCTATATTCACATGTTTCACCAAAAGTGATGAATAGTAAAAGTTACTGTTCACTTTTACTATTCACCGTCACTATTCATCCAATCAACTTTTGTTAAAGCTGCATATTCTTGCAATCACTCCACCGAAAGCAACCGACAGCATTTGCTCTGCCTTACGCGCTGCTAGCTGCTTTCATCAATCAAAGAAGTCACATGATTACTGTATTCAAAGAAGTCACATGATTACTGTATTTTCCTTTTCTATATATTGTAATGTATTCATTCAGAAAGCTTCAAGCTTTTCATTCTCCAGTCTTTGGAAAAAACAGAGAGCTCTGAGTATCAATTACTTTTTCCCGTTTGTAACCCAATTAAGATCCTTGCAGTTGCTACACTTGTAATTGTAAGTTATTTTCTGTATTTTAAAATTATGAAGTTTTAATATTTAAATACGTTAATTATGTGCATTCCAAATCTGTTGTTCAATTTTAGTCATATTTGATTTCGTAATCCATGTTCTTCATTCTAGCAACAATGTATGAAATACAGTCAGATCAATGCATGTGATGCAATCAGATTAAAGCAGTGCAAGAAATGCAAAAGTTGAAAGTAGTACTGCAGAAAAGTGGAGTTCGTACCTCTACGGCTATAGTTGATAAGTGAGACGTAGGCTCTCTCAATAAGAGGTCGTCTGGCACGTCCTCGGCAAAATTGGTGAAGACTTTGATGCCTCCCGCAACAGGTACTATGTGTGTCTCGGGGTGATACCTCGCTGGATCAAAAGGGCGTATGCTCGGTGGTAATGGCTGAGGCTCGACCTCTAGCTCGGCCGCAAAGTCCGTTGCAAACTCTACTGGAGGAAGCGCGGGGAAGGCCCCGTCATGTGGGACATCATCTGCCATCTGAAATAGATGCAAAATGAGCAAAAATGAGGAAAAATGAAGAAAATGGTGAAGCTTTGAAAAAGTCAACCCTAGGAGAGAGGAAAAAGTCAAAGAAAGTCAAAACCCGGGAAAGTGTGCTAACCTTGGGAGAAACTCGGGGGAAACGAGCCTTGAACGGTGGAAATGACGAGAGAAGCGTCGAAATCAAATTCTGATCGGTTCAAAGTGAAGAGAACAAGAGGGTTTTTGCGAAGAAAATGTTTTTAGGGTGTTGGGAAACGTGTAGAACGCGCGGATCTTGAGAGAAGGAGTACCTAGAGAGCAAGGGAAAGCAATTTCGTGCAAAGGGTTGTGAGGAAATGAAGTGTCTTTGCCTCTACTTAAAGACCCGTGGGTCAAAAGACCAAACTGCCTAAATTTGCCATCGATGGCCGGCAGTGGCACATCGATGGCCGGCACTTCTTCATTGTTGGCCGGCAGCTTCCACTGATAGCCGGCAGGGGGTCGGAGGCCTCCCCTGGTGGCCGGCATGGTCCCACCAGCTTCCTATGTCCCTTTGGCTCAGATGTGGGTTGTTGGATCCCAATAGATGCAAAGTATGTGCAAAGTTTGATTCGGAATGCCTTCGTAGAAGCCCAGAATTGTGTTCACAGTACATGGTGATCATCGCCTGTCGACACATGCAAGGTGTATCCTTTTAATATATTGTAACTCTCCGATAGGTAAATCGGAAGTTACCTTTGAGTTGTCTCTATCATACGCGCCTTTGTCGCTCCATAGAATGTACATTTCTTTGTTGTCACATTGGATGCGCGTGTTGAATTGTTGCATAGAAACATGCATCGCCATCATTGCATAGAATATCCATGCACGTTGCATTGAATCATGCACTGTTATCATTCTGCATAGAATGCGTATGCTGTGTCACATTGAACTACACTTGTTCATGTCGTCGCATAGAATGTACGTTGCATTGAACATGCATTCTAAATTATTGCATTGAACATGCATTATCATGTTTGCATAGAATATGCATCTTACATTGAATATGCATCGTTGACTATCTTGCATAGAATATGCTTCGGTTTCGATTCTTGCATGTTGTGCATGAGCATACCTCAAACATCATGTTACGATCATTCGTCTCGCATGAGACATACATTGTATTGCATTGCACCTGTCAAGTTTCTTTCTGATACATGCACGATATTGTATGTACCGTTTATTCAGAGGAATCCCAGGTAAAACCATTCCTCTCCCACATCTCGTTGGTTAGAGAAATTCGGGTACGCCTGATGTCTACACTGACATCTCATTGGTTAGAGACATTCGGGTACGCTGATGTCTACATCGACATCATGTTGGTTAGAGATATTTGGGTACGCTCGATGTCTACACTGACAATCCGTTGGTTAGAAACACTCGGGTACGCCCGGTGTTTACACTGACACCCTGTTGAAAGCGTTTGGGTCGTGTGCCCTATGCTTGTACCTTCTGCTTTGGTAAGAAGTGTTTGGGTCGTGTGTCCGACGCTTACGCCACTTTGCTTTGGTTAGTAGCATTGGGATGTGCTCCGATGTTTATACCACCCTTTGGTGTTTGCACTACTTCCTTTTCCCCTCTCGCATGTGATACGCTAAGAGGTGCTTCCTTTTTCCCTCTCGCGTGTGATACGCTAAGAGGTGCTTCCTTTTCCCCTCTTGCGTGTGATATGCTAAGAGGTGCTTCCTTTTCCCCTCTCGCGTGTGATACGCTAAGAGGTGCTTCTGTAGACCGCCCAGAACTGGCTCTGCACGCCCCTCTTTCGGAAAGGGCGCAAATTAGGTTCTAGCTACTATAGTTCGAACTCCTGTCACGGTTTTGAATATAATCTCACAAAGTGCAATGTAAGACTGATAAATTACCAAAGAGTCCAAATCTGGCAATCAGTTTTGGAAAATCGATTTTGAATCAAAAGCGCCAAACATGGACTGCTTTGCCAGATTACAAAGTCGCAACCTAAATATTTTATTTTGAAAAATTTAGGAAACCCTGACTCGTGCCAAAGGCCACGTGTCTGTCATCACCAAAGTTGCCTTGGCTTGGGAACTTGGGTGTGAGAAGGGAAAGTCCTGAAATGAGCACCCCCGCTTGCCCGATCAAAGATCGGCCTCTACTAAACATGATATGTTGTTTTTGAAAACACATGTGTTCTTGTTTGATTATTAGCTAACTAACTATGTGATGCGCACAACACACAAGTATAGGCTAAATCGCTCGATTTGGAACAAAACATTTCATGTTTGTTTTTCGAAAATGGTTTGAAGATAAGATGTTTGCTCGGTCGGCTTCCTCCCGAAAATCCGTCGCTTTGCCACCGGTTGCCTTTGTTTGCATTCACCTTGATTTTCGAACACTGAACCAATTTCCAGGCTGCTTCTACTCCAGAACCAGAACAACTTTGGAGCACCTCTGAGCCTGAGGATTGTCGGCCACCTGAGGAAGCTGTCGGCCACTTAAAGAGGCTGTAGGCCACCTAAAGTGGCCTGTCGGCCTCTTGCTTCTGCACACTCCAATTTTGCTGCAAACAGAGTACAAAAGGGACAAGGCAAGGCATTTGCAGGGCATGTGTGTACAACCACTCTCCTTATCATTTCTCAAGCTCAAATGAGTGCGGTACTCGACTCTCGGGCCACCAACCGACACCAACCGAGCATCGCAATGCACGATGGTCGAGAAGCCAAGTTTGTACAAGTCAATGAATGCACAAATAACACACAAGACTCAAGAGGCCTCCACCCTATCACGCACAATCAAAGGGACGACGACTAAGAAATGAGGCACGTTTCATCACTTCAAGTATGAAACGTCCCTCGTTTCTCGTGTTTGGATTAACGTCCGATCCAAACACAATGCAATGCAACACAAACATGTTATCTTGACATGTTTTACTTTGATTCATTTTGTTTACTCATTTTAGATTACTAATAAGCCCTTTAACCGGTTAAGTCCAAGAGTGAGAAGTCCTCTAATTTGAAAGACAGACCAAGCCACAAACTTCTTGAGTATGAAAGAAGCATCATGCCTTTGGGCATGAACGCCTCAATTTTGTGCTCAAACCAACAAAGGGCTTAAGATCTCTTTCAAAGTGATACAACAAATGAAAGATGGCATGTAATGGTATACATTTCAGCACTGAAATGACACGCCAAATGATGCTAAAACATGCTAACAACATTAAATCATGCAAACAATGCACGCAAGACATGTTTGAAGTCAAAGGCATTGAAGCTAGCAAAGAACATAACACTATAGGCATACAATACTAAGCCTAACTGACCAAACCACCCCCAGACAGAGGTTAAATGTGCCAAAACAGTGGCCAAAACATGCTGAAATGATAGCCCAAAAGCTTAGACAAACATGTATGCAAGTTGGCTTACAAGTGCAGCATAAGGCTTATCCCTCAAACACAACAAAAGGGTGATAAATGCAAGAATATGGCAGAGGTATATGGTCTGAAATAACATGCCAAATGATGCCATGCCATGCAAAAAGCTCAAATATGACATGCTAGAGGTCTCAAGATGCAAGACTAGCAAAGCCACTACACTATGGCCATGCAAGGCAAGCCTCAAAGGGCCAAGATCATTCCAAACAGAGTTTAAACAAGTCAAAACAAGGCTAAGAACCTACTGGAGCAGAGCTAAAACAAGCTAAAATTAGAGGCACAAAGCATCAAGTGAGCTAGGCTAGCATGCAAGATTGCACTACAAGTGTATGAAGCATGGAAGAGGCAACCAAACTAACCCAAAACAGAGTTATATCATGTTAAAATAAGGCCTAAAACATGCTAAGATAGAGCCTCAAGAAGGTAGAAAAACATGCCAAAGTGTTAAGCCAACAACACATGCAAACAAAGCACAAAAGGGGGGGGGGGGATCACCCCCATCCATTTCGGGTCTCAAAACCCACTTTCCACCACTGAAATTCCTCTAGAATTCAGTGGTGAAAAGGCCAAACAAAGGTGATCTCAAAGGCCTCAAAGGATAGCTCAAAGCAAAGCAAAATAAGCCACAAAAGGAGGTAGACCACCCCTAACTCAAACAAGGCCTTAGACAGCCATTTTAAACACTCTAAAACAAAGGTTTTTGTAGTTTCAAGTTAGGCCTAAAACATCATGCAAATAGGGCCAAATAAGCAATGAAAATAAAGCTTTAAAGAGGCTATTACTCACCCTTGAAGCACAACTTCAAAAACAACAACTTCTGAGGTAAAACCAAGCCAAAACCACTCAAATAAGGCTTCCAAGTACCTCAGCAACAAGATGAAGGTGTTTGAGTAGGTGTTTGTGTGCAAAAGTATAAAGAAACAACACTTTAAGGCACAAAGATAGAGAGAGAGGGAGAATTCTAGAGAGAGAGGAAGATTTTTTTGCTCTTCCAAAAATCTGAACCCTTCTCAAGGGGGAGGAAGATTCCCTTATATAGAATTACAAGCCTCAAGCTTGTTTGACAAGTTAGAAGCTTATTACAATCCCTCTATACATGTGTATGGATGATACTTTCTGTGCCCAACAGCTGGCACAGCTGGCAATAAAAATATCTGCAAAAGCAAGAAAATGGCCGTCGGCCACTTCCACTGGCATACCGGCCACTTAAAGTGGCCTATAGGGGGAAAAAGTGACCTACAACCACCAAAAGTGGTTGACAGCCTCTCCCCTCCCTCTAAGCAAGGGGTAACAAGGTATGGCACAAAAACAAACCAAGAAGAAGAGAGTCAAGAGGCCACAAGACAAGGCACTCAGCCGGAAGCCCCGAAAACTAGCCTACGGGCCATTACAAGTGGCCTGCAAGGGAAAAAGTAGCCTACATCTACAAAAAGTGGCCTACAGGCCTCTTTCTCCCTCTAGGCAAAGGCACCAAGGCATGATCTAAAAACAAACCAAGAAGAAGAGAGTTAAGAGGTCCCGAGACAAGGCGCTCAGCCGAAAGCCCCGAAAACTAGCCTACGGGCCATGACAAGTGGCCTACAAGAGGAAAAAGTCGCCTACAACTACAAAAAGTGGCCTACAGGCCTCTCTCTCCCTCTAGGCAAAGGCACCAAGGCATGGTCCAAAAAAAAACCAAAAAGAAAAGAGTTAAGAGGTCCCGAGACAAGGCGCTCAGCCGAAAGCCCCGGAAATTCGAAACAAGCACAAACATGCGCGATGATCGAGTGCACAACCGATGACGTCTGAGTCTTAAGGTCGGTCAAAAATGGGGTGTCTACAGCTTCCTTTTCCCGTCTCACGTGTGATACGCTAAGAGGTGCTTCCTTTTCCCCTCTCGCGTGTGATGCGCTATGAGGTGCTTTCTTTTCCCCTCTCGCGTGTGATACGCTAAGAGGTGCTTCCTTTTCCCCTCTCTTGTGTGATACGCTAAGAGGTGTTTCGTTTGAGACTTCGGGTACGCTCGACAGTCGCTTTTGGTCTTTCTTGCGTGAGGCGTAGTGAAGATTGCATAATTTTCTTACATCCTTTCTATATGAAATGTGGTTTGACTTGTGAGTCTCGCGCGTGGCGTGTTTGTGTGTTTGCTTTTGTTTTCTCATGTGTAAGACTGCTGTGACTTGTCGGTTCGCTTAAAATGTTGTATTTATTTTGCATAAATGCTTCATTACAGCCCTCTTTGCATGATCTTAAGTTATGCTCTTGCATCATACATGTCGTTTGCATTTTGCCCCAGCCTGCGGGCGCATTTATAGTATTATCTTGTTTGTTTGTCTGAGTCTTCGGCCTTGTCAAAAATGGGTCGTCTCTGGGTTTGACATTTATTTCTGTCATTTCATGACTTTCGAGTTCTGTCAAAGAGGGGCAACTGTAGACACCCTATTTTTGACTGTCTTCAAGACTTGGATGTTCTTGCAGGGTACATCCAGCAACAAGTTTGATTGCTCATTGAGTACTCGACTTTCGCGACAGAATGCTCCAGGTTTGATCTTTCCAGACCCAATTTCCATTTTGTCTCATATTTGGACCATGTGTTAGTCTTTGAATAGTGATGTTCTTGATGGCTTGCCGGCCATCATTGAGGGCTGCCGGCCATGGCCTTTGCCCTGCTGGCCATTGATAGGCCCTGCCGGCCATCAATGAGGCCCTGTCGGCCACCACTGATGGCCGGCCGGCCACCAATGCATCAGTAGATATTTTTGTAGATATTTTGACAGTTGTTTACATAGATGAGCCCATCTGCATGCACGTGGATGGTTGGATTTGTTTGAAGGCTTCTTATATCTCCTATATATAGAGCACATCTATATGCATGCAAAGGGTTAGAAAATTTTGGCTGAGCTATATCTCTATCTCTCTCCCTCTAGAATCCTCTCTCTTTATATTTTGTGCTTGAAAGTGAGCTTTCTCTACACATTTGCACTAGCACTCTTAGCCAAACACCTTCACCTTGGGGCTGAGATTCTTGGAGGCCTTGTTTGAGCTTCTTAGAGTGGTTTTTGCTTGGAACTCTTGCTGATTTGTTACTGTGCTTGAAGGGTAAGGATTTACCTCTTTAAAGCCTTGTTTTGGTTCATTGCTTGGTCACCTTTGTATGCTACTTTAAAGCTGGTTTTAGCCTCTAAAAAGTTTTGTTTTTAAGGTCTTAAAATGTTGGTTTAAGCCTTGTGTAGTTAGGGGGTGGTTTCCTCCCTTGGCTTTTTGGCTTGAAAAGCCTTTAGAGCCACCTTTCAAAGCTTTTGAAACATCCTTTGTTTGGCCTTTCTACCACTGAAACTCAGAGGTTTTTCAGTGGTAGAAACTTGATTTTGAAGTCCTAAATAGGAGGAGGTGGTCCCCCCTCCCCATGTCTTGTTTGCATGTGTCCCCATGTCTTGTTTGCATGTGTTGATGGCCTAACATATGAGCATGTGTTTCTACCTTTTTGTGGCTTAGCTCAAGCAAGTTTTTGACCTTATTTCAACATGTTATAACTCTATTTTTGGCTGGTTGAGTCACTTCTTGCTTGCTTCTTACACTTATGGTGTAATCATGCTTACTAGCTTAACATACTTGATGTTTTAACCTATTATTCTAGCATGTGTTGGCTCCACTCCAGCATATTTTTTGGCCTTTCTTTGACATGCTTAAACTCTGTTTTGAGTGGTCTTGGCCCTTTGAGACTTGCTTTGTATAGCTATGGTGTAGCTAGCTTCACTAGCTTTGTGTTTTGAGGCCCTTAACATGTTTTGCTTGAGTTGTTGGCATGTCATAGCATCATTTCACACATAATTTCAGTGCATGTAGCCTTGTCACACTCTCACATATTCTACTCTTTCATTATTTTTGAGAGGTGTGCTTTGTGCCTTGTTTATGAGCCAATACATGAGCATGTTTTTCTTGCTTTTTATACTATCATCTCAGCTCCTTTTACCCATTGTTTTGGCATGCTTGAGGTCTGTCTAGGGCTGGTTTGGCCATTTGAGTTTGATATTGTATGGTTCTAGTGTAAAGCTCTTCACTAGTTTTAATGCTTAAGTCTCTTAACATGTTGTACATGAATTGTTTGCATGTTAGAGTCTTGTGTTTCATGCCATTTCAGCACTGAAATTCTGCCACCTCCCTCATTTATTCATTTTTCTATTTGTTTTGAGGGATGGTTAGTCTTAAAGTTGTGTTTAAGCTTGGGATTGAGGCTTATGCTTAAATGGCTTTAACCCTCTTTTGAGGGTTCCTCCTAGTCAAAGGCATGGTCTCTCTCATGTCTTAAGTCATCTTTTGATTGACCTCTCTCTCATTAGAGGACTTTCACATTGGACAAATCAATTAAAGAATGGTTTGGTAACTTAAAATGTGTAAACAAGAATTCAACAAAGTAAAACTTGTGCAAGATAAGCATGTGTGTTGCATTGCATGTGTTTGGATCGGACGTTAATCCAAACACGAGAAATGTGAGACTTTCATACTCATAGTGATGAAACGTGTCACGTTTCTTGGTCTTCATTGCCTTTGATCTCTCATGATAAGGTAATGGAATTGTGTCTTTGTTTTGTGCATTCATTGAATTTGTGCAAGTTGGATCCTTGGCCATCATGCATTGAAAATGCTTGATTGGTGGCTTTAGACCTAATGGTGCCACTCCTTTGATGTTTTGAGATGATAAGGAGTGGCATAGTATAAACATGTCCTTGGAAAAACCTCCATTTTTCTTTGTTTTGTGCTATGTTGCAGTTTGGTGTTACAACACACCAGTGGCCGGCAGTTCTTCATTATTGGCCGGCACTCTTTCATTGTTGGCCGACAGAGGCACACTCTTGGTCGGCATGTGGCCGGTAGCCACCATTCATGGCTGGCAGGCCACTAGTGCACTCCCCAGCATTGTTTTGGTAAGGTTTAGCAGAAAGTTCTTGGAGACACCCTGCAAACAGAGCCTCTAAAGAGCAAACCGGAGAGCTTTTCGGGACGAAAACCGAGGCATGCATGTTCAACTTCTTCAAACAGAGCTGAGGTAGTATAAGTTTAATACTTTACTTGTTAGTTAGCATGGTTTTGTAATTTAATTAATTAGTTTGCTAATTAGTTAAAGTGTTGTAATAATTAGTAAGTAGTTTACTAGTTATTCGATTGGTTTGTAATAATTAGTCTAATTAGTTTAATTAGATTAGTTTGCCTAGCTGAGTTTAGATTAGCTTAGCTTATTCGTTCGGACCCTCCTTCGTGAGGGTGCAATGTTGTAATAAGTGTGCGTGTGCGTGTGTGTGTGCATGTCTTCCAACCCCACGTCTTTCTCCATTTTATTTAACCGCTTTCAATGGTTAGTTTAGGGATTACGTTTTGATTAGCATACCTTATACTTGCATGTTTACATCATTCATTTGTCTTGCATGCACCGGGCTCGACGCATATTTCAATAATTATTTGAATACGTGTTTCAAAGCATGTTATCAAACTGTCGCATTCATATGCCATCTTAGATAGCCGAGCCTATTTAATTGCATTTTGTATGTGTTGCATTAGCCATTTCAACATAGTTAGGATCATGCATTATTTCTAATTAGCTTTTGTTTTGGCTTTGAGTACACTGTAAGTTTTATGCTTTAGCATGCTTGCTTGGGTGTGAGTGTTGCCATGACAGCATGCTTGCCATGAGGCTATTTGCTTATTTGTTTAACTGCATGAATGCCTGTGGATGAAGGCTTTATTGCTTGAATTGAGACAATTCATGAAATTTGAGTTTTAAGCCCACTTTGCGAAGTGGCAAATCATGTTTTAAGCCCACTTGAGGGTGCAAATCCGTGCTTTAGCCCACTTGAGGGTGGCACTTTCAAACCATTTTCGAAAAACAAACATGAGTTGTTTTGTTCCAATTCTTGCGATTTTAGTCTATACTTGTATGTTGTGCACATCACATAGTAAGTTAGCTAATAACCGGAATAAGAACACATGTGTTTATAAAACAACATATTATGCTTAGTAGAGGCCGATCTTTGATCGGGTGAGCGGGGGTGCTCATTTCAGGACCTTCTCCTCTCGTACCCAAGTTCCCGAGCCGAGGCAACTTTGGTGATGACTGTAGACGTCCCCGAACGTCCCGGGAAAATCCCGTTTTGTTCATTGGGCTTACTACAGTTCGGACTCGATGTCACAGTTTTGAATCTAATCTCGCAAAGTGCAATGCAAGATCGATAAATCACCAAAGAGTCCAAATCCGGCAAATCGTTTTGAAAAACTGATTTTAGAAAGAAGTGCTAAACATGGACTGCTTTGCCAGATACAGAGTCGCCACCTAAATATTTTATTTTGAGGGAATTTAGGAAACCCTGACTCGTGCCTAAGGCCACGTGTCCGTCATCACCAAAGTTGTCTCGGCTCGGGAACTTGGGTACGATTGGGGAAGGTCATTTCATGAGCACCCCCGCTCGCCCGATCAAAGAACGGCCACTACTAAGCATGATATCTTGTTTTTGAAAACACATGTGCTCTTATTCCGGTTATTAACCTAGAATTACTATGTGATGCGCACAGCATGCAAGTATAGACTAGATCGCCTAATTTGGAACAAAACATCGCATATCTGTTTGTTTGGAAATGGTTTGAAGTTTGCTACTCGCAAGTAGGCTAAAACACGGATTTCAATGAATCGTCCCAATTCAAGTAATCCAACCTTCACCCACAGGCATTCAGGCAGTTATATCACATAAGCAGTTAGCCTCATGGTAAACATGCTATCATGGCAGTCACTCACACGCATGCAAGGATGCTAAAGCATAAACACTTACCGAGTACTCCGAGCCAAAGAAAGAAGCTAATTAGAAAACATGCATGAATCCTAACTATGCTGAGATGGTTAATGCAACACATGCAAGAATGCAACTAAGATAGGCTCGGCTATTCTAAGATGGCATATGAGATGCTACAGGTAACATGTATTCAACTTGGAATCGAAATACGATGCAGTTAGTATGATGCGCCGAGCCCGGTGCATGCAAAACAGATGAATGGATGCAAACATACGAGCATAAGGATGCTAATTGAAACGTGCCCTAAAACTAACCATCATAAGCTGGTAAATGAAAGGGAGAAAGACGTGGGGTTGGAAGACATACATCATACACACACACACTTATTACAACATTGCCCTCTCTCGGAGGGTCCAAATAAATAATACAGACTCGAATTAACTAATTATTACACAACTCTAATTAATTAACAAACTAACTAAGTAAGCAATTAAACTAGCATGCAAACTACATGGAATAGGCTGCCTCAGCTCTGCTTTGGATGATGAAGGATGCATGCATGCTCGAGTCGCCTTGTCGGGAAATTCATCGCGACGCCCCGACTTGCCTTTGTTTGCAATTGACCTCAGAACACTGCACAAGGCTCCAGAAGGCTGAAACTCCACCCTGGGAATCTGTGGGAAGGCTGCCGACCAGCTATTGGCCTTCGAGACCACCTGCCGACCACCTTTTGTGGGAGAAACCAAAAGGGGTGGTTGGCTTGCCAGAAAAGCTGGTCGGCCGACCAGTTTCTGCCTCTGGTTTCTGGTTTTCTGCAACAAGGAGCAAGAGAGAGGCATGGCAGGTTATTTTCAACATGTGTGTGCACGACCACTCTCCCCATCATTGTACAAGCTTAAGGGAGTGTAGGTTTCGATCCTCGGGCGACCAATCATGCATCTCGATGCATGATGGCCGAGGAACCGAATTGCACGACTCAATGTGAAATGAATGCACGTATAAACACATAAATGCCAACAACTCTATAATGGATAGTCAAGAGTGCCGGTGACCAAGAATCGAGGCACGTTTCATCACTTTGAGTACGAAACGTCCCTCGTTTCCCGTGTTTGGACTAAACCCTACTCCATACACAATGCAACAAACAATGTATGGACAAATGCAACTCTAGCATGCGATCTAAATGCAATGCAACTAAGTGATGCGAAGATGCACGGAATGACATGCAAGCATGCAAATGGTATACACAATGCTATGAACTAATCAATGGCATACTCAATGCACATGGATTATATGGCATGCATACACAATGCACTAACATACGCAATGTTATGAACGAGGCATACGCAATGCAATGATCAAACATGCGATAACATGGACTATAGGGCATACACAATGCAAGATGGACTTAAACCAAGATGGATGGGCCTCGGCCACACCCAAATCAGTGGCCAATATGATGAAAATGAGGCAACAAGGTACATGCAAACATGCACAAATGCAAGGGACCAAACCTAAGGAACAAAGTGCAACTCTACCAAAGCATGACAAGGATGAAATATGGCATACAATGACACATGTTCCAGCTCTGAAATGACATGCAAGATGGTCCCGAATCATGCAAACAACTCACCCGATGCATGTTGGATGGCACAATTACCGAAACTAATGAAGTGCATTACACTAGAGGTATGCAAAGCGATGCCCAAATGACTAAACCAACCCCAAACAGTCCCTATGCAGACCCAAAATAGTGGCAAAATGGACTAAAATGATGGTTTGCAATGCATAAAAATGAAGCTCATGCAATAGCCCAAAAATGAGGTATACAAGCACAACTCTCAAACGCATTTAAAGAGTGGAAAACATGAGAATATGGCATAAGTATGAGCTCTGAAATAACATGTTCAATGATGCCAAAACATGAAAACAACTCAAGTTAAGCATGCAAGAGGCTTCAAAACTCGAAGCTAGGCAAGGGTATTACACTACAAGCATGCATGGCAAGCATCATTCGACCATGGGACCTCAAAACAGAGCTAAGGCAGCCCAAATCATGAATAAAATCAGTTTAGAACATGGCCAAAATATGCTAGAATCAATGGCCAAAACAACATGCAATGGAAGCTTGTGAGCATGGTTTACACTACAAGCATATGAAGCATTCAAGAGGCCACTAAACAAGAAAAACTCAGAGACATGACATGCCAAATAAAGCCCAAAAACCCACTGAAACATGATCAATGCATGCAAGAATGTCATGCTCCTTTGATAGGCTATAAGAGGGGTTATTCTACACATGCAAGAGACACACCCAAGGTGACAAAACCAACTCTGGAAAGAGCTTAGGTAGGCCCTAAAAGTCACTGAAAAGGGCCTGAAACAAGGCTTGGAGGTGTGCAAATGAAGGCTCCTTTGTAAGGCCAAAAATGCTAGTGAACAAGACAAGGAGGGAGAGGGTCACCCCTCTCTGATTTTGGCTCTCAAAAATACATGTTAATCACTGAAAATCCGCTGGATTTCAGTGGTTAAAAGGCCAAGCAAAGGTCAACGCAAAGGCCTTAGGGCATGGCTCAAAACAAGGCAAAATGAAGCATGCAAGGGGGTAGATGACCCCCAACAACAAAATGACCTTAAACAAACATCAAAAGGACCTCAAAAAAAGACTTTTTTCAGTTGACAACAAAGCTCAAATATGCATGAAAATAAGGCTAAGAGATGGATCAAAAAAAAACTTAAAAGAGGGAAAAAGTGTGTTATCCTTGAAGCTCAGCAAGACAGCAACTTCTGGACCCAAAACCCAACTCCTTAACCTCTGAAAATGGCCTCCAAGAAGCTCCAAGCAATGGTGGAAGGGTTAGGCTATGAGGTGGTGTGCAAAGGTGCAAGAACAATACACTTTTTGAGCCAAAATAGAGAGATATAGAGGGAGATGTGTTATATGCCTTCAACAAACTTCTCAACCCTCACAAAGGAGGGGGAGGCCCTCCTTTATAGCCAAAAGGGACCAAAGCTTCTCAAAGAAGCTAAAAACCAAGGTTGAAGATCCTCCGTACACGTGTATTGAGGATCCAGTCTGTGCCTTCCAGTTGGCACAGCTGGCAACAACTTATAGAGACAAAACTGGGGGAGGTAGGCCGACCAGTTCAGGTGGTCGGCCGACCACTTCCCCTGGTCGGCCGACCAGTTCAAAAGGTCCAACTCAATGAAAGGTGATCGGCAGCCCCATTTGATGGTCTCCACATTGAATACAAGCTAGTGGTATGGTGGGAGACCAGTAAATGTGGCTCAAAGACCAAGGAGGCCAGCTTCCTGACAAGAAAATCGGCTGGCGGGAGAAAAGGTGGTCTCCCACCCTTGTACCACCTCCCAAACAATGAAAACAAGGTCCATGCCAAAAATGAACCAAGACGGATGCAAAACGAGGGTTTGGGGGTCAAAACGCGCAGTCGGGTGTCCCAAAAACCGGTTGTTAAGCATTGAAAGTGGCGTGCGACCACAAAGGTGCTCTCCCGGGCCACAGTGTCCCTCTAGAGAGAGGAAGCAAGGTGTGTGCCAAAAACCGTGCCAAACGGAGAAAGTTAAGCGGTCGCGAACCGAGGCACATGGCCGACGGCTCCGAAAACCGGAAACTAGTCTCCAAACGGGAAAAGTGGCCTACGGCCACGAAAAGTAGCCTACGGCCACTGAGAGATGGTCTACGAGACCTCTCCCTCTCTTCGGGAAGAGAAAACAAGACTTGATTCGCAAACCGAGGCAAAGCACAAAAGGGTCCTGAGGTTCGGGGGTAAGGCTCTCAGCCGAAACTCCGAAACTCCGAAACTTCAGAACGAGCACAACATGCTCCATCACCGAACGCTCAATCGATGACGTCTGAGTCTTAAGGTCAGTCAAAAATGGGGTGTCTACAATGACGGACACGTGGCCTTTGGCACGAGTCAGGGTTTCCTAAATTTTCCAAAAATAAAATATTTAGGTGGCGACTCTGTAATCTGGCAAAGCAGTCCAGTTTTGGCATTATTTGATTCAAAATCTGATTTTCCAAAATGATTTGCCGGATTGGATTCTTTGGTGTTTATCAGTCTCACATTGCACTTTGTGAGATTAGATTCAGAACCGTAACAGGAGTCCGAACTGTAATAAGACCAATTCGCGCCTCTCCAAAAGGGAGGCGCGCGAAGAAAGTCGGGTCTACAACATCTCTCTCTACTTTTTTACACGTATTATAAAAAGTTTAAAAAAAAAAAAATTAACTAAAGTAGTTAGTTCCCAAACAAGCACACATTATGTCTGTGAATCTGTTAGATCTAATAGTAATCCATTAAAATAGTTAGATAGGATTAATAATTGCTCCAAGTAATTTCCAATTTTTGATAATTACTCTAGATAATTCCAACGTGAGCATGTTTCAATCTATACCAACTCCAACCTTCATTCTATAGATAGATAGATTATTGAAATTTTTTAAGTTGTATTTGAAAACTACAATTTCAAGGCTTTTTGAAACCAGATTTTAAAAACCATGATTTGGGAACTAAATTAAAAATTGTATGAAATGAGAAAGTATTTTATGAAATGGGTACATCATGTGACTAAATTTATGGGGTATACTGTTTTACATTTGTTGTGAGACTAAAGTTTTTTTTTTTGTTTTTTTTTCTTGTTGAGAAAATAGAAAGTGAGACTGAAATTTGATATAACCAAAGATTAACCCCACATTTATCACAGTAATAACTGAAGAATGATGCTACAATGATAATTTTCTTTTATTACATTTTATCTATCTTATGATATTAATTATAATTACGGAAAGTTCTATTATACACACACTTTCTATCATATGTATCTTTAAGTTATCATTTTTTTTCTTTAGTTGTAACCAATTTTCTTATTTAGTTATGTCTTTATTTATGACTTTTGAAATCTTTGGTTATATTTTATGCATTGTTTGGTTAAGACTTTTTTTTTATAGTTATAACTCAGAAGGTATGAATTTATATTATTTTTTTTTAATTATAAGATGCATTTTTTTTTTTAATTATAAGATGCATTTAGTATACATCTTTTAAAGATAGGTGCCATAGTCTTTCCTTATAACTACATATTAATGACAAATGGTCCCCAATGTTTTAAATAAAAAATAATGTTAAAAACAGTCCTTGACAATGTTGTTAGTGTTGAAAAATATGTAATAATATGTAAAAGTATTTTAAAATATATAAAAAAAAAATCTATTAAAATTATAAATATTTTGACATTTTGTACTTGCTGTCATTAACAGGACCTTTGAATAAAATGTGTTATCAAAAAATGATTATTTTAACATTATTTATAAGTGAGAGAATACACCATGTCAATTCAGATACACCAGTATTAGTTTATAAAATTTTTCTGGTTTGGAATCGAGAAATTAATTTAAAAAAAACATGAGATTTATAAATAAGTCTCGAAAATCAATGAAAAAGATCTTCAAATACCATAAAAACCTGTTGGGGATCTCGGAGGATTCGATCGCTAACCAGCAAAGGCGTGATTGATGTGTGTTGTTAAAGAATATATTTAAGTGTTAATTACATAAGACTCTTATCAACTACTTAGTTATATAATTTTACTCTCTTATTTATGAATTTCTCCGTATTGCTCCTCTCAACCATGAAAATTATATAAACACATTATTTCTAAAGATAGTCTGAAGGGATTTGTAAGGATGATAGTAGGGGTGGCTATCGATCCGATGGCTAGCCAAATCTGCTCAACTCAACCCTATATTTTTAAGATAGATAAATTATAAATACACTCCCGAAGTTTGCTTAAAATACATATTGTCCTCTGTGATTTGAAAAATTATAAATACTCCCTTATTAGAATTTTTTATTTAACAGAATTAATTAAAAAAATGAAATTCATAATTGCTCTCTTATACAATAATAAAATTATCTAAATTATTAATTAAAACATATTTTTAACATCATTAAAATAATTTATTAATAAAAGAGACGATTTGTTATGAAATTAAAATCTCAGAGGATGGAATGTAATTTTCAAAATCACAAAAGGCGATTCATATTTTAATCAAATCTCAGAAGATATATTTATAATTTACCCTTGTAAAATGTAAAAAAATTAATTATTTTGTCCATTGAGTCGGATTGGGCTGAGATTTTAAAGTGGAGTAAAGTGGAAAAAAATTGCTTAGCCATTATAAGGGTGAAACACCTTTGTACATTTTCCTCTCCCTTTCTCTTTTTCTTCTTCGTGTAAATATTGAAGTTACTATTCTTAAGTTACTATAGGCCAACATCACAAACCAAAGTTGCACAAACATACATACGGTTAACATGACCATTTCTAAAAAATGCAATGCACGATATGCTTGGGACACATTAATTTTTTTTTTATATATATTTATTATATGTTAAATATCTAAAGATAATGAAAAAAAATATTAATTAAAATTAAAAATCATATATTTCATAACTTAGATATTAAAATATCATTCACATAAAAATTGTATTTTAGAAATTGCAAAACAATTGTAGAACGTTGAGATACATAACACATGATGTATTATAAATGCTTCAAAACATATTTAGAGTGCATAAATTATAATTCGAAAAATGCAAAATATTGTTATTATGAAAAGATTTATCATATATGTGTTGGGATCGGGGATCCCGCCCAAGGACCTTATAGAAACCATACCAAGCAGAATTACACACTCACACACACGGAGACACAATATTTTACGTGGTTCGGCCTCAATGCCTACGTCCACGGGAGAGTAGCCGGTTTTCACTATACCAATTGGAGATTACAGAATATTACAGAGGAGAAACTCACACTATTCTCAGTCACCCATTCACCCGTCTCCCTCGCTCACACCGAGGGAGACGGTTTCTCACATCTCTCTTGGTTCTCTTCTTTGGCTCTCTTCTCTCTGTTTTCTTCACTCACTCTCTCCTCTATTTATATAGCTTAAGAGAAGGTCAAAGGCAGCAGCAGAGAGTGGGTTGGGTACAACCACCCCACCATCATGGTGGGTGCTCCACTCCAACCACCCTATTCCATTACATGGTGGCTTGTCCACTTTTTTAGCACTACTCTCTAAGTGGGATATTCCACTCACAAAGGGATGATGATCCAACAAATCACCCCCTCAGCCCTTGTGAGGTGATCCACTGCACACACTGCTGCTATACTTGTCACGCCCAAATTTCAACATAGTCTTCATCTCCTCACTGAGATGCTGCATCCCCTGAAAGCTAGAGATAATACACCAGAGATACAAGAGGAGGAGGGAATCCTACATCCTCAACTCAACTCACACCACTCTATGATTTGGAGAGAGCCTCTGCTCCCATCTCCTACAGATCTCTTCCACGCTTCTATCTCGGATGTCTTCACTTGCTATGCTTGAACTTGCGTAACCAAGATATTTGACACCCCCTGATTGGATGTCCTGCACCCCCTGCTCGGATGCCCTTGACGGTCATGCATTACTGTGCAAGACGAACACTGGAGCAACTAGAAAACTTGTCGTTTATCCCATCAACGTCCTCTGTCTTCTTTGCTCGGAGCTTTTCCTCTGAACTATTGGCCTTTGCCTTCTGCACTGCTGAACAACCTCCTAGCGTTTCCATACGCTTGTTGTCTGTGCCTGTGCAATCCTTGATGTACTGTCCAGTAGATTGATGGTTTGACAGTAGCTCCATCTGTCAAAGCATCGTCATCTATGCACTTCCTTGCATAGGGAACACGGGAGCAACTAGAAAATTTCAGAGTTTGACACATCAACATCCTCAATTTTCCTTGCTCGGAGCTTATTTCTTTGAACAACCAGCCTTTGCCTCTGCACTTCAGAACAACTTCCCAGCGATCTCATACGCCCGTTGTCTGTGCTGCAATCCCTGATGTTCGGTTCTGTCTCACTTGTACGTCCGTACTGATGTTTGACAGTTAGCCCTTCTGCCAAGACAACTCCCACCGGTCTGTACAAGTTACCATTATGTAACCCTGTGCATAGTGCTCGCACCCATGGCTTCTGGTCTCCCTGCGTCGAGCTCGCCTGAGAGATCCGCATCAACTCTATCCTCCGCTGCCATGGAAGAAACCACCATAGAGAAATAAGACTTGCCACTCCTTGGCACGCACTCTTGCGTTTTACTTGTCTCAATTTCTCTGTCTAGCAATTCCTGTGAACTTTCAACAACCCACTGCTGCACACTCCTCTGGCGCCTCTGTACGATACTCTACCGTACCCTTGCACTACTGCACGTCTGCATTTTGTGCCCCTGCGCTTAGTATGCTCCTCTGTAACTATTGTTCTACACGTCCACATACCACCAGTACTTACTCGCATATAGTAGCTCCAACAGCCACAGCATTTCCCTGAGCCTGAACTGGTTGCCAAATCATCTATCCGTCGATGAATGGTCTTCTCTTCTGATTGAACCAAACCCTCCGATGACGTCAACAACCAGGAAAGTTCCCAGGAAAGACTGGTGGGGTCACACTCGGTCCCACTTAAGAACCAGTCTCCTTAGACACTGTCTTTTTGACAGAACTTTCCTAGACATTGTTGATCTTGAGATAATCATACCTGCAATCCTCTGATCGCCCCTGACCAATCCTGATCTCCCTCGATCTGCCATTTAATCAAGCCTGATCTCCTATGGTCTTCAATGATCTATCTCGAGTTGTACCTGGTTGTCCAATCTGGTTAGAATCTACCCATTCTAACCTCTTCAGTGACTCCGCAGCGTTCCACAATATCCGGCAACCTCCCTTCGAGTATTGAAGATGACAAACTCCCATGTTTTGACAATCTTTCCAAACCGTTCAGAATTTCACCATTCTGACCTCGCGGTTGCGTCCGGAACGGTCCGTTTAGCTAGGACCAACCTTCGCTGCACTTCCGGGGACCTCACTGAAAAATATCCCCGAAAGCTGGGCCACACTACAATTTTTTGAAAATTCTGGGCCAAATTTCAATTTTCAGAAGTTCAGGGAATATTCTGTGTACCAACAGAATATTCCGTCCACTGCACCCGATGCCGTCCATCCCTTCAATCTGCCTTCTTTTTACAGAAACTCCGCCTCCAAAATCTGACCGTACAGATGTGTCCGGAATACTCCAAATAGTCTGAAACCACTATTGGATCGCTAAAAACGGACTCTAAATGACTTAGATCAAGCCAAAACATTTTGTACGCCTCAGATCTGCGGCTGCACCATAGCCGCAAAGCACCAGATCATTCCTCCCTGCGGCTGCACCGTAGCCGCGTCACACTGGATCCTACCTCTGTGCTGCTGACGTGTCTGATGACATGGCACTCCTTACCGACGTGGCACTGACATGGGCCGCCACGTGTCGATGACGTGGCCGGTGACGTGGCCGACACATGGCATCCTCTTACTGACGTGTCGCCACGTGTCTGATGACGTGGACGCCACGCGGCTGGTGACATGGCTCTGACCTGGCGAATCAACGGCAGCCACGTGGCGACGGCTGCTGACACACTGCCTGCGCGTGCCTAGCGCGCGTGTCCCGCATGCGCTCCATCCTCAGTCACCTTCTTCCTCTGCGCGCGCGTGGGGGCGCGTGGGAGCGCGTGAACCCACGCGTCGGCTGCCTCCACGGCTCGTGACAGCGCGTGCTGAGACTGGGCCTCACGCGCCACCTTCAGGCGGCGCGTGAGGGCGCGTGCGGAGTCTCCTGGGGCTCTGCTTTATGTTTCTGTAATCCTCTCGCCGAGCCCTTGCTCCTGGTATGCTCAAAACTCGATTTTGAGCAATTCGATTTCTGGGCAGATTCGAAACAGCACGGGTTTTGGTTCCGAAACGCCACCGACGAGGCTCTGATACCACTTGTTGGGATCGGGGATCCCGCCCAAGGACCTTATAGAAACCATACCAAGCAGAATTACACACCCACACACACGGAGACACAATATTTTACGTGGTTCGGCCTCAATGCCTACGTCCACGGGAGAGTAGCCGGTTTTCACTATACCAATTGGAGATTACAGAATATTACAGAGGAGAAACTCACACTATTCTCAGTCACCCATTCACCCGTCTCCCTCGCTCACACCGAGGGAGACGGTTTCTCACATCTCTCTTGGTTCTCTTCTTTGGCTCTCTTCTCTCTGTTTTCTTCACTCACTCTCTCCTCTATTTATATAGCTTAAGAGAAGGTCAAAGGCAGCAGCAGAGAGTGGGTTGGGTACAACCACCCCACCATCATGGTGGGTGCTCCACTCCAACCACCCTATTCCATTACATGGTGGCTTGTCCACTTTTTTAGCACTACTCTCTAAGTGGGATATTCCACTCACAAAGGGATGATGATCCAACAATATGTCATGTTTAGAGGATTCAAAAAGTGTTGCCGAAATCTCTATAAAGTCTCCGATATTATGAATTAAATTTTTTAATCAAGACACGTCGAAGAAAGGGTGTTCAGAGTGTCCGTAGAGTGTCGTGTTTGACATGACTTGCCTCCTCCATAAAAGTGTTTGTATTTCTTAATTCTCTACCACCCCGCCCCATTAGGAAACTTGTAACTCGTGCCAAAAGCAACTGTTCGTCATAATCAAAGATGTTTCGGTTCGGAACTTTAGGTATGAGGAGAGAATGTCATGAATTGAGCATCTCCGCTCACCCGATTAAAAGATCGGCCTCTATTAAACCATGATATGAGTTTTATATACTATATATACTCATGTTCTGATTATTTAATAATGCTAAAAATTACTATGTGAAGTAATTATGTATAGATTATGTCATTCATTTTGGAATGTTTTGATTTCATGCATTTTTTGAAAGAGTTTTGAGATGCGTGCAACTCAAATGAAACTGAGTCCATATTAACTAATTGAAGCATCCCAATTATAAATAAATAAATAAATAAATAAAACTCGTAGTGAATATGTATGTAGCAATAATAATGTTGTGGATCAACATAAATTATTACATGGATCCAGAACACTACTTGGCTGTCTATCCATTCAATGATGTTTTGTAATTTATACACTATGTTTTTGGTTTTTCAGACTATGTAAGCATTTAACCCTTTGTTATTAGACAAGCACATAACTAACATAATATTTTCGAAAGATATGATAATTATTCGTCGATCAAATTCATTTTAAGTGTGATCTAGACCACACCAAGCAATGGAAACTACTAAACTAGAGTACAATAAGGGTCAGGAAATTTCCCGTGGAGCGGTGAAATGTGTTAAAGGTCGAAAAGAAGACCAATGGCGAAAGTATCATAGTGGGCCGACACTGAAAAATGGGCAAAAACAGGTGTCCAAAATTTTCAGTCTTTACGTATTGATAATTCAACAAATGAAGGCCCAATCCAACTTATTCAAGTCCAAAATCTAAATTCTAGGCCCGAGAGAAATTAAGGTCAGCTAGTGCAAGTTTAATCTAAAGATAAGCAGAACCTTATGGATTAGGCCCACCAGAATAACAAATTAATTTTGGGAAAATTACTATGTAGTCCTATGTAGGGGGTCTATTTCCCTTCTAATCCCAATATATTTTCAATAGATTAATAGGTCCACAGTTTTTTAAGTTTTATACCCAGAGGTCCCGTTTTTTATTTTCGTATTTTGTAAATGACTGTATTACCCTTTGTTTTGAGATGTATATATACGTGAAAAATCAAATATTTGCTCCGTTCAAAAAAGAAAATCAAATCTTCGCCTCTGCGATCTCGATTTCTCTTCGTTATGGCAATCTCATTGTGTTGTGTGGTCGATCTCATTGTGCTGTGAGGTGGATCTGGTTGTGCGATCTGAATCTCTGTGTACAGGCGATCTCTGCATACATTCTCTCTCTCTCTCTCTCTCTCTGTGTCTCTCTCTCTATGTCTCTCTCTGTGTGTGTGTGTGTCTCTCTCTCTGTGTATATGGTTTGTATCTGTCGATACATATATGTATGTGCATGTATGTATCTGTCGATACATACATATACATACATACATTTATATATATATCTCTGTGTGTGTATGTAGTTTGTATCTATTGATACATATATGTATGTATATATAGATAAGCAAATTTGCGTGATATTTAGTTTGTGTTTGGCAATGTTGTTTTAGTTCTTTGTTTTGTGATAAATTTTGTTTGTTTGATACTTATTTATTTGATTTTTGTATGTGATATAGTGTAATGATTTGGATTTTGTTGATTTTGTTTGTTGTATAGTGTAATGTGTTTTGAAGTTGTAGTTTGGAATTGTGAATTCTGGTGTTTTGATACTGATATGTTATAAGTGTATAATTTTGCAGTTTGGAATTGTGAATTGTGCACTGTTGGTACTGATATGTTGTAACTGTATAATTTTGCAGTTTGGAATCTGTGAACAATTGTTTGTTGGTTTGTGATTTTGTAGTATGGAGGGGTGTTTTATGTTAATGTGCAAATACAGTAATTCTTGTGCTGCTATTAAGATTAGTGAGGGATGTAGTTATCATGAAGTTGTTGAGAAAATATGTGCGAAGTTCAAGGAGTTGAGTGTTGGTAACTTTTGTTTGTTTTTCTCTATTCCTGGATATTCTAATTGTATTGTTGAATGTGATGATGATTTGGGGAATATGCTGTCAATGGTAGGTGGTAGTGGTTGTCGTGTTGTTGATGTTGTTGTGGGTGATAAGAGAATTATGGAGGTTGATGATGATAATTCTTGTAGGATTGATTCTGTAATTTGTGAGAGTTCTTTGGTTAACGATTGTGATGATTTTGGTGGTTTGTTGCCTAGTTTTTATTCAAAACCAGAGAGAGTTTTGTTGTCTGCTAGTTGGAAGGGGATTATACATAGTGTTGGTCAAGAATTTGAAGGTGGAGTGCCGGCATTCCGCATTGCATTGGCTAAGTATGCAGTTGAGTGTGGTTTTGTAGTGAATTATTTGAAGAACGATGCAACAAGAGTAACTGCTGAATGTATGATGAAGTCGTCTACGGGTTGTAAATGGTTTGTGCATGGAAGGGTGTTGATGAATTCTGGTATTTTTTTTATAATGAAGTTGGATAATGTGCATACTTGTGGGGTTGTTGCTCGTAGATCTTGTAGCAAAATGGTTGGTTCTAGACTTGTGTCTGATATTGTGCAAAATGATATTAGTGATAATCCGTTGACTCGTCCTATTGAAGTTAAAAAAAAGTTGAAGAAGCAATATGGTATAGATGTTTCTTATCGGGTTGCATGGTTAGGAGTTGATAAGGCAAGAGGTGGGTTGTTTGGTGATTTTGCAACTTCTTTTGACCAACTTCGATGGTACCTTGAGACGGCTATGAGAACGAATCCGGGAAGTGTGTTTGGATTAGATGTGGATGAAAGTAGTGGGTGTTTTCAGAGGTTGTTTGTGGCATTTCATGGATGTTTGTATGGCTTTCAATTTTGTCGTCCGTTGTTGTTTGTTGATGATATATTCTTGAAGGGGCATTACAAGGGGCATTTGCTTGCAGCAACATCAAAGGATGGTAATCAAGGTATATATTTATTTGCAGTTAGTATAGGTTTGGTTTGTCAGTGTGTTATTGTATTGTGACTTTGTTAATTTTTGCAGTTTCATGTTATTTTGTTTGCAGGTCTGTTTCCTTTGGCTTTTGCGATTGTTGACGCTGAAAATCAAGATAATTGGATGTGGTTCTTAAGTCAGTTGTTAAAGGCTGTTGGTTCAGGCTGGAGATTGACCTTTGTGTCGGACCGTCAACATGGATTGCTAGATACTCTTTCAGTGGTTTTTCCCAATGCACATCATGCCTATTGCTTGAATCATTTGAAGAGAAATTTGATTGACAAATTGGTGGGATTTCGTACTAACTATAAGCTGAGTTTGATGAAAATATTAGTTAAATGTGCTTATGCACCAACGGTTGCTTCTTTCCAACATTATATGGAGAAATTGAGGCGTATTGCTGGGAATGGTAGAGTTGATAGTATGTTGGATGGTTTGCAAAATGATAAGTGGGCGAATGCATTTTTTAGAGGGAAACGATATGGTGAGATGTCATCTAATGCTGCCGAGTCTTACAATAATTGGATTGGTGAGGCCCGTGAGTTGCCTATTACTGGTATGGTTGATATGATTAGGGTTCAAATCATGACTCAATTGTCGAATAGAAGAGCTGAATCTAAAAGATGGACTACGAACTTGTGTCCAGTTATGGAAAAGAAGTTGGTGGACTCTTTGGAGCTAGCTAAGTCTTGGGATGTGATTGTTGCTAGTGATACTGTGCTTGAGGTTCATTCTTCTATTTCTTTTTATATTGATATTGGTAGACAGACTTGTTCTTGCCATGAATGTCAATTGAATTGTTTTCCTTGTTGTCATGCTGTGCATGCTTTGCGTAGTAGTGGTAGAGATGTGTATGATTTCATTGATTCTTTTTTTCATGTAGATTGTTTTAGAGAGTCATACAAGGAATCTGTTTATCTAGTGCCTTCAAGTGAGAGATTCGACTTTGATGGTGCCGGTAGTTCGATTATCAAACCTCCTATAACGAAGAAGCAGCCGGGGCGGAATGTGAAATATGGGTGTCGACATCCCCGAACGTCCCGGGAAGGAATCCCGTTTTGTTCATTTGGGCTCACTACAGTTCAGGACTCAATGTCACGGTCTTGTATCTAATCTCGCAGAGTGCAATGCAAGACCGATGAATCATCAGAGTCCAAATCCGGCAAATCGTTTTTGAAAACAGATTTTTTGAAAGAAGTGCTAAACATGGACTGCTTTGCCAGATACAGAGTCGCCACCTAAATATTTTGTTTTGGGAGAATTTAGGAAACCCTGACTCGTGCTTAAGGCCTGTAGCGCGTCCGCGGGGGACCTCGGCTACAGCTCGGACTCGATTTGTGTCGCGGTTCTAAATCTGAACCAAAGAGTCCAAATCCGGCAAATCGTTTTGAAGAAAAACAGATTTTTGAAAAAGTAGTGCCAAACATGGACTGCTTTGCCAGATTACAGAGTCGCCACCTAAATATTTTTAAAATGGGAAATTTAGGAAACCCTGACTCGGTGCCGAAGGCCACGTGTCCGTCATCACCAAAGTGATCTTGGCTCGGGAGCTTGGGTACGATCGGGGAAGGTCAGCTATGAGCACCCCCTTTCGCCCGGTCCGAAGACCGGCCTCTACTAACCGTGATATCCAATTTTGAAAACATTACATGTTCTTATACCGGTTATTAGCCTAGATTTACTACGTTATGCGCACAGCAAGCAAGTATAGACTAGATTGCCTAACTTGGAAATAAACATTGCCTATCCGTTTTGTCTCGAAAAACGTGTTGGTTTTTGCTACTCGCAAGTAGGCTAAAATACGGATTTCAACGAGTTGTTCCAACTTAGGCAATCCAACCTTCACCCACAGGCATTCAAGCAGTTATAACACATAAGCATTTAGCCTCATGGTAGTCATGCTATTATGGCAACATATACACGCATGCGATATGCTAAAGCATAAAAGCTCACCTAGTACTCCAAGCCAAAACAGAAGCTTATTAGAAATCCATGCATGGACCTAAGCATACTGAAATGTTTAATGCAACACATGCAAAGATGTAATCTAAGGCAGGCTCGGCTATCCTAAACATGGCATATGGAATGCTACAAATAACACGTACTCAATTTGGAATTGAAAGTACGATGCAGTTTGTATGATGTGCCGAGCCCGATGCATGTAAACAAATGAATGAATGCAAACATGCTTTCATACTGTTATGCTAATTTAAATATGCCCTAATCTACCATCATAAGCAGGTAAATAAAAGGGAAGAAAGAAGTGGGGATTGGAAGACATACACCCACTCACACACACTTATTACAAACATGCCCTCACACGGAGGGACCAAAATAATAATACAGTCCAAAGAATAAATGAATAAATATTACAAATTCTAATTACTAAAATTAAATTAAACAAATAAAATAAATGGGGCCTCAGCCCTGCCTCGGAATGCGCAAATGATGTATGCTCGTCGCGACTTGCCCGGAAAACCCGTGTCATGGCATTGCTGCTTCTGTTTTTACTGCCCTGCCTCCCCAAAAATTCCCAAAGTTCTGAAACACCTTCCAAATGGTCTGAAGTACCCCACCGGCTGGGGGAAGAGCTCATCGGCTGCTGAAATTGACCACCGGCTGCATGTGGTGGTTATCGGCACAAATAAAGTGCCGATCGGCACATTAAACTGCCGGCCGGCAGAAAGTCCCTGCAGCAGACAGATTGACAGCAGCAGCAAGACAGCAATGCAAGGCATGGGTTTTGGGGTACATGTAAGCATGGTCATTGCCTCCTATCATGCTTGGGGACTCAAGGAGGTAAGACTCTTGGTTCTAGGGCCACCAATTGTGCATTTGATGCATGATAGCCTAAGGAATCAAGGTTGCTCTTTTGATATGAAAATGCATGCAACACAAACAAATGAAGACTAAGTCCCTATCATATGGAGATCAAGGGCCTTAGGGACTTGAGGATGGAGACAAGTTTCACCACTCAAGTGTGAACTCCTCTCAATCTTCATGCTTGGTTTGACAACCCCAAACCAAACCATGGAATGCAACTCATGCAACATGGCTCAAATGCAATGCAACCTATCATGTTAGGCATGCAAAGAGCTAAAGTATGCAAGGTACAAATGTCATGTAACATGGACCAATTAAGCATGGAACTAGCATGTATACTAGGTTTCATCAATCAAACATGCAACAACCATGATATGAGCATGCAAAGGTGGACTAAGCTCAATGAGGCAGCCCTCAAAACTCCCTAAATCAGTGGCAAAATATGCCTCAAAACATGAACAAAATGCTACACAAGCATGCAAGCTATAAGGCTCAAGCTAAGGCACAAAGTGAGACATTGAATCACCACTTAACAAGACCAAACATGGCACATGTGAGGCAACCAAAACAGGTTTTTAGCATACAAAATAGCACCCAAACCCCCTTCATGGCATCCCCGAAAATGCACTAAACATGTAAGCATGCAAAGGCCTACTTCAAAGCATACAAGAGCACACCCTTAAAGTATGAACTAAGCCACATATGCCAACATACAAACATGACTAATGGACTGGAATAGGGTCTAATATGATGCCAAATCATGGGATAAAGTCAAGTTAAGCATGCTATAACTCCATACAAGCAAGGCCTACAAGTCAACAAACAAGGCAACCATGCTAAGCATGCCAAACATGGCCAAAACAGTGGCTCACAGCCCTTATGCATGACAAGATGATACTCATATTTTCATAAAATCAAGCTAAAACATGCGAGAAATATGGCTTGGACATATGGCATGCTTTTAGGCATAAAAGAGCATTTCAAAGGAAGTATGAGAAGCATGTTAGAGGCTATAATTCCAACCAAAAACAGAGATCAAACATGACCTAAAACAGCCCAAAAAGTCCTGAAATGAAGCCAAATGCAAACATGCACACATGCTATGCTATGAGCCCAAAACAAAGGCAAACAAAGAGCTAAGGGGAGAGGGGTGTCCCTCCCCTATTTGAGGCTCGAAAATATCATCCTCACCACTGAAAATCCACTGATTTTCAGTGGTGAGAAGATCAAAGAACACCAAAACAAGAAGGCCTAAGAAAAAGGCACCAAAGATGGCCAAACAAGGCTTAAAGTGATGAGGCTTAACTCAAACCATAAAATGACCTTAATGAAGGTTCAAGAACAAGTAAAAACAAGACTTTTTTATCTTAAACACAAACTCAAAAACACAAAGTAAGGGGGTAGAAAGAGGTTGCAAGAATGGGGAATCTAAAGCAACAAGCTTACCCTTGAAGAACACTTGAAGAACAAAGGTTCCAGCCACCCTCTAGTGATCAAAACCAGCCCAAAACTTCAACAAACAAACTTCCAAGCCTCCTAATCTCGAGCTAGGGTGTAATGGTGTGTGTTTTAGTGCAAAAGTAAGGTAAATCACACTATTTGGTCCCAAAACACACACACACAAGGAGGGAGAAGGGAGATATAGATATATATGGATGTATATCAGAGAATATATGCCTAAGCTCTGGTTTTTGACCTAAAGTTGCTAACCCTAAACAATGGAGATGAATGCAAGTATATATAGGCCAAAAACTAAGCCAAAACTTAATGACTAAGTAAGGCCAAAGGGTTCAAGGGGTGCAAAGGGTTCCTAGCTTCTAAGGGAAGCCAAGACAGCTGGCCAAGCTTCTCCAAGAAGCTTGGCCAAGGGTTCAAGCTTCTAGAAGCTTCAAGGGGGTTCAAAAGGGCAAAGGGTGCAATGTTATGCACGGGGAGGAGTGATGGTGTAATCCAGCTGGCACAGCTGTCATGCACCATCCTCAGAGGGGTTCAGAAGGGTCACCGGCCGGCCAAAACAGTCACCGGCACAAAAAAGTGCCGGCCGGCATCATACAGTGCCGATCGGCCAAGGATCTGGATAAAAGAGTGCCGATGGCTACTAGGGAGAGCCGGTGGAGGTGTGAGGCAGCCGGTGGGTTCTAGGGATGGCTAACAGGCCTTCCCCTACCCTCAAATGCAAACACACACAAGCCTTGGTGGAAAACCAAGCACAGAACAAACCGGTTAAGAGATCCTGAGGCACGGCGCGCAGTCGGGACCTCCGGGAACTCAAAACGAACACAAACATGGATAATCACCGGGTGTTCAAGCGGTGATGTCCAAGTCTTGAGGACGGTCAAAAATGGGGTGTCTACAGTTGCCCCTCTTTGACAGAACTCGAAAGTCATAACAATGACGGGAGTGAATGTCAAAGCCCAGAGACGACCCATTTTTGACAAGGCCGAAGACTTGGACAAGCATACAAGGCAAACAAGATATGCGCCCGAGGGCAGGGGCAAAATGCAACTGAAAATGCAAGAAGCCTAGCATAACTCATGAAAATGCAAAGGAAGCTGTAATGAAGCACACATGCAACAGTTACAAGCTAGCATACATCAGTCTACATTACAATGCAGAAAGGGTGTAAGAGAATTATGGAATTCTCAATACGTCTCAACTCGGGGGGATAATACCTGTGCGGCTCGTCCGGTTTCACCGGCCTCAAATGAGCCGTACATACAATATCGTGCCTGAAAAGAAAGCAAACTTAACAGGTATGACATTGTTAGCAACATTCATAACAGTGCAATCGAAAGTGCGTGACAACGCATGCAGTGTGTATAGAAAATTGTAATTGAACACACATAGTAAAGCAGAGCACGCATACAATGCAATGTGTGTAATAAGGTTGTAATTGAACACATGTAAGTAAAGCAAAGCACGCATACCATGCAATGTGTATAGGAGGTAATTGAACACATGTCAGTAAAGCAAAGCACGCATACAATGCAATGTGTATAGGAGGTGATTGAACACATGTCAGTAAAGCAAAGCACGCATACAGTGCAATGTGTATATAAGGTAATTGAACACATGTCAGTAAAGCAATGCACGCATACAATGCAATGTGTATATAAGGTAATTGAACACATGTCAGTAAAGCAAAGCACGCATACAATGCAATGTGTATAGGAGGTAATTGAACACATGTCAGTAAAGCAAAGCACGCATACAATGCAATGTGTATATAAGGTAATTGAACACATGTCAGTAAAGCAATGCACGCATACAATGCAATGTGTATATAAGGTAATTGAACACATGTCAGTAAAGCAAAGCACGCATACAATGCAATGTGTATATAAGGTAATTGAACACATGTCAGTAAAGCAAAGCACGTATACAATGCAATGTGTATAGGAGGTAATTGAACACATGTCAGTAAAGCAATGCACGTATACAATGCAATGTGTATAGGAGGTAATTGAACACATGTCAGTAAAGCAAAGCACGCATACAATGCAATGTGTATATAAGGTAATTGAACACATGTCAGTAAAGCAATGCACGCATACAATGCAATGTGTATATAAGGTAATTGAACACATGTCAGTAAAGCAAAGCACGCATACAATGCAATGTGTATATGACAAAACATGATGTTGAAATGCAACATACTGCAACACAGTATAATTGAAACAGTTTCTTTCGAAATTCACAAAATATAAAAGGATACGAGAAGGGACATCCTTCGCATGTTCCGAGCATCGCTCACAAAAGTAATGGCTTGAAGTCAATTGAAGATTCATTTGCATTCTGACGGTGCATTTTTTATTGTCTTGAATAATGAAGGTGCCAAACCGTACCGCCAAACCAAACAAGGGCGCATAAATGAAAGGGGAGGTTACCGGTGTCGAAACCAGCACTTTGCTACCCTGCTATTTCTGCTTTATTTTCCTTTTTACTAGGAGTTTAAGCACATTGCACTGCTTAGGCAGGTTTTATTTCTCAAAAGCGCGTGTTTTTACAAAACATGATGGAAATGAAACGACTGTTTGTTCAAAAAGTGTTATATTTGCACGTTCTATGCATCGCATCGCAAGGCACACACAATGTGACTGAAATTGAACCAGTATTTTTGAAAATCGAAGCATCGCATCGTAATAATCAGGTAGTAAACCAATTACAACTCGATAAGCAAAAAAAGGATGGCTCAGCAAACTAGCCAAATGCGAGTACACCTTGACAAACAATTACAAAGACTCAACGAGAGTGAGACACAACTCGATAAGCAGATATGCAACAACTCGATAAGCAAATATGTAACAACTCGATAAGCAAATATGCAACAACTCGATAAGCAAATGGACGCGCCCTCGTAAGAATTGATCATTGGAGGGCATCGAAAGTAATGGGACTTCCCAATTCTTAGCATAAACAGCTCAAAGGAAAAGGGGGAGACTCACCGGCCAAGCAAAATTCCACCGGCCGGGAGAAATATCCATCGGCCGAGATGGTGTTCCATCGGCCAAAAAAGATGGCCGGTCGGCACTATAAGTGGCCGGTCGGCACTAAATTGTCAACACCAGCAGAATGTTGACAGCTGTCCTTCCCTCAACCTTATCCTTTTCAAAAAGGTTTCAACTTCGTGGTTCTCTTCATTTTCACACTGATTTGCTCCAAATGGAAGAGTTTCTTGCCCAAAATCTCACGACTTGGATTAACAACTTGAATGGCTCGGAAAAGCTTAATTTCCGGGCTTTCGGCATAAACGCACTATTCACTTTGCGCCGTACCCCGCTGCATTTTCCATTCCTCCATGCCGCGGCAAGGTTTTGGAACCCGGTAACACATGTCTTTAGCTTTAGCGGACAAGAGGTGTGTCCCACTTTTGAAGATTTCCGAACTCTAATGGAATCTGAGCGCGATGAGGAGATCCTGCCCCAGCTTCGTTTTGGCCATGCTCAAGCCTTGGGAGAAATGTGCGGGCTTTCAATGCCCGACGCTCGTTCTCTAATTTGTAACGGGACATTAGATGTTCCGAGCTTGGTTTGTCGCTTTTCTGAGACTGGTGATCGTGGCGACCATCGCTGGCAAGGTTTTCGGCGACATGCCCTTTGTTTATGCCTGCTATCCCATTTTCTGTTTATCTCTGGTTCTGGAGGGCCCAGTGTCCGGTTGATTGAGGTTGCCCAAGGCCTGAGAGGGGGCAAAAGCTGTATCGCCATGATTCTGGCTGAGACACTGTTGGGCTTAGATGCCTTTTATCGTCGAGAGACGATCAGATTAGCAGGGAGTCCACTATTACTGCAGGTAATGTTTCCCATCCCATCTCGCATATATATGCTCACGTCACTCGGCTCTCAAGCTCGGTTTTTCTCACAAAAACCCTTTCTCACTTTTCTCTCATCATACACCTCTCTATTCTTTATTCTCTCATTCTTCATCCCTCCCCAGGTGTGGTTGATGGATAAACTGCAGGTTGTGGACTCTTGTCCGGCATATTCAGCTCGTGGCTATTTCTTCAGGCAACGCCTAGTTGACGCCCTTGATGAGGGTTGGTGGTTTGAATGGATGTGCAACTTGTCCGCAGACCGCATTGCTTGGCGGTGCCCTTGGCTCAATCTTCCGGTGATGAGTTATAGCATGACCCGTCAACCCGGGATCCAATTGATTGGCTTGACTCACTGTGTCTTCTATTTCCCATTCCGTATCCTGCGCCAGTTTGGTCATAATCAGACTTGTCCGCCGGAAGGGATAGAGTACCCGGTTACATTCCCGATTCGAGGCGCACAGCTGGCCCGGTATGCCACAGCATGGAGGACGAGAGAACTCCTGGCCCCCGCTCCCGCTTTCAGTTGCACTTTGTCTGATGAGTGCTTGGATTGGCTTAATGAAGAGGCACAGATTGGGCCCAGCTTGGCATCAGAGGCTCCAGCTAGCTCTGGGAGGGGGCGTAGGGACATTTGACTTGACTATGCCCCGGGTTTATTGCTTTATTAGTACTTTCAAGTTTTCCTTATGAATGTAATAAAAAGCAACTTCAATTGTATGCGAGAGCAAGAGAACTCTATTTGAAATCAATGAAATTGAAGGTTGTGGTACTGAAAATTTTCCGTTTTGGTCCAGAAATGGTCTTAGTTGTAAAAAGATTTATTTGAACAAAGTCAACTTTTATTAAAACTTTTCAAAACCATTTTCGATATGGATCAGAACTGGACACGCCTGAAATTTGTCACTGAGATGCACAACCCCAGATTCCTGCAATTGGAAAATTGCCCCTAGTTTGAATAGTACCGCGACACTTCATGGCAACGGAAAGTTGCCCCTAGTCTGAATAGCACCGTACCGGAGATTGCAATGAATGCTGATGGACAAAGATGACCAAGATGATCAAATGGACAAAGCTGATCGGGGAAAATGTTTATGGCTGAACTTCAGGATGAAGCTGCCTACGTATCCCAAGGATGGGAATCAAGCCTTACGTAGTTCAGGCTTGGGTTCACTCGAGTATTTTCACTCTCCTTTTGCGCTCTAACTTTTGCCAAGGCCGCCCTTTGCGGGTTTTCAACCTTGCGAGCTCAGTTTTTATATTTTCTAATTTTTTGTGCTCTGAATTTTGCCTAGGTCGCCCTTTCGGGTTTTCGGCCTAGCGAGCCTCTCAGGGGTAATATTTCTTCAACTTGTCCATGTTGATCGGTTGGGAGAACTCCAGGCCATCTAGGTCCATCAGAACCACAGCTCCACCTGACCAGATAGACTTGATGATATAGGGGCCAGTCCAATTGGGTCTGAACTTGCCCCTTGGGTCGTGGATGGGAGCTCGGTTGTCTTTGAGTACCAAATCTCCTTCCTTCAAGTTCCTGGACTTAACCTTCTTGTTGAAAGCCCGGGCAATTCTGCGCTGATACCTTGGACATGGTACAGTGCTTTCAGTCTTCTCTCATCAAAGAGCATGAGTTCCTCGAATCTGCTCTGCTGCCAATCTGCCTCGGCTATCTGACACTCAGCCAATACTCGTAGAGACGGAACCTCAATCTCTATAGGTAGAACGGCCTCCATTCCATAAACTAAGGAATACGGCGTCGCCCCGGTAGAAGCTCTAATCGACGTTCGGTAGCCCCACAGAGCAAACGGCAACTTATCCGGCCAGTCCCGATAGGTTTCCACCATCTTCTGCAGTATGTGTTTGATGTTTTTGTTAGCGGCTTCAACTGCTCCGTTGGTCTGGCCGATATGTGGATGACTTATGAAAAGCCACATTATACTTCTCCAACAGATCAATCACCTCCTTCTTGAAGTGAGAACCATTGTCCGAAATGATCTCATTCGGGACTCCATAACGGCAGATAATGTTGTTTCTGATAAACTTCGCGACATGTGAAGCTTTCAACACGGCATAGATTGGGCCTCGACCCATTTCGTGAAATAATCTATTGCTACCAAGATAAACTCATGCGCCATTCGACCCTTTAGGAGTAACAGCTCCAATCACATCGATCCCCCAAACTGAAAATGGCCATGGCGACGTCATGTTGTACAGCTTTGACGGCGGGATGTTCATACGGTTTGGTGAATCTGGCATTTGTGGCATCGCCGAACAAAGTCATACAATCTTCCTCCATGGTAGACCAGTAGTAGCCCTGTCTGAGGATCTTCCGTGCCAGCATCACCCCATTCATATGTGCCCCACATTCTCCTCCATGGATGGCCTCCATCAGGCGCTTCGACTCTTCGGCTTCCACACACAGCTTGTGCATTCCCAGATGACCTCTTTTGTACAACTTACCCCCGCAGATGATAAACTGAACAGCCATTCTTCTAATTGCCCTTTTGTCCTTGGCATTCGCCCCTGGTGGATATGCCTCCTTTCCAAGAAGTTCCATATGTCGTAATACCAAGGGTTGTTATCCTGTACTTCATCTATGGCGGAGATTGACTCGTAGGCAGGTGCAAATTTCTGGTCAATAATGACTGGACGCATCCGGACCCCAGATGGGATGTCTATCATGGAAGATAGAGTTGCTAGCGAATCTGCGAACCTGTTGTTCTCTCTTACTAGGTGAGTGAAATTGAGCTTTTCAAACCGCGGAATTAACAAATCCAAGGTCTGGTGGTAAATTATCATCTTTTCCTCTTTTACTTTCCAATCTCCTTTAGCTTGAGATACAACTAAGTTCGAATCCCCAATGACGTCCAATCGCCTTGCCCCTAGTTCTAGGGCAGCCTCTAGACCGGCAATACACGCCTCATACTCTGCCTCATTGTTCGAGACTTTGAATCGAAGCTTGAATGCTAAAGGGATACGGGAATCGTCAGGCGCTATCAGCAACACCCCTATCCCATACCCGTGTTGATTTGACGCTCCGTCAAAGTACATTGTCCAAGTTTCATCTTCGATGTGCAGAATGGCTTCATCTGGGAACAGTACTCAACCGCTTCATCCCCTTCAACCGGGTGGTCGGCAAGGAACTCTGCTACCGCTCTTCCTTTTACTGACTTGCGCGTCACATACTTGAGATCAAATTCGGAGAGCAACAGCAGCCAACGAGCTAGCCTACCCGTAAGTGCTGGTTTCTCGAAGATATTTGATGGGATCAAGTCGTGAAACCAACATTACAGAGTGAGCTAACAGGTAGTGCCGCAGCTTCCTGGTAGCCCATACCAAGGCCAAACAAGCCTTCTCCAACGGAGTGTAGCGGGTCTCGTATCCAGCATCTTCTTGCTCAGATAGTAGATGGCCCTTTCCACTTTATCTTCCGACTCTTGTGCGAGCATGCAGCCCATTGTAGTTTCAGTCTGACAGGTACAGTATCAACGGTTTTCCGGCTTTGGTGGTGACAACACGGGTGGATTCTGTAGATATTCTTTAATCTGTTCAAATGCAGCTTGGCATCGGCCGTCCCATTGGAACTTCTTTCCTTTCTTCAGGAGACCAAAAAGTGGTTCACAAGTTAAGGTTAGTTTTGAGATAAACCGCCTTATGAATTGCACTTTACCCAGAAAGCCTCGCACCTCCTTTTCAGTCATTGGTGGTGGCATTTCTAAGATGGCCTTGATTTTGGAAGGGTCGACTTCGATGCCCCTTTGTGTAATCAGAAATCCTAGCATTTTCCCCGCTGTAACACCGAATGTACATTTCTGAGGGTTCAACCGCAGCCGAAATTCCCTGATCCTTTGGAAAAACTTTTGCAAGGCGGCGTAGTGGCCCTCTCTTTCTTTGGACTTGACAATCATGTCGTCCACGTACACCTCGACCTCTTTATGGATCATGTCATGTAATATTGTGTTGCAGCCCGTTGATATGTAGCCCCGCGTTCTTCAACCCAAATGGCATTACTCTGTAGCAATATGTACCCCACGGGGTGGTGAAAGCAGTCTTCTCCCGGTCTTCGGGTGCCATTACTATCTGATTATAGCCTGAAAAGCCATCCATGAACGAGAGCAAAGCATGCCCCGCTGTGAAATCTACCAACTCGTCGATATGCGGTAAGGGAAAGTCATCCTTCGGACTGGCTCTGTTCAAATCCCTGAAATCCACACATACCCGGATTCTGCCATCCTTCTTCGGCACTGGAACAATGTTGGCCAACCAAGTCGGGTATTCGGATACCAGCAGGAAGCCTGCGTCAATCTGCTTGGTGACCTCTTCTTGATCTTAATGGCCCAATCAGGGCGGATCCTTCTGAGCTTCTGCTTACAGGTCGGGCCTCGGGGTCAAGAGGGATCCGGTGCTGTACAATCTCAGGATCGATTCCAGGCATGTCTTCGTAGGACCACGCGAAAACATCTTTGAAATCTTTTAATAAAGCGACTAAGCGCTCGCGTTCCTCCGAAGACAACGTGGACCCGATCTGGACCAGCCGCGGGTCCTTCTCAGTACCAATGTTCACGGTAGTGATTTCATCCATTAAGGGTTTAACAAACCTCTCCTGCTCTTGTTCAATTAGTCGTTGCAAAACCGGAGGAATTTCGTCCTCGTCGTTTTCATCAAAATTTTGAAAGTCCTGATTTAAGCAATAAACCAAAGGCACAGAAAAGTACTCGGAAACCACAGTTACCTCATTCTCATTAGATACTTCCGAACCGTCCAATTCTTCTGTTACAACAGACTCAAAAGAGAAAGAAAAAGACGACCTGGACAGGACTGTGGCATCCGGGTTATCACCCCCAGGAATACCGAACTCAGACTCAGACGAGCTGGAACCTGATTCCGACTCACAAGACTTGGTGGAATCAGATTCCGGCTCACTACCTGATCCGGTGCTGCTAGATAAAAATCCCTCCTCAAATTGCCAGGTGAGGGAAGGTGCGATGGATGCATCCAAAATAGCTGTTGGTAGGCCCGCAGCCGTTTCATCTCCAATCATAGACACCGAGGAGTTATCCCCCAAGCACAACTGGTCGATCGAAGGATCTGAAAGTAGACATGCCAGTGCTACCCCTTTCAAACTCTGTGTCCGCAGACTCTGCTTCCTTGCTATGCTCGGTCTCAACCGCTGGGTCTGTCTGCTTTTCAACAACATCATCCCCAGATAACTGTAGGTCAAAGAAAATTTCGAACCCCGGGACGCGCTTCTTCTCTGCGTTCCACCACGGCTCCGGAAAACCACAGAATGGAAAATCTCCCCCTCCCGGACGAAGCGTCCGTTCAGGGTACTCGGATGGGCCGATGCATCAATTCAAAGGGTTTCCCATCTGTTTTTGCTCCTTGCAGCCGTCTCTTTTCCTTTTCTTACCCAATCTTCCTTGGTGGGCGTATAACCCAGCCAAAGGTATGGGGGTTGTGCGGCACTCGGCCAATGCGAATGCCTTACGGCCGCTCTTCCCTAATCCCATCCCGGGGATGTATTGGAGCTTATTTCATGAGATACACTGCTTGGGCACTGACATATATCCTTCATTTGTAGCCATACATTCCGTACGACCTGAGCCTCGGCCAAGGTAAAACCCGATATGAACACATCTTCCATGCCATGCTCGATTTCTAGAACAGGCGTGGACACCTCTGGTGGCGGGTGGATTGACGAATTCCCAAAGACGATGGCTACTCCCTTCCCGTAGGGGTATTTCACCATTTGATGCAAAGTAGATGATACTGCCTTCACCTGATGCAGCCACGGCCGTCCTAAAAGCAAATTGAAGGTTGCAGGGACCTCTAGGACATGGAAATCTATCTCGTGCTGCCCCGGCCCAACCTTTGTCTGAACTTTAACTGTTCCCATTACTTCTCTACTTGTATTGTCATATGCCCGGATGACCTGGGCTGTTGGTACAAAATCCGGTTTTCAAGCCAATTGCATATGCCGTCCTTGCTGGGCAGACATTAATGGCGGACCCGGTATCAACGAGCACCACCGGTATCCACTTATTCTACACTCCACGGAGATGTAGAGGGGTTTATTATGATTCGCGCCCTCGGGCGGAAGTTCTTCGGAAAAGGTCAGCATCGGGGTACCTCCCCCGGGAAGACCAATCCCACCAGCTGCTCTGGCGTGGTTTCTATTGAAAGCTTTGCTTTGTCCATGGCTGATAAAACAGCCTCTCTATGTACTCGCGAGCCATGAGCAGCCCCAAATAGAGATGTCCGCCTGTATCTTTTTCAGCTGTTTGAGTACAGCTTCTTCTTCAAGCTGCTTCTCTTTTTGCTTCTCAGCTTCTCTGTCCTTTCCGAGGCTTCCGGTTGATCTAAGTGTGGGGGTTTAAATACCGCCCACTCCGTGTCATGTGGTCAACCTCTCCGAGGTACCAAGTGTTATCAGGTTGGTTATTCCCCCAATCTTCGTCGGTGTGAGCAAGACATAAATCTTCGTCTTCCCACCACATTCCATTAGCGGCCGACAGACACCTGTCCGGCTCTGGTACAGCTGTTCTTTGCGCTCGCAGCACCTTCCATCCACATACCTGAGGTATTCTCGGTTCCCATGCACACAGCGTTTCAACTCCCACAGGGGCCTTTGCTTTCCTGGTTCTCTCGGAATCTTCAAAACTTGCTTGTTCTGGCATGACTGACTGTTCCATCATCTCCGCACTCCAAAATGTTCCAATCTCGGGCGAAATTCTCGACACCGGCCCCCGGCGATGTGTTCTGCTCTTTCGACCCTCCCGGCCGTTACTGACATTCCGCCCTACCGGGCCCTGCTCTGCCTGAAATTCTCCTATCACATCAGGTTGATCGTCCAACCACCCGGTAACTTCGCTGAATTCTCATAATCAAACCATGCGACTGTCGCATCCTCTGGGTCCTGGTCACTGTAAAACTGGAGTTCGGCAAGTCCTCCCCCACAGCTGTTACATCATCTGTTCCCTGCCCAAATTATCTCCGTGAATCACACACAATTCTCCCTCTGTTGGCAATTCTACTCCGGGCCCATCTTGGCCTACTGATGAAATGTAGTCTCCCGGACTATATGTTTTCTTGAACAAATTCCAAATCCCGCAGATTCTGACCCAACAATCCTCTTTCCTTTGGGATTTCCTCTCTCCTGTTCTCGATGGTCACCACCGCTGGTTTTGGTTGGGTTTCGAAGACGTCCATCATGCACAAGGCGGTGCAATCAGGAAGAAATACTTCTGGTTTAGGGAGGTGGGTAGGTGTGATATAGATACTAGGGTCGTAGAACACGTCCCCAATATGGATGAAATTGAGTCTTTTGGGCGGTGGAGCTTGGTTATGTGTGGGGAGAGGGTTTGTGGTAACATTGGGTTTTTCAGGAGGCAGGATCACCCCATTATCAATGAGATCTTGAATCTCATGACGTAACCGAAAGCACTGGTCGGTGTCGTGACCGTGCTGTTGGTGAACGCACAGTATTGGCCGGGTTATGGTAGGGGGAGTTTTTCTGGTAAGGGCCGCGGCTCCAGGGGCTTCAGATGCCCTTTCTTGATCAAACCCCCAGAGCTTTGGATAGGGGCATATATAGTGGGGCGAAGGTTCTGGTGTTTCTGGGTGGGTATTTGGTTGTTTGTGGGTTGCTTCCGGACGCGCCGGAAAATGGCGCAGCTGCCGTATTTCTTTGAGGGGGATTGGCGGTGACCATGCTTACTTCGGTGGCTCTCGTAGTAGTGTGCCACTCGGGCCTGCATTGCTACCACGGTTGAAAGTTCGTCGGGGTTGCTCCCGGTCGTTGTCAATCAAGCCTTGCTTTAAGGCATCCTCAATCTGCACCCCCATTTCGTGAAGGTCAGAAAAAGTAGGGGGAGAACTATCATCTTTTGCATCAACTTCGGCTGAAGATTGCGCACAATCATCCGAATCTGGTCTTTGTCCGTAGGCCTCAAGGCCATCATCGAAGCCTTGGCCCTCCACCTGGTTACAAACTCTGAAAAACTCTCCTTAGGCTCTTGCCTAGTCGTCTCGAGATCACGGGTCGTAATCTCAATCTGTGTATTATACGAATACTGTGCGATGAAGGCCTCAGCCATTTCGTCCCAATTCTCTTGACGTCATCTTCCAACTTGGCATACCAAATGGCCGCCACACCTGACAGGGTCCGGCCAAACAAAGACAACTTCTGAAGCCTACTGAGGCCCATTGGCCTTAGGACATCTGAAAACAATCTCAAGTGCACCATGGGGTCCCCGGACCCGTCAAACCGATCAATATGAGGCATTTTGAATCTGTCGGGCAGCGTCACAGCTGCATCGTGTAACCATCTTCAATATCAGGGATAGTCTTGACCCCCTGTGATCTCTTGAACAGCTTTTCAAGCTTGCTCAACTTCAGTGCGGTAGGATCAGTCTCGAACTCAAAGGGAGAGTCCGGTAGGTTGGTAGGTGTTTTTGATAGCTGAGGTTGGATTGAGGTAGGGTTGGAGGTGGGGGTGGTCCTGTGGGCAATTCTGTATCAGTTTGAACATTGGCTGTCTCCCCGACGTTAGGAACTCCTGGCGGGGAGGAACTTGATGCGAAGCAGACGCTCCGGTCTGCTGCTCTAGCCTGGCAATTGTCTCTGCCTGTTCCTCACAACTGTGGCCTGTTGCCTGGCGAAATCTGCCTGACGGACGCATCTTGCTGCATTGCTTTCATGCTTTCCTGAAGGTGGCGCACCATCTCTTCTAAACTAGCCATGCCTGCTCTGACTGGTTATCGGTGTATATTCTCTTCTGTGGGAGGACGCCTGATCCCTACTGTACACAGGTGGGGTAGACAAAGCCCTTGTACTGAATGCTGAACTGGTGCCTTTTGCTGACTGACCTCCGTTTGTAACCGGGGGTAGTGAATAATACACTGGTTGTCCGTCTATCAGATCCTCAGATCGATGGAGTCGACGACCTCTAGTCCAGAGTGCTTGGGGAGTATCTACTGGGTCAGAAGCAATCGTGCTCAACTACCTAGTAAAAAAAAACGTATAAATAACAGAAAATCGGACAGCATAACGGCATAAAATAAACACACAGTCGGATAATATGCTGAACTCGATTCACTGTCCCTGCAATACTGATCACTATTTCTGAATCATTACCCCCAAGTCTGAATCCGTATCCACAGATAACCTGATTCCCCCAAAATACTGTTACTGGTGCCCTCAGGCCGGATAAAACTTGCAAACTGACATGCGCATTTCCTGTAGAGATACACTCTAAAAGCACATAGCAAGTAAATGAGAGCCAATACACCCCTATGTTGGGGTAGGGTTTCCCTGTCCTATTTTGTCAGGAGCTAGGGTTTCACTACGCACGCAGCGGTTTCAAACAACCTATATCGGGTAAGCAACCTGTCCTAGTTTGGAATGGTCACTATGGATCCGAATATGCACTAGGTCGAATGGTCAAAAAGGGTGCCCCGGTAAAACCGGGGTTTGTGTTCCCATACTGGCAGAGCCCGCAACCGGTCAGCCTTATGGACATGCCTTGACAAGACAAGCCTCCGGCAAACCGTCAGGAATAGCAGATGGCCAACACGGTGTCCTAGGCGCACCAATGCACATGCAATGCAAAGAAACACATAAGCGTAGTCAAAACAGGATATCACGAGTTCGAGTCAAGCTCTCTAAACTCCCCAGCAGAGTCGCCAGAAACTGTAGACGCGCCCGCGGGGACCTCGGCTACAGTTCGGACTCTTTTGTGTCGCGGTTCTAAATCTGAACCAAAGAGTCCAATCCGGCAAATCGTTTTGAAGAAAAACAGATTTTTGAAAAGTAGTGCCAAACATGGACTGCTTTGCCAGATTACAGAGTCGCCACCTAAATATTTTTAAAGGGAATTTAGGAAACCCTGACTCGGTGCCGAAGGCCACATGTCCGTCATCACCAAAGTCTTGGCTCGGGAGCTTGGGTACGATCGGGGAAGGTCAGCTATGAGCACCCCCTTTCGCCCGGTCCGAAGACCGGCCTCTACTAACCGTGATATCCGATTTTGAAAACATTACGTTCTTATTCCAATTATTAGCCTAGAATTACTATGTTATGCGCACAGCAAACAAGTATAGACTAGATTGCCTAATTTGGAAATAAACATTGCATATCCGTTTTGTCTCGAAAAACGTGTTGGTTTTGCTACTCGCAAGTAGGCTAAAATACGGATTTCAACGAGTTGTTCCAACTCAGGCAATCTAACCTCCACCCACAGGCATTCAAAGCAGTTTATCTCATAAGCATTTAGCCGCATGGCAATCCTATTGTCATGGCAAACATTCACACGCATGCGATATGCTAAAGCATAAAAGCTCACTAGTACTCCAAGCCAAAACAGAAGCTTATTAGAAATCCATGCATGGACCTAAGCATACTGAAATGTCTAATGCAACACATGCAAAAATGCAATCTAGGCAGGCTCGGCTATCCTAGACATGGCATGTGGATGCTACAACTAACACGTACTCAATTTGGAATTGAAAGTACGATGCAGTTTTGTATGATGTGCCGACCCGATGCTGTAAACAATGAATGAATGCAAACATGCTTTCATACTGTTATGCTAATTTAAATATGCCCTAATCTACCATCATAAGCAGGTAAATAAAAGGGAGAAAGAAGTGGGGATTGGAAGACATACACCCACTCACACACTTATTACAAATGCCCTCACACGGAGGGACCAAAAGAATATATACAGTCCAAAATAAAATGAATAAATATTACAAAACTCTAATTATCAAATTAAATTAAACAAATGAAATAAATGGAGCCTCAGCCCTGCCTCAGAATGCGCGAATGAGTATGCCTCGCGACTTGCCCGAAAAACCCGTGTCATGGCATTGCTGCTTCTGTTTTTACTACTGCCCTGCCTCCCCAAAAAATTCCAAAGCTCTGAAATAACTTCCAAATGGTCTGAAGTACCCCACCGGCTGGGGGAAGAGCTCATCGGCTGCTGAAATTGACCACCGGCTGCATGTGGTGGTTATCGGCACAAATAAAGTGCCGATCGGCACATTAAACTGCCGGCCGGCAGAAAGTCCCTGCAGCAGACAGATTGACAGCAGCAGCAAGACAGCAATGCAAGGCATGGGTTTTGGGGTACATGTAAGCATGGTCATTGCCTCCTATCATGCTTGGGGACTCAAGGAGGTAAGACTCTTGGTTCTAGGGCCACCAATTGTGCATTTGATGCATGATAGCCTAAGGAATCAAGGTTGCTCTTTTGATATGAAAATGCATGCAACACAAACAAATGAAGACTAAGTCCCTATCATATGGAGATCAAGGGCCTTAGGGACTTGAGGATGGAGACAAGTTTCACCACTCAAGTGTGAACTCCTCTCAATCTTCATGCTTGGTTTGACAACCCCAAACCAAACCATGGAATGCAACTCATGCAACATGGCTCAAATGCAATGCAACCTATCATGTTAGGCATGCAAAGAGCTAAAGTATGCAAGGTACAAATGTCATGTAACATGGACCAATTAAGCATGGAACTAGCATGTATACTAGGTTTCATCAATCAAACATGCAACAACCATGATATGAGCATGCAAAGGTGGACTAAGCTCAATGAGGCAGCCCTCAAAACTCCCTAAATCAGTGGCAAAATATGCCTCAAAACATGAACAAAATGCTACACAAGCATGCAAGCTATAAGGCTCAAGCTAAGGCACAAAGTGAGACATTGAATCACCACTTAACAAGACCAAACATGGCACATGTGAGGCAACCAAAACAGGTTTTTAGCATACAAAATAGCACCCAAACCCCCTTCATGGCATCCCCGAAAATGCACTAAACATGTAAGCATGCAAAGGCCTACTTCAAAGCATACAAGAGCACACCCTTAAAGTATGAACTAAGCCACATATGCCAACATACAAACATGACTAATGGACTGGAATAGGGTCTAATATGATGCCAAATCATGGGATAAAGTCAAGTTAAGCATGCTATAACTCCATACAAGCAAGGCCTACAAGTCAACAAACAAGGCAACCATGCTAAGCATGCCAAACATGGCCAAAACAGTGGCTCACAGCCCTTATGCATGACAAGATGATACTCATATTTTCATAAAATCAAGCTAAAACATGCGAGAAATATGGCTTGGACATATGGCATGCTTTTAGGCATAAAAGAGCATTTCAAAGGAAGTATGAGAAGCATGTTAGAGGCTATAATTCCAACCAAAAACAGAGATCAAACATGACCTAAAACAGCCCAAAAAGTCCTGAAATGAAGCCAAATGCAAACATGCACACATGCTATGCTATGAGCCCAAAACAAAGGCAAACAAAGAGCTAAGGGGAGAGGGGTGTCCCTCCCCTATTTGAGGCTCGAAAATATCATCCTCACCACTGAAAATCCACTGATTTTCAGTGGTGAGAAGATCAAAGAACACCAAAACAAGAAGGCTTAAGAAAAAGGCACCAAAGATGGCCAAACAAGGCTTAAAGTGATGAGGCTTAACTCAAACCATAAAGTGACCTTAATGAAGGTTCAAGAACAAGTAAAAACAAGACTTTTTTATCTTAAACACAAACTCAAAAACACAAAGTAAGGGGGGTAGAAAGAGGTTACAAGAATGGGGAATCTAAAGCAACAAGCTTACCCTTGAAGAACACTTGAAGAACACTTGAAGAACAAAGGTTCCAGCCACCCTCTAGTGATCAAAACCAGCCCAAAACTTCAACAAACAAACTTCCAAGCCTCCTAATCTCGAGCTAGGGTGTAATGGTGTGTGTTTTAGTGCAAAAGTAAGGTAAATCACACTATTTGGTCCCAAAACACACACACACAAGGAGGGAGAAGGGAGATATAGATATATATGGATGTATATCAGAGAATATATGCCTAAGCTCTGGTTTTTGACCTAAAGTTGCTAACCCTCAACAATGGAGATGAATGCAAGTATATATAGGCCAAAAACTAAGCCAAAACTTAATGACTAAGTAAGGCCAAAGGGTTCAAGGGGTGCAAAGGGTTCCTAGCTTCTAAGGGAAGCCAAGACAGCTGGCCAAGCTTCTCCAAGAAGCTTGGCCAAGGGTTCAAGCTTCTAGAAGCTTCAAGGGGGTTCAAAAGGGCAAAGGGTGCAATGTTATGCACGGGGAGGAGTGATGGTGTAATCCAGCTGGCACAGCTGTCATGCACCATCCTCAGAGGGGTTCAGAAGGGTCACCGGCCGGCCAAAACAGTCACGGCACAAAAAAGTGCCGGCCGGCATCATACAGTGCCGATCGGCCAAGGATCTGGATAAAAGAGTGCCGATGGCTACTAGGGAGAGCCGGTGGAGGTGTGATGCAGCCGGTGGGTTCTAGGGATGGCTAAGGCCTTCCCCTACCCTCAAATGCAAACACACACAAGCCTTGGTGGAAAACCAAGCACAGAACAAACCGGTTAAGAGATCCTGAGGCACGGCGCGCAGTCGGGACCTCCGGGAACTCAAAACGAACACAAACATGGATAATCACCGGGTGTTCAAGCGGTGATGTCCAAGTCTTGAGGACGGTCAAAAATGGGGTGTCTACAAGGCCACGTGTCCGTCATCACCAAAGTTGCCTCGGCTCGGGAACTTGGGTACGATTGGGGAAGGTCACTTCGTGAGCACCCCCGCTCGCCCGATCAAAGATCGGCCTCTACTAACCATGATATCTAGTTTTGAAAACATTATGCGTTCTCATTCCGGTTTATTAGCCTAGAATTACTATGTGATGCGCGCAGCATACAAGTATAGACTGGGTCGCCTGAATTGGAACAAAACATCTCATGTTCATTTTTGAAAAACGGTTTGAAGGTGTTACTCACAAGTAGACTAAGACATGGATTTTGCCACCCTCAAGTGGGCTTAGAAAACATGGTGATTTGCCACTATCTAGTGGGCTTAAAACTCACAGTCAATGCATTATTCCAATTCAGATAATCCAACCTTCGCCCACAGGCATTCAGGCAGGTATCTCACATAAGCAGTTAGCCTCATGGTAAGCATGCTATCATGGCAGTCACTCACACGCATGCAAGGATGCTAAAGCATAAACACTTACCGAGTACTCCAAGCCAAAACAGAAACTAGTTAGTAATTAATGCATGATCCTAGTTCATGTTAAGATGGCTAATGCAACATAGGCAGGACTGCAACTACAATAGGTTCGGCTATTCTAAAGATGGCATGTGAAATGCTATAACTAACAAGTATTCAACTCGGAATTGAAATACGATGCAGTTAGTATGATGCGCCGAGCCCGGTGCATGCAAGACAGATGAATGCAAACATGCGAGTATAAGTATGCTAATTGAAACATGCCCTAAACTAACCATCATAAGCTGGTAAATAAAAGGGAGAAAGACGTGGGGTTGGAAGACATACATCACACACACGCACACTTATTACAACATTGCCCTCGCTCGGAGGGTCTGAATAAATAATACAGTCTGAATAAATAATTAACTACTCTAGCTAATTAAATATTACAAAACCCTAATTAATTAACAAATTAACTAGGAAAGCAAATAAATTAGCGTGCAAGCTATAAAATGGACTGCCTCAGCTCTTGTTCCGAATGATGAAAGATGCATGCGTGCTCGGGTCGCTTTGTCGGAAAATTCCTCGCGATCCCCCGATTTGCCTCCATTTGCAATTAATCCCGGAATGCTGTGCAAAGCTCTAGAAAGTTGCTGATTTCTGGTTTGCTGCAACAGAGAGCAAGAAAGGGCATGGCAAAGTATTTTCACATATGTATGCACACCTCGATCCTCGTGCCACCAATCACGCATCTCGATGCATGATGGCCGAGGAATCGAATTGCACGACTCGATGTGAAATGAATGCACATGACAACACAACAAGGCCAAAACTCCATCATGGTTAATCCGGAGTGTCGGCGACCGGGAATTGAGACACGTTTCGTCACTTTGAGTACGAAACGTCCCTCGTTTTCCATGCTTGGGCTAACACCTATCCCAAACACAATGCAAATGAGATGGCATACACAATGCGACTAACATGCAACCTAGCATACGCAACGCTATGGACTGAAATGGCATACACAATGCACATGAGCTATATGGCATACACAATGCTCTAACATGCAAGCTAGCATACGCAATGCTATGGACTAAAATGGCATACATAATGCACGATGGACTTACACCAATATGAGTGGACCTCAGCCACACTCACATCAGTGGCCATGTGATGAAAATGAGACAACCGAAATACATGCAAACATGTACGAATGCAAAGGACCAATCCTAAGGCACAACATGCAACTCTAACAAGGCATGGCAAGGAATGAAATATGGCATAGGATGGCACATGATACAGCTCTGAAATACCATAAAAGATTGTCCCGAAACATGCAAGTATGTCACACAATACAAGCTAGATGGCCCGAATACCGAAACTAGTGAAGTGCGTCACACTAGAGGTACACAAAGCAATGCACTAGTGGCAAAACCAACCCCAAACAGACCCTAGGCAGGTCTGAAACAGTGGGGAAATGGCCTAAGATGATGGCTCAGAATGCAAAGAAATGGAGCTCATTTAATGGTCGGTAAATGAGGCATACAAGCCCGACTCTCAAACACATTTAAAGAGTATAAAACATGGGATTATGGCATTCACATAAGCTCTGAAATATGATGTAAAATGACCCCAAAGCATGAAAACACCTCAGTATACGCATGCAATAGACCTCAAATCTCAAAGCTAGGCAAGTGTATTGAACTACAAGCATGCAAAACAAGCATCATTCGACCATGAGACCCAAAAACAGAGCTAGGGCAGTCCAAAATATGCACAAAATTAGTTCAAGGCATAGTCAAAATGTGCTAGAATCAGGGGTCAACAAAGCATGCAAAGAAAGCTAGTGAACCATGAGTTGTACTACAACTATATGAAGCATATGAGAGCTCACCAAACCAGTCAAAAACAAAAGTATGCCATGCCAAAATATGCCCAAAAACCCACTGAAACTCAGTCAATGCATGCAAGAATGATGTGCTCCTTTGGAGGGCCAAGCAAGGGGTTATTCTACACATATAAGATAGACATGCAAAATGGCAAAACCACCTTTGGATAGAGGTTATGAGGGCCCTAAAACCCATAAAAAATGGCTTGAAATGAAGCTAGGAAGCATGCAAGTAAAAGCCCCTTTGAAAGGCCTTGAATAGGATTACTCTACACATGCATAATAGACATTCAAAATGGCCAGAAGGGCTCTGGACAGAGCTCATTCAGGTCATAAAACTCACAAATAATGGCCTAAAACATGGCTTTGAAACATGAAAATATGGGCTCCTTTGTAAGGCCAACAAAGCTAGTAAAGAGAACAAGGGGTGAGAGGGTCACCCCTCTCTGATTTTGAAGTTCAAAGACACATGTTAGCCACTAAAAATCCACTAGATTTCAGTGGCTAAAAGGCCAAACCAAGGCCAACACGAATGCTCTAAGGCATAACTCAAAACATGAGGAAATGAAGCATGAAAGGGGGTAGATGACCCCCAACATAAAAATGACCTGAATCAAACTTGAAGAGGTGCTCAAAATAAGACTTTTTTCAGTTTATGATGAAGTCCAAAAATGCTTGCAAATAGGGCCAAACTATGAAGCAAAACAAGGCTATAAAGAGGGAAATGGTGACTTACCCTTGAAGAGCAGACTTCCAGCAACTTCTGGACCAATGTAGCAACCCTTCAACCTCTGAGAAACAGCTCCAAGATGCTTGGATGGATGGTGGAGGTGTTGTGCTTGGAGGTGTAGTGCAATGGGTGCAAGAATAATGGAGTTTGAAGCTTGAAGGAGAGAGATATGGAGGGGAGTGTATGTATGCTCTAGAGTAATTTTCCAACCCTAGCAATGGAAGAGGAGGCCTCCCTTTATAGAGAAGAGAGGCCAAAGCTTCTCTTGGAAGCTTCAAACATCCTCCATGGAGGATGCATCAAATGGCTCCCAGCTGGCACAGCTGGAACACATTCAATGAGACCAAAAAGTAGGAAGGAGGCCGAGCAGTTAAGGTGGTCGGCCGGCCACTCCCCCTGGTCGGCCGACCAGGGGTCAAAAAGTTCAAGCAAGAAAGGTGGTCGGCCTACCCATATTGGTGGCCTCCCAGATGAATGCAACACAATGGTGGTATGGGAGACCCGAAATTGTGGCTCAAAAGTGAGGGAGACCAAGGGGTCAAAAGGGTCAAGAAGAAAAGGTGGTCGACCTACCCATATTGGTGGCCTCCCAGATGAATGCAACATAATGGTGGTATGGGAGACCCGAAATTGTGGCTCAAAAGTGAGGGAGACCACCTACCTGCCAAGAAAACCGGGCGGCGAAGAGAAATGTGGTCTCCAAGAAGAATTGCTGGTCTCCCACGCCCGTACCACCTTCCTAACAATGAAACTAGGGTCCACACCAAAAATGAGCCAAAACGGATGCAAAACGAGGGTTCGGGGGTCAAAACGCGCAGCCGGGTACCCCGAAAACTGACTATCAAGCACCGGAAGTGGCGTGCGACCACGAAGGTGGTCTTCCGAGCCACAGTGTCCCTCTAGGGAGAGGGAACAAGGTGTGTGCCAAAAACCGGAGCAAACGGAGAAAGTTAAGCAGTCCCGAACCGAGGCGCACGGCCGACGGCTCCGAAAACCGAAAACTGGTCTCCAAACGGGAATAGTGGCCTACGACCACGAAACGTAGCCTGCGGCCACTGAGAGATGGTCTACGAGACCTCTCCCTCCCTTTGGGAAGAGAAAATAGAAAAAACAGGACCTGGTTCGCAAACCGAGGCAAAGTACAAAAGAGTCCCGAAGTCCGGAGGCAAGGCTCCCAGCCGAGACTCTGCAACCTCAGAACGAGCACAATATGCATCATCACCGAGTGCTCAATCGGTGACGTCTGAGTCTTAAGGTCGGTCAAAAATGGGGTTTCTACAGTTGCCCCTCTTTGACAGAACTCGAAAGTCATACGTGACGGGAGTGAATGTCAAAGCCTAGAGACGACCCATTTTTGACAAGGTCGAAGACTTAGACAAACAGGCAAGATAAACGAAGAGATGTGCCTGCAGGCGCGCCCGTAGGCAGGGGCAAAATGCAAAAGACATGCACAAAGCCGAACATAACTTACGATCATGTAAAACACGCTGTAATGAAGCACCTCATGCAACAGTTTTAAGCAATCATACACAAATCTAACTACATTACATGTAGGAAGGATGTAAGAGAATTATTCAATTCTCGCTACATCTCACGCGGAGAATACAATATCTGTCCGGTTCGTCTGGTCGCGCCAGCCTCAAATGAACCGTACATACAATATCGTGCCTTGCAGGGGCAATTGGCAATGACTTATCTCATGCTGCTGGGGATCTTTCGTTTCTTCCTGGCTGAACCGCAGGTACTACTTTTCTCCCTGACTATGGTCGCAGCTTTCTCTATTCTCCAACAGGGTGACAGACTAGGTTGATTCGGTATCCAGAATTGAGGCGTATACACATGCTATCTCAATCTATGGGGCTGCCATACAGATTTCAAGCCGAGGATAGACCCCTGGGTATTTAAACCAGACTTTAGTCTCGGAAATCCTGAACCTTTGCGTTTTAGGCATGAGCCATTCGAACTCTAGTTTCCACCGTCTCAGTTGGACTCCTAGGAACTCACCGCAAACACAGACAGGTGGCTATACCAGACCACCGGAAGTCGTTTGGGCACGACAAACACCAAAGGAATTGCACCTTTAGAGGATTTAAGGTCTCCTAGACCAAACAGTGCACAAGACAGTGCGAATGAAGATGCAGGAATTAAGGTCTCCCGGACCAGAGGATTTAAGGTCTCCTAGACTAGAGAGTGCACAAGATAGTGCGAATGATACAAAAATACAATGTGCATAAGACAGTGCGATGCAGAGTGAATGCACAAAACAGTGCTAAGTAGATGCACAAAATAGTGCGATGCTAAAGGTGTACAAAACAGTACGAGCAGGGTGAATGCTCAAAACAGTGCGATACAGATAAGGTGTGCAAGATAGCATGATGCAATGCACTAATAAGTGCAGGTAAGGTGCGCAAGATAGCGCGATGCAATGCACTAACAAGTGCAGGTATGGTGCGCAAGGTAGCGCGAGGCAATGCACTAACAAGTGTAGGTAAGGTGCGCAAGATAGCGCGATGCGATATGCAAAGCACAAGACAGTGTGATTGAGGTGCGCAAAATAGCGCGAATGTATGCAATGCACAGGACAGTGCGATGCGCAAAATAGCGCGAATGTAAACTGCACAAAGCAGTGCGATTGAGGTGAGCAAAATAGCGCGAATGATAAACTGCACAAAACAGTGCGATGCGCAAAATAGCGCGAATGTAAACTGCACAAAATAGTGCAATGCGCAAAATAGTGCGAGTGATAAACTGCACAAAACAGTGCGATTGAGGTGCGCAAAATAGCACGAATGTAAACTGCAAAAAACAGTGCGATGGAGGTGCGCAAAATAGCGCGAATGTAAACTGCACAAAATAGTGCGATGCGCAAAATAGCGCGAATGTAAACTGCACAAAACAGTGCGATTGAGGTGTGCAAAATAGCGCGAATGATAAACTACACAAAACAGTGCGATGCGCAAAATAACGCGAGTGATTTGAAATGCACTAAAAGTGCGATGCGCTAAACAGCGCGAGTGATTTGAAATGCACTAAATAGTGCGATGCGCTAAACAGCGCGAGTGAAACCCAACCACAAGGTGCACAAGACAGTGCGAGTGATATGAAATGTGAAAGTGCACAAGACAGTGCGAGAGAGATACAATGCACAAGAATGTGCAAGGATGGTGCACAAAAGAAGTGCGATAAAATGTATCTTCTGTGCAAGTAAGGTGCACAAAAAAGTGCGATGAAATGCATGTTCTATGCAAGTATGGGGGCATTTTCTATGCAACAGGGAAAGCATATTCTATGCATAAGACAGGCATATTCTATGCAACATTGAAAGCATATTCTATGCATGATTGAAAGCAAAGCATATTCTATGCGGAATCGAAAGCAAGCACATTCTATGCATGAATCATAATGATGCGTGGCACGCATGAAACAGAAGCGTATATGAAAGTGCATATTCTATGCAATAGAGGGGCATCAAACATGTACTCTGGTGCCTCCGATTTGTCTCTCGGAGGGCTTTGCAACACACTCTGCTCGAAAAAGGGTACACCCTGTTTATATTGGCAAAAGATAACATCTGCATGTGAAAACCACATGTGCTGCTTGGACTGCCATTTTGACTTGAAGCAGGCTTACACTTGGGGTTGAGATACACTCATACTCCAGAGAAACGGTGAGGCCTGAGAAGGTGCACCTAGAATGCAGTCTCGGATTTTGCTAAAGTTGAAACATGCTAAGATGCTCCAAATTTTCCCTCTTTTCTTTTGCTTTGCAGTCAGGAACCTAAATAGCTTCAGATAGGTCCTTGTTTTACTGTTCTGACATGACCTAGGTTGAACCCTGCGGCTTTATGAAAGAACCAATCCTGTTTTGCACAAATGTGGAGAACGACACGGCACTCTAAGCACAAAACGATTTTTGAAATTGAAATGAGAAAAGGGGTTCTCAACCGGGTATTGAGCCTACAACTGACCACAGCCAAAACGACTCAACAATGGAAAACAAAGGTAGAACAACCTAAACACAACTCAACAAAGGAAAAACAAGGTAAAATGACCTAAACACATCTGTTGACACTCAAACGACTCAAAACAAGAATCGAGACAAACAAAACACACAAACACAACACTCAGCTGTGTTACAAAGGCAAGAGACCTCTTGGTGCACGAGGAACCAGTTTCTCCGGGTATTGTTTCCGACCCTTTTTTATTTGTGATTCTCACATCTCTCGGCCCTTAGGCTCAGCTTTTCTTACAAAACCCTTTTCCTCACTTTTTTTCTCAGCGCACATCTCTCTATTCTTTAATCTCTCATTTTTTATCCCTCCCCTGAGTGGTTGATGGATAAACAAGAAGTTGCGGGCTCTTGCCCCTAGCATTCTGCTAGATTCTCTTTCTTTTGCGCACAGCTAGTGAATTCCCCCACAAAGGGGTTGTGATGCGGCTGGATGTGCAGCAGATCTGCAATTGACATTGGTTGACAATGCTCTACTGGGGAGTTTGGACGTGATTGGATCTGTCCAGATGAGGGAATGGAATATCCTGCCCCATTCCAGTTCGTGCTTTGCACTTGGCTTGATACCTCGTTGCTTGGAGGATATGAGAGCTTTCAGCCATTTTCTGTTAGCTTCCGCTGTGCCCTTCTTGGCGAATAGGGTGCCCTTTCCGGCAAGTATGGTGCCCTTTCTGGCAAATGCATTGACAACGGGGGAAAGACAGGAAGCCTGACTCAACTGTGCCCCTAGTTCATTATTTTGACCATTTTTTGTTTTTGGCTTCTGCTTAAAACAATTTTAAACCAAAATGAGAGAGTTAGATTAACGCGCTTGTTCAATTTTCTGATTTGAAATCATGCGAGTTAGATTATGAGCACTGAAAATTTTCCTTTTATGGGTCCAAGAAATGGTCCAGTTTGGAAAAGTGGAATAATTTTCGAGAGAATTAGTCAACCTCATTAAAAATTCTCAAAAACTATTTTTGCAAATGGCCACTGCTCGACCGACGCAGAATTTACTCTTGAGATGCACAACCTCAGATCCAAAACAAATGGAAAATTGCCCCTTGTCTGAACGGCACTACATGGCAATGGAAAGTTGCCCCTAGTCTGAATAGCACCGGAGCACATTGTATGGCAACGGAAAGCTGCCCCTTGTTTGAATGGCACCGCAGCGCATTGCAATCAGTCTTCGGAGTGACGATCACAACCGAACTCTCGGATACAGAGAAGACAAAGATGACCAAAACCATCAATGGACACAATCGAATTTGAAGTGTTTTACGGCTGGACTTCAAATGAGTTGCCTACGTATCCCAAAGATGGGAATCAAGCCTTACGTAGTTCGAGGTTAAGGTACATCGGGTATTAACCTCTCCTTTTGCGCTCTAACTTTTGCCAAGGCTGCCCTTTCTAGGTTTTCAACCTTGCGAGTTTTGTTCTTTTCTTTTCAATTCTTTTCATTTCTTTTGTTTTCATCTTTTCTTTTTTTGATTTTCTTTTTTGTTCTTTTTTTTGCATTTTTCTTTTTTTTCTTTTTCTTCTTTTTCTTGCTCTAACTTTTGCCTGGGTGGCCTTTCCGGGTTTTCGGCCCAGCGAGCCTCTCAAGGGTAAAAGTGTAGCTTTGTCCATGTCAAATGGTTTTGAGATCTTGAAGTCATCTGAATCCAGGAGAACGACTGCTGTTCGCTGACGATGTAGGAGTCCATCCCATGGGGGCTGAATTTGCCCCTAGTGTTGTGGATAGGAACTCAGTTATTCTTCAGCAATGCTTTCTTCTTTCTTCCCTTCTGGGATTTGGCATTCTTGCCAGTCTTCATTGATTTGCAGGATGATCCATCTTTGGCTTTTCGAGCACATCTGACATTTTTCTGCCCCTAGGTCGAGGGCTGCTTCGAATCTGGCCACACAGGCCTCACATTACGGTTGACCGTTGAACATTCTGAGTTAAGGTTCAAGGTTGGAAAGCAAAAGGGGGTCGAGTCTCGAGGCTGAGAGCGATCCTAAACTGCACAATCTCAAGAGCGATTCCACAGGTCTTCGCAGGACTGCGCAAAACATTTTTTGAAATCTTTAAGAAAGCGACTAATCGCTCGCGCGAAGACAATGTAGAACCAATCTGGATCAAGCTAGGATCCTTCTCAGTACTCACATTAACAAACATGATTTCATTCATTATTTCTCTCAATTGATCAAATTTTTGCAAATCCCGAGGAATTCTTTCCTCTTCGTTTTCATCACAGTGTTCAAAATGTTTTGAAAAACTTAGGTCAATGCAATGAGTTCGAGGCACAGAAAAGTAGGCGAAAAGCACTGCCATTTCATTCAGAACTTCTGGCACAACTGGCATAAGGCAGAAGCGAACACAAGAATGTGAAAATCACTGCTGTTCATTCATAACTGTCGGCACAACTAGCTCCCTGGCAAAAACAGACTCAAAAGGAAACAAAAAGACAAACACAAAACAAAATAGTGATGCCCGAGGTAACACCCTCGGAATCACCTGACTCTAACAAAACAGGACTTACTCGATACAACAAGACAGACCCGAAACAAAAAGACTGACTCAAAACAAAGAAACAGACTTATAAAACAAAACCAAAGAACTGACTCAACACCCAGTCAGAAACTACAAAACTAGCATTCGCAAATTGCTCAAAACATGCGTGCCATTCCCACGTCTGGAGTAAATCGAGCGCCACCCGCAGCTGGCTCATCCCCGATCACATGGTCACATTATCCCCCAAGTTCACCGATCCAGTGCCGATAGACTTTGCAGGACCTGACGCGAAGATGACCTTTTTATCAATCAGATCTTGTATTTCATGGTGAAGACGAAGACACATGTCAGTGTCATGGCCAGCTTGTTGATGAAAGACACAGTACTTCGCCGGGTTGTGGGAGAGAGGAAGTTTATTCAGTAATGGCCGCGGCTCCAGGGGCTTCAGATGCCCCTTTTCGATCAGGACCCTCAGGGCCGTTGACAGAGACATGTCCAGTGGGGTGAACACCCTCTGGCCCCGAGGTGGGTATTTGGCAGGTTGTGAGCTGGTTGTGTTGGATGTACCGGCGAAAGGGTCGGTAGGTGCTGACTTTTGATGATCTCTTCCGAGTGTAGGATTGGAGCTGAAAGGGGTGTTTCTGGTACAACATCTCTTGTCTCGGCTTGCCCCTTGATTCAGACTACCCCCAACTTGAGTGGCAAAAGTATCATCCACAGTTTTTGCAACCACTGCAAGCACTTGCTGTTTGTTTAGTCCTTCGGCCTTCAAAGCCTCAACAGCCCGTTGAAGGTGTTCATGGGGACCAATGCTTGCCCCTACCTTGTTCTTACCACCTGCTTCCCCTTTGCCAAGGGTTTGGCTTTCTTCAAATGCAGCCAGTCCCAAGATTGGGGAGCCTTTTGTCATGAAATTCCCGGTATGTGATGTGGTCGATGAGGGAGCCAATGTCTCGGAGGCCAGATTTGTCACAGTTCTCTGAAGATCTTCGATCATTCTCTTCAGCTCAGAAGTAGTGGGCTCACGGGTTTGAGATGATTGGGGTCCAGGTGCATCCATCATGCATAAGTCCATGCTTTCTGGAATGAACACCTCAGGCTTGGGTAGATGGGCCGGGGTGATGTATATGCTGGGGTCGAAGGTGGATGGTAGTATATGGATGAGATTGAGGTGGGCAGGAGATGTTTGGTCATTGGGGTCTGAAGGTGGAGCTATCGTCCGGTTGTCGATGAGATTTTGGACCTCATGACGAAGGCGGTAGCAACGGTCGGTGCCATGACCGCGCTGCTGATGGTACACACAGTACTTGGAAGGGTTATGTCTGGCTGGGAGAGGGTCAGGTAGAGGTTGAGGATCGAGGGGTTTGAGATACCCTCTTTCCATCAAGACTTTTAGTGCGCTAGTCAGGCTCATATAGAGGGGGGAAAGTTCTGCCCTGAGCTCGGGCTGGGCCGGCGGTTTGTAGGCTTGGATTAGCAAAAGGGTTGGCTGTGGCAACTGTATTGATTTCGGTGGGTTTGGGAATAACACTATACTACTAGCATTGGTACTCCCTGAAATCACCTTCCTTGTCGGTTCACTTGTTCTGGGAATGATCCCACTGTTGAACGCATTCTCGACATGAACCCCCAGTTCATGCAAACTTTTGAAAGTGAATAGCGGAGCGACTATCAACTTTTGCAACATATCATGCTCGAGGTTTCGCATCATCATCTGCACTTGATCCCTCTCAGAAGGGCGATCTGTCATCTGTGCTGCCTTTGCTCTCCACCTTGCAACAAATTCCACAAAAGGCTCTGTTGGGTTTTGGCGGGTTGTTTCAAGCTCTTGCATGGTCATTTCAACTTGGGTATTGTAGGAATACTGATCGACAAAGGCCTCAGCCAATTCTTCCCAGTCTTGCTTCACTTTGTCCTCCAACTTAGCGTACCAAGTGGCTGCTACACCCGACAGGGTTCTTCCATATAGAGAGAGTTTCTGTGGCTTAGTCAGACCCATCGGCTTCAGGACATCCAAGAAAAGTCGGATATGTACCATTGGATCTCCAGACCCGTCGAAACGGTCAATATATGGCATTTTGAATCTGTCTGGGAGCCGTACGGCAGACTCGGTGTGCCCATCCTCAATGTCGGGAATGGAGTTAAGGCCCTGTGCCTTCTTGAATTGCTTCTCAAGGTTCGCAATTTTCACCGCGGTCGGATCGAGGTCATTACCATCAAGGGGATAAAGCCTCTCATTAGGCTGCACCAGGGGTCTGACAACTCGGGCTTGAGCCAACCCTTCTTGGGGATCCGGACCCTGCAAATTTTCAGCTGGCGGAAGTGGGTCAAAGTTCGGCTGGGGCCCCGAAGCTAGATGTGAGGCAGATGCCCCAGATGGGCGTTGCGTTTCAGCATTAGTCTCATCCTGCACGGCAGTTCCCTGATTTAACGCTGCTATCACGGCCACTAATTCTTCCAAACCCTGTGCCATCACGGGTCTACTGATGATGTGACTGGTGACTGTCGGATCAGATGAACCAATGAACCCTGTCTGGCCCTTCTTTGCCTTACCAGTGGCGAAGGAAAACTGGTTACCCTTGAATCGAATCTCTGACCTGACAAAGTCTATCAACACAAGTCCAATGAATCTAGGGGATATCGAAGCCTTCTGAAGCTACGGTTCCAAGACTACCTAGCAAAAGAGAAAATAGAGAGCATCTCAGCCTGATTTCACTAGAATAGACTTGAGCATAGCTGAATAACTGCACTTTTTACTGAATTATGCCCCAAATTCTGCCTGTAAACCGATACCCTCAGGTAAAATTGATTCCCCAAATACTGATGCTGTAATAACCCAACCCTCGCGTGTTCCTGATATATTTTCAGTCCCTCATTATGCGTATTTATATGCTTATTATGAAATGTCACGTGGAATTAAGTTTAAGTAAGTGAACCTTATGACTATAGATTCATATCTATTGAATAAGGAGACACGTGGGTTCGTTTTTGACATTTTTATTGGTATGTTTGGAACCTCCTCATTTTATTTTGGGGTGTTGCTTGAGGTGGTAATATGATGGTAAAGTAAGATTGGACCAAAAACTTTAATTCGAATAATTCGTTTACGATCAGCCAACACTCTTTTGCCTTTTTCTTTTTCCACACTTTGAATTTGGATGTGAGGTTAGAACCATTGGAAAGCTTATCTCTGGGGCTTCAATTTGACCATAAGAATGACCTAAAACGGAGTCCGGATGAGAGAGTTATACCCGTTTGAAGTTTTCACATCTGTGCTGGAAGCAGGTCCGCACGTGTGGGGATAGCGGCGCACGTGCGGGACTACGCGGGACAGCAGCTCAAAAACGTGATTTTTGGACCATTTCTTACATTTTCTTTTCCTCTCTTCTTCTCCCCTCCTCCATGTCCGAAACCCTAGCCCCCAAAACCTTGATTTCCTTCACTTTTATCAACAATCCACCATGGTTCTTGCATCAAGGATGGAGAACAAGAGAAGATCAACATTTTTTACCGATTGGATTTCGAAATTTTGGAGGAATCTCATCAAGCTTGCTTGATTCTTGAGGTATGGAATCTTGGGAGTTAAATTGATGGGTTTAAATGGTGAATTATGAATCCTAGGTGTTTAATCAATGGGAAAATTGGAATAAAAAAGTAATGGGTTAATAAGTTTGAAGTTGTCTTGAAATTTCAATATTTTCTTGAAACCCTAGGTTAATTAATGATGATAACCAATGATTTGGCCCAAAATTGAAAGTAGAATAATGAAATTGAGATATTGAATTAGATATGTACAAGTTTAATTGGAATTTGGAAATGTTTGAAAATTATGTTTAAAATTTGCGAATGAACTTTGTTACGAACGTTGTAATTCATGCTTTAATGTAAAGGAAAAATTGGGGAAATAATTTATTAAGCATATGGATGACATGAACTTGGTTGTGGAATGTTGAAATGGGATTCAAGGATTTAGTTTGAATTATGTTGAATTGCAAATTGATGTGTAATTGGTATAAAGAGAATTAAACAAGTTAAGAACGGAATACTTATATGTGACCCGATTTCTATGTGTATTATGAATTGTGTAGGGTCAGCTACAGGGGCGGACCAGGCATCTGAACACTGTGAGTAGTAGTACGGTAGTCGTACATTCAATGATCGTTAATGATTCTTATTGGTAACATTCCATTTCTTGCAAGTATGTTGATTGGAAAATCTAAAGGCATTATTGTGCAATACATTTTATTATTGTTGACAAAGAATACTAACATTATGTGCAAGATATCTATAGTGATTCATGACGAACCAAGGGAACGTATAAGCACTATGGAATCATGGTATTCACGTATCTCTGAAATCATTCAATTTGTAAATGTGCTTATCTCTTATTAGTAATTATCAGGAACGTCCTGTTAAACTTAAGTTAACTATGTTAACTCATGTGAATGATGTGACAGCTACCAGTAGTACTCTGCTAAGTACAAGTCAAATATGGTAACATATATGAACGAGAAAACAAAGGTGTATGCTTCTATAAGCTATTAATAGATCAAGTGAATTACGCTATTTCTTAACGAATAATTAGCTAAGACCACGGATTGTTTTATACGTTAATACCTGCTAAGTATTATGATAAACAACGGATTGACTTACGGATGGCTCAACCCAAAGACAGAATTAAATATCGACGACCTTGTCATGTAACCCACATTATGATGTAACCTGTTCTGTTTTTGCTAAGTGTACTGTAATGACATGATATAACAAGAAATGTTCTATGTTCTAATATGTTACGTTTTGAGGTAAAGAACAGTTGGCCATATATGTAAAGTATTCATGACATCCGTAGCACACGACCCTTACCCGGGGGTAATAATACCGTGTTTTCAAGTATGTTACAAGTTCAAGTATGTTACAAGTATACGCATGTTACAAGTTCAAGCATATACAAGTTTACGTATGTTATAAGTTTACGTATGTTATAAGTTTAAGTCTGTTACAAGTTCACGTATGTTATAAGTTCAAGGATATTACAAGTTCTTAGTACCGAGGAACAAGAATGCTTTATATTGACTTGTTAGCACCATTGAAGTGCCAGGTATAATTAAGTTTGAATTTTGATTTTTGTTTATGAATTAAGCATAATGCATATGTATGAATTTGTTTCCGTTTATGATATGACATGATATGTATGGTTAGTCTGTAAAACCTGTTAATTACTGGTACGGAACAAAGTGCTACTTGGAACTAAGTGCTACATTGTGAGCCACCTCTAGAGTCCATGTGAGCCACCTCTTGAGTCCATACATATATGAATGAGGCTTATAGCCAATCTGGGCCTATGGCCATTCTATATGATCTATGAGACCAGAGGCCATTCTGTATTTTCGGTATGGAACAAAGTGCTGTATGGAACTAAGTGCTGCAATGCGAGTCACCTTTAGAATCCGTACGAGCCACCTCTTGAGTCCATACATATGTGCAAGTTATGAGGCCTATGGCCATTCCGGATAAGTTATTATAATATGAAACAAAGTGCTACACGGAACTAAGTGGTACGATGTGAGTCACCCCTAGAGTCCGTGTGAGACACCTCTTGAATTCATACACATATGTTCAAGGGCTTCATGCCATATGTTCAAGGGCTTCATGCCATATGTACAAGGGCTATATGCCAACATGTTTAAAAGTTTAATGCTAATATGTTCAAGGGCTATCGCCACTTTGTTCAAGGGCTTAAAGCCATTATGTTCCAAGATATTATGTTTCAAGTCAATATGTTTCAAGACTGGGCCTTAGGCCGTTCAAGAATTAATACAGAATCAATTAACCTTATGCCTCATTATTTATGTATGCATTGATATGTATTATAATTAAAGTTGAGCATTGAATCGTTTACGTACTATTATTCACTGAGCTTCGCTCATTTTATATTATGTCTATTCTGTAGGTAATCACTTTGGGAGTTCGTCTTAACCCTTGAAGCTCACCCTTCAGTTGTCAACCTCAGTATGCCCAGGCTCCCAGACCAAGTCTGTGCATTTATGTCAAGTTTTGTTAAGATTTTGGCTTGCACTTTAATTATTTACCTAAGGTTAAAATGTATGTATATGACCCTTTTCTATACCAATGTTTGTTTATGCGGTCATGTATGTGTATGGGTATGTCTAAAAATAAATGACTCTCACGAATGTGATCCTGGCATGTTAGGTTTAGCTCAATGGATGCTTTTCTGTGTTATTTTATTATATTAAATGCTTCCGTTCAGGCCCCATATGATATGTATATCAAGTTAAGTGTCCGTTTCTGTATGGGTCATGCCCGAACTTTTAGGGGCGAGTTTGGGGTGTGACAGATGCCCTCGGGCTAGAGACCCAGACTTGCAAACTGATACATGCATTCCTGTAAAGACGCACTCTAAAAGCACATAGCAAGCAAGTGAGAGCCAAAACACCCCTATGGAGGGGTAGGGTTTTTCTGTCCTATTTTGTCATGAGCTAGGGTTTTACTACGCACGCAGCGGTTTCAAACAACCTAAAATCGGGTAAGCAACCTGTCTTAGTTTGGAATGGTCACTATGGATTTCGATATGCACTAGATCGAATAGTCAAAAGGGTGCCTCCGTAAAATCGGGGTTTGTGTTCCCGTCGTGGCAGAGCCCGCAACCGGTCAGCCTTATGGCACGCTTCTCGAAGCGAGCCTCCGGCAAACCATTCAGGAATAGCATACGGCAAACGCGGTGTCCTAGGCGCACCAATGGAAATGCAATGCAAAAAAACACATAAGTGTAGTCAAAACCAGATATCATGAGTATAGGCGCACCAATGCAAATACATGCACGGGTGGGTTATTAGCCTAGAATTACTATGTGATGCGCGCATCATACTAGTATAGACTGGGTCGCCTGAATTGGAACAAAACATCTCATGTTCGTTTTTGAAAAACGGTTTGAAGGTGCTACTCACAAGTAGACTAAGACGTGGATTTTGCCACCCTCAAGTGGACTTAGAAAACATGGTGATTTGCCACTATCTAGTGGGCTTAAAACTCACAGTCAATGCATTATTCTAATTCAGATAATCCAACCTTCGCCCATAGGCATTCAGGCAGGTATCTCACATAAGCAGTTAGCCTCATGGTAAGCATGCTATCATGGCAGTCACTCACACGCATGCAAGGATGCTAAAGCATAAACACTTACCGAGTACTCCAAAGCAAAACAGAAACTAGTTAGTAATCAATGCATGATCCTAGTTCATGTTAAGATGGCTAATGCAACACAGGCAGGAATGCAACTACAATAGGTTCGGCTATTCTAAAGATGGCATGTGAAATGCTACAACTAACAAGTATTCAACTCGGAAATGAAATACGATGCAGTTAGTATGATGCGCCGAGCCCGGTGCATGCAAGACAGATGAATGCAAACATGCGAGTATAAGTATGCTAATTGAAACATGCCCTAAACTAACCATCATAAGCTGGTAAATAAAAGGGAGAAAGACGTGGGGTTGGAAGACATACATCACACACACACATACTTATTACAACATTGCCCTCGCTCGGAGGGTCTGAATAAATAATACAGTCCGAATAAATAATTAACTACTCTAGCTAATTAAATATTACAAAACCCTAATTAATTAACAAATTAACTAGGAAAGCAAATAAATTAGCGTGCAAGCTATAAAATGGACTGCCTCAGCTCTTGTTCCGAATGATGAAAGATGCATGCGTGCTCGGGTCGCTTTGTCGGAAAATTCCTCGCGATCCCCCGATTTGCCTCCATTTGCAATTAATCCCGGAATGCTGTGCAAAGCTCTAGAAAGTTGCTGATTTCTGGTTTGCTGCAACAGAGAGCAAGAAAGGGGCATGGCAAAGTATTTTCACATATGTATGCACACCTCGATCCTCGTGCCACCAATCACGCATCTCGATGCATGATGGCCGAGGAATCGAATTGCACGACTCGATGTGAAATGAATGCACATGACAACACAACAAGGCCAAAACTCCATCATGGTTAATCCGGAGTGTCGGCGACCGGGAATTGAGACACATTTCATCACTTTGAGTACGAAACGTCCCTCGTTTTCCGTGCTTGGGCTAACTCCTATCCCAAACACAATGCAAATGAGATGGCATACACAATGCGACTAACATGCAATCTAGCATACGAAATGCTATGGACTGAAATGGAATACACAATGCACATGAGCTATATGGCATACACAATGCTCTAACAGGCAACCTAGCATACGCAATGCTATGGACTAAAATGGCATACACAATGCACGATGGACTTACACGAATATGAGTGGACCTCAGCCACACTTACATCAGTGGCCATGTGATGAAAATGAGACAACCGAAATACATGCAAACATGCACGAATGCAAATGACCGATCCTAAGGCACAACATGCAACTCTAACAAGGCATGGCAAGGAATGAAATATGGCATAGGATGGCACATGATATAGCTCTGAAATAGCATAAAAGATGGTCCCGAAACATGCAAGTATGTCACACAATGCAAGCTAGATGGCCCGAATACCGAAACTAGTGAAGTGCGTCACACTAGAGGTACACAAAGCAATGCACCAGTGGCAAAACCAACCCCAAACAGACCCTAGGAAGGTCTGAAACAGTGGGGAAATGGCCTAAGATGATGGCTCGGAATGCAAAGAAATGGAGCTCATTTAATGGTCGGTAAATGAGGCATACAAGCCCGACTCTCAAACGCATTTAAAGAGTATAAAACATGGGATTATGGCATTCACATAAGCTCTGAAATATGATGTAAAATGACCCTAAAGCGTGAAAACACCTCAGTATACGCATGCAATAGACCTCAAATCTCAAAGCTAGGCAAGTGTATTGAACTACAAGCATGCAAAACAAGCATCATTCGACCATGAGACCGAAAAACAGAGCTAGGGCAGTCCAAAATATGCACAAAATTAGTTCAAGGCATAGTCAAAATGTGCTAGAATCAGGGGTCAACAAAGCATGCAAAGAAAGCTAGTGAACCATGAGTTGTACTACAACTATATGAAGCATATGAGAGCTCACCAAACCAGCCAAAAACAGAAGTATGCCATGCCAAAATATGCCCAAAAACCCATTGAAACTCAGTCAATGCATGCAAGAATGATGTGCTTCTTTGGAGGGCCAAGCAAGGGGTTATTCTAAACATATAAGATAGACATGCAAAATGGAAAAACCACCTCTGAATAGAGGTTATGAGGGCCCTAAAACCCATCAAAAATGGCCTAAAATGAAGCTAGGAAGCATGCAAGTAAAAACCCCTTTGAAAGGCCTTGAATAGGATTACTCTACACATGCATAATAGACATTCAAAATGGCCAAAAGGGCTCTGGACAGAGCTCATTCAGGTCATAAAACTCACAAATAATGGCCTGAAACATGGCTTTGAAACATGCAAATATGGGCTCCTTTGTAAGGCCAACTGTAACAACCCTCGTACTGATCACCGATATAACCACTGAATTATATACTGATTATTGCTAAACTGGACTGATAATGACTGATAATGGAATTAAATGAAGTACTGAATAAACCGATTGAAATCGAAACTGAAATTGAATAAGTTTATTTGTTGTATTGCATATTGCATCTGTTTGATTTATCGATTATCTGTCTGTGTTTATGTGTTTAAACTGCTAATTGAAGGCCTTATCGGCGGCCGAACTGAAAACCGTTTAGTGCTCCATGATCAGTGGAATATTTGGGATTTAATAGTATATTTATCTGAAAATGGATTAGGAATGATTAAACTAGATTAATTAGAGCCAATTGAAGAGTTTGACGTATTTACGGAATTGCCATTGAGTGGCTTTTGTTTATTCTTATTATTGTTTGAGCCTTACACACTTAGTCAAAAACATTTCATCAGCCTCTTCCTCACACTCCAACCGACCAAGAAGAGAGTTAGAGAGAGAGGGACTTGTTTTTGTTGTTTTAGCTTGAAACCTTGAAGAAATTGCTTGAGAAGTGAAGTGTAGAGTACTCATTTAGCTCCCACACTTTGATTACAAGACTTAGACAAGGTAAATCAATCCCTCATTGTTGCATTTAAGGTTGTCTTGCATGAATCAAGTAAATTGTAGAGTTTAAGTCATGAATTAGTTCATATATGTTGAAATAGAGCTTAATTCATACATGCATGTTTATATTGATGCATCTTGAGATGAATTCATGATGGATTGTACATGCATGCTCATGTTTATATCAAGTCCATGTTTTCATTTTGTTTTCCCACTATTGAGCTCATTAGAGCAAGATTTGAATCTTGGATTTGGTTAAAAACTCATGCATTGCATGCTTTAAACTTGTTCTTGAAAATGGGTTTGAAAAATGGCTTTAATTGACCAACTCTTGGCCCTTGCATGTACAAATTAGCTTTTGGAACTTGTTATTCATTGTATTGGGATGTATTTTCCAGAATTTGGGCCTAAGGGGTCGAGAATTGAGTTGGGAATGCTTGGTTTGAGCTTGGAAGGCAAATCTGGGAATTCCAGATTTGGCTTCTTCGCTCGAGCGAAGGATTCCTCGCTCGAGCGAGCACCTGTATTCAGGGCTCCGCTCGAGCGAGCATCGAGCGTGGTATCGCGCGTAAAAATCGAGCAACCAGTACTTTTACTGTTCATCAGACCGCTCGAGCGAAGGATTGTTCGCTCGAGCGAAGCCTTTGATTTTGGAAGCTCGCTCGAGCGAAGGAAGGCTCGCTCGAGCGAAGCGCCTATTTTCAGCAATTTTTGAAAAATGCCTTCCAACTGTATTTTTGCATCCTCATCCCATTCTAGGCATTCTTAGGCCTAGTTTAAGACATCTTAATGAGGATTTAGACATGAACCACACCGAGGAAATTTAGGGATTTAATTATCATCCTTCCCGACTGTGAAACTTATGTGTGTTCTATTTGTTAACTGTTTAGGGTTGGCTCTCGGGGACGCGCTCTAGCTGCTATTAGCCCAATCTCTGTGAGTAACAATTGTGTAAAGATATGTTCAAAATGACTATCTTTTGAATACTGAATTGAACTGTTTACTGCACTGATATTATCTACTGAATGAATGTATGTCCTTTATTTCTGAACTATACTGTGGCATCCTTAGCACTACTGTTACCTACTGTTACTGTTACAGAGATCTCTGTCGGTTTCCTTGTGGAACCATACTGTTTACTGAATGACTGGCCATCATTACTGTTCGGTCTTTTTGACCTACTGTTACTGTTATGCTAATGGATGTACCACATATGACTGTTTATTGTACTGAACAACTGTGATACTGATTGAAATGAACTGTTTTCATTACTGTAAGGACATTCATTCTAAACCCCTTTACGGTTTATGTTATTCACTGGGCTTTAGCTCACTGTTTATATTTATATGTAGGTTCTCAGCAGCCAGACCAGAGCTAGGAGCGTGGGTTGGTCCCCAGTTTTGTCAAGCCAGCCTATGTGCCTCACTGTGAGGTTCCGTGTTGCCATGTATTGGCTTTGGGATTTTGTTTTGAGTTTTTCCCATCGGTCTCCTCACTGTTTTGTCAAATTGTATAGACTGAATGTTTACTGTACTGTTATCGAGGGATTAAGTCCCCGTACTGAATGTTTGTGTATGATTGTATAGACTGTACTGTTTTGAACCGTATGAATGCATGAAAAATGTTTTTGGCATACAGATTTTCACAGCTCAATGGACACTAGTTATTTACTGTATTGGCTTCCGCCCGGCCCTGAACTCTGTTATACTGTATTACTGTTAAGCAGGCCTTCGGTAATCACGGATTACTGGCCGGTTACGGTGCTAAACCCATAGGGCCGGGTTTGGGTCGTGACACCAACAAAGCTAGTAAAGAGAACAAGGGGTGAGAGGGTCACCCCTCTCTGATTTTGAAGCTCAAAGACACATGTTAGCCACTGAAAATTCACTGGATTTCAGTGGCTAAAAGGCCAAACCAAGGCCAACACGAATGCTCTAAGGCATAACTCAAAACATGAGGAAATGAAGCATGCAAGGGGGTAGATGACCCCCAACATAAAAATGACCTTAATCAAACTTGAAGAGGAGCTCAAAATAAGACTTTTTTCAGTTTATGACGAAGTCCAAAAATGCTTGCAAATAAGGCTAAACTATGAAGCAAAACAAGGCTATAAAGAGGGAAATGGTGACTTACCCTTGAAGAGCAGACTTCCAGCAACTTCTGGACCAATGTAGCAACCCTTCAACCTCTGAGAAACAGCTCCAATATGCTTGGATGGATGGTGGAGGTGTAGTGCAATGGGTGCAAGAAAAATGGAGTTTGAAGCTTGAAGGAGAGAGATATGGAGGGGAGTGTATGTATGCTCTAGAGTAATTTTCCAACCCTAGCAATGGAAGAGGAGGCCTCCCTTTATAGAGAAGAGAGGCCAAAGCTTCTCTTGGAAGCTTCAAACATCCTCCATGGAGGATGCATCAAATGGCTCCCAGCTGGCACAGTTGGAACACATTCAATGAGACCAAAAAACAGGAAGCAGGCTGACCAGTTAAGGTGGTCGGCCGGCCACTCCCCTTGGTCGGCCGACCAGGGGTCAAAAAGTTCAAGCAAGAAAGGTGGTCGGCCTACCCATATTGGTGGCCTCCCAGATGAATGCAACACAATGGTGGTATGGGAGACCCGAAATTGTGGCTCAAAAGTGAGGGAGACCAAGGGGTCAAAAGGGTCAAGAAGAAAAGGTGGTCGGCCTACCCATATTGATGGCCTCCCAGATGAATGCAACAATGGTGGTATGGGAGACCCGAAATTGTGGCTCAAAAGTGAGGGAGACCACCTACCTGCCAAGAAAACGGGCGGTGAGAGAAAGGTGGTCTCCAAGAAGAATTGCTGGTTCTCCCACCCCCGTACCACCTTCCTAACAATGAAACTAGGGTCCAACAAAAATGAGCCAAGACGGATGCAAAACGAGGGTTCGGGGGTCAAAACGCGCAGTCGGGTACCCCGAAAACTGACTATCAAGCACGGAAGTGGCGTGCGACCACGAAGGTGGTCTCCCGGGCCACAGTGTCCTCTAGGGAGAGGGAACAAGGTGGTGCCAAACCGGAGCAAACGGAGAGTTAAGCGGTCCGACCGAGGCGCACGGCCGACGGTCCGAAATCGGAAACTGGTATCCAAACGGGAATAGTGGCCTACGACCACGAAACGTAGCCTACGGCCACTGAGAGATGGTCTACGAGATCTCTCCCCCTTTCGGAAGAGAAAACAGAAAACAGGACTGGTTTGCAAACCGAGGCAAAGCAAAAGAGTCCGAAGTTAGAGGCAAGGCTCCAGCTGCTGAGACTTGAACCTCAGAACGAGCACATATGCATCATCACCGAGCGCTCAATCGATGATGTTGAGTCTTAAGGTCGGTCAAAAATGGGGTGTCTAATGGGAATCAACATAAGAAGACGTGCAAGGCTGATATTTGAGGCCACAGTCTATTCTTTTGGATTTTGTATTGAATTTGAGGAATTATGATAATAAAAAATGTGATACTTGGTATTATAGAAGTAATGAATAAAGTTGGTTGAATTGTTTTTTGTTTTTTGATGTTCTTTAGTTATTGAAGTTGTTTTGTAACAGTCTGTTTTTGTTTTTTATTTTTATTTTTTTGTGGGTTTGGTTGGTTTTATTTTTATGGATGCTGAGAAGGTTGTTGAAAATTCTTTTTTGAAACTGTATAATATTGAAATGCAGTTTACTACATGATATTTATTTCATTTCATAGCGACAAAACTGTAAAATTTTGCAGTTTTATTTTCAATTTTGAAATGTAGTTCATCTATTTGCTGAGTCATGAAATTGGATGCATAATTGTGTAGCATAATTTTGTTTGAGTAATGAAACTGTATAATTTTGAGTTTTAAGAATTATTGAAAAACCTGATGAAACTGCATAATTTTGTAGTTTTAAGAATTATTAGAAAAAGCTTTACTGTATGATAAAAACCACACAAGTACACAACAATCAGAAGAATAACAACAATAATAACAAGAAGAAGAGCAACAAAATATCAATGACAATAATCATTTTCACATAAACCAGAAGAGATCATTCCCAAAAGTATATAAAGTACATGTCACATGTTAAAAAAAAAAAGTACAAAGATATGTTCATTTGAATATTTGTATTGTCAAGAAGTTTGTTCTTGTTTCTATGGTTTGTATGTTTTGTCAACATTGTAGTGCTGCGTTTCCAAGATCGGTTCTCATCATTGAGGAATTGACTGATGATTTCTGCTCGAAATTTGACCCACTCAGTTGGTCGAAGTGATTTCTGCACAAGTTGCCAGTTGATATATTGGTTGATAACATTGCAGACGACGATTGCACAATCATTCCTGCAAAGTTTTAGATGAAGTTAATTAGTTAGGTAAAACTGCAAAATTTAGCATATTGGAAGATTAGTTTATTGATTTTGTATCTTACGAGTGTGGAGTTTGTTGTGGGCATTCCTCAATTGATGCAATTACTGTCTTGCACTCTTGAGATGATAACATGTTTCCTTAATTGCTGAGTAATGCTTTATTCTATCTCAGTTGATGTTGTTGCTACAAAATAGGTAGTGGGTGTTTTTGTTAGTTATAGTGATGAGTTGAGATGTTTTTAAAGGAATGGAACTAAGTAGGAAATTTTATTTAACTTACAATTTCCTTTGCAATTTCAAAGTGCTTGTTGTGGCAATCTTTTGCTGGTCTCAAAGAGTCATAGTGTCTCCATATCCCATCAGCATTGTCAAAGACCACAATTGTCCAATGGTTGTCATGGTTGATTGGGAAATGGATATATCTGTTTTTCATTGCTTCTGGAAAATGATTGTCCTTCATTTTTTCTCTCAGTGCTTGATCTTGGTTTTGTAGTGGAGTCTGTAAGTTATATATGTGTTTGAAATATGTTATAAAACTATGTAGTAAGACATGTTAAGAAAGTAGAAAATTTTGTAGTTTGAATAATATAGAAAGGTATGTTAAGTTTTGCTTACATTGATGAGTGTTGAGAAAACGTAAGATCTTCCCGCGTATGGATTTCTTGCAAAGGCTAGATCATTCTTCTCAAATTCTTCAATGGTTGGTTGGAGTGCCAATTTCTTTTCTAAGAAGGCATCAATGACCTGAAACATGTTATATATGAGAATGTGTTAGGTTTGTGGAATATGTTATTGAATATGAACAGAAACTGTAAAATTGTGCAGTTGGAGACCTACATTTCCATATAAGGGTTCCCTGTTGGTCAACCTATATATATCTGAAAAGTATACGCAATTTTCATCTTCGCTGCCAGACCAGACACAAGCACTTGATTGTGTGTTGTTGATGAGTTGAATTTGGTCTTGGTCTTTTTTGGATAAGCTATGCCAAACCTTGTTTGTTTTGCGGCATGAAATGGTGAGTGGCTTGTTTTGGATTAATTCTTCCTTGAAATCATCATCACTTTCCAATACTTGAAGTTGTGTTTTCTCTTGATTGGCATCCTCTTTTGGGTTGGTTTCAGCAGCAACTACTTTCTGTTGGCCAATATCTTCTTGGATCTTTTCTTTCTGCTGTTGTTTTGCTTCATGAGCACCCTCTTTTTGCTCGGGTTCAGTAGGAGGTTCTGTCTCTGTTTCGATTTCTTCTTTTCTTTTTTTCATTCTTCTTCTCTTTTTCTTCATCGGTACCTTCTGTTGGTTTGGGTACATCAGCAGCAGTTTGTGTCTTGTTCCTTGTATCTTCTTTGGCTTTGTCATTGGTTGGTATTCAAAATCGGGTCATGTGCTTGTTTTCTTGACTTTTGTTTGATTCTCTTAACATTGATCTTTGTTGGGACTGCCAGTTTTTTTGGTGGACATTTCTTTCAATTGATCTTCTTTTTTGCGAATTCAGCCATGAATTTTTGTTCCATATTTGCATTTGTGCTCTCATGGCTGATATGAGCTTGTCCTTGTCGTCCTCTTTGGTTGGTATTTGTGCTTGGTCATGACCTATAAAAATGTTGGATTGTGTTTTGGTTAGTTTAATTAAATTTTGCAGTTTGCTTTAGTATTAGACAATAGTTTACCTTATGCATGAAATATGTCAGATTTCTCTTGGAGTTCTTCTTGTTGGTTTGTCAGTTCTTGTTCATTGACTTCTTGTTGTTGGTTTGTTTGTTATTCTTCTTGTTCTTGTTGTTGGTCTTCTTCTTCATCAGTGTCTTCTTGTTGATCATCTTTTGCTTCTTGTCTTTCTTCTGCTTCATCATTGTCTTGTTGTTCATCAGGTTCTTCTTCTTCTTCAGTTTCTTCTTTAGTTTCTTCCTCTTCTTCTTCTTCTTCTTCTTCTTCTTCTTCAGTTTCTTCTTCATCAGCTTCTTCTTCATCAGTCACTTGTTTTTTTTCATCATCACTCTTCTTTGTTCACTTCTGGTTCTTGTGGTTTGCTTTCTTTCTTTTTTGGTTGTTGTTCTTTGTTCTGATTCTGATTCTGATGATGTTCTTCTTCGAGAAAGTCATCCTCATACTGTCTAGAAGTCTTTTTTTTTTGTTGCTTTTGTTTTTTTTTTTTTTTTTTGCTTATTGTCCTTTTGTGGTCATATTTCTTGCTAAGAGTCTGTTGATGTGCTTTGATGATATGCAATAACTGTATTTCTTGTTTAGTTGGGGTTAAAGCATTTTGGTAACCTGCATTGGAATAATGTGGCATATATCAGTAATCATAAGATGAGTTGTACTGTGAGTAATGTGGGTTAAGTGTCGAAATATGTTCTTGAAACTGAAAAATTTTACAGTTTCATAATATGAGTGATGTGAAATAGATTTGTGCGTTTAAACTGTAAACTTTGCAGTTTCATAACATGAGTGATGTTTAAAAAGTGTGTGCTTTGAAACTGCAAACTTTACAGTTTCATAATATGATTTGTACTGTGAATAATGTGAGTCAAGTGTTGAATATATGTTGTTTGAAACTGAAGAATTTGACAGTTTCATAACATGATTTTTACTATAATGACTGTGAAAGGAGTGCTGAATAGATTTGTGCTATGATAGTATAGAAGAGTTTGAATAACTTTTCAAAGTGAGCAAGGCTGATGTGTTTCCACTTAGAGTACATTTTGCCAAGGTTTCATTTCATAAACCTTGGGAATCCTTCTTTGTTGGATGTTCAGAGGAGTTTACTATGCTCACAGTACCAGTACTGTAAAAAAAATTGAAATATGTTAGATAGTTAGAAATAGGTGGATGTCTGATATTTTTGTGTGAAGTAGTTGAGTAATGTGTTTACCAAGAGTAACATGATGCATCTAGTGACATGCCTTGGGTTGTTGTTTGCATTTGCCATTGAATTCATCAGTGTGTCTTTTATTGCCTCAACCCAATTGTACTTCTTGTTGTTGTTGAGATTGTCAACATAGTTGAGGAAACTCCAACTGAGTGTATGGCCTGTTGTAGGCATGAGAAGTTTCAAGCACAAGTAAAGGGTGATGACCCTTGCAAGATCTTGATGATCATTGGTTGATTTTCCTTTTTTTGTTTGTTGAAACATTTTGGTCAAAGACTTGCCATCCAATCTCTTTACTGATTTGCATATTCGTTTGTAAAATTGAAGCTCAAAATCCTTTGGTCTTGCATAGGATTTGGTGGTGATGCTGTCTTCTCCACAGTCGATACCAAAAATGAGCTTGACATTACTGTTTCTGAGTTTCATTTCCTTTTTGCCAAGTATAAATGCTCTTTTTCTTTTGTTGTAGAGTGTTGTCATTTTTGCTACAATGAATTGTAGCATCTGCACCAAGAGGCCTTCATTGTGTTGGAGAGAGAGCATTTATAATGGGCCAAAAAAGGGTTTTTTCCAGCTCTGTCTGTTGGGCTTTTGTGAATTTGACCCCTTCAACAGTTTGATTACTGTTCCGATGTTGGAACGGTAATTAAATTGTTGGACTCTCTTTGCAGGGACTGCTGCTTTTTTCCCTTTTGATGCCTTGGTTTTTGTTTTGGGAGTTGATTGGCTTTTTGGAGCTTTCTTTTTTTGGTTGGAGGAGCTTCTTGTTTTTTTGTTGGCTTTTTTTGTTTGTTTTTGTTGTGGTTGGAGGTGTGGTTGTGTTTGTTGTGTGGGTGGGGTCTGTGGTGTAGTTCTTGGGCTTTTTCTTGTAGGTAGTGTGGTTGTTTTGTGGGTTTTTTGGTGGGGTCTGTGGTGTTTGGTTTTTTTGGTTGTGGTGTGGGTTTTTTGTGGAGGGGGAGATGTTGGTGGCATTTCAGTGGATACAGGAGAGGACTTTCAAAAGGGGAGATACTTAAATCCCTGATTGGATTTTTGGGCATATGGGTTTGTTTCTTCCAATATCTTCCAATAGCTATTTCTGAAAAAATGAAAGCGACAGCAGGGTATGAGTAATATAGTGACAAAACTGTATAATTTTGAAGTTTTATATGCAGTTTAATATGAAGTTATATGTATTTGTTGGTAATAGTTACGAAACTGTATAATTTGACAGTTTGATTTGCACTTTATAATAAGTTACCTATTTGTTTTGAGTAGTGATTAAACTGTGTAATTTTGCAGTTTCATTTGCAGTTTGAATAAATTTAGATATGTTACTTGTAGAGTGATGAAATGAAACTGTATGATGTTGCAGTTTTTATAAACAGTATCAACAATAGAACAGCCATTGTATTTTGTAAACAGCAACAATAACAACGAGAGATTAAGTATTCAAAATAACAAATAAGAAAAGCCAATATTGAACAACAAGAATAAGAATAAGGTGTTGAATGTTTAAAAACAGGGATTTATGTGTAAAAACAGTGGATTAGAATATTTAAAAACAGGGGACTAGAATGTTTTAAAACAGGGGATTATATATAAAAGAGGGTTTATACATTTTGAAGTATATAAAATGTGTATATACGAAATATGAAAGAATAATATACAAATTTGAATGAAAAATAATGAATAGGTGAAGAGAGATGCTACTTTTTTTCCCCATTTCCGTGAATCGGAAGTCAGGAACTATGAAATTTCTTCAGAGTGGTGATGGTTCTTCGTGTTGTTGAGAGTCATCGATTGGAGAATATGAACGGCTTGGTATTGTGTTTGAAGATGAACGGTTTCGTTTTGTGGTTAGGGTAGGGTTTTAGAGGGAATGGAGTCGAACGGAGGAGAGATAGAGGACTGTGAATGCGATTTCGAGCAGCGGAGATGTAACAGTGTACTAATCAGACTGAGATGATCGTGGGTGACGAAGATGAACGGTTTCGTTTTGTGGTTAGGGTAGGGTTTCAGAGGGAATGTAGTCAAATGGAGGAGAGATGGAGGACTGAGAATTCGATTTCGAGCGGTAGAGATGTGACAGTGTACTGATCAGACTGAGATGATCGTGGGTGATGGTTGCGCGCGTGTAAATTGGATGATATATTGTGGGTATTTTCGTCTTATTGATAATTTGAGGACTTAATGGAGTATTAAATTTGTTTTGGGCCTAAATGGGGTATGATATGTTGGGCTTGGACCTTTGGGTTAGTTTCCTATTAATTTTTAATTAAATTTTTTTTTCAAGACTGTATGCTACAAATTTTAAAACAAGAAGCTGGGAAAAAAAAATTTAAAGCACCAATCTATTTATTCATGTAGTTCAAGAGTATTTTTCTGAATTTATGGGAAAAAATTGTAAGCAATAAAACATAGTAGAGAAAAATGAAGTAAATAAGGAATAACCTTCCTGGTACATTATCTGAAGGTACCTCTAGATTTATACAAAAATTCAATAGTCTAAACAAAACATACTCCTAACCAATATTCACTTGAAAACTAGCAATCTATCTTATTTTTTCTCATTAGCATACCAACATTGAAAATACTCCTAAATGGCACTTTCTCACTATTATGTTTTGAAGGACTATTTGTCAATAAGTTTCAAGCAAATTCCACTTATAAAATCGTGTGATTTTTCTTTTTCTTCATCCTCGTCTTCAAAATCGAGTAAGGAACCTATTTCTTCTATAGGGGGCAATCCCAAACATGTAACTCATCAACATTCTTGTTACCCATTGGGTTGTTAAATTTCTTGTCTTATATTTGTCCTTGTGCCATGGCTTGTTTAGTGGTTGGATGTTGATCATATTTGTTTGTTTCATCCACTATTTCATTCCATGAAGGGCTTGAGGTAGAATATGAGCCAAAAGATGAACTTCTTGACATTTCTGAGGATGACGAGGACAAGGATGTGGAAGGAGACACCAAATCCTTGGATTTCTTTCGTGATTTTGAGAGCTTTAAACGTGCTTGTTATAGTGTCTCTCTTCCTCATAGAAGATTTCAATATCCTTTCTGATAGCTTTCACATGTTCATCCCCCAATCAATCCTATGCGAAGAACAATAATAAAATAGATCATGAACAAACATGTAATGATCATTATCTTATTATTGAGATTTCGAATTGGGGAAAAAAAAAGTAATTTCTTCTAGCTATCCAGTTTTGTCTCTGTGTTAGAACATTCCAATATCTTGAATGACATTAATCTAGGCCGAAATGTTACATTTTGACACTCCCTAACTTGGATTTTTAGTTTTTTAGCTTATTATATTTGATACAATAAAGTGTTTTTCTTCCTTTTCAGATTAATATCACTTCGAGACAAAAAAGATCGCAAAAAGAGTGAAAATCCATGACTGAGTAGATTCGCTCGAGCGGAATTCACAATCCGCCCGAGCGGATTTCCCTTAATCAAGTTTGCCTTTGAGTTGATCCGCTCGAGCGGAATATTTAAACCACACGAGAGGATTTGCCTCGCTTTACGTACGCATATTTTTGACTCAGAATTGACTGGAGGTTATAAAAGAAGGTTTTGGGCACTTGTTTTGGGATGTGAAAACTCTAGAGAAGATGGCTAGAAGTTAGAGAAGAAGAACAATCATCAATCCATGGCGTATTCTTAAATCTTTGAAGTGTTTAACCTCTCCATGAATGGCTAAGCTTTCTTTTTAGGATTGAAATGAAACTCTAATCAAGTATCATGTAATTTTGTATTTTAATTCTAGTTTTTCTTTGGAATTGGATAATTGTTGTATGATTGTTTTTAGATCTTTTATTCCAACAATCTTTTCATTCAATTCATTCAATTGAGAATGCATGATCATACAATTGTTTTACTTTCTTATATATACAAATCATGAGACAAGTCATGCTTAGGGGAGACGATTCGTGCCTCAACTTTAGTTTAGTGTGGACGATTCATGCCGACCAAAGATGATTCGTGCTTGCATTTTGAATATACTCATCCTCTTGGCGATGTTATCAAAACTTGTAGCTAAGATACATCATTATTATCTGGGCTATTGATTTATTAGAATTGGGTATTTTAATTACATGATATGCGATTAGTAGTAGATTCAAAATTCCAAGTATCTCTCCATATATTCGGACAACTCTCTTTAATTGTGCAATTACTTTAGTTTTAATTTAAATTTTCATTAGTAAAAATCATTCATCCTCTCTTCTTCAAATTAAATTAGAAATTACCAATTGAATTGATACAACTCAACCCAAAGTTCTTATAGTATGATATTTGGACAATCCATTGTTCTACTGAATTAGTGTTCTGTTTAATTCTTTATTTTTGATTAAAAAAATGACCGATCAGACATCATAGTCGTATTTGAATTCTTCAACAAAGTCTTCAGGACTATGAGTTAGTAAGAAATCGAGCAATACTAGTGATTTGTAGGATTGCCTCCATTCCTTCCAATCAATGCTATACAACGTACATTTTGTTTGAAACCATAGAAATGATTATACCAATTGTCTTTTGAGGAGTTTTTAAAAAAAGTAATACGAAAAAGAATACAAGATTAGAAATATAAATCTAAAAAATTACCTCCTATGAAGGACATCAATGATTACCCAATAATCATCTATGTCGAATGATGCTTGTGCTATCATAGTCATTGTTCTGGCATTAGGAGTACATGGATCATTATTTGTTGCATCTTCAGCCAACTTTTAAGACAAGAAGATGTAGATATAGTGTCAAATGTAAAAGAAAATTTAAGATGTAAGAAACTATTTTGAAGCCAAGATGTCGTCTTATTTATTTATTTGTAAATTTCCAAACAAGGAATTAAGAAGATATTACTTACAATTCGGCTTCAATGATGTCAATCAAGATTAACGACGTCAGTTAAGACCAGCCTTGCAATTTTATATTTCTTCTATAAAAATGAAGGTGCCTGTGTTTTAATTTGGTTTAGACAAGTTTCCCATAGTCACAAGATCCCCTAATAAATCCTATAGTAACCTCAATTAAGCTAAATTCTCTTTGATCTTGTTCTAACATAGGTTTCGTCTCTAACTATAGTATCACAAACATATTGATCTTGTTCTAACATAGGTTTCTTGGTGAAGGCTATGCTCATGGTCTGTGAAGGCTTTGGAGTTTTGGGGTGAATGTGGTGTTTGTGCCTCTGCTGCAATTCTGTTTTGGAGTTCTTGTTGTCTGCTGGTTTTTTTTGTATGCTTCTTTTGTTCCCTGGTTTGTTGGTTCCTCTCCACCTGGCGCTTGGAGCTTTGTGTTAGCTCCAAGCTCCTCTTTATTGATGCATTGTATTACATCTTGTATGGTTCTATCAATAAAGATTTCTTTTGCCGATCAAAAAAAAAAAAAAAAAAAAACATATTGAAACCCTTTTGAAAGAAAATGCATGCACTTTTTTGAGATGCAAAATTAAGAAAATCAATATGTGGGACGCCATGACTCTTGCTAGAAATTGGAGAAAAGAGACCTGAATCAAAACAGATTTGCAAGAAACTTATGAATTTAACCAAATGTTAGCCATACATATTTCTTAAATATTTGATTGAACGAGAACTTAGGATCTCTCCATCCATAAAAAAACTCTTTTTTTTTTTTTTTTTTATATAGATTATTTTATGGCCTCCAATTTGTTTAAAAAATGGTGGTCATTAGCCACTCTTTTATGCATTGTTCGAATTGATTTACCCATGAGTTTAATGTACTTTTTTTTGGGTGATTATTGGGTTGGACTTAGTGGTTTCTTTATGGTGATCAGGTTTGGTGGTTCTTTGAATTGATCGTTGGACTTGTAAATATACAATGGTTCAATTTGATATAATTTGTATTATATATTATAGTAAATTGATTTTTCGTCAGGCGTTTTGTGAGAGCTTCAAAACTTCCAATTAAAATTTTGAATTAAAAAGATGCTATTGGCCAACACATAAATGTAATAATTCAAAAATATTAATTATTCCATGATTTATGTTTTTTAAAAGAAAAGTTAAAACAAACTCTTTCCTGATTTTTTCAATATTCCATGCAATAGATCGCTACAACACTTTTAAACTCTTTTGCTATAGATATTAAAAGTTGGTTAATGTTTATTATTTTATATTGATTATGTCACAATTTTTTCTTCAGAATTCATGACAAAGTGTGGTAGTCAAGAAGGAGGTGATGGTTGTAGGGTGGAGAGGGAGGGCGGCATCAACAAATTTAAAGTGTAGATCGACTCTAAAATTATTTATCATTTGATAAATTTCTATTTCCAAGGTATGTTCTTTGTTAGAATATTTTCTATTGGTTAAAGTATTCTATTAAAAAAGTTAATTTCTATTAGCAAGGTATGGTTAATGAAGGGTTTGTGACGATTCAATAAGTAAAAAGGATACCTCCATGTTCATATTTAAAAAAAAATAAAAAATAAAATTGTGTGTCTATATTTTTTTGGGTGAAGCACCAGTAAATTCCAAAATGTGATCTTGTGAACTATTTAATCCTCCATTTTTTTTTTATGAACCCGAAGGTCCCATTAGAGTAGAAATTACACAAAAGGGTAGTCACTTACACGTTTGAGTTTAATTTTTGAGGGTTGAAAGTGGGTTTTTTCCAAATGTGAAATTACACATTTGGACAATCCTCAATATAGAGGTTTTGGATTTTTCCTCATTCTAGAACAAATCTCACATTATGAATAAGAACGTGACACTCTAATGTAACATTCTAATAACGTAACACTTCAATGTAACATACTAAAAAATTCCTTAATGTACTTTTTCCAAATGAAACAATGTAACACTTCGAACTTTTTCCAAACGTGACACTCCGATGTAACATACAAAAAAACTCTTTAGTATACTTTTCCCAAATGTAACATTCCAATCAATATAATCTCAAACGTTACACTCCAATGTAACACACATAAAAATATTAAAAAACTACCTAGTGTACTTTTTTCAAACGTAACACTCACAGTTTGAAATTATACATTTACCTAAAGCTTACTAAGGAATTTTTGTACTCCTTTTGGAATGGTTTGAAGAATCGCACATCCTTTTTTTGAGCGTTATATCGGAATATTACGTTTAAAAAAAATATACTAAGAAATTTTTGTGTGTGTTACATTAGAGTGCTACATTAAGGAGTTTTTTTTTTTTTGGAGTGTTACATTAGAGTGTTATGTTTGGAAAAAGTATAATAAAGAGTTTTTTTGGGAGTGTTATAATGGAATGTTACAGATTGAAATTATACATTTGCTCAAACCATACTAAGGAGTTTTTGTACTCTTTTTGAAATATTTGAACAATCCACATCCTTTTGGAATGTTCGAAAAATTCCATATTTCAAGTCATTCCAAATAAAAAATATTCCCATATAAATGGAAAATTAACCTATAAATTCCATATTGAGGAATGGTAATCCGATTAGTCCCAAGAGTTTTCTTATAGACCAATTAGTCCAATTGATTTTAGAAAGGTAGATTTAATATATTATTTAAAAATTGAATATATGGTTATACCCTTATTTCTATTATTATTATTTATTTATTTATTTATTTATTTTTATATATATTTTTTTGGTGTTAGAAAGATAAGATACATAACCTATGATAATCAAATTTGGGATGAATTTTTATAGGGGAATGCACCAATAAATCCCAAATTTATGTCTTTTGACCTAGTTGGTCCTTTATTTTATCTTATGAACCAATAGGTCCCAATCCCATGTTAATGACCAAATTATCTGCGTTACACCGCATTTGGGACCTTATGCTAAGTGTAAATGTGGATTTCCCCAATCACGAATTTACGTCTATGCCCATAGCCTTACAGTAAGGGTTTTTTTGTTTTCTCTCTAAAGTGATCGGAATGGAAGAGTCGTAGATGGAAATGACTGTAATTTCCGACGTTAATAGCGCAATGTTAGTCAGTTTGTGATCCTGTAGGTAATGTTGAATCCTTGTGGAGTGGTATCTTAGAATATCAATTCGATTTCATCGTAAACCCTAAACAATACGCATCCCCTTTCCTGTTGATACGTTTACGTCGGTGATTTAGAGAGGTCGTGCCACCGTTGTTTGTATCCTACATCGGCCGACAAACATCAACTATTCGTCGACTGTGATTGTGTCAGCTACAAATGGCGTCAGGTGCGTATTTCATTTGAATGTATTAACACTGATGTCGTGTGTGTTGTTTTAGATTGATGTTTGCAATTAGTGTGATGTGTGTGAGATATTATTAACATCAAGTTATTGTTAAATTTGTGGCGTCGTATTGGTCGGAGTCAATGGGAGGGTAGGTTTTGTTAAGTGCATGCTTGTTCCATGTGTTAGTGTGGTGTTTGTTTGAAATTTGTGGGGATGAACTCTGTTGCCTGTTGAAGTATGATGTGGTGGGTTTGGTGTGTTCGAAGTAATTTTAGTGTGGATAGTATAGTGTGATAGGGTGGCCTGTGTCCTGCCGTAATTGCGGGAAGGAGGGGAGGAGTTGGAACATTGGTGCTCTGTTTTTTTGTTGTTCAAAGTGAACCTGTAACTGAAATTCTTCGTTTATGGTGTTTTGTGTCAGATTTACGGTGATGCAATGGTAGTGGTATGTGGTGATTTCGTAAATGAGATTGTTCCATTTTTTTTTTTTTTTTGGGGGTGGATTGCAATTTCTGTGGGGTTTTACATTGTATATTAACGGATGGTGATGTGGAAAATAGGGGAGATTAGTGTGTTAGGGGGTTGCAATTGTGGTTGGGGAAAATAGTCTGTTCAAAACTGCAGACATTGGAATGAGATTCATGTTGAGGTTAACGCCCATATCCAAATGAATTAAGCCAAAAGGTTGCTGTTTTTGTCGATTCCCCATGTTGTTTTTTTGTTGTTGATGAATGAGGTCTGGTGTGAACGTGGAATACGAATACAGGTTTAGATGTTTTGTAAAAAGTTTGCATTATATTGGACATTCTAGTTTGTTGCACCTAGAATTTTGTCATGTGATGTGTGATGTTATGTATGTTCGTCATTTTTTACGCAATGTGTGGTGGAGTTTAATGTGGGGTGTTTTTTTTTTTGTTGTTGTTGTTGTTGTGGTATGCTGCAATGATGTTATGTCTGGGGTTTTCGGTGTGTTAGTGGGATGGTGTGTCATGTTATTACCATTCTTGGACTATTGTGTTAGATGTAATGATTGAATATGAGTGTTTTCCTGAAGAGCTTTGTTTATTTATTTCTTTTGGAGGTTGATGTACATTGACGTATGCTTTTCCAGATTTTTTGGTGTTTGTTTTAGTTACAGACTGACATGTACATGTGACACAACTTTCAGGTAGCTATGGGAGGAGTAATGGGAAACAACGTGCTAGTTCTTCGTGGTCGCAACAGTCTGAACAAACGTCAACAAGATTGGCTCCTATGGACACCCAATTTTTGACTGCCCGCAAGGCTTGAGCGCTTTACTCGGAACATTCGATGATGAAAGTGGTATTGTGCGTGGTTCGAGGTCTCAACGAAGGAGTCTTGTTCAAGCTTCGAAACAATCCCAAACCTTCCATATTCCCACAGATCATATGCGACGCCCCAAAAATCGCGAACTTCAAAGATATATTGTCAATTAAATACAGGGTTTATCTAAGGTTAGGAGTCTAGGAAATGGCACTAATGAGTCCTATGGCCAATAATCGAGTAAGATCCCAGATCGCCGGAGGAGTCAAGTTAGCCTCCCTTCTAAGTCTAGCTTTCTTAGGTAGCTCACCACCCTTTTGACAGATCTTAAAAGGCATTGACGCAAGGTCTCATGAGCAACGCAGAGATAGGCATAGGATTACAAAGTAAATAATAATTACAGTGTCTCAAATTTTAAATTTACAAAACGAGTTCCATTACTATTACAATCCAAAAAGAATAAATAAAAGCACAATTAGACTAATGAGCGAAATGGTTCCAAACTTTCTCTAAGAAAAACTTAAGTCTTCAACTATCTTTGACTCTTCGTTGGCTTCGTACGTTTCTTCGATACCTGGCATGAAACGCCATGAGCTTTGAATGCCCAGTAAACGCACACACACCCCATCACTTTTTCCTAATTCAATACACTATCACAATTATAACAAGCAAGTAATGAAGCATGATAATCGTTCAATAATAAAGGATTACAAGGTTAGATGTTAGAAATCTAGAAATTCCCAAAGAGACTTCGTTCTCCCAATCACAAGAATTGGACGCGGATTATTCGGTATGCCCCATCTTTTGCTGCTTTGTTGTAGAACTAACCTCGGATGCCTACCAACGGTTATATACCGCGTAGCGCCAACCGCAGGGCCTCAAAAGAGACAGTAATAATGAGCCTTGCCCAAATCCCTCCTTACACCAAATACCTAGGGTCCAAATACAACCGCTCCGTTCAAGGGTTCTGAAAACCACTTGCGCAAGATTTTAACTTCCAAATAGGGAACGCATCCTGTCAACCAATCAATATTGTTAATAGGGAACGCATCCTGTCAACCAATCAATATCTTAGTAATCTTGTCAAAAAATTCGCAACCCATTACCACCCATTAAGTTTCCTGTTTGAGTTAGATAATTTAAGTCAGAGTTAGGACATGCTCTTGAAACAACATCTATTGCACAAGTTTGAACAACTAAATAGTACAAATAGAAGGAAATAAGGTTACAACACATGAGATTCACATATGAAGATAGGCACAAGTAGCCCTAGGCATATTCAAGTAGTTAAGGGAATAAATTCGCACATGAATATAATTTCCAGATTTGCATAAGTGTGAGCACCATCAAAGGATTAAAATAAAATACATAAACCTATGACATGTGAAATATCATATCGAGACATGATCATAAATTAATAAGCATATTCATGAACATAAGAGCATAAAACACCAATGAAAACAGAATTTCCAGATTCAGTACTACCTAAAGATTATGCACAAAAGGGCTGTTTCAGATTTTTTTCAGAGCCGGCCTTCGTATGCTTTGTAGGGAATTTTATCTAGTTTTCAGAACATCTTTTGAAAATGGAATAGCTTTTCTAGATTTGTAGTTATTTCAGAAATACTCCAGCTCTGTCCAGATTCGTCGACCGTTACGAAAATCAGATTTTCTCACAAACCGCTCACTCGTTTTCAATGAAACCAATTTTCCTTGAAAGATAACTCCTTAGGAAAGATTTTAACATAAAATGGAGGTCTATAATATTTTTATACATTTTTCTACAATTTTCGTAAGGTGGCTGTAAAATAGATTTTTCTGGCACAGTTCTTGAAAATAGAAAGTTGGTAAGAAAAGAGGTCAGCTAGGGGAAATTTTCCACTTATCAGGTAATGAAAACATGCTAAATAATATGTATTAAACTCAGAAATTTAAGGTGAAGGTGTGCCTTCGAAAATTTTGAGAGATTGATAGGGAAAAATGTAGTCTTATACCGATTAAGAAAAATAGAAGAATGGTAGAATCAAGGCTCAACCCCTTTCATTTTTGACACAAGAATACCATTATAACACATCTGAAAATACCATTTTAAACTTCTAATAACATGTATTTGAAAAAGGAAAATAGAAGAGAGAGTTGTGTTGTGGCTTACTTGAGGGTTGTTGGAATTGTTAGCAAACTTTTTCTTCGTCTCCTCTCTTCTACCAAGCTCACCCTCCTTCATTTCTTCTCTCTCAGCTGAATATAGTGTGTATAAGTGTTGTTCTTGTATGTAAAATGCTAAGGGAGGGGTTGTTTATATAATGAATTTGGTGCAAAAGGTCCTAAATGCCCTTGGGTTGGAATTGGATTGGATAGTTTGGATTTAGTTTGAATTCAATGGAATAGTGGAGGATTAAAGGTCTTAATTAGGTTCCTAAAAATGATCTAGTTAGGGTTTTCCTCCTAATCAAACCAACCTAGTTGCATAGATACATATATATAAAAATTTGTACCAAGTCAAAGATTTTTCTTCCTTAAATCATGGAAAATTGTCTCATAGTACATTTATTACACCTACAATGGTGATGGTTACCCATGTGATGGTGAATTGATGGACTTGTTTTATATTTTTTTCTGTACAATTGTTGGAATTTGTAAAATAAAATGTTTTAAAAAAAGATTTTAGGATACAAGTGTATATATAAATATATAATGGTACTTGTTTGGGGTCAATTTGTGATTTAATAAAAATGTGAGGGCTTGGGCTCAATTAAAGTATCTATTTCAAGTGTAGAGTTAATAAATTAGTGTTAGGAAAAATAATTCGGTTTGTATTATCTTGTTTTGAATTTAAAGGTAAATAACCGAACGAAAATTATGAAAACCAGAAGTTAAGGTTTAGAGCGATTAATCTAGAATTTGAGAGTTAAATAATTAATATTAGAGTGTTAGAAATGATTTCTAAGCTTCCAGGGTCGATTACGGTTTGTATGGGTTCGTCCGTGATTCATTTTCGGTTCTAGGGTTTAATTTGCGAACAATCAACGAATTAAGGGCTTTATTATAATAACTCAAAATTAAGGGACCTAATAAGGTTTACAAAAGTTAGGGGTCTTACATCATACCCAAGAAAATCCCTTTTTACACCTTGTACCACCTTGTGTTGAGGCTGAAACAGAAAAACAGGGGAATTTATTGAGGCCCGGCCGTGGCTATTGAGGGCTGACTGGGCTTCAGTAGCGAGAAACACTGTTCTGGGCGGGTGGCCGCCAGCTATCTATTTTTGAAGATATTTATCACCTTTTGTGCTCAAATTCTATAAATACGACCATATACCTCTGTTTTGGGGGTTGGACAATTGAGAGAAAGCCTATACACATAGAGGGAGCTCATTTTTCCTCCTTCCATTGCAAACTACCATTGAGTTAACCTACCAAACTTGTATCATCTATATATACCATACACAACCTTGACTTATCATCTTAGAGCCTTGCTAGACCCTTGAGAAGCATAATTCAAGCTTGAGAGTGTGTCAAGAGTGAGTTTGATCATCAACCAAAGCTTACTCCATTTTGAGAGGTATAAGCTTGTAACTTTTGTTTTTGCCTTTTCTTACTTCATTTCTACCTATTTCTTGTATTCTTGGGCTATTTTGTATCCATTTTAAGTGTTGGAACTTGGGTTTGGATAAGTTACCAAAGGTGGTAAGGTTAACACCCTTACTTGCACCTATTTTTATAGCTCAAACCTTGGTTCCTTTATACTCTTTTTCTTTGATTTTTGAATTGATTTTCAAAGTTGAACTAAGGCCAAAAAACATGGTTTGAAGTCTTAAAATTGGAGGGTTTGGGCACCCCTCCATATTTTTGCTTGCATAGCTTTGGTGTCTTTACCTTTTTGTTTAGCTTTTGAGCTTTTTTCTTACATTTTCAGCCACTGTTTTTGGCTTGTTAGAGGCTGTTTTAGGGCTGTTCTAATTTATTTAGTTGATTCAAGCTCTGATTGGTTCATTTGTTGTAGCATTGGTCTTTGTACAGAGCTTGTATTATGTTGTTCTTAGCTTTTCTTTGTCTAACTTTCATGTGAATAACTTCATTTTAAGAATCAACTTGCCACTCCTTTCTTTCATTTGAGAGTTGTTTCAATCAGTTGATGGTTATTCAACATATAAACTAGAGATTCACACTTAATGGCTTAATCTCTACGGAGATTCACTGTCAACGGCATGATCCCTTTTTCATGTTGAGAATTACTTCCCGTTTGACGCTTCTCTCCTTTTAGAGGACTTAATTATCACTTTGGACAAATGGACTAAAGAATGGAAATGACTAAGAGAATTGGTTTAAAAGCGACCAACACACATAAAGAAAATGAGTCATCTTGCTTGGGCTTGGCCGAACGTTATGCCAAGTTTATTGAGTCAAGAGTGGTCATACGCTAATTCACGGCGTTTTGATGATTCTTGAAGCGTCTCTACTTCTCTTTTTTGAGTTAATTCCATGATAAAGAGAGAGGAGTGGTCATATTCATTGCATTTATTGATTTTTGTCCGAAATTGTATCCAAAATCATCAAGCAATCAATTTGCTCATTGATGGTTTTGGAAATAATTCTAACCTTCTCTCGAGGCTTTTCCATGACAAAAAAGGATGGAAGGGACAAACAGATCTTGAACAACTCTATTTGCACTATTTTCACTTCAAAACACAAAACAGAGTTTTGTATAAAATTGAGGCATGGCCAGCCTTCTCTAGGCCCGACCGGGCTTCATTAAGGGCAGGCTAGTCCTCAATGTTTGGTCAGTAGTGTATTTTTGCAAAAAACAAAGGGTAGTGGCTGAGGTGAAGCAGAGAAGCCTGGGGCAGACAGAGCTGTTCTTGAACATTGTGCATGTGCATACATGCAATTCTTGCGCATCCTCATTTACATTATGATCATCGTAATTAATTTAATTTAATATTGTTTGTTTTAATTAGTCTCGTTAGTTATTAAATGTTGTAATAATTATTATTGTCCCTCTGTAATTGTTGTAGTTAATTAGTTTAGATAGCGAGTTTACTTATCTTGGTTATCGTTGTTGTAATAGCATAGTTAGCTAGTTAGTTAGCCTCGCTTATTTATTCATTCGGTTTTGTAATAATTAGTTAAATTCGGACTTTTGGACTTTGATTTGCACCCTCTTGCACGAGGGCAATGTTGTAATAAGTTGCATGTCTTCGAACCCCACGTCTTTCTCCCTTTTACTTACTCGCTTACGATGGTTAGTATAGGGCATCACGTTTCATTAGCATTCTTATGATTTGTATCCATTGTGTTGCATGCATCTAAGGTTCGGCTCATCATGCTAACCTAATGTCAAAATTGTCAAACTCATTACTTGAATACGTGCTCTCTTGCATGTCTTGAATACAATCATATCCATGCTCATAGCCGAGCCTATAAAATACATAATGTGTGCGGTTTATTAGTTATACTGCGTTAATTAGGAACATACATATTTTTCTAATTATTTTGCTTTGTTTTGGCTCGGAGTAGTAGGTGAGCTTTTATGTCTTAGCATCTTGCATCGGATGTTTGTGTCGCCATATCTGAAGCATAAATACAATGAGGCTAATTGCTTAAATGATATAATTGCTTGAATGTCTGTGGATGAAGGCTAGTTGCTTGAACTAGGATTGTTTGATTAAATGTCCATTTTGGCTTGCTTTTTTGAGTGGCAAATTCACAAACAATTTCGAAACAAAACATGAGATAAAGTGTTCCAATTCTAACAAACTAGTCTATACCTTATGTGCGCATCACATAGTAAAATCGCCAATAAATCAGAACAAGAGCATATAATGTAAACAAGAAACACATCATGATTAGTCGGGGCCGATCTCTGATCGGGCGAGTGAGGTGCTCAATTCATGACCTTCCCTTCTCGTACCTAAGTTCCCGAGCTGAGACACTTTGGTGATGAGGGACTAATGGCCTTTGGCACAAGTCTCGGTTTTCTTAAGTTTCCCAAAAATATTTAGGTGGCGACTTTGTAATCTGGCAAAGCAGTCTATTTTTGGCATTTGATTCAAACATTGATTTTTCAAAAAGAATTTCCGGATTTGGACTCTTTTTGTGTTTTCATTATTTCACATTGCACTTGTGAAATCAGATTCAGAACCACAAGTGGAGTCCGAACTGTTGGGCTATTCCTCTTCCGAAAGGAGCACGAAAAGTAGGGCTACAGTTTCTGGCGACTCTGCTAGGGACTTAGAGAACTTGACTTGAAACTCATGATGTGAATTTTTAATTACACTTATATGTTCTTTGCGTTGCATTTGCATTGGTGCGCTTTAGTCACTGTGTTTTCCAACTGCTATTCCTGGATGGTTTGCCAGAGGCTCGTCCAAAAGGCTGACCGGTCATGGGCTCTGCCATGTTGGGAACACAACCCTTGGATTTGGATTACCGCCGTACCGCTTAATCCACCTTTCACTTTTCGGTGTTAGGTGTGAGAGGTATATTAGGTATTCTTGCTGAGGTACCCTTTTGACCAATTCGACCTAGTTGCATATAGTGAAACTATAATGACTATTCCAACTTAGGACAGGATGCCACCCATTCATAGGATGGTATGAAACTCATTGCTTGAATTAGTGTAGCCTAGAGCATGCCAAAAATTCGGGACAGGGTAACCCTACCTCCTCATAGGGGTGTTTTGGTTCTTTTACTTGATATGTGCTTTTACAATGAGACTATACAAGATGGTTCATATCAATATGAGTTTGAGAAAAGAGTTCAGTCCGGATTACAGTTCAGATTACAGTTCAGCTATGTGTTTTGATTGTTGTGAATTGGGGCCGAAGTGCTGTCCGATTTTGATTTTGTTTTTCTTTCTTTCTTTTTGCTAGGTAGTTTACCATCATAGCTTCAGAAAGACCTGATATTCTCAAGTTGTGTGGACTCGTTTTGGCAGGCTGTGTAAAGCTCGAGACCTTGTTGGTGGTCAGCCTGTGCTAGTCTCACTTCCTCTAGTCACTCGATGGAGAAGAAATAGACGATCAGTAGCATCAATACAAAGCACTCTACAAACACTTACCGTTCTTAGTCGATCAATTCACCAGCATCTATTTTGCCCAGATTAGCAATGGCATAGAACACAGCACCAACACAGAGGAATTCGTTGCCATGATGACTGCTGTCTAAAGGACTATGGACACTGTAAACCTGAGGATGGCTGCACAAGATGAAGTCATTGCTGATCTACGGCGTACATCTAGGGCATCAGCATCAACCATCCATCTGATCCCTACTGCTCAGCCAAACCCAGATCTACCCCCCCCAGTAGAAAATCTACCCCTACCAGTGGAAAATCTACTAGTCCTAGATCCTCACGACATGTTTCCCCCGGCTCCAGCTTACCGTCCTCCGGTTCAACCTCCTTTAGGGATTTTTCCTTTCGATATCAATGAAATTGATCCAGCCTTGGTCAAGATTGCCAGATTGGAGAAAGCATTGAAAAAATCCCAGGGCTTCAACTCCATTCCAGATATCGAAGATGGATACACTGAAGCTTCAGTCAGATTACCGAAGAAATTTTAGATGCCCCACATCGACAGATTCGATGGGAGTGGAGATCTAATTGTGCATGTCCTGTTGTTTTTGGATGTATTGAGGCCTATGGGTTTGTCTCGGGCACAGAAGCTTTCATTGTTTTGGAGAACCTTGTCTGATGTGGCGGCCATCTGGTCTACTAAGTTGGAGGACTCTACAAAACGGAATTGGGAGGAGCTATCTGAGGCGTTTGTCAATTAGTACTCATATAACACCCAGATAGAAGTAACCATTAGTGAGCTGGAGGCTACTACCCAGAACCCCAAAGAATCATTCATCGATTTTGTCGCCCGGTGGAGAGCCAAGGCAGCCTGAATGACAAATAGGCATGCCGAGAGAGAACAAGTCCGACTAGTGGTCCAGAACCTTGAGCTAAACATGCTGCAGAGAATGATAGTGGCATCGTTGTCCACATTTGCTTCCTTACATGAGCTGGGGGTCCAGATCAAGAGTGCATTCAAAAAGGGTATCATCCACAGAATAAGTGAACCCGTAAGAAGGCTGTTCTGTCGGAATACAAATGCTAGAAGTAGCACTTTTTCGCAGTCTGCAGATGTCAGTAATGTCATCACAACGGCTAAGATGGCTGATCCCTTTGCTACTGCCATAACCTCACAACCTTCACAAAGTATCGGTCCACCTCGGAATCGAAGAGTTTTTACTTCCCTCCATATGAGCCTAACCCACGCCCTCAAGCTGCTAATGGAAAAGGGGCATCTCAAGCCTCTCGATCCTCGTCTACTTCCAGACCCATTGCCACCCAAACACGACCCTACCCAATATTGTATCTTCCACCAACAACATGGCCATCTAACGGACATGTGCTACCATCTACGTCATGAGATCCAAGATCTCATTGACAACAAAGTCATCGCCCCACTTTCCAAACCCAATGAAACAACCAACTCACTTCCTACACATAACCAAGTCCCCCGCCCAGAAATATTAACCACATCCTGTAGATACCCCATTTTTGACCGACCTTAAGACTCAGATGTCACCGATTGAGTGCTCGGTGATAGTGCATATTGTGCTCGTTCTGAGGTCTCAGAGTCTAGGTTATGAGCCTTGCCTCCGGACTTCAGGACTCTTTTGTGCCTTGCCTTGATTTGCGAACCAGGTCCTGTTTTCTCTGTTTTCTCTTCCTAAAGGGAGAGAGAGGTCTCGAAGACCATCTCTCAGTGGCCGTAGGCTACGTTTCATGGTCGTAGGCCACTATTTCCGTTTGGAGACCAGTTTCTGATTTTCGGAGCCGTCGGCCGTGCGCCTCGGTTCAGGACCGCTTAACTTTCTCCGTTTGCTCCGATTTTTGGCACACACCTGTTCCCTCTCCCTAGAGGGACACTGTGGCCCGGGAGACCACCTTTGTGGTCGCACGCCACCTCCGGTGCCTAACAGGCTGTTTTCGGGGCCCCGGACTGCGCGTTTTGGCCCCCGAACCCTCGTTTTGCATCGGTTAGGGTTCATTTTTGGTATGGACCCTATTTTCATTGTTTGGAAGGTGGTACTATAGTGGGAGACTAGTAATTCTTTTGGAGACCATTTTCTCTCTCCTCCAGCCGATTTTCTTGACAGAAAACTGGTTTTCCTCACTTTTGAGCCACAATTTTGGGCCTCCCATACCACCATTGTGTTGTACTCATCTGGGAGGCCACCAATATGGGTAGGCCGACCAGTATTTCTTCTTGACCCTTTTGAACCTTGCTAGAAAGCTGGTTTTCCTCTCTCCTGGGTCATAATTTCTGGTCTTCCACCATACCACTGAGCTGCATTCATCTGGGAGGCCACCAATCTGGGGTGGTCGACCACTTTTCTTGTTTGGACCTTTTGACCCCTGGTCGGCCGACCAGGGGGAGTGGCTGGCCGACCACCTTACCTGGTCGGCTAGCCTTCTGCTTTTTGCTCTCTTTAAATGCAATCCAGCTATGCCAGCTGGGAGGCATTTGGACCATCCTCCATACACGTGTATGGAGGATATTTGAAGCTTCTTAGAGAAGCTTTAGAGCCTCTCCTCTATAAAGGAGGGGCTAATCTTCCATTGCAAGGGTTCAACATTTTTGGTTAAGGCTTATACACCTCACTCTCTATATCTCTACATTTGAGCTCCAAAACCCCATAGTTCTTGCACCATTTACACTACACCTCATAGCCTACCACCTCCACCATCCATCCAAGCATCTTGGAACTGATTTTCAGAGGTTGAAGGCTCACCATCTTGGTCCAGAAGTTGCTGGAGGTCTTCTCTACAAGGGTAAGTATCTATTTCCCCAATTTTGACATTGTTTTGTCTCATTCTTTAGCCTTATTTGAAAGCATTTCTGGGTTTCGTATTAAACTGAAAAGTGTCTTATTTTGATCCCCTCTTGAAGTTTTATTAAGGACACTTTTCTGTTTGAGGTCATCTACCTCCTTGTATGCTCCATCCCTCTTTGTAGGCTTATTCTGTTTCATATCTTAGCCTTGCTTGCAAGCATTTTTGAGATCTGTCATAAACTGAAAAGAGTCTTATTTTGAGCCTCTCTTGAAGTTTGATTAAGGGAATTTTTCTGTTGGGGGTCATCTACTCCCTTGTATGCTTGTTTGTATCTTGTTTTGAGCCTTGCATCTAGGCTTTTGTTTCATGCTTTGTTTGGCCTTCTAGCCACTGAAATCCAGTGTATTTTCAGTGGCTAGCACACTATTTTGAGAGCCAAAATCAGAGGGGGGTGACCCCCTCTCTCCTTGTCTTGTTTGTTGGCCCTTTTGGCCTTCCAAAGAGGCTCCTACTTGGATGTTGTAAAGTCACATTTCAGGCCCTATTTGGTGAGTTTTAAGGTTTTCCTTGGCTCTTTCCAGAGCCCATTTTGCCATAGTTTGTGTCTTTGATGCATGTGTAGAACAATCCCATTCAAGGCCTTTCAAAGGGGCCTTTATTTTCATGTTTCATAGACCCATTTCAGGCTCTTTTTAGTGGGTTTTAGGACCCTCAAAACCTCTGTCTAGAGGTGGTTTTTCCATTGTGTATGTCCATCATGCATGTGTAGAACAACCCTCTTATTGGCCTTTCAAAGGAGCCCATCATTCTTGCATGCATTGACTGAGTTTTAGTGGTTATTTAGGCATATTTTGGCATGGTATACTTCTGTTTTTGGCTGGTTTGGTGAGCCTTCATATGCTTTATATACGTGTAGTGTAAATCACGGTTCACTAGCTTTCTTTGCATGCTTTGTTGACCCTTGATGTTAGCACTTTTTGGCCATGCCTTAAACTGATATTGTGCTTATTTTGGACTGCCCTAGCTCTGTTTTTGGGTCTCATGGTTGAATGATGTTTGTTTTGCATGCTTGTAGTTCAATACCCATGCTTAACTTTGAGTTTTGAGGTTCATTCCATGCATATACTGAGGTGTGTTCATGTTTTGGGCTCATTATACATCATATTTTAGAGCTTGTTTGAATGCCATATTGCCATGTTTTGTACTCTTTAAATGCGTTTGAGAGTCGGGCTTGTATGCCTCATTTACCGACCATTAAGTGAGCTCCATTTCTTTGCATTCCAAGCCATCATTTTAGGCCATTTCCCACTGTTTCAGACCTTCCTAGGGTCTGTTTGGGGTTGGTTTTGCCTCTGGTGCATTGCTTTGGGTACCTCTAGTGTAACGCACTTCACTAGTTTCGGTACCCGAGCCACCTAGCATGCATTGTGTGACATATTTGCATGTTTCGGGACCATCTTTTATGCCATTTCAGAGATGTATCATGTCCCATTCTATGCCATGTTTCATCCTTTGCCATGCTTAGTTAGGTTGCATGTTGTGCCTTAGGATCGGTCCATTGCATCCATGCATGTTTGCATGTGTTTCGGCTGTCTCATTTCCACCAATGGCCACTGATGTGAGTGTGGCTGAGGTCCACTCATATTGGTGTAAGTCCATCTTGCATTGTGTATGCCATTTTAGTCCATAGCATTGCGTATGCTAGGTTGCATGTTAGTGCATTGTGCATGCCATGTTGTGTCACGTGCATTGTGTATGCCATTTTAGTCCATAGCATTGCGTATGCTAGGTTGCATGTTAGTCGCATTGTGTATGCCATCTCATTGCATTGTGTTTGGGATAGGAGTTAGCCCAAACACGGGAAACGAGGGACGTTTCGCACTCCAAGTGACGAAACGTGTCTCAATTCCCGGTCGCCGACACTCCGGATTACCCATGATGGAGTCTAGGCCTTGTTGTGTTGTCATGTGCATTCATTTCACATTGAGTCGTGCAATTCGACTCCTCGGCCATCATGTATCGAGATGCGTGAGTGGTGGCACGAGGATCGAGGTGTGCATACATATGTGAAAATACTTTGCCATGCTCCTTTCTTGCCCTCTGTTGTAGCAAACCAGAAATCAGCAGCCTTTTAGAGCTTTGCACAGCATTCCGGGATTAATTGCAAACAGAGGCAAATCGGGGCATCACGAGGAATTTTCCGACGAGGCAACTCGAGCATGCATGCATCTTTCATCATTCGGAACAGAGCTGAGGCGGTCCATTTAGCTTGCATGCTAATCTATTTGCTTTCCTAGTTAATTTGTTAATTAATTAGGGTTTTGTAATATTTAATTATTTATTTGGACTGTAATTATTTATTCGGACTGTATTATTTATTCGGACCCTCCGAGCGAGGGCAATTGTGTAATAAGTGTGCGTGTGTGTGATGTATGTCTTCCAACCCCACGTCTTTCTCCCTTTTATTTACCAGCTTATGATGGTTAGTTTAGGGCATGTTTCAATTAGCATACTTATGCTCGCATGTTTGCATCCATTCATTTGTCTTGCATACACCGGGCTCGGCGCATCATACTAACTGCATTGTATTTCAATTCCAAGTTAAATACATGTTATCTGTCGCATTCCATATGCCATGTTTAGAATAGCTGAGCCTATCTTAATTGCATCTTTGCATGTGTTGCATTAGGCATTTCAGCATAGTTAAGATTCATGCATGTTTTCTAATTAGCTTCTTTCTTTGGCTCGGAGTACTCGGTAAGTGTTTATGCTTTAGCATCCTTGTATGTGTGTGAGTGACTGCCATGATAGCATGCTTACCATGAGGCTAACTGCTTATGTGATATATCTGCCTGAATGCCTGTGGGTGAAGGTTGGATTATCTGAATTGGAACAATCCATTGATTGCGAGTTTTAAGCCCACTAGATAGTGGCAAATCACCATGTTTTCTAAGCCCACCTGAGGGTGGCAAAACCACATTTTAGCCTACTTGCGAGTAGCAAACCGTTTTCGAAACAAACATGAGATGTTTCGTTCCAATTCAGGCGATCCAGTCTATACTTGTATGTTGTGCGCATCACATAGTAAATCTAGGCTAATAACCGGAATAAGAGCACATAATGTTTTCAAAACTCGATATCATGGTTAGTAGAGGCCGATCTTTGATCGGGCGAGCGGGGGTGCTCACGAAGTGACCTTCCCCAATCGTACCCAAGTTCCCGAGCCGAGGCAACTTTGGTGATGATGGACACGTGGCCTTAGGCAAACGAGTCAAGGTTTCCTAAATTCCCCAAAATAAAATATTTAGGTGGCGACTCTGTATCTGGCAAAGCAGTCCATGTTTGGCACTTCTTTCTAAAAATCTGTTTTTCAAAATGATTTGCTGGATTTGGACTCTTTGATGATTCATCGGTCTTGCATTGCACTCTACGAGATTAGATACAGGATCGTGACATTGAGTCCTGAACTGTAGTAAGCCCAATGAACAAAACGTGATTCCCTCCCAGGACGTTCAGGGACGTCTACACATCCATACACTACCGCCCACCTTCAACCCTAGCACATACATTACCTTATCCCACCTACCAAAACTGGAGGAGCATGATGGATTTAACACAATAAACCCAACCCAGGCCCGTGGCAGTAGAAACAGAGAAAGAGAAGAAGGCACTGTAGACGTGCCCGCGGGGGACCTCGCTACAGCTCGGACTCTCCTTTTTGTTTGTCGCGGTTCTAAATCTTGAACCAAAGAGTCCAACTCTGGCAAATCGTTTTGAGAAAACAATTTTTTGAAAGAAGTGCCAAACATGGACTGCTTTGCCAGATACAGAGTCGCCACCTAAATATTTTTAAAATGGGGAATTTAGGAAACCCTGACTCGGTGCCGAAGGCCACGTGTCCGTCATCACCAAAGTGACTTGGCTCGAGAGCTTGGGTACGATCGGGGAAGGTCAGCTATGAGCACCCCCTTTCGCCCGGCCCGAAGACCGGCCTCTACTAACCATGATATCCGTTTTTGAAAACTTTATGCGTTCTCATTCCAATTATTAACCTAGAATTACTATGTGATGCACACAACACAAAAGTATAGACTGGATTGCCTAATTTGGAAATAAACATTGCATATCCGTTTTGTCTCGAAAAACGTGTTGATTTTTGCTACTCGCAAGTAGGCTAAAATACGGATTTTAATGAGTTGTTCCAACTCACGCAATCCAACCTCCACCCACAGGCATTCAAACAGTTTATCTCACATAAGCACTTAGCCGCATGGTAAGCATGCTGTCATGTTAACATTCACACACACGTGAGATGCTAAAGCATAAATACTTACATCGTACTCCGTGCCAAAACAGCAAACTAGTTAGCAAACATGCATGACCTAGTTCATGTTAAATGGCTAATGCGACGCATACAGAGTGCAATTAGACAGGCTCGGCTATCCTAAGCATGGTATGTGAAATGCGATAAATAGCACATATTCAATTTGGAATCGAAAATTGCAATGCAGTTTGCATGATGTACCGAGCCCGGTGCATGTAAACAAATGCATGGATGCACGCATGCATTGCATAAGGTATGCTAAAATAAGTATGCCCTAATCTACCAACGTAAGCAGGTAAATAAAAGGGAAGAAAGAAATGGGGATTGGAAGACATACACCCACTCACACACACTTATTACAAACTTGCCCTCCCTCGGAGGGACCAAAAGAATATACAAATTAATTAACCGCGCAAGCTAATTAAAATATTACAAATTTCACTAAATTAATCAAATAAATTAATTAATCTAATTAAAGCAGTAAACCGCCTCGGGATGAGGACCGGATGCAACACGCGCTCGGGACCGGCTCGGAACCGCACTGCCATGCACGGATTGCCTCTGTTTCCTCTGCTATCCTCCTCAGAAAATTGCCAAAGTCCCAGAAGTACCTCTCAGGGCACTGGGGAGTACCACCGGCTGGGGTAGAGCACCACCGGCTGAAGGAGGAGGCCACCGGCACAAAATTCATCCATCGGCAGCTTGTTTACTGCCGGTCGGCACTAAACACTGCCGGCCGGCACTAAATGCCTGCAAAACCTGCAACTCACAGCAGCAGAGGGCAAATTCTGGCATGGCAATGCAATTCAAAGCATGTATGCACTAAACACACTCCTTATCATACTAGTGACTCAAAGGAAGATATGCCTCGATTCTCGGACCACCAATCACGCATTTCCATGCATGATGGCCCAAAGAACCAAGAATGCAACTTCGATCTCAAATGCATGCAATTCATAGGATCAAACAAGGGTGCCAAACCTCCATCAAACTTCACTTCAAGAGGTCTAGCATGCACAATGCAAATGCAACCCTAAGCATGTTATCTAACATGCAACATGAACAATGCAAGCAAGCTAAACATGTTAGGCCTACAACCTAAGCAAAGAAGCATGTAAACCAAACAATGGAGTGGACTAAAACATGAATTAGGCTACTTCTAATTGGCCTAAAATCAGTGGCCAAAGTGCCTAGAAATGGAGATTAAACACACACACACACATGCAAGTGTTATGGTCCAAACCCAAGGCATAAACATGACAACCCCCAAGCACACTTGGAGATACCAAACAAGGACAATAAACACACATTGTAAAGCTCTGAAAATCATGCAAAACATGATGCCAAATCATGCAACAAAACAAGCCGAACAAAGCATGCAAATGGTCTAAGGTTCAAAGCAAATCAATGAGGTTTTGAACCACACTTAGCACAACCACACATGGCCATACTTAAACACTTAAAAACAGAATTTTAACACATAAAACTAAGCCTAAAGGACCACCTAGATGGCATCTAGATGACATGAATCCAAAGGCATGCATTAAAGCCAAAACATGGAGCATTTAACACATACCCTTAAAGCATTAAAGAGGCATGCTAAGCGATCAAACAAGCACACCAAAGGGACTGAAATGACATGCTAGATGATTCCAAACCATCAAAATGATATAAGCAACACATGCTACACACGCGTGCTCAAAGGCTAGCAAGCCTAAAGTGCAAAGGGGCTATATAATGCATGCCAAGATCAACCCAAATGACTATGGACAGAGCTAAAACATGGCAAAATAAGCACAAAACATTCACAAATATAAGCCTAAAGCATGCTCAAATTAGGGCTAACAACCTAAGGCATGTTAAGGCAATACAAGGCATTACATGGCAACTATGCTAAGCATGCATAGGGGACCAAAACCAACTTATAACAATGTCATATTAGGGCATAATAAACATAAAATGCAACCAAGACATGCTCAACAAACAACCAAACATGGTGCTCCTTTGGAGGCCAAAACTTGCCCTTTCCAAGGACATCAAGGAGAGGGGGTGGCCCTCCCCTTTTGGAGACTTCAAGGCACCCTCTCGACCACTGAAATCCCTCAAGATTTTAGTGGTGGAGAGGCCCAAGCACCAAAGTCTCGGATCTCTCATAAAATGGCACAAAAAAGGGCCTTTTCAAGGCCTAAGGGTGGTCAAACTTACTCAAACCACAAAACACTCTTAATAAACAATAAAGAGGCTTAAAAAACAGAACTTTTATGTGTTAAACACTAAGCACAAAAACAGTTATAGACTAGGCAAAAACAAGGTGCAAAAATGGGGTAAAAAGAGAGTTAGTGTCTTACCCTTGGAGCCTCTTCAACAAAGATGATGTGTTGGCTTCCTTGAGCACCAAACCAGCTTCAAAGCTTCACAACAGACCTCTGGACCCTCAAGAACTCAAAGAAGGTGAAACACTAGGTGTTGGTGAACAAAAGTATGACACAAACACCTAGTGTACAAAACAAGAGGGAAGAAGAGAGATAGGAGGTGTATCTATCCTAACCCTAAAAACCAGAGCTTGGTCTGTCTAAAATGTCTAAAATTTTGTAACCCTAAGCCAAGAAGAGGAGTGGTCCTCTTATAGGCAAGCAAAGCTTGCAAAGCTTACAAGCTAAGCTAACTAAGAGGGTCATCCCTCCATACACGTGTATGGAGGGAACCAAAACTATACAGCTGTCTAAAAATATCTCATAAAGCAACTGCACAGTGTCCGGCCGGCAAAGAGTGCCATTTTGGCAAAACTTAGTGCCGGTCGGCACAAAAGAGTGCCAGTCGGCACAATAAAGTGCCGATGGCAACACCAGCCAGCCGGTGGCCTCTAGCCAGTGCCGGTGGTGTGTGGGGATGCCTCACAAAGCATTCCCTGCCCTTCCAAGGCAAAACACAAGTGTTTGGTGCAAAACCAAACACAAAACGGTCGAGTTTGGAAGACCTGAGGCAAGGCGCGCGAGCCGAGAACTCCGGGAACTCCAAACAAACGCAAACATGGATAATCACCGAGTGTTCAAGCGGTGACGTCCAGGTCTTGAGGACGGTAAAAAATGGGGTGTCTACAGGCACTGAAGACAGGGTCATTTGATACCTGTGTCATAGAGAAGGGGGTCTCGTTCACAGAGGAGTACGATCCCAACTTATACATTGTGGCCATCGATCAGCCAAAGCCAGTGGTCATACTGTCAGACTTTCTCAGCATCAATGCTATAGGGGAAGACCAAATGGCGCAGAATCAGAATGAGTAGCCTGAGCAAGGCTTGAACGACTTAGCAAACTTAGAGGAGGATCTGGCAAAATTAGAAGAGGATCTAGAGGATCTTTACTTCTTCAAGGAAGAAGATACAAGCTGTGTACAGAGGGGATGATGGGACCCGAGCCAGCCAGAAACAAGCAACAGATGGTTGAGTGAAGAAGAGTTCAATGTGGAGGAACAGACTAGAGAAACCAGGAGAGAAGAGGAAGTTGCTGTTAAGGGTAAGGTTGAGGCTGCACCTCTTACTAAGAAAGAACAGACACTAGAATAGTTTTAAAAGGAAGGGATAGACGAGATCCAAGCGAAGATTGCTCTAGAACAAGGTAAAGAAAAAGGGAAAGAAGAACCTGAAACAACGGTGGGTGATGCCCAGATAACCAGAAAAGTCGAATAGGATCCCAATGACTGAAAGAGGATGTTGAGGAGACTCAGAAAGTACCGGGATGTTGAAACCCAAGCTGTGGTAGAAGAAGAATGGTATGATGATGTGGCATGTGATGTTAATATGCTTCGGATAGAACCCGATGCCAGTCCGGTCATGACTTCGGGAGAGTGGTGCGAAGACAACGACCTAAGTCATGCGTACACTAATGAAGGTTGGAAAGTTGATACCCCAGATGACACTTGGTATACCAATGAGATCAATCATATGACCTGGAGCGGTCGGTACTTCAAACTCGCTGTGGTAGACTAGCTAGAGACCTCTAACAAGGAGGTTGAGAAATCAAAAGAGAAGGATGTTGAGGAAAACATGGTTTTAAAATAGCTTAAGAAGATTCAGGCTGACATATCCATCTAGGGACTGATAATGGCGTATTGGGAGCAAAGACAAGCCTTGCTTGAAGCAATGAACCGAACCAAATTGCCCATTGACACCACCGCTGACCAATTGGTGTCGTTGGTCACCTCTGGGGACGTTATGCCAGTAATATCATTTACGGATAAAGAATTGCCTCCTGAGGGCGCTAACCACAACAGGCCTTTGTATGTAACCTTGGAAATTCAAAAAAAGTAGATTCCGGTGGTGTTAGTAGATACCAGATCGACGATCAATATGTGCCAGTGAGAATTGCCTATGCCATCGGCTTGAGGCCGATTGACTTTATGCCCATGACCCAAGCTGTTCGGGCATACGATAATACAAGCTGGGACGTCATAGAAACGTTCAAGAGCAATATCCTAATTGGCCCGTCCGAATATGAGGTGAAATTCCATGTCATGGATGTTCCGATCACATTCAACCTATTACTGGGAAGGCCCTGGCTACATCAAATGAATGCGGTATCATCAACGATACATCAGTTAGTAAAGTACCCCTTTAAAGGCAGGATCGCCACTGTGTACGATAACTTTGCAATCCATTCTCCCTAAGGAACCACTGCACCATTATTGGAAATCATACATAGGAAAGAAGACGTGTTCCTTTTCAGCTTTTCTCTGGCAGAAGCCCGGTTGGTCCAAACCATCATGGCAGAGGGCGATGAAGATTATGTGAGTGCGCAATCCATATAAATGATGAACAAACAGGGGCACATGCCTGGGTCGGGACTAGGCTGAAGTGACAGACAGGGAGGTACTATTGCTAAGAAGTTGAGTCATAACCCCCATGCTTTCGAGCTGGGATACAAACCTACCGCTGTAGATTGGCAAAGGAAAGGGCAGGAGTTGAGAGAAAGGCTGAAGGTAAAGAGGACTAGGAAGGAGTATGAGTTAGTCCACAAACCTATACGGGGAACCCTGAATGGACGCTTTGTCTGCCAAGGGGAAGATTTCCCATTCTGTGGATTCCCGGAGCCTTAGTATGACTGGGAGACAAAGATTAGGTATCTTTGGTTCGAAATCTTCTTCGGGCACTAGTTACCAGAAGAGGAGGATGAGCAGGTGGACCTAAGCATTGGTAAAGATCAAAGCGGGATTGTAAACCTGGACATCGAAGAGGAGGAGTTGTTGGGAAAAGCACTGGCCGACTTACTGATGAGTTCCATTGCTGGAGCTGAGACCACCAACTTGGGGGATAGTTTTACTATCTTAATGATCGGGGATACTGCAACAATGGATTTCTCCAATCTTATCGTGGATGCATCTGAGGCTCCACGCCTGGTCAGGAAGTTTGAGCAAGGCGTCATCAATAGTTCTGAATCGGACAGCGAGTCCGGATCTGATTCCATCGAGTCTGTGGAGTCGGAGTCAGATTCGAATTCCTTTGAGTCTAGTACTTCTGGGAGTGGTAACCCGGATACCAAAGTCCTGTCCAGGTCATCGTTTAGCTTTTCTTTTGAGTCCACTGTAACCGAGGATCCAGACTTTTTGAATGGGAATGCTGTGAATGTTGCCTACTTCTCTGTGCCTTTGGTTTGTTATACTGATCTGAATTTTCAAAATTTCGACATAAACGAAGAGGAAGAAATTCCTTGGGTTTTGAAAAGTTTGGTTGATCATGAGGAGGAGAGGTGTGTTAAGCCCTGTACAGATGAAATCGTATCAATTAACATGGGTATTGAGGAAAATCCTCACTTGGTCCAGATCGGGTCCACGCTGTCTTTGGAGGAATGCGAGCGTTTAATCGCTTTATTAAAAAATTTCAAAGATGTTTTCGTGTGGTCCTACGAAGACATGCCTGGAATCAATTCTGATATTGTACAACACTGGATCCCTCTTGACCTTGAGGCCCGGCCAGTTAAGCAAAAGCTGCGTAGAGTTCGCCCAGATTAGGCTTTGAAGATCAAGGAAGAAGTTACTAAACAGATTGAGGCAGGGTTCTTGCTTGTATCTAAGTATTTGACATGGTTGGCCAATATTGTTCCAGTCTCAAAGAAGGATGACAGAATCAGAGTCTGTGTCGATTTCAGGGATCTGAATAGGGCTAGTCCAAAGGATGATTTTCTGTTGTCACATATTGATGAGTTGGTAGACTTCGCCGTAGGCCACGCATTGCTCTCGTTTATGGACGGATTTTCCGGGTATAACCAGATTCTGATGGCACCAGAGGATAGGGAGAAGACCGTTTTCACTACTCCGTGGGGCACCTATTGCTATCGAGTCATGCCGTTTGGATTGAAGAATGTTGGGGCCACTTATCAAAGGGATGCAACTACCATTTTACACGACATGATCCACAAAGAGGTTGAGGTGTACGTCGACGATATGATTGTCAAGTCCAAAGATCGAGAGGGCCATTACACCGCCTTGGAGAAATTCTTTCAACGGATCAGAGAGTATAGATTGAGGTTAAACCTGCAAAAATGCACTTTCGGTGTAACAAAAGGAAAAATGCTGGGATTCTTAATCACACAGAGAGGAATTGAGGTAGATCCTTCCAAATCAAGGCCATCCTAGAAATGCCACCACCAAGGACTGAAAAGGAGGTGCACGGCTTTCTGGGTAAAGTGCAATTCATAAGGCGGTTTATTTCAAAATTATCCTTGCCTTGTGAACCACTATTTGGTCTCCTGAAGAAAGGAAAAAAGTTCTAATGGGATGATCGTTGTCAGTTCGCTTTTGAACAGGTCAAGCAGTACCTGCAGAATTCGCCTGTGTTATCACTGCCAGAACTGGGAAAATCGCTAATTTTGTACCTTTCAGTGACAAACTCAACCATGTGGTGTATGTTAGCTCAGGAGTCGGAGGCCAAGCTGGAGAAAGCCGTCTACTACTTGAGCAAGTAAATGTTGGATTACGAGACCTTGTTACACTCCCTTTGAGAAATCTTGTTTGGCCTTGGTATGGCCTAACCGGAAGTTGAGGCACTACCTGTTAGCTCACTCCATAATCCTGGTTTCGAGATTAGATCCCATCAAATATCCCTTTGAGAAACCAGCACTTACAAGTAGGCTAGCCCGTTGGTTGCTCATTCTCTCCGAATTTGATCTTGCATATGTAACACGCAAGTTTGTTAAAGGGAGAGCTGTAGCGGAATTCCTGGCAAATCACCCAGTAAAGGGGAATAAAGCGGTGGAGTGTCTTTTCCTAGATGAAAATATTCTACAAATAGAGGAGAAAACGTGGATGATGTACTTTGATGGAGCAGCCAATCAGTACAGTTATGGGATTGGTGTGTTGCTGATAGCACCCGATGATTCCCATATACCCTTAGCCTTCAAACTCCAGTTCAAAGTATCCAACAACGAAGCAAAATATGAGGCGTGTATTGCTGGTTTAGAAGCCGCCCTGGAACTAGGGGCAAAAAGGTTAGACGTTATCGGGGATTCAAACTTGGTTGTGTCTCAAGCCAACAAATATTGGCGGGTTAAAGAGGAGAAAATGAAGGTTTACCATCAGGCCTTGGATTTGCTGATTCCGAGGTTTGAAAAATTGACATTTACCCATCTGTTAAGAGAGAACAACCGATTCACTGATGCACTAGCAACTCTATCTTCCATGGTAGACATTCCATTGGGAGTTAGGATACGTCCGATCATTATTGAACAGAAGTACACGTCGACCTATGAAACCATTGCCACAATAGATAAGGCTTCAGACAAGAACCTTTGGTACTTTGATATCTGGAATTTCCTGGAAAAGGAGGCGTATCCACCAGGAGGCTTGTTTAATCACTTCGTTCCGCGTGAAACACAGCGAGGTTTATTTTGCTTTGTTTTGCATTGTCATTCAAACGTTGCACTTTTGTCTAGATTGTAGCATTGTTTCATTGCTTCATTTACATTGTGTTTTGTTGCATTGCTTCATTGCATGATCATAAGTAATTTGTTGAATTTCATTTTTGCATTTTGCCTCGAGATCAATTTTTGCATTTATGTCTTGATTTCTTGCCTAAGCCTTGCGGCCTTGTCAAATGGGTTGTCTCTGGGCTTTGACATTCACTCACGTAGCTTTATGACTTCAAGCTCTGTCAAAGAGGGGCAACTGTGGACACCCCATTTTTGACCGTCGCAAGGCTCGAGCGCTTTACTCGGAACACTCGATGATGAAAGTGGTATTGTGCGTGGTTCGAGGTCTCAACGAAGGAGTCTTGTTCAAGCTTTGAAACAACCCCAAACCTTCCATATTCCCACTAATCATACCCAAGAAATCCCTTTTTACACCTTGTACCACCCTGTGTTGTGGCTGAAACAGAAAAACAGGGGAATTCATTGAGGGTCGGCCGTGCCTCATCGAGGGCTGACCGTGGCTATTGAGGGCCGACCGGGCTTCAATAGCGAGAAACACTATTCTGGGTAGGAGGCCGCCAGCTGTCTATTTTTGAAGATATTTATCACCTTTTGTGCTCAAATTCTATAAATACGACCATATACCTCTGTTTTGGGGGTTGAACAATTGAGAGAGAGCCTATACACATAGAGAGAGCTCATTTTTCCTCTTTCTTCCATTGCAAGCTACCTTTGAGTTAACCTACCAACCTTGTATCATCTATATACACCATACACAACCTTGACTCATCATCTTAGAGCCTTGCTTGACCCTTGAGAAGCATAATTCAAGCTTGAGAGTGTGTCAAGAGTGAGTTTGATCATCAACCAAAGCTTACTCCATTTTGAGAGGTATAATCTTGTAACTTTTGTTCTTGCTTTTGCCTACTTCATTTCTACCTATTTCTAGTATTCTTGGGCTGTTTTGTATCCATTTTAAGTGTTGGAACTTGGGTTTGGGTAAGTTACCAAAGATGGTAAGGTTAACACCCTTACTTGCACCTATTTTTATAGCTTAACCCTTGGTTCCTTTACACTTTTTTTCTTTGATTTTTGAACTGATTTTCAGAGTTGAACTAAGGCCAAAAAACATGGTTTGAAGTCTTAAAATTGGAGGGGTTGGGCACCCCTCCATGTTTTTGCTTGCATAGCTTTGCTGCCTTTACCTTTTTGTTTAGCTTTTGATCTTTTTTCTTACATTTTCAGCCATTGTTTTTGGCTTGTTAGAGGCTGTGTTAGGGATGTTCTAATCTATTTAGTTGATTCAAGCTTTGATTAATTCATTTGTTGTAGCATTGGTCTTTGTACATAGCTTGTATTATGTTGTTCTTAGCTTTTCTTTGTCTAACTTTCATGTGAATAACCTCATTTTAAGAATCAACTTGCCACTCCTTTCTTTCATTTGAGAGTTGTTTAAATCGGTTGATGGTTATTCAATACATGAACTAGAGATTCACACTTAATGGCTTAATCTCTACGGAGATTCATTGTCAACGGCATGATCCCTCTTTCATGTTGAGAATTACTTCACATTTGACTCTTCTCTCCTTTTAGAGGACTTAATCATCACTTCAGACAAATGGACTAAAGAATGGAAATGACTAAGAGAATTGGTTTAAAAGCGACCAACACACATTAAGAAAATGAGTCATCTTGCTTGGGCTTGGCCGAACGTTATGCCAAGTTTATCAACTCAAGAGTGGTGATACGCTAATTCATGGCGTTTTGATGATTCTTGAAGTGTCTCTACTCTCATTTTTTGAGTTAATTCCATGATAAAGAGGGAGGAGTGGTCATATTCATTGCATTCATTGATTTTTGTCTGAAATTGTATCTGAAATCATCAAGCAATCAATTTGCTCATTGATGGTTTTGGAAACAATTCTACCTTCTCTCAAGGCTTTTCCATGACAGAAAATGAAGGAAAGGACAAATAGAGCTTGAATAACTCTGTCTGCACTGTTTTCACTTCAGAACACAAAACAGAGTTTTGCACAAAATTGAGGCATGGCCGGCATTCTCTAGGCCCTTCATTAAGGGTCGGCCGGTCCTCAATGTTTGGTCAGCAGTGTATTTTTGCAAAAAATAGAGGGTAGTGGCTGAGGTGAAACAGAGCAAGCCTGGGGTAGACAGAGCTGTTCTTGAACATTGTGCATGTGCATACATGCAATTTTTGTGCATCCATTATGATCATCGTAATTAATTTAATTTGATACTGTTTGTTGTAATTAGTCTTTTTAGTTATTAAGTGTTGTAATAATTATTATTGTCCCTCTGTAATTGTTGTAGTTAATTAGTTTAGATAGCGAGTTTACTTATCTTGGTTATCCTTGTTGTAATAGCATAGTTAGCTAGTTAGTTAGCCTCGCTTATTTGTTCATTCGATTTTGTTATAATTAGTTAAATTCGGACTTTTGGACTTTGATTCGCACCCTCTTGCATGAGGGCAATGTTGTAATAAGTTGTATGTCTTCCAACCCCATGTCTTTTTTCCTTTTACTTACTCGCTTACGATGGTTAGTATAGGGCATCACGTTTCATTAGCATTCTTATGATTTGCATCCATTGTCTTGCATGCATCAAAGGTTCGGCTCATCATGCTAACCCAATGTCAAAATTGTCAAACTCATTACTTGAATATGTGCTCTCTCGCATGTCTTGAATACAATCATATGCCATGCTCATAGTCGAGCCTATAAAATACATAATGTGTGCGTTGCTTTAGTCACACTACATTAATTAGGAACATGCATATTTTTCTAATTATTTTTCTTTGTTTTGGCTCGGAGTACTAGGTGAGCTTTTATGTCTTAGCATCTTGCATCGGATGTTTGTGTTGCCATATCTAAAGCATGAATACAATAAGGCTAATTGCTTAAATGATATAATTGTTTGAATGCCTGTGGATGAAGGCTAGTTGCTTGAACTAGGATGGTTTGATTAAATGTCCATTTTAGCCCGCTTTTTCAAGTGACAAATTCACAAACAATTTCGAAACAAAACATGAGATCAAGTGCTCCAATTGTTGCAAACTAGTCTATACCTTATGTGCACATCACATAGTAAAATCGCCAATAAATCAGAACAAGAGAATATAATGTAAATAAGAAACACATCATGATTAGTAGAGGTCGATCTTTGATCGGGCGAGTGGGGTGCTCAATTCATGACCTTTCCTTCTCATACCTAAGTTCCTGAGCCGAGACACTTTGGTGATTTGGGACTAATGGCCTTTGGCACAAGTCTCGGGTTTCCTAAGTTTTCCAAAAATATTTAGTTGGTGACTTTGTAATTTGGCAAAGTAGTCCATTTTTGGCATTTGATTCAAATATTGATTTTTCAAAAAGAATTGCTGGATTTGGACTCTTTTTGTGTTTTTATTATTTCACATTGCACTTGTAAAATCAGATTCAAAACCACAAATGGAGTCTAAAATATAGGGCTATTCGTCTTCCGAAAGGAGCACGAAAAGTCGGGCTACAACCCCGAAGCACCAATCGAAACTGCCATTCAAGAAACAGAAGGTGACAATCAATATTGCTAAGAGTCTAATGTTGACTCGTCAAGGTTAATGTACCGGTCTAATATATCGGGAGTTATTACCACCGTGCTTGAGTCAGAGTTGGGTGACGGACATGTTTGGCAATTAAAGAAAATGCCGTTTTGGGTATTGGTTAATGCTATCCGTGTTCACAAGCCAAATCCAAAATCGTTCAAGAAATGTGATTCCACGGTGTGCTGAATTATACAAACTTATAATCCCAAAGATGAGAAGTTTCACATTGGTGGGTCTAAGCTTTCGTTGAGGAACAACGACATTTGAATGATATTTTGGGTCCAATGTAGGAAAGACAAATTAGATTTGGTACAAGGTGTGAAAGGGCCTTCAGATTTCATCCAAAGATGGTCCTCGGACGTTGGTCGTTTATCCTCGAAAGTTATAAAGGACCTGTTAGTAGGAGCAATATGTGGATGTACGGAACGTGATGAAGGAGACGTGGCGAAACTCCTTTGTCTTTACATTTGTGCGAAGTTATTTTTTGCAACTACCGGCGAGCATATTGGGTAGGCATTCGTGCGTATGAGTGACAAACTTGAAACACTAAAACAGTACGACTGGGTTGCTACAATCCGGAACAAACTAATTGGTTCGTTGAATAAGATGCACGGAAGGCCAGAGAGAGTGACTTGTTGTGTCATGGCTTTGCTGGTACATAAAACATTTAATGTATTTCAATAGATATTGTGTTTTGCATGCATGAAAGTATGTTTTTGACGGTCTTATTAAATGGCTTGTGTGATATTGCGTTTGTAGTTTCATATCTATGAACATTCGACCATTGTGTCTCCAGAACGGTCTAACATGACTCCAAGATTTTGTCGGTGGAACCTTGGTGCGCTTATAGGGAAGTTGAAAGGGTTAAATTTGTCGACTGAAGGCTGTATTGAGGTATGACACAAACACAGACCAAAAGTCCACTGTGTGGTTTTCAGTAAATTGAGTTTTGTGTGTGATGTTTTGGGATTTTTACCGGTGAATTGCGCTAAACTTGTTGGAACAGTTAAAGAGTGACATGTTTTGAAACTTGCGCCGTTTGAGGAAGAACCAATAAAAGTAGGGCGAAATGTGGTGGATATGGACCCGGACAACGCGTGTGACAGAAGGGGGGCTGATGTCGGAATATATGATGTGGCCACTGTGGAGCCTAGCTTAAATTGTTGGCAGTCTGATTCACCAAATGTTGGTCATGTCAAACAGAAAATAGTGTTCGAGTTTAAGCCTGACATCAACGATACCATGAGTAGTAAGAAAAAAGTGGACAAGAAAATGTTGGTGAGCAGAGAAGTATGGCTAGTGTTGTTCCCAGACCTTTTAGACTGGCCAAGCACACCGGATAGTGACGGCGTGCGAACTGAACCAGTGGGGATAGTAAATGAGTTGGAAAATGCTAAACTGAGAATTACTGATTTGGAGAGAGAAATCAAAAGAAAGTCAGCACGGGTCCGTGAATTGGAACATCAGGTCGAATCGATGGAGGAATTGCTTAGGGCGCAAGCTGCTAATATATTCATAGGATTTGACAGTGTTATCGTTAAGAAAGATACTGAGATTGCACGCCTTACAAAAATGGTGGACCAACTGAATGCAACAGTGACGAATTTGGAGGACAATCTTGACGATTGTGAGGCACATGATGTGACGCAAACGGTTGCGAATGATGTATCGAACCAGCAGACACCTGCTAATAGTCGGGCAAGAGATGGGAACGGATCGGACAATGTAACAAGTGGTGGAAGTGTGCATCAATCATTGTCAATTGTAGGACGAATCGATAGCGTAGTCATTCCCGCGTGGGAACTTGTTGATGACGTTGACGGGGTTGAAGATTTGATTGTTGACTGTGCAGATGGGTGTGTATGTCTGGCAGTTGCAGGCGTGGACGGTACCAACAGTCCACATGTTGTGCAGTTGGTTCCAGGTGGTTCTGTTAGTCTGGGTGTTGATGTTGGTGGCATAAAAGGTGACTGTCATGCCATTTCATGCAAGCCAAGCCCAGGGAAAAAAATGATGTCACTGGTGAGACGTGTGAAAGAAAAGCCAAGGCGCGAATGCAGGCTGAATGACTACGAGTACCCCGTCGATGTTGGTTGGGTCAAACTGACCAACAAAGTGACAATCTGTAAGGGGGTGGAACCCGGTGTAATCTACACTATCAAGGATGTTGATGTGGAACATAAAACGTGGAATGGTTTTGGTATGAATAGAAGGCACATTGTGTGGAACATGTTGAAGGATGAAGACATTCAACTGCTAGAGAAAATGTACAGCTTAGATGGCGACGACTAAGTTACATGTTGGGAAGTTGTATTATGTTTGCATTGGAAAATTCCAACCTGCTGTAATTTGTTTTTTTTTTAAATTTTGTTTATGGTTTGCAGGTTAATTATACGGGACGACGGTGACAATGGGATACAAGTCCATTTCAATGACATCAAAGACTTGGTGCAGCAGAACTCGGTTCACAGGAATGTAAACTCACCTATACCCTTTTTAATTGAATAATTCTTCCATTTGGTACCATCGTATTGATGTATACATTTATTCAAACTAGTTTAATTTGCGTTGACATCATGCAATGCACTATGTTGCACAAGGATTTACAATTTTTTTGATCTACAATAATGAAATGTTAATGGTTAACATGTGGTGTAGGTGATTGATGCATATGCTGTTATGTTGACAGAAATGCATAGGCTTGTCTCAGGGAGACAAGGATATCGGGGTACGACATATGTTTATAGCAGTCTGTGTGCGGTACGTTACCATCCCCCATGTATTTTTAAGAACACACTAGGTTAAACTAAAATCTACTATCATGTTAAAATGATGGGACTACTGGTCATGGTGAACTTATGTGCAGGACATGATGCGTAACACGAGTGCTTTATCGCGGAAGAAATACTTGAATGTGCACACGAAGGCTGTGCGAGGTTGCAGATACATTGTCTATCCAATATACCATGCCAAACATTGGACTGTCATGGTACACGATTCGGAGAGTGGTAATTGAAAACATTATAACTCTATGAGGCCAAGACGTGGGGTCCAAGATGTGTATTACAATGAGGCTCTGAAATTGGTAAGTGCAGTGATCTGTTGTTGATATTTTGTGGTGTTGACATGGTAATTTTGAACTGTTCAGTTTGTAAATGCACTGTTGAATTGTTTACAAACTTGTGTATAATTTTATGTTGCCCACTATGTATATCAATTAATATGTAACAGATCTACAGAAATAATGGGTGGCCGACCACCATGACAAATTTGTGAAGCCAAGAGTTGCAACTCATGATGGTCGGGTAGATGATTTTGATGGAACTCTTGCATTTGTTGTGGATTGCCCACAACAAGTTTCGAAGTTGTAAGTATTGTTACTTGTATCTTGCGTGTTTTTTTTTTTTTTTTTTTGATGTATGTTAGGAGTGCATTGACAAGTAATGTGAATACAGGTCGGACTGCGGTATTTTCGTATGCTTCGTTATAAGGTAGTATGTTCGTGGGGCAGATGTCGACAACACAATGGACGGTCTCACTTCCGATGGTTTACGCGCTGCAATGGTGGAAATGTTCTTGAGTGCCTTGAAAAGAGGACTGCGTGCAAGGACAAAGTAGAAATTTCTGATAACCAACACCATTATCAAGTAAGGGTCATATGATTAACATGGAAGTTTTGTTCCAAAATAACGATTTGAACAATTATTTTTGCATGTGTTTATTTTGAACGTTATGTCTTCATATGTGGCTGATTAATTGTCGTATGGTACTTCATTAGCATTTTGAATATTAGAATAATGGTTTAGCCGTTGGTAAGAGGCCACTTTGTTTTTGAATAATAGGCGATGTTAGTTTGCGATTAATTTGAACCTTGCCTTTTGTTTTATGGTATAGGAATTCAACGTTGCAAACGCAAATGTTTTTTGACTAATAGCATAATGCTTAGTGAGCAGTGACATTCTAAATGATTTGTTCCAAAATAACGATTTGAACAATTATTTTTGCATGTGTTTATTTTGAACGTTATGTCTGCGTATGTGGTTGATTAATTGTCGTATGGTACTTCATATTGAAAAATCTCAAGTCCCCGAGATATTGATTTGTGATTATGTATTAATTTTAACTAGTAAATAGTAATCCCAATCAAACAATCAAAGAAAAATGGACACAACGATTTTACATGGAAAAACCACAATTGGAGCACCTCCAATTATGATAAAAAAAATCATGGGTAAAAGCCACAAAACAATCCACTAAGAAAACACGAAGGAATTACACAAGTGTACTCTCAATTACCTAGAGAATCCACGCCTGAATCGAACCGACCCCTATGTGCCTCTTCTATCCCGTCTTCACCTCGAAATTGTCTTGCCCAACGTTGAATCCACAATGCTAATGTCGAATCTACGATGATGAGCCAGTCTGGAATCCACCAAAGCTTCATGCTCAAGTTCCACGGAATCCACTGACGAACAACTCTCTCTTTTGTGAACAAAACAAACTAAACAAACCCTTTGATATAATCTACTCAATTATGATTAATGTCTCACAAATATCAAAAGAAACAATAAAAAAAGTTCCAGATGAAAACCCTAATACCCAAGAAGAAGATCTGGAAGTCGCACCCTAGAAACTGAATAAATCGTAGATTTATAGAAAACAGAATCGTGATCTCCGCTCGAGCATAGGAATAGCCGCTCAAGCGGACTGACTAAAATGCGTGTTTTAGAACAAGGGTCTACGCTCGAGCGCAGGAAAGGCCGCTCGAGCGGAAAAAAAATAACTCCCAGTACTTTTGCCGGCGAGTGAAACTTCTGAAAGGATTGCATCTCTACTCGAGTGCACAATCGGCCTCTCAAGTGGACAAACAACTCCGACATAGTCAGCGAAGTGGAAAACAAGATAGGATTAAGATCACTAAGTCCTCTGCATAGGCACAATTCGGGTTGGATTCGCATCTAAAAACACATAGCCTCACTGAAATAAAAGAATGAATAAAATTACAATTGAAAGGAGTTTTGTCAAACGGGATTGCCAAGAACAAAAACCTAACAATTAGCATTATGAATATTGGATTAACAGGTTAGCCGTTGGTAAGAGGCCATTTTGTTTTTGGATAAAAGGTGATGTTAGTTTGTAATTAATTTGAACTTTGCCTTTTGTTTTGTGGTATAGGAATCCAACGTTGCGAACGCAAATGTTTTTTGACTAATAGCATAATGCTTAGTGAGTAGTGGCATTCTAAATGATTGGTGTAATTATATGCTTTGGTAGGAGTCCATTACGGAGTTCTCCTTTCAATTACTGTTGTTGGTATGTTCGTATATTGAACAGGCATGTGAACGATGTAGGGTTGGTCGTTGTCGTTCAACCGGCATGCATGTAAGCATAGTGTAGCCTATTTTTTAAATTTACATAATTGGGTATGTTATGTGAATTAAAAAGCATGGACTGAGGTGCAAGTAATTGTTGGTGTTGCATGTGCATTACATTGTTCAACCACGAACAAGCTGGTTATCCCCTGCATAAATAGCGCCATATTCATTCCGAACCATAAATACTTTTAACTTTGGATAATAAAATTGGACTAGTGCAATTGTTTACTGTAATTGGAATGGTAAGAAAATGTCTTAGTTGAAGTAATGGGTTTTGGGTCCATGTTTGCGATGATATGGACAGGTTACATAGCAATACAATGTAACACACCAATTAGTGTTACACTGCATGACCTTGAACATGAGCCCACAACATGTTCAACATGAGGGTGAATGTTATTTACGGAATGTTTGCACATTTAGACAAGTGTTCCATGTGGTAAACTGAAAGCAATAGAATGGTAACCCCGAAAAAAAAAAGTTCAGCAAGCAGTTCGGTAAACAAATGCGGTAGTCCAAAGGAATCCCGCTTTATAGTAAAAAATATTTAAGCACACAGCAATCTGTCTATATCGGCTCTTTGCATGTCTTCTTGTTATGATTGTCCAATTTTCCGCAATGCCCACAATGAATACGTTGAACTATCTCGCCCTTCGATGGGATCCTCTTCCGCTTAGGCCTACCTGGCGGACGCTTCACTGTCGGCGGCTCTATCATATAATCAGATGGGGTAACAGCTGTCTTCTCCACTGTTGGGATAGGATATATTGTTCCGCTATATGAAGATTGAAATGCGTCGATGTGGAATGCACGTTCTATGGAATGATAGATGTTCCTCCCGCTATTACGGAATGCAACAACAGCATGGGAATACGGGAACCCATTTGCCTGCCACTGAAAACAAGAACTGTCTGCCTCGCCATATCAACCAACACCATCGTCATTAGATTGGCTAACACACCATGCCCTACTGTCGTCATACGCCTTCACCAATTTCTTCTCCATTTTTGGGCATATTACGCCGGCCGATGTGGCGCATTTAACTTTACGTGCCGCCATCTGCTCCATTATTTGACCTCTTGTCATATCAACCAGACAAGTAATTGGAAGATGGGCATCACTGACCCAATTGTTGAAGGATTCGGCAGCATTTGAACACATCTCACCGTACCGTTGGCCCTTGAAAAATAACAGATTTCAACGGATACAAATTCCACGAGAAAAAATGTTAAGGGAAAAAACATACAACTACAAAATGACGGGGGAATACGCCGAGTGTTAAGTACCTGAAATACACGTTAGACCAATGTTTGGGGTGCAAGTCTTTCATAAAACCTTCAATCATAGCCGGGTTGCACTTCTTCAGTACATCCATCTTCTCATTAAAACAATTAACAATTGGCGCATAGGCACAATCCCGCAGCTTACAAATCAACCCAATTTTGTGTGACGCATTCACATATTTCATGTGGCCTCGTAAATTCATCTGCAAATGCACCAAACAATATGCGTGATGTGTCGATGGGAATATGTTTGGCATAGCCTGTAGTAATCCAACGTGACGGTCAGATATGAAGGTCAATGTATGTCCATCACCAACAACTTCTTTCAAATTCCGAAGAAACCATTCCCAATTGGCTGCATTCTCGAAATCAACAACAGCAAATGCCACAAGAAACAATCCTACAACCAAACAATTGAACATATGAAACCCCTTCGTTCAATTGGATGACGCGAATATTGCATAACAAAAAAAAGTTCTACAATGTGAAATGTCCTATAACAAAAAAATGTTGTGGCATTTGTAATGTTATGTATGAAACATTTAAACAAAGTGAATGAGCATATCAATATGTTTTAAATTACCAGAAAATGATGTAAAATACAGTAAAACCTAATTCAAAGACAAGTAGTGTGGGGACATTTAATTTATAAAGTTGACTTTGAAACATATCGAAATCAGAAAATAAAGAATACCCTAATCTTACCTTGATTCCCATCTTTAGAAATAGCGCAAGCAAATTACCTTTGAACCTCCCTTTCAAAAACGTTCCATCCAAAAACAACAAAGGCCGACAATGATTGAACCCATCTATACAAGCATGGAATGATATGAAATACCGAACAAACCTCTCGGTTTGCTGTTCAAATTCAAGGTTAATATAACTGTTTAGATTTTTTTCCATAACGGATTCGCTATACCACCTGAGTTGGTCGAACGACATAGCGTGATCCCCATACACTTCACCCTTTGCTTTCTTGACACCCAACCATGCCACTCGATAACTAATCTCAAATCCATACTCGTTTCTCAAATCAAACATCACATCCGTAGGTCGCGTCAATGGCTGATCACGCACCCGATCCGCAACAACAGTAGACACCAAATTAGACCTCGTACGCGGGTTCCTGTGAGTCCGTACCACTACGCCACAAGTGTGCACACTATTGAACCTCTTAATGCAAAACACCTCGCTTGATGGTAACATCCTCGCATGAATTGACCATGTACAATCTGTGGACGCTGCAAACTTACACACTACTATAATTCGAACGGAATTATTTTTTAGATACTTAAATTGGAAACAACGTTCCACTACATACTTGTATAGAATTTCCTGAAATTCATTCGCTCCCCTATCAAAACATTTTCTAACATGGGTAGTCCCATACACCCATTTAGCCGACAAAAATGACTTCGATCTGTTAGGACAGTACGTTGGTAACAAACCCGTCTGATCGTCCACACCAAAATTACGAGGAACATCTTCGCAATTTCCACCATCTTCCGTGCAATCCACCACCCCACAACTAGCCCCCCCAAATCCGTGTCTGAGTGAGGACATCAATGTGATTTAACCCGAACGATTTACCAAGGCACAGCATGTTCTGAATGTCATCATCACTAACGGCCTTAAACGTCCTATTCCCGGGAACATCGAATAACAAAAACACTGAGCCCGGAACCAATCCATCAAATTTCTCACAAATAACGTCAACAATCTGTGCGAACGTCAACGCGTGATGCAACCGAATAACAACGTTGGTCTCACCGTAAGAACACACCAATAGTATCGCATCTCCCATACCTGTGACACCAACATGTACCAAAACAATTACAATCCGAACATAATCCGAAAATAACACCCATAGAGTTAATTTTACATGGCATTTTATGATGTTAATTTGTGACATTTGTGATGTTTATTTCGCAAAAAAAACAAACAGTTTCACTGAGTAAAAACACAAATGAGAACAGTCACAACCACCAATCAACCAGCGACACCCCACCATCAATACCGTGCACAACCATAACAAATAAAAAAAATAAACCAAAACAAATAAAAACACACCAGAACGAACCCATCAAAATGACACCAAAAATCCACATCGAGCAAAAAATACACCAAAATAAATAAAAACCACTCACCTGCTGCGATTGAACAATCCACACCAGAACGAACCCAGCAAAATGGCACCAAAAATCCTTGTTCCGATTAGGCAATCCATAGCAAAAAAAACAGAAGCAAAATGGCACCAAAAAATGTATAAAGTGCTGAAGAAATGGTTACCACCGGAAATGGCCAACAACACACTCAATATCCCCACAATCTTTCACGGAAAAAATACGATCAATGTTACTCTATCAAAATCCCAAGCAACACGTTAACATTTCCTTATCCATAACAAACCAAATATACCATTTAGGTAACCAAACCAAGCAAGGATACAAATGTAAATTCAAAATGGATGAAATCACCCACAAAACTCCTGCCAAAAAAATTGGACTAAATGGTCTACCATAAAACTTCTAGGACTAAATGGTTTAACTTTCCTCTATATAGGATTTACGGGTAATTTTTGCTTTACTTTTTACGTGCATTTAGATTAGGTATATGTAAAAATTAAAATAAAATTTACTGAAACATGATTTTTTTACTAAAGATAAAAAAAAAAACATGAAAAATAAAAACTCAAAAATTATATTTGAGTTTGCCAACTTTTTTGTTTTTTCCCCCCAAAAGTCAAATTAAATTATACTTATTAATGAACTTAGTTATAGTTTCTTTACGAAATAAATAAATAAATAAGTAAGTATAGTTTCTTTATGAAATAAATAAATAAATAAGTAAATCACATGTATGAATTTAGCAAATATATGTGAATGAGATTCTGCTTATCTTAACATTAATTATTTTAAATGCAAATGTTACAAAATTATTATTTTGGTTCATTTTAGTTTTCTTTCATCAATTTTTATTATTTATTATTTATTATTTATTTATTTATTTTGCGCTTTTGAACTTAACAATGGTTTTTGAAATAATTTATTTTTAACATTCTACCGATTTACATTTTTTTTCAAAACATTCATAAAAAAAGTGAACAATAAAAAAATGTGCGTGTGTTTTTTAGAGCTTAAACTCAAACATTTGTTAAGGTGGAAAAAATAATTTTCAATTGAATTTTGCTTATGGTCCAAATTGAAATTATTATTAAAAATAACAAGTTCATTTAAAAGCACTACAAGACATCCCGCCCCCCAAAATAATAATAATAATAATAATAATAGTCCATGTACAATGGATTAATTGAGTTGGCTTGAAATTTAGAAAATTTTTAGAATCGGGTTTGGTATAACTATATTAATCTTGATGTTGTGTTGTGGTTGAATTGACACATAATCTTTCTATGTAATTCGGCTTAATATTACTCTAACCCGATTGATGCCCCTATACCAAATGTACTTATTCACCTAATCAATATAGAAGATAATAGTCCTTAACAAAATTTGACATTCTTTTAACAATTAAATTTAATAGTTCAATATATATTAAAAAAATACCATTATTTTATATATAAAAGAAATCATATCAATATATATTAAAAAATCATTCAAGAAATTTTTTTCCCCCAAAAAATAGAGATCTTCATTCAATTCAATCTATAAAATAGAGAGGATTAAAATCCATGTAGAACTATGAAATTTAGCAAATGTCAAGAATTCACATATGTGCACCTTATTTAGAAATCAAAAGGTCTAACAATTTGGAAAAATTGTTCACATTGTAAACCAAAAAGTTGATGTATAGCTTAGATCAAATTATTATATAATAGGATATATGTATAAAATAATTCTCATCCATTCATTATTTTATTTTTAGGTAAATATTTTGAATTCCTAACATTACTATTAAAAATTAGCAAATTGAGAATGTGAAGGTGACCCCAAAAAGCCAAAGAATAATGCCTCGTAGCTCGACTTTTAGAGGCTCGAACGGCTCGAAATGGAGCGAGAGAAAGAGTGAGAGAAGAGAGAAGAGAGAAGAGGAGAGAGGAGGAGAAAGAGAAAGAGAGGGAAGAAGCAGAGGAGAAGCAGAGCCTCGCCACCGCACCGCCGCCGCCGATCGTCGCAGCAGACCGTCGCTCGCCCAGCCCCGGTCATCTGCCAGCCCCGCGACGTCGCAGCACCACCGCCGTCGCCTCGCCGTCCTCCCCGCCTCCCTCTCCCCTCCTCTCCTCCCGCCATCCTGCTTCTTCTGCCCAGCCTCCTCCCTCCTCTCCTCCACCGATTTTTATTCCCCCTCCCCTCCTCCTCCTCCTCCTCCTCCTCCTCCTCTCCTCCCTTCTCTCTTCTCTCTCCCTTCTTTCTTTTCTTTCTACATTCGTTCTGCAAAAACCAGGGAAGAAAGAAAAAAAAAAAAAAAAAAAACTCGACACCAAACGACGTCGTTTTGGTGTCGAGCCAGATTTTAGCCGTGTTATTCGAGCTACGTAGCACTGTCGAAAGCCAAATTAGAATTCGTGCTCCCGACTCACAATTTTGCTCCGAATTTGTAAATTGGTGAACTCTGCTATTATTATTATTTTTTTTTTTGAATATGAGAAAATTTCTATTAAGATCAGCCAAACGACACTTACAGAATGGTGAACTCTGATAGTTTGGGATGAGTTAAAAGTGGATATGTCCAAACATCTTCAAACTAATTCATTTGGAATTACATTTTTTAGAGATTTTTTTTATTGTGTGTGTTTTTTTTCTTTTTATTTTATTTTTAAATTTAGAATTTTATACTTTTAAGTTATACTCAATTAGATGGGCCCAAAAAAAAAAGTCGACTATTTTTTTTTTAATATTTTCAAAAAATTATACTTTTTAAATCTTTCTACACTAAACAGATTTGAAAAGTAAAAACAATTGACACCGATTTGAAAAAATAAAAATCATTAAAAACAAAAATAAAAAATTCTACTTCATTATTTTTCGTGTTTTTTTGTTTTTACTGATTTTTTTTTAATATTTTAAGTAATTTTTTTACTTTTTAGACACACCTAACATAAATACACCTAAAAAGTAAAAAATTGTAAAAAAAATCTTTTAAAAATTCACTAAATACCAAAAATACAAAAAAATACAAGAATTTAGTACATTTTTTTTTTTTGTATTTTTATGTATTTATTAATTTTTTAAAATATTTTTTCACAAATTTTTTACTTTTTAGATACATCTAAGTAAGGTGCATCTAAAAAAGTAAAAAAATGTTTAAAATTTAAAAAATATTCACTAAAAACAAAAAAATACGAAAATCAAAAAAGTCAATTTTCAAAAAAACTTAATCTAAAAAACTCAAATCAAACACACTGATGTGATTTTTTTATGTTGTACCAAATTATGACTAATTCTAATATAGAGGAAAGAAGATTGAAGAACTTATGAATCAACGCTCTATTGCTTTCAATTCGTTATCTCACTATAAAAAATTCGCAAATTAGTCACAAATTTGCTCCGTATTTGCAAGTGAAATGCAGACATAAGAAGTCAAACCAATGTATGTTTATTTGTACAATTTATTGTCAGGTTCACATTTTCTTTTCATTTTATATTTAATCTCTATTTGTGGGTTTTGCGAGCGATACTTCAGTTTTATTTGTTTAATTTTTGAATCAATAGGAGAGTATTTATAAATATCAAAGTAATTATATTAAATTGAATAATCAATTATATAAAAAAAATTAATATGATCAATCGCAAGCCCAACATCACCAACCATTACAAAAAAGAGCCCATAACAGGGAACAAATAAACAACCATTATAAGAAAAAGTTTATAACAAAGAACAAATAAACAACTAAATAAAGAGGTTTTAATAGAGAGTCAATAATCAATTTTTGCCTATGACAATGATTGACCTCCTAACCTCTCAGTTTAGAGTATACATTAGTGACCAACTGAGTTAGTTCCAATTAGTTTCAAGATCCACTTCAATGTGACTTAAAAATATATAAAACAAAAGAACTACTAAAAAATAGAGAGAAACACATTTCACAACTGAAATGAACTACCTAGAAGAAACCCTTTCATCTTCTTATGTTTTATAACCTTAAAGTTAAATCTAACTCATTCTCACTATTGTTGTGCGGATTGTTTTCCCTCTCCAAGTTAACCACTTCTCTCATAAGCTCAATTTGTTGACCCATCAATTGGATTGTTGCATTGTTCACTCTGCTTCCCACTTGAATAAGCCTTGTTTGGAAGATAAGTGCATTGTTGTGTTGATTGTTGCCTTGATGATTATTTCCCCTCTCCAAGTTACCCACCTCTCTTAGAGGCCCATTAATTGACCCCTGACAAACTGTTTTTCACTCTGTTTCTTCCATGAATAGGCCTCTTTTGGGAGATAAGAGCATTGTTGTCTTGATTAGTTTGCCTCTCCAAGTTAACCACCTCTCTCACAGGCCCATTCAATTGACCCATCAATGAGATTGTCAAACTGTTGTTAACATTGTTTTCTACTTGAATAGGCCTTGTTTGAAAGATAAGAGCATTCTTGTTTTAACTGTTTTACCTATCCAAGTTAACAACCTCTCTTATAGGCCCATTTCATTGACCCATCGATGAATTGTTGTTAATTCTATTTTCCATTTAAATAGGCCTTGTTTGATAGATAAGAGTATTGTTGTTTTGACTGTTTTGCCTATCCAAGTTTACAACCTCTCTCATAGGCCTATTCAATTGACCCATCAATGAATTGTTTTTAACTCTGTTTCCCATTTGAATAGGCCTTGTTTAGGAGACAAGAGCATTGTTGTTTTGAGTGTTTTGCATCTCCAAGTTAACAACCTCAATCATAACTTCGTGTAATTGACTCATCAATGAATTGTTGTTAACATTGTTTCCCACTTGAATAGGCATTGTTTGAGATATAAGAGCATTGTTACCTTGATTGCTTTGCTCCTCCAAGTCAATCACCTTTCTCATAGGCGCATTCAATTGACCCATCAATGGAATAGTCAAATTGTTGTTAACTCTATTTCCCACTTGAATAGGCCTTGTTTAGGAGATAACTACATGGTTGTTGATTGTTTCCATCATGTGTTTTGTTGAGACTTGTGGTGTAAATGTTGAGTCGGTCCTGTTGTTGAGGAGGGGGACGGCTCATCGCATTGGCATGAGTAGTGACACCGATGTGGTGTTCCTCCTAACCAAACGATAAACTTGTATTCTTGATGATGAATTTGTCAGGTTCACACCAAGAGAAGTATTTCTTTGCCTCGACATGTCTTGTATCATATGTAGGAAGCTCACTGTTGTGTTTCTTAGGGGGGCTGAGTTGGGAAAGAAATGGGAAGTTGATTTTCTTGGGGGGCTGAGTTGGGAAAGAAACGGAAAGTGGATTGTTGTTGTTCGATAAAATGGAGCTATTTCATGTTGTTGTGAGGGGAAAAAATGGATTTCATGTTGTACATTTTTAGTCCCATGGATTTTCATATGAGACACATTGTTGAATTGTTCATCGGTGAAGCCATGCATGGTTGTATAAAGTGGGGACCAACCATGTCTAGACATGGCTAAAAAAAATACTAAGAATTGAGTGAAAAAAAGAAAGTTTTAAAGAATGGACAAGCGATGCAAATGGAAGGAGATTAAGAAGGGGAAAGAGAGCGAAAGAGATAGGCGGCTAGATGAACAAAATGATAGATATGGCGATGATTGTGATAGAGAAATGCTTGGGATACCGCTAATTTATAGCTAGGTAATTGCCATTCGAATGGCAACGTTGTAATAATATATATATAAATTTGCATCTAGGTTGTACTAATTGTTAGAAATACATTTATGATAGTTTGGTAGGCTATAGCTATTGCCACAACAACAATAGTTGCCAAAAACAAAATTTTAATTTTTTTTGAGTCTTAGGCCTCGTTTGGAAACAAATTATTTTAGTATTTTTTTGACTTTTTATGAAAAGATGTGCAAAAAAGTAGAGAGTGATATGACAACTTATAGTGACTTTTTAACTAAAATATGTAGTTGTCAAACAAGACCTTAGATTACTATAACGTAATGCTAATAAATTTATCCAATAAATAGCCTGGGTCATCTTCTTCTTCTTCTTTTTATTTTTTTATTATTATTTTATTTTATTTTTTTAATTTGGAACTGTTAGAATGGTTGAAAGAAAAGGAAAACTGTATATCTATGTATATTGAATGAATTAAATATAATAGGAGAGCTTGTATTTATAGGCTGAACACAAACTTAGATAAGTATAGAAGGAGATAGAGATAGAGGTATAAGGAGATAAAGATAGAGAGAGATAGAGATACAAGGATAACGATAAATCTAAATTGTAAGTATCAACCAACTTGAGTTTGGAAACTAGATCACTGAAGCGACTAAGGAGATGAGCCTTGGTTGATCAGCAGAAGAAAGATGAAGAAAATGAATAGTGCCACGTGTAACATGCTGTCGAATGAAATGACAATCAATCTCAATATGTTTGGTGCGATCATGAAAGGCATCATTGTGAGCAATCTGACTGGCAGTTTGATTGTCACAATAGAGAGAGGTGGCACCAGGAGAAGAAACACCCATATCAGCAAGGAGCCAGCGAAGCCATAAAAGTTCCTGAGTAGTGTTAGCAAGAGCACGATACTCAGCCTCAGTACTAGAACGGGCAACAAGAGTTTGCTTTTTGCTACGCCAGGTAATAAAAGAGTCACCCAAGAAGAAACAAAATCCTGTAGTAGAATGGTGATCAGTAGGATCCCTTGCCCAATCTGCATCAGAAAATGTGTGTAACTGTAGAGATGAGTGTGCGGAGTAATAAAGACCATGAAATATAGTTCCTTTGAGATAGCGCAAAATGCGAACTAGAGCATCATAGTGCGGAGAGCGAGGAGCAGCCATGAACTGACTGACAATGCGAACAACATAAGCAATGTCTGGAAGAGTAACTGTGAGATAAACAAGACTGCCAACTAGCTGACAATATAAGGTAGCATCAGACAACAAGTGACCGTCAAGAGATGTGAGATGAGTCTGAGGATCAACTGAGGTAGGAGTAGTCTTGCAATCAGTAAGACTAGCATGAGCCAAGAGATCAGAGGTATACTTGGCCTGGGTGAGAAAGTAAACAGAAAAATCATGAGAAATTTCCAAGCCAAGGAAGTAACTAAGCAAACCTAAATCTTTCATCTCAAACTGGCGACTGAGGAACTGTTTGACACTAGAGATCCCCACTAATGATCATATCATCAACATAGAGAAGAAGAAGAATAACACCACGCTCTATCTTGAGTATAAACAGAGCAGAATCATAGGTACTGGAAGAGAATCCAAAGTCACTAATGGTAGAACTGAACTTGGCAAACTAGGCACGGGGAGCTTGTTTCAAACCATACAAAGCACGGCGAAGTTTACAGACCTTGGTGGACTGAACTAAGAAACCAGGAGGAGGTTGCAGATAGACTTCTTTAGTGAGATTGCCATTGAGAAAGGCGTTCTTGACATCCATCTGACAATGACTCCAATGGCGAGCAGCAGTAATGGCAAGTAGGCTACGAACTGAAGTAAAACGAGCAACATGAGCAATTGTTTCCTTGTAATCAATCCCATATTCTTTAGTAAACTTCCGAGCCACAAGACGAGCTTTGTAACGCTCAATGGAACCATCAGAGTGGGTTTTGATCTTGTAAACCCATTTGCAACTAACAACACTCTTGCCAGGTGGAAGGTCAACTACATCCCAGGTATAAGCTTTATCTAAAGCCTGCAGTTCATCACTCATAGCTTGCTGCCAAAGAGGGTTAGACCAAGCCTCTCGATAGGAAGTAGGTTCATGAGAAGAAAAAGCAGTGGAACCAACAATGAAATCACGAAGAAGTACAGAAGGTTGTGTTACGCGAGTAGAATGATGAAGAGATACCTCTGGTGGAGAAGATGATGTAGTGGAATCAAGGGATGTACGAGGCTCACTGAGAGGTGAAGTAGGAGCAGGAGCAGGTACAAAAGCTGGCTCAGGATCAAAGAGTGGAGCAGTAGGACCAAGAGACGGAGCAAAATCCTCAAGATGAGCCGGAGTCATCATGTCAGAAATAGTGTCTGCATCAAGCTTATCAAACAGAAGAGAGGGATCTGTAAAGAATGGTGTAGTGAGAGAAGTGGACAAATGAAACTTAGATATAGAGGAGAACATTTTGTGTTCCCAAAATACTACATGACGAGAGACACGAAGACGACGAGAAAGAGGATCCCAACAGCGATAACCTTTATGTTCAATCCCATACCCTAAGAAGCAACACAAACGGGAGCGAGGTTCTAATTCGGTACACTCATGTGGTTGAAGAAGAACAAAACAAGTACATCCAAACACACAAAGACTAGTATAGATAGGAGGTGTGCCATATAGACGCTCATATGGGGTTTGATTGTTGATGGTAGGGGACGGAACACGATTGATAGTATAGACTGCTATGAAAGCAGCTTCTTCCCAAAAACGTTCAGGACAAAAATAAGAGATTAAAAGAGCACGGACAGTGTCGAGGATATGGCGATGTTTGCGCTCAGCATGACCATTTTGCTAGGAGGTACCAGGACAAGAATAATGAGAAAGTGTACCAATTTGACAAAGAAAGTTCAAAAAATGAGTTTTTTTTGTATTCTTGAGCATTATTAGCACGAAAAATTTTGATGGTGGAGGAAAACTGAGTTTTGACCATGTGAGAAAAATCATAGTATATTTGTTGTAACTCAGAGCGAGATTTCATAAGAAATAACCAAGTAAAACGAGCGAAATCATCGACAAATATAACAAAGTATTTAGATCCTGTAGACACCCCATTTTTGACCGTCCTTAAGACTTGGACGTCACTGTTTGAACATTCGGTGATCATCCTTGTTTGTGTTCCCGGAGGTCTCGGCCACGCGCCTTGCCTTAAGACCTCTCGACTCGACTGTTTTGTGTTTGGTTTTGCACCAAACACTTGTGTTTTGCTTTTGAGGGGCAGGGAATGGCTTGTTGGCCATCCCCACACCTCATCGGCCATGGCTTGAGGCCACCGGCCATTGTTTTGTTACCATCGGCCAAATGTTTGGCCGGCTGGCACTCTTTGTGGTCGACCGACCTTTGTTTTGGCCAATTTGTCATTTTTGGTTGGCCGACCACTGTGCATCTGCTTTTGGCAGATATTTTGTGCCAGCTGTGATAGCTGGCACCCACTTTGCACCCCCTCCATACACGTGTATGGAGGGATTTCACTCTTGCTTAGCTTGTTTTGTAAGCTTTGCAAGAGTGAATCTCTATAAAGAGAGGCCTTCTCCTCCCTCCCTAAGGGTTACAAAAAAGTTCCAGAGAGCTCTGAGATTAGGGTTTGCATAGTGTATCTATCTATCTCTATATCTCCCTCTCTTTTTGCCTTTGTGTGTGTTTGTTCTTAGTTTTGCACTAAGGCACCTACCATTACACCATACCTTGGTTGCTGAGGAGCCAAAGGGTTATTCTTGAAGGTTTTGAGCTGGTTTAGACCTAAGGAAGGCTGCTGGAGCATTGTTCTTGAAGAGGTCTACAAGGGTAAGAACTTTCCCTTTAAATACCCCCTTTTTGCATAGGCTCTTAGCCATCCTTGCACCTGTTTTTAAGCTTAGTCTATAACATATAAAAGTTCTGATTTTAAGTGCTTAAAATAGTTGTTTAAGGTTGCTTTGGTGTTTGGGGTTGTTTGACCCCTCTTAGGCCTTGTTTGGCCCCATTTTTGTGCTATTTTGGTGAGCTCCGGGACCACTTTGTTTTGGCCTCCTCACCACTGAAATCCAGAGGGATTTCAGTGGTGGGGATGGTGCTTTAAGGTCCTAAGAAGGAGAGGGCCATCCCCTCTCCTTGTTGCCTTCAATATGTGCCATTTTAGCCTCATGTGTGAGCACCATTGTTGAGATCATGTTGGCCATGTCTTAGCTAGTATTTGTGCTTATTTTGTCATGATATAGCACTGTTTTTAATTGGTTTAGACACACCATGCTTGCTTTGCATACTTGTCTTGTAATGCCATTATTTGCCTTAACATGTACTTAGCATTTAGACTACTATGCTTACTTGTTTTGGCCAAGCTTTGTGAAACTTTTATGAATGTTTTGATGTGCTTGAGGTCTGTTTGGAGTTGTTTCGGCCATCCATGACATGCTTTGTATAGCCACCTTACATTTTGGCTTGTTAGCCTTGGGTGTGTGAGTGTTGAGCATGCATTACTTGGCTTGTTTCAGTGGTTTGGCACCATTTATAACATCATTTCAGTCCTTGTGGCATGCTCACATGCTTGCATTTGATGCTCCTTTAAGGCCTTAAAGAGTTTGTGTTTCATGCTCCTTGAATATGTCATTGCGTATGTCATCATGTTTAGGCCTCTAGGATGCCATGTCAATGTGTTTTTGGCTTTATTTTAACATGCTAAAACTCTAATTTTGGTTGTTCAACTCATGTCATATTTGGTTTTGCTAAGTGTAGTTCAATACTTCTTTGGCTTGCCTTGAGTTTTGGACATAGTTGCATGCCTTGTTTGTCTTGTTTAGTTGGTTTGGCACCATCCTTAACATGATTTTTAGAGCTTAGTATGTATGCCATATATCCATGATTGTCTTCTTTTAAGTGTGCTTAAAAGTTGCTCTTTGATGCTCAAGTGTTGGACCATGTGTGCATGCATGTTTGTATGTGTTTTGGCCCTCATTCCCATAGCATTTGGCCACTGTTTTGGGCTTGTTTGAGAGCTGCCCAAATTAGTCTAAGTCCATCTTCCGCATGTTGCTCAAATGTTGTTACATTGCTCCATGTTTGCATGCTTTGGTTGCATAAGTGTTTCGCATGCTCATTGCTTGCATTGTTGACACATGCTTAGCCATATTGCATTGTGTTGCATTGCTTGAGATATATGACATGTTGTTGCATGCTTAGGTTGTAATGCATTAGGCATGCCTTCTCTCTTTTGATTGCCCAACATGTTGTCACATGTTTTGCCATTGATATGTTGTCACATGCTTGTATGCTTATGTGCTTGCCCTCATGATTCATGGTGCATACTTAGCCCGCATGCTAGGATTGCATTTGGCATGCATGCCTTGCCTCTTGAATTGATTATGATAGAGGTTAGGTCCCTTGTTTGTTTACGTGCATTTCATTCCACATTGAAATGGCACACTTGGTTTCTTGGGCCATCACGTATTGAAATGCGCGATTGGTGGTCCGAGAATCAAGGATCATCCTCCTTTGAGTCATGAACATGATAAGGAGGGTGTTGGTGCACACATTTGCTTGAAAATGCATTGCCATGCCATGTTTGCCCTCTGTTGCTGTCAAAACAGAATTCTGCAGACACAGATGGCCGACCGACTACATTAGTGCCGGTCGGCCATGAATTGGTGGCCGAGAGCTCAATAGATGGTCGATGACCACTTTGCCATGGCCGGCGACCATTCCTCATGGCCGGTGGTACCCCACAGTGTTCAGAGAGTGCTCCTTGGGACTTGTGTAATTTTCAAAGGCATAAAACAGTGCAAACAGAGGCAGCTTGTGCATAGTGGTGGATTTCCAAGCGGAGTCGAGCACGCATGCATTGGACCCTCTTCCCGAGGCTGTTTTATCACTTTATTAGCTTAGTTAATTTGCTTAACTAGTTAATTGGTTTGTAACTATTTAATTAGCTTGTTAGTTGATTAAATTGTATTATTCTTTTGGTCCCTCCGAGCGAGGGCGAATTTGTAATAAGTGTGCGTGCGTGCGATGCATGTCTTCCAATCCCCACTTCTTTCTCCCTTTTACTTACCTGCCTTTGATGGTTAGTATTAGGGTATATTTAATTTAGCATCCTTATGCTATGCATGCGTGTATCCATTCATTTGTATTGCATGCATCGGGCTCGGCGCATCATACTAATTGCATGGTATTTCAAATCTAACTTGAATACATGTTATCTGTGCATTTCACATGCCATCCATAGATTAGCCGAGCCTATTCTAGTGACATTCTGTATGCGATGCATTATTCACCTTAACATGGACTTGGATCATACATTTGATTACTAACATGTTCTTTGTTTTGGCTTGGAGTACTAGGTGAGTGTTTATGCTTTAGCATCTCGCATGAGTGTGAATGTTAACATGAAAGTATGCTTACCATGTGGCTATATGCTTATGTGATATAAACTGCCTGAATGCCTGTGGGTGAAGGTTGGATTGTGTGAGTTGGAACGACTCATTGAAATCTGTGTTTTAGCCTACTCGCAAGTAGCAAATTTCAAACCATTTTCAAAACGAGCGGGTATGCAATGCTTTGTTCCAAATTAGGCGATCTAGTCTATACTTTTGTATTGAGCGCATCACATAGTAAGATTAGCTAATTAATCGGAATAAGAACACACAACGTTTTCAAAACTAGATATCATGGTTAGTAGAGGCCGATCTTTGATCGGGCGAGCGGGGGTGCTCATAGCTGACCTTCCCCAATCATACCCAAGTTCCCGAGCCGAGGCAACTTTGGTGATGACGGACACGTGGCCTTAGGCAACGAGTCAGGGTTTCCTAAATTCCCCCATAAAAAATATTTAGGTGGCGACTCTGTATTTGGCAAAGTAGTCCATGTTTGGCACTTCTTTCAAAAAATCTGTTTTCCAAAACGATTTGCCGGATTTAGACTCTTTGATGATTCATCGGTCTTGCATTGCACTCTGCGAGATTAGATACAGGACCGTGACTATTTGAGTCCGAACTGTAGCATGAGGCCCACGGGCGCGTCTACAGATCCCCCCATAGTGGTATTAGGTGAAGGCCCCCAAACATCAGAGTCTATGAGATCAAAAGGTGCATGAGACATAGAGGTACTAGTAAGAAATGGCAAGGCAGGTTATTTTGCAAGTTGACAAGATAGACAGTCTACTTTATCATTTGGAACATCACCTAATTGACCACTTGAAACTAGAGAGCGTAAACGACCAAAGGACACATGACCTAACTGAGAATGCCATAAAGTAAGAGGGGAACTAGTAGTAGCAGAAGTAGTAGTCTTAACATTGGAAGTACTGGAGGAGGGAATGCGAAGGTGGATGAGCTCGTATAGACGTTCATGTCTACGACCTATCCCAAGGGTTTGTCCTGTCTTCGGATACTGCACAACACAACCAATTGGAGAAAATAGAACAGTGAGGCCAAGATCATAAAGTTGACCAATAGAGATAAGATTAAGTGTAGGATTAGGGATCAGATAAGTGTGAGGGAGAGAGACATTAGTGGTAGAAATATGACCTACATGACTAACATGCATTTGAGAACCATTAGCAGTATGAATAGTAAGTAAATTAGAAGGAGATGTAGTGAAAGAAAACAGTGTAGGGTTAGAGGTCATATGATTGCAACAAGCCGAATCAAAATACCATGAAGATGTACCTGGGGTGACTGAGACAACAGTAGAAGGTGTACCAGAAGTGGAAAGAACCGTTTGCATAATAGCTTTATTATTATGAACAGTGTGAGTGGAAGAGGAGGCAGGTGCAACAGCAGCAGAAACAAATTTAATCGAAGAGTCATGTCAACTAACAGCAGATTCAAAAAAGCCACTGTAGAGAGGAGAACTATCTGAATGATCTATGAAGTGATCAAAGTATGAGTCACAAAGAGGGCCTAGTAATGTCGAGGTAGAGCTGGGTGAGTCACAAAGAGAGCCCAGTAGTGTCGGAGTAGAACTGGGTGAAACAGAGTGTCCCAATGAATCTGGAACATTGAAAATAGCTAGTGAGCAGCTAATTGGCTCAAAAATAGCCAAAACATGGACCTGTAGATGACAAATAGGCCAAAAGATGATGTTAGCAGCCATGGGGTAACGTCAGTGTGTGCGACAGAGGCGTGCACGGAGCACAGTAGCAGAAATGGTGCACGCGGGTGCACGGTAGCAGGACGGCATATGCAGGTACATGGTAGCAGGACGGTGCACACGTGGTGCACAGCAGCAAGAACGACGTACGCGGGCATAAGATTGATGTCAGTTGCTGACGTGAGCAAGAAATTGAAGGGCGCGTGTGAGAGTGGTGGCGGAAGGTGGAGACGCGCCGAGCACATAAAAGGCGTATGAGGGCGCGTGGAGGAGTTTCTGGTGATGTAGTTGGTGCTGTTAGAGTCGTGAGGAGATTATGATCAATTTGGTGGTAAGGAAAAAAAAAATTTGGGTGAAAATAGCGATAAAGCAGTGCTGGAACAGAGATAATAAAGTGTATGAGTGGTGGAATGAGTGTTGTAGTGCCATTGTGTACGGGACTAAGCACAAAGAGAAAATAAAAGGGCTATAACTGTAGAACCTAGACTTCTGATACCATGTTAGAATGGTTGAAAGAAAAGGAAAATTGTATATCTGTGTCTATTGAATGAATTGAATACAATAGGAGAGCCTGTATTTATAGGCTGAACACAAACCTAGATAAGTATAGAAGGAGATAGAGATACAAGGAGATAGAGATAGAGAGAGAGAGATAGAGATACAAGAAGATGAAGATAAATCTAAATCTAATATATCTAAAACTAATATATACATTAACAGGAACAAAAGTAGCCTGGGTGCAAGGAAAATAAATATAAATGCATATATTTAGTGTTTGTGTCATGATTGTAGTCAAGGGATAAGCTTCCAAACTAGTCTAGTAATTAGAGCATCACTAATGCTATTAGGCATTTTACTTATCTGAGAATTATTATAATCTATATATTTCACTAATGTTATTACGTATTTTGCTTATTTAAAAATTATTATAATTCATATATTTTATTTTGCTTATTCATTTTTCATTTTTTCAGTATGATCTTACTTTTTTTATTTTAGTTTTCCATCCAAATACTACTCATTTTAATAGAATGTCATATCAGTAACAAAGATGGAGGGGCCAAATAGATTTTGTCTAACCTTTGAAAACTAGTTACATGTAACTAGTGAATGCGAGTTGAGACAAAATACGTAATCATATTTCTAGTTGAAAAAAATGAATTATATTATAGACATTTTAACTAATAAACTTTATCGTAATCTTTAAATATTTTGAAATCTAAGTTTGGATTCTTGAACATTCAATTCAACAATACATGAAGACTAACCCATATTTAATTTTGTCAAAGAAAAATCAAAACTAAAAATATAAATTCTAACCTAAAATCGGGTGCACATAAAACAAACAAATAAAATAAACTAAAATTGTCTGAACCCTTAATCTTGAAAATTTCAAACTCAAATTTACAATTTGGATGTTCTCTTTAGGAAAATTCATTTAAAGCTCGAAATATTACAATGAGTTTTAATAGCAATCTCATGACATAATTTCCTAATTTTTACTTCAAATTTTAAATTAATGTATAGTTCAGATTAAGTTTATACGAAGACCCCATAATATTTTTAATTAAATCTCTCAACCACACTTCATATTTCATGATAATTTACTTCACAATTTTTTATGGTAAGTAGACTTTTTCTAATAATAATAGAAAAAATACAATTCACATTATTATAATAACAAATTTGAAGCATAGTTGGTGAAATTTCAATGTTTTAGATTTTAATTAATTGTCAAGGTTTAGAAATTAAATGTCACAGGTTGTCAATAGCAATCTCATGACATATTTTTATAATTTTTACCTAGAATTTTATTTAGAAATATTTATGTGTAATTCAGATTTATTTTCTACAAAGACCCCATAATATTTTTAATTAAATCTCTCAACCACACTACAAAAAATTAAGATTTTAGACACCAAAATTTAGGAACAAAATTATTTTTTAGGGACCAAATATTTTTGTTGCGAAAAGTGTCATTATTATATTTTTAGCAACGAAAATTAGACATTAGTGATGAATTATTATCTTTTTGGGATAAAATTTTTGTCTAAAAAAATAAACCATTTTGAGACAAAATTATTTTGTCCCTAAAAGTCTATTTATTAGTGACATTCAAAATTTTGTCGTTAAAAGCATTATTTTTGACTTTTCGGGACGACATTTTTGTGACTATCCTCATAACGATAGAAATTGGTCTCTAAATATCTTTTACAACAAAAATTTCACTTTTAGAGACCAAAATATTTGGTCTCTAAAACTCTTATATTTTGTAGTTGTCACGACCCAAACCTGCCCCTATAGGTTTAGTGTCGTAACCAGCCAGTAATCTAAGATTACCAAAGGCCTAACTGAGCAAATTTAATAACAGGGCAAGCGAAAGCTAATCATAGAATAAGATTAACCGGCCAATGAGCTATGAAAACTTACATGAGACAAAATCACCAACTCCATATATATATACATAGATTAACATATTCATCAAGTCATAAGAACCCCCAGTCTTAACACATGTAAAAGCAAAATAGAATTGAGCGCAATAGAGTAACGATGCGCAAAAGGGTGATCACCAGCTAGCTCAAAACTTTGATAGATGGGAACCTCGCGGTGAGGCACAGGGGTTAGCAAGACAAAACCAAAGCAAGGTCGACGCCACTATGTCCTTTCCTAAACTGGATCACCTATCTAATATGTCAAAATATGAGCTAGAGCCCAATGAATAATAGCTGAGTAAAGGGGTTCTGAATGATGATCATAATGTAAAACAATTTACATACTGAGCAGGTTCTTATTACATATAGAAAGCATAATGTAATACGTGGTACATCCAAAAGCAATAAGTACAGGCAGTCATGAAGATCGAAAATCAGATATGATGGCCATCACTATGGTAAATAGGAGTCCCCTGAATTGGGACTAACAGAGATCTCTATAATCACGTGAACAGATGCTAAGGATGCCACGGTAAACAGTGTAAGCGGAAATAGAATCATCATTCATATAGAAGAAAACATATCAGGACAAAACTTTAAATTAAACATATCTTTACAAAAGTGCTACTCACAGTTGGCTCCGTGATGTAGGTGACTGGAACGTGGCGTTTGACCTACACAAATAGTTATAAGCGTAGCACACTTAATTCATCATACAACCAACTAATTAGTTTCATTACTTAGGAATTGATTGATCTAAATGTCTTTTACTCTCGTTTAATGCCCATGCAGTGCAAATGGACGACAATGACGGATGCAAATCACGCTAATAGAGGCCCGGGAGTGGGGTAAACAAAGCAGAAAAGTGAAACCGAGGTTGCCAAACAATCGCACGTGCTGAGCTCCTTGGCCGCACGTGTGGGAGTCCCTTCGCACATGCGCCACCAGGTGCTTTTTATGCAGAATGCTCCTAGCACCTCCCCTGTTATTCGCATGTGCAGACCTACTCGCTGCACGTGTGCCAGTGCTTCCCGCACATGCGGGCTCCCCAGCCGCACGTGTGGTTCTAGGTGTTCCATAACCGAATTTTTGCTCTGTTTTCTGAGCTTCAAACCACCAAAAATCAAACCCAAATTCGATCCAATCAAAGGCCAAAAGTTAACAGGCATGGTGTATAAACAATTATCAAGTTCAAACTAAGAATAGACCTTTAAATTCAAACTCAGGTTCTACAATCTCATAAACAACTCCAAGATAAAAGAGAACTAAAATCTAGGCATATGGAAATTCTATGTTTCAACAAAATCTAGTTTAAAATCATGTAAGACCAAGTAAATGAACTTAAGTAATGCCATTCATGCAAGGATAAGGAAGAATTCCTCCTATTAGGGTTATAACACAACTTGTACTACCCAACTCCTCACTCTCTCTCAATCCCATGAGTTCAAGATGAAAATTCATTCTCATGCAAGAAATTAGGAAGAACTCTTACCTTAATGAGTTACTTTGGTGAAGTTGCTTCAATTTCTCCTCTTATCCCTTTACCTTCCCCTCCTCTCTTCTTGTTCATTCACTCAACTCCAGAATACTCTTTAACTCTCTCCCAAGTTTTATCTCTCTCTCTCTCTCTCTCTCTTATTGAGTTCAATATATATATATATATATAGATACATATCTATATCTAAGTTACCTAACTTGGATTAATTAAATGAGAGCCTCATTACTTGAATTGCCTAGCTAATTAATTAAATTACTACTTGACCTAATTAGGGTGAATCAACTCTACCCACCTAGTCCATTAGTTAATTTATAACCCTACAATTCAACGAATCAAACAGGTCTTTTTCATAAATGAACATATTTGTCAACAAACATGATGCACATAACACATAAATAAGCATATAATGCGCAGATAAATACATAATTAAGATTAATCATAAAAGCAACGGCTAAGTAAGAGGCGGGTATTACAGTAGTGACACTTCACATGTAATAATAATTTTCTTGACAATTTTTTATGGTAAGTAGACTTTTTCTAATAATAATAGAAAAAATACAATTCACATTATTATAATAACAAATTTTAAGCATGTAGTTGGTGAAATCTCAATATTTTGGATTTTAATTAATTGCCATCGTATAGAAATTAAATGTCACAGGTTGTCAACAATTGAAGTTACTATATTAGATTTTACCAAATCTTTTCAATAAATTTTACAATGGTCTTCACATTTAATAGGGCTGGAAATTATGATAATTATTATATAAAAAAATATATATTCATATCCAAGTTTAAAAATTAGACTTATTTTTCAATTCTAATGTGACAATCAATTAAGATATTTAAAGTAACACTTTCTCCCCCATCTCTTCTAATTATCAATTAATCATATCATTTACACATAATGAATTCTAAAAAATAAGTCTAAAAAGTGAACTTATATATCATTTTCTTTCACGAAAATCAATAAATGAGCCTATGTCTCTCATTTGTGTAGTGAGGTCCATTCATGTGGATCAGCATGGTAGATACATTGCCAATCTGTCATATTAGAAAATTGATTAAATTGTAATATCTTCTGAAAAAAATTAAAAATATATATATTTTTTAAATTTTTGGGTAAATTACACATAACCCTTTTTATGTTTTGTTATTTTTTCACTTTGACCTGTAAAATTTATTTTTTTCCACTTTGATCCTTTACATTTCAAACTTTTTCTACTTTACTCTTAAAGCTAACTTTTGTTCAAAATTAGATAGAGTTTTGGTGAGGAAGAAGATGAAGAGACTTTAATTTGAAGAATACATATAAATGATTAGGGTGTACTATGAGAAAAAATATTTTATTCTAGGATTTAATATGTATTGTCCTTATTAGTAAATTTATATTAGGGTATAATAGAACCTAAAATTTTAAAATTTTAATTGAACGTACAAAATTATTATTTGGGTGCAAACAGAATCATCCGTCATAAATGAAGCTTGTTATTTACTAAATCTTGCATATGATTGTCAGTGTTTGCTATTTTATATATTTACTAGTGTATGCCTGTGCCAGAAGGAACGGTGAAAATATTGTTGTGATTAAAATGTAATTGACTATAAAATTATTGGGTTAAAATGTAATTGACTATAAATAGATGGCCTGTTTGGTTTTGAATTTTCAAATAAATTTTATAATTAGATTTTGAAAAGAGTTTGTCAAACTTGAAATTTTGTTTGGTTGTATATTTTAAAAATAATTTTTACAAATTTAAAATTAAAAAATTATTTGGTTTTGGAGTTTTCAAAAACAGTTTTTAAAATTTCAAATTGTATTTTATTATTTTTAGTGAACTTTTTAAATATTTTAATCAACATTTTGCAAAATTATAAAATTTAGAGAGATGTTATTTAATCAAAAAATTAGACCCTCCCTATCTGTATTGCAAACTTAACAATAAACATATAAAAACTGTCTAATTGAATTTAACAATAAATTTTGCTAGCAAATTTTATTTTTAACAATAAGCAAGTTTCAATAATATTATTGTGATTGATGTAATATTTGAACTCAAATTCTTAATGCAAAAATAGTTGCATTTTTGTTTGTCAAACAAAAATTGAAGTGGCCAAAAATGGTGGTGTCCATGATTAGTAATGACGGAGGTAATGTGATGGAAATTGCTAGAATTTATCAAGAAAACGTGAAAATAGTGATGATACAATTACTTTTTTATACTTGTAAAAATGCAAACAAAGACCATATCATCAAATATTTACTATTGTAGTCTTTTATTTATTTATTTAATTTTTTTTTAACCCACCTACAATTTGCAATAGAAAATAAGTACTTTATTACCCTGACCAACAACAGTACCCAATTAAATTTCTATATTTTACTTTGGTGTTTGAGGGAGGAGGCTTCAGATCAGAGCTGGTGGGGTGGGGAGTGATTTTATGGCTAAATGTCATATAGGACTCTGTACTTTCCTACCTCTTCATTTTGGTTTTCCCCTTTTGCTTGACACACTTTCAACTTGGATCCCGAAATTCATCACTTTTGCAATATGTATTCATCGGAGTGGACGAAACAGTTGTATATAGTTCTCTAGTTGTGTGTAAACTTGGTGCTTTATCCATATCTCAAAAAATCATTTTTTTTAGAGAGTGAGTTTTGGTTGAAATAAAGAAGAGACATCTCATGGCTATAGTTTTGCATTAATTTTAATCTAATGGATGAAATTTACCAATTTCTATGGTTTGGTGGTCAGTTTATTGTGCGGAAAATCAAATAAATGAAAAATAAATAAATTATATGCTATCGGTAAATAAATAAATTAAACATAGATTTTCAAAATTTATAGGTAAACGAAATATTGAAAAGTAAACACATAAATGCTAAGTAATATTCAAGCACAACAAAAGTATAAGATTTTAAACAAACACCAAAGTGTAAGTCCCACAACATAGAAAAATTAAAATAAATCAAACGAAATATATCAGCCAGTGCTCTGCAATAGAAAAAAATAAACTACAACACCAGCCAGTACTCTGCAATACAAAGAAAATACCAAATAACAAATTAAGCACACCGGCCAATGTTCTGCGATACAAAGAAAATGATAAATAAATAAAGCACATCAACCAATATTGTACAATAAAAAAAAATAACAAATAACAAATTAAGTAGATCAATCAGTGTTTCGCAATAGAAAAAAATGACAAATAAATAAAGCACACCAGTCGTGCCTTGCAATACAAAAAAATTACAAAAATTGTGTAATGAACAATTATTTAAATATAAATTAATATGTACACAATTCAATCCTATATGAAAATAAATTATCAACTTAATATAAAAGAAACACCCTTCTTGAAAAAAATATATGGAAGCAAAAATTCAAATTCAACCAAATAAAGATATGATTAGTTTTCTTTAACCTAATTGAAGAGCATAGAAAGAGGAACAACAAAACATATAAAGAAAACTGAAATAAATAAGTAATAAATTTCAAATTTTTTATTTCCTAATGAATTTATCATGCATGTAGGCTTCCCACCTCATTTTGGCATAATTGGGGTGATGCCTTCAAGAGTTCCCACCTCATTCTCTAACATATTTTCAAAATCAGCTCTATTTAAGGAATTGTTGAAATCAGTTTAATAAAAAACCAATCTAATAAAATACCAAATATCAATAGGAAATAAAATAAATAAAATAAAACTAACCCAAGCTACTTTCACAACTAGTTGTGTTGGAATGTCAGAGGTTTTGAAAAGAGAAATGAATTCAGAAACAAACCATGAAAATAGAGCATCAAAATACACTGGTCTTTCTTAATAAAGAAACATAAAATTCATAACCATGATCAAATAGAGAGACCCGGGGGGGGGGGGGTGTAACATCTTCCTCTTTCAACCTACTAATAAATTATTCATTTTCAAAGAAATTCTAACATCCTGCACAATAGACACTAAATTTACACAAAAATCCATGTCAAGCATATGTGACTTCCCCCAAAATATGCAAAGATACAAAATTAAATCATTGCACTTAAATTTAGTGAATTTTCAAAGGAACTTTACAGTCCACACTGAATAACCACCCATAACGTCCAATCTTTTACATTGATAGAGACTTTACAAAAATATTAGAAATCCATTGAACTACATATCAGTAGGAAGCTTTACAAAAGTGGTTAACATCAAGGATATACTTTACAAAATATTTTCCATATAATGTCTTCAAACTTGTTGTTTTACAAAAAGTACTCAGACGCCTCTAAAGTGATTGGACGCCTTCAAACTTGTTCTCCATCACATTCTGAAACGTCCATGTATCAACTTCGGTGTACTTTTTCCAGTGAGGAGCATGCACAAAAATCTAATATTTAAAAAACAATAACATTAGCATATTGAAACAATATGGATTAAGGATACATGTAGACACCCCATTTTTGACCGTCCTCAAAACTTGGACGCCATCGTTTGAACACCCGATGATTGTGCTTGCTCGTGTTCGTTTTGAGTCCCTGAAGATCTCGGCCGAGCGCCTTGCCTTGGAGCCTCTAATCTTGTCTGTTTTGTGCTTGGTTGTGGACCAAGAGCTTGTTGCTTAAATTCTGGAGGAAAGGGTGGCCTGTCGGCCATCCCCCTAGCCTGTCGGCCCCCAATGGTGGCCGGTCGGTTACATTGATGGCCGGTCGGCCACTGATGATGACCGATGACCATTTTTCTCCTTTTTCAGATATTTATTTGCTAGCTGTGCCAGTTGTTGTTCACTGAAGCTCATCTCCATACACGTGTATGGAGGGATGAATACAAGCTCTAAGCTTGATTTTCTATATATAGGGGGTCTCTCCCTCATTTTGAGGGGTTAGACAAGTTAGAGCAAAATTTTCTCTCTCTCTCTCTCTCTAGAATTCTCTTTCTCTCTCTTTTCTTGTTTTGTGCTTGATAGTTGATTTTCTCTACACCTTTGCACACTAGCCCTTAACCAAATTGGACCACCTTGGAGCTGAGGTCCCTTGGAGCCTAATTTGAGCTGTTGAAAGGTTGTTTGAGCTCAGAAGAGGGCCTGTTTTGTGCTGTGATTCAAGAGGTATAGTACTTACCTTGTAAGCTTTATTTTAATCACTTGCTTGGCCATCTTTTTATACTATTTTGGGCCTAGTTTTCAACTATAAAAAACTCTGATTTTTGAGTCTTAACATGTTGATTTGAAGCCATTTTGTGCTAAGGGATTGTCTATCCTCCTGGTTGCTTATTTGTGTGAGCCTTTACACCATATTTTAGCATATTAAAATCAAACTTTTTGGGCTTTTAAACCACTGAAATTCAGAGTTATTTCAGTGATAAAAAACATGTTTTGAAGTCCAAAAATGGAAGGGTTAGCCTTCCCTCATTGTGTCTCACTTCCATGCCTAGTTAGCATCACATGGTAGCATGTTTTTGTGGCTTAACTTAGCTTATTTCCAGCATGTGTTTGCCTCTGATTTGGCATGATTTAACTCTGTTTTGGGCTGCTTTGGTTGTGTGAGCCTTGTTTTGCATAGTTGTAGTGCAAATGGCTTCATTAGCTTGGCATTTTAGGCCTCTAAACATGTTTTTCTTGGAATGATCGCATGTTGTAGTGTCTTTTAACATGTAATTTGAGTGTATATAGCTCTGTCACATGCTCATTTGTTTCACTCTTTCATTGCTTTTGAGAGTTGTATCTTGAGTCTTGTTTGCAAGCTAACATGTGAGCATGTTTTTCTAGCATTTTGTATCTCAATCTCACCATGATTTAGTCACTGTTTTGACTGGTTCTAACTCTGTTTTGAGTTGGTTTGGCCCTTTGAGGCTTGTATTGTATGGTTGTAGTGCAACTTCTTTCACTAGCTTAGTGAGTTAAGCCTTTTAGCATGTATTGCATGAGTTGCTTGCATGTTTTAGTGTCTCTTTGCACTCCATTTCAGCACTGAAATCTCTGCAATCTCCCTCTATTCTTCACTCTTTCATTTGTTTTGAAAGTGACTTCGAACCCCTTGTTGGCTTGAGTGTGGAATTGAGGCCCTCATGCCTAATGGTTTAATTCCTTCGGGAGTTCATTACCAACAGCATGAGGCCTCTTTCATGCTCAAGGTACTTGTGGTTCAAGCCCTCTTTCCAGTAGTGGACAATCACTTTGGACTTAATCGATTAAAGGACTAATCGGTAATGTAAAATGTGTAAACAAAATGAACAAAGTAAAAGAGGCAAGATAAGCATCTTTATGTTGCATTACATGTGTTTGGATCGGATGTTAATCCAAACACAAGAAAAATGGGACGTTTCTGTGGATGCGCCCCCAGAGAACCCCCGAGGAAACCTCGTTTTATTCTCTGAGCTACTACAGTTCGGACTCAAATGTCACAGTTCTGAATCTAATCTCACAATGTGCGATGTGAGACCGATAAATCACCAAAGAGTCCAAATCCGGCAAATCGTTTTGGAAAACTGATTTTTATAAAGAAGTGCCAAACATGGACTGCTTTGCCAAATACAGAGTCGCCACCTAAATATTTTATTTTGGGAAAATTTAGGAAACCCTGACTCGTGCCTAAGGCCACGTGTCCGTCATCACCAAAGTTGCCTCGGCTCGGGAACTTGGGTACGATTGGGGAAGGTCATCTATGAGCACCCCCGCTCGCCCGATCAAAGATCGGCCTGTACTAAGCATGATATCTTGTTTTTGAAAACACATGTGCTCTTATTCCAGTTAATTAGCTAGAATTACTATGTGATGCGCACAACACAAAAGTATAGACTAGATCGCCTAATTTGGAACGAAGCATCGCATATCCGTTTGTTTGGAAAATAGTTTGAAGTTTGCTACTCACAAGTAGGCTAAAATGCAGATTTTGATGAATTGTCTCAATTCAGGTAATCCAATCTTCACCCACAGGCATTCAGGCTGTTAATCACGTAAGCAAATAGCCTCATGGCAAGCATGCTTTCATGGCCACATTAACACACATGTGGTATGCTAAAGCGTAAACACTCACAGTGTACTCTGAGCCAAAACAAAGAACTAGTTAGAAATCATGCATGATCCTAGTTCATGTTAAGATGGCTAATGCAACATATGCGAAAATGCAACTAAAATAGGCTCGGCTATTCTAGAATGTCATGTGAAATGCAACTTGGTAACATGCTGTTAAACACATATTCAAGTAATGTATTGAAAATGAAATGCAGTTAGTATGATGCGCCAAGCCTGGTGCATCAGATGAATGGATGCACGCATGCGAGCATAAGGTATGCTAAATTAAACATGCCCTAAAACTAACCATCGTAAGCGGTTAAGTAAAAGGGAGAAAGAAATGGAGGTTGGAAGACATGCATCACACACGCACGCTTATTACAACAATACGCCCTCTCGAGGGAGGGACCGAATAAGAAGCTAACTAGCTAATCTAAGCTAATTAAACAAATTATTACACAACAAATTAATTAACTAACCCTAGTTAACTAATTATTACAAAACAACTTGAATAGATAACGCATTAACTATTAAAGGTACAGACCAAAGCAAAACCTAGCTATCTAAGCATGGCAGCTAAGGAAAGCAGTAAAAGTAGGAGCTTCAGAGGGAGAGGAATGTATGCAAGCCCGGTCGCCTCGTTCGGAAATCCAATGCGATGCCCCGATTTGCCTCTGTTTTCATTTGTTCTCAGAAACTTGCACCAAGCTCCAGAAAGCTGAAACTTCACCTTGGGAATCCTGTGGGAGGGTGGCCGACCACTTTTGGTCTCTAGAAACACTTGCCAACCACTTTTGGTTGTTGAAATACCAGAAAAGTGGTCGGCCAGCTACTTTTTCTGGCTGGCCGCCCAGTTGTTGTTGCTGAATCCCAGTTTTCTATAATAGAGAGCAAGAAAAGGCATGGCAATATATTTGCAAGATATGTGTGCACAACCACCCTCCCTATCATGTCATGAACTCAAGGAAGTGTAGGTTCTCGACCCTCGGGCCACCAATCGCGCATTTCCATGCATGATGGCGGAGAGGTGAAGTTGCACAATTCAATGTAAAATGAATGCACAAGTAAACACATAAAGCCTAAAACTCTATCATGTATGATCAAGAGCGTCGGCGACCGGGAATTAAGGCACGTTTCATCACTTTAAGTATGAAACGTCCCTCGTTTCCTGTGTTTGGACTAACACCTATTCCAAACACAATACAAGCAAGCATGGCATACACAATGCGACTCGATCATACAAGTATGCAATATGACTTAAGCATGCAAACATGCAATGCAATATGAACAACCTAACAAGGCTAACGGCATGCACAATGCTAAAGCATGTAACAACTAGCATACACAATGCTAAATGCTAAAAACTAGATGGCATACTCAATGCAAGGCATTCATGAGGTTCTAAGCATAATGTAATGCATGCATGCACAATGCAATGCAACAAGGGCAACTTATGTAATATACCAAGCATGGCATGCTCAATGTAATATACATGGTATACTCAATGGACTTAAACCAAAAGGGTAGACCTCAATCATGCCCAAATCAGTGGCCATTGGTGATGAAATGAAGGCACATAAAGCAAGGCATGCATGCACAATGCATTGGCCATCAAAGAGGCCAAAGAGCACAACTCTCAAGAGCACTCAATGAGTGACAAAAGTGGAAGTGTAACAACACTAAGTGCACTGAAATGAAGCAAGAAATGATGCTAAATCATTCGAACAACATAAGTAAAGCATGCTAGGGTCCTAAGGCATGAAAGTTAGCAAAGAGCAACACAAAGGAGGCATGCAATACATGGCACAAATGCATGAACTAAGCATGGACAGAGCTCAAGTAGGTTAAAACAAGGACCAAAACATGCTGAGATAAGGGCCCAAAGGCCTAGGCATGCAAGCATAAGAGCTAAGCTATAAGCTAGGCAAACATGGACAATACTTAGAGGCATTCAAAGCATGAATGAAGTAGGAACAAAAGCTATAAGCTCTGAAATGTCATGTTAGATGATGCCAAATCATGTACACAACACAAATGAAGCATGCAATGGTGCTCAAAGCTTGAAGCAAGCAAGAGCACTTGTACTACAAGTATACAAAACATGAAGCATGTGGTTAAGGCAACCCAAAACAGTCCTAGAACATGTTAAAATGAGTCTAAAACATGCATGGAAGGAAGCCAAAACATGCTAGCATGAGGGGCATAAGACATGATGCATACAAGGCAAATAAGGTGGATTACACTACACCTATTAGGACCAAGCATGAGATGACTTAAGCAATAAAAATCAGAGTTATATCATGGCAAAATAACCCCAAATAAGCATTGAAATGATGGCTCGCAAGCTATGGCATGAAGGCATGCGCAACGGTTCATGTTAAGGCATAAAGGGGGAAACCCTCCAACGCATTGAATGAGTAACAAATGTGAATGCATGGCCATGAAACATGGACTGAAATCACATAACAAGTGATGCCAAATCATTGAAATAAGCCAAGTAATGCATGCTAGAGGATTCAATACACAAAGCTAACAAGCTAGATTGAACCAAGGCTATACAAAGCAAGTCATGCATGACCAATACAACACAAATCAGACCTTAAACATGCTAAAACATGAACAAAGTCTTCTTTAAGCTAAGCCAAAAGCATGCTAAAATGACATGTTACAACATGATACATGTTAGGCTATTTCATGGGATTGCACTACAAGTGCATGGAGCATGCAAAGGCTAACCAAATCAAACCCTAACAAAGGTATGACATGGAAAAACATCACCAAAAACATGCTGAAATGGAAAGAAAACAAGCTAGAATGACATGCTACTTCATGAAGCATACAAAGCTAGTTTAAGGGATTTACACTACAAGTGTATTAGGCATGCAAGAGCCAACCAAACCAACCCAAAACAGATCTAAGGCATGTTAAAACAACACCAAAAACCCAGTGAGATGGCTCCAAAACAAGCTAGAAAGACATGCTCAAACATGAGGCATACAAGACTAGATTGTGTGATTTACACCACAAGTGTATTAACCATGCATGGAGTGACCAAAGCAAGCAAAAAAAGTGGTATGCCACAGAAAAATAACCACAAATACAAGCTAAGATATGGTCAACATACACTTAGTAAAGATGCTCAAACATGAGGCATATTAAGGCATGTATTGAAGATGCAAGGAGAGGGGATGGCCCTCCCCTTCTTAGGACCTTAAAACACCATCCCCACCACTGAAATCCCTTTGGATTTTAGTGGTGAGAAGGCCAAAACAAGGTGGTCCCGAAGCTCACAAAAAAGGCTCAAAAACAAGGCCTAAGAGGGGGTAAACAACCCCAAACACAAAAGTGATCTTAAACAAAGATAAAAAACATGCAAAAATAGAACTTTTATCAGCTATAAGTCAAGCTTAAAATAGCATGCAAGATAGGCTAAAAGCTTAAGCAAGAAAGGGAGATTTAAAGGTCAAAAGCTCACCCTTGAACACCCTCTTTATAACTGCAACTCCAGCAGGTTTTTCAAGATCAAGACAACCCAAGAACACCAAAATCAGCCCCTAAGCACCTCAGTAGCAAAAGGATGGTGTTTGAGTGTGTGTTTGTGTGTTAAAGTAAGACAAATCTACACTTTAAGGCATGAAAATGAAGCAAACAAGGCAATATAGATACAACACTATATCTATCCTCCTCCCTCAGATTTTTTGAACCTGGAGGAGGGAGGAGGAGCCTCCCTCTTATAGAAGAGGAAAGCCAAAGCTTCTTGGAGAAGCTAAGCTTGAATGCCATCCCTCCATACACGTGTATGGAGGATGGCTCAAATGCTCTCCTGGTGTGCCAGCTGCCCCAAAATATCTCCAAAAAGGTGTCAAAAAGTAGCCGACCACTTGAAGTGGTCGGCCTGCTAGTTTAAGTGGTCGGCCAACCATTTTAAGTGGTCAACCAGAGCAAAAACTGGTCGGCCATAGGTGGGAGAGGTCAACACACTAAATGCAAGGTGGTGGTGTGGTGGCCGACCAGAAAAGATGGTCCAAAGACCAAGAAAGCCAATTATCTGACAAGAAAACTAGCTGGAAAAAGGAAAAGTGGTCTCCAAGGAGAAATACTGGTCTCCCACCCTTGTACCACCTTCCAAACAAGGAAAGCAAGGTTTGTACCAAAAAAAAACCAAAGCGGATGCAAGACGAGAAATCGGGAGGCGAAACACGCGGCCAAAAGCCCCGAAAACTAGCTAACGAGCATCAAAAGTGGTATGCAACTACAAAAGTAGTCTCCCGGACCACAGTGTTCCTCTAGGCAGAGGCAACAAGGTGTGGTTCAAAAACCACACCAAACGAAGAATGTTAAGCGGTCCTGAGACAAGGCACGCGACCAAAGGCTCCAAAAACCAGAAACTAGTCTCCAAACGGGAAAAGTGGCCTACGACCACGAAAAGTAGTCTACGACCATAGAGAGATGGTCTACAAGACCACTTCCTCCCTCCGGGAAGGGAAAACAAGACTTGGTCCGCAAACCAAGCCCAAGCACAAAAAGTTCCGAGGCCCGGAGGCAAGGCTCTCAGCCAAAACTCCGAAACCTCAGAATGAGCACAACATGCACCATCACCGAGCGCTCAATCGATGACGTTTGAGTCTTAAGGTCATTCAAAAATGGGGTGTCTACAGTTTCATACTCAAAGTGATGAAACGTGCCACTTTTCTTGGTCACCGTCACCCTTGATCATGCATGATAGGGTGGTGGTTATTTGGTCTTGTTTGTGCATTCATTAACCTTGTACAAGCTTGGTTCCCTAGCCATCATGCATTGAAAATGCTTGGTTGATGGCTTGAGAACCAAGAGCTACACTCCTTTGAGCTTGAGAGATGATAAGGAGGGTAGCAGTACACACATTTCTTGAAAATGCATTGCTTTACCTCTGTTTGCTCTCTGTTATAGCAAAAGGAGAAGTCCAGAAAAGGAGGTGGCTGACCGGCCACTTGAGGTAGCCGACCGGCCAGTTGGGGTGGCTGACAGCCACTTTTTGTAGCCGACCGGCCACCAGTCAATTTTTGTACAAATGTGTTCTTGTGTTGGAGCAAAGGCAATCTGAAAGTTGGTACAATTTTCGGTGATCAAATGAGTGCAAACAGAGGCATCCGATGGCAAGGTAATGGCATTTTTGGATGGAGCAACCGAGCATGCATGCATCCCTCACCCCGAGGCCATTTAATCGCTTTTGTTAAGTTAGAATATGTTAGCTAATTCATTCATACATGTGTTGTAATTAATTAGCTCAATTCGTTTTGTAATATTTTAATTAGCTTAGCATAGTTAGTTATTCGATTGTGTTGTAATGATTAGTTAACTAGAATAATTAATTAGTTTCTTTTGTAATAATTAGCTTAGCTTAGTGTAGCTTAGCTTATTCATTCGGACCCTCATTCGAGAAGGCGCAATGTTGTAATAAGTGTGCGTGCGTGTGTGTGTACATGTCTTCTAACCCCACGTCTTTCTCCCTTTTATTTATCCGCTTTCGATGGTTAAATTGAGGACATTTTCAATTAGCATACCTTATGCTCGCATGTTTGCATCCATTCATTTGTCTTGCATGCACCGAGGCTCGGCGCATCATTCAAACTGCATTGTCAATTCAATACTTATTTGAATACGTGTTTCAAAGCATGTTATCAAATTGTATCATATGCCATATTAGTAGCTGAGCCTATTAATTTCATATTGCATGTGTTGCATTAGGCATTTTGTTTAGTTAGGATCATGCATCTTTCTAACTAGTTTTTGTTTTGGCTTGGAGTACTCAGTGAGTTTTACACTTCAGTATGCTTGCATGAGTGTGGTTGTCATATTATCATGTTTCGAACGCTTGCCATGAGGTTATGTGCTTATTTGCTAGTACTGCATAAATGCCTGTGGATGAAGGCTTTGTTGCTTAAATTGGAATGATTCAACAGATGTGTGTTTTAAGCCTACTTTGCGAAGTGGCAAATCATGTTTTAAGCCCATCATGTTTGATGGCAAATCTGCGTTTTAGCCCACTTGAGGGTGGCAACTTCAAACCATTTTTGAAAACAAACATGAATTGATTTGTTCCAATTCTTGCGATTTAGTCTATACTTGCCTGTGTGCGTCACATAGTAAAGTTAGCTAAAAATCGGAATAAGAACACACGAGGTTTATAAAACAGCATATCATGATTAGTAGAGGTCGATCTTTGATCGGGCAAGCGGGGGTGCTCATTTCATGACCTTCCCCTCTCGTACCCAAGTTCCCGAGCCGAGGCAACTTTGGTGATGATGGACACATGGCCTTTGGCACGAGTCAGAATTTCCTAAATTTCCCCAAAAAATAAAATATTTAGGTGGCGACTCTGTAATCTGGCAAAGCAGTCCAGTTTTGGCATTATTTGATTCAAAATCGATTTTCCAAAATGATTTGCCGGATTGGACTCTTTGGTGTTTATCAGTCTCACATTGCACTTTGTGAGATTAGATTCAGAACTGTAATAGGAGCCCGAACTGTAGGACCAATTCGAGCTCTCCGAAAGGAGGCGCGAAAAAGTCGAGCTACAATACGTTATTACAATTCCATCGGAGCAATGTAGTCTTATTTATCCTCTTGAGCTCCATAGCTTTTTCAACCCAATCCTACAAAAGTTTGATTTGATCATAATTAAAACACAATTTTAATTAAAATTATAGCGTTTCTGGTTCAGACCCGACCCATTGTATGTTTTAAATCTGGGTTTCATTGTCTTTTATAGTTATTCATGTCTTGTTTCCCCATCTTTGAGTTTGTAATTGCGTTTGGAACAGGTTGGTAGCTTGTTTTTCAAACTTTTGTTGCCCAGATTTTTGTCCCTTCACTCGAGCGGTCTTTGTGAACCTCCAGTACTTTTACAGATCTGTAAAACTACTGCGAGTTTGTATTCTTCACTTGAGCGAAGCTTCTTGCACTCAAGCGACGACCTCTGTTTGCAAAACTACTGGGAGTGTGTATTCTGCGCTTGAGCAAAACAACTTATTGTGTCTGGTCGCTCGAGTGATAACTCTTGTGCTCAAGCAAACTGTGCGTATATCAGTTCATAAATAGGCCATTTTACATCACTTTTTCATCTCTCTCTCTCTCTTTAAAACATTTCAAAACCCTAATATCTCTTACTCTCTCTCTAAAACTCATCTTCAACCCTCAAATACATCATCATCCATTTGATCTCTACACCTAGTCCCTTTGTTAAAAAGGTAGAGCTCACCTAGAGCTTCGTTTTGATTCGAACAAAGTTGGATTTCGGCGTGGTTGGAGTCTCCTCACTCTTTTTCTTGTCTTCTAGCTCGAGGTAGGGATTCTCTACACTCTTTTATGATTTTTAACTTAGCTAATTGTCTTTATAAAATAATCTCATGATTTTGGAGGATTTTGGACAAACCTAGGGTTTTAGTTTAAAATCAAAAGAAGAGTTTTTAAATGGATGTATTGAAAATGGTTGTGGGAGTGGAAATAAGGTTTAGTTGGGATAAAATTATTGATTTCGATACTCAAAATATGTTTTGGAAGAAAAGGAGGCTTTTGCCCTAATTGTCTCAAATGTTTATTTTGTATAAATAAATGGAATTGGTGTTAGAAATGTGAGATTGGGTTAGTATTGATGAGAATGGTAGATTTGGAAATGTATTATCACTCACCTCTTGAGATTTGGAAAGTTTATCTTTATGAAATATAAATTATTTGTTTAGAAATATCTGTTTTAGGCTATCGGTGGAGGATAACTATGATTGTTGTAGAGATTGCATGTGAACTAGGAGAATTGCAACTATTTTCTCATTCATTTGCATTGAGCATTATTTCACATTTATACATTGAAAATGTTTACCGTTTTGAGAAAAATAGTGAATTTGGGAAATATGAATTGTAATGTTGAACTAAGTTGGCCTGAGTTTTCAGGGTGAAAGTCCCAAAAACCGCACGTATACATGAGTGCCAATCCCGCGGATGAAATTTTTGTGAAATGACAATAGTAGCGCTTTTATAGCCTACGTTTATATGGGTCCTAGTTTATGGTTTCCTCCAGACGAAATTTCCAGGAAAGGTTATATTGTTTTGAAATTCCCAAAGTATGATTCACTGTCATATTTTCTATTGCAAAGGAAAGGATTTATGAACTATGATATTAATGTGGCATGACATGATTTTGGAAAGAGACAAAAAACGTTTTAGCATGAGCATTGCATATACATTTATCTTATAGCTTTGTTAAGATTCATTTATTATGTTACTAGGCTTTGGCTCATCTTATGTGGGAAAAACATTTTAGGTGCTGATGATATGCCTCCGCCAAGGCAGTAGCATGGGAGGATTTAGAGCAAGAGCTCTTTTGTTGTATTCATTTTTGTATAGCCAAGGGCTATAAATGTATTGGACCTAAAGTCCACTTTTGTTGTAACCAAGAACTATCTTGGAAAGTTGTAAACCTGTAGGGCATTTCTTATCTGTTTAACTTCCATTCTTTTTTTTTTTTTTGGTTCGTAACATATGCTATAGATTCAAGGTCAGACATTATGAATGTATACTGCATATGTTTCTTTTCGTAAATTCAATGAGATTTATGGAAGATAATTACTTTATTATTATTGTCGTTTATTGATATTGTGGGTGGATTATTGTGATTATTTCGGAGCATTACAACTTGGTATCAAAGCGTACCGGATTTGAATACTTCGGGTACGTGGGAAGTGTTTATTACCACAATGGATATGTCTTATTTGACAGAGATATTTATATGTGTAGTATGCTTATATGATAACATGCTTATGTGGTTATATGGGTATGGGATTTAGTTCCTAAGATATTGATTAGGTCTACGGGTTTCTAGAAGTCTTATTAGAAGAGCACTTGATCATTGATGTTTCTAATTGGAACTTTGCAATGCCGCGGGACGATCATTATCTAGTAAGGAAATTGCGTAAGTGTTTATATAACTACGTGCTTATGTAGAGTGAATTACTGTTGTCCATCGCATTACGACGCGAGTGAGTTAGCTTCAGTACATTTGTAATGTGCTAATCTCTTTTGTTACCTTCATTAGGATGTCAGGACGTGGATGTGGTGGTGGTAGGTGTGGTAGACTTAGAAGGCATGAGGTGCCTTTACCGGATGAGATTCTGGCGCAAGAAGAAGGAGTTGGTCAGGCTATTGTGGCCAAACCAATTAGTTAGTAGTCCATGGGCGCTTTGGCCCGTGAAATGGCCGGAGCTTTGTGGGAATCCAAGGGACATTCTTAGAGCTAAGAATTAAGTACATGCCCAAGTAGCTGAGGCAGGGCCATCTTTCTTAAAGATGGAGTTCTTTTGGTGTAATTCAGATGAGTTTTTGGATGATCTAAAGGAGCCACTGAATGCGGATGAGTGGCTTGGACAAACGGTGAACACGTTTGAGATACTTGGCATCGAAGACGATGGGCTGAGAGTGACCTTGGCATCTTTCCAGTTGAAGGGGGATGTGGGTCAATGGTAGAAGTATGCACGAGGATGCATATGGGTGACTTGGAAGGCCTTTGTCAACGTTTTCCAAGACAAGTTCTTACCTCTCACTGCTAGGGAGAAGTTAAGAGACCAGTTTTTGAAGCTCAAGCAGCTTACCTTGCCAATAGTCGAGCTTAAGGTAGCTTTCACAAGCCTCTCTAGATTTGCACTGGAACTCATGGCAACAGAGGAACGCTGTTGTATCAAGTTCGAGAAGAGGTTGAGGATCGAAATCCTGTTCAAGGTAGCCGAGTCGATGATTAGGGACTATGGATGCCTTGTGGAGGTGGCGACTTATCTTGAGACCATAGTTCAAGCAAAAGAGGAGCGCATGAGGGGCTGTAGAAGAAATCAGGAGGTTTAGGGGGAGAGTCAAAACAATAAGAGGCAGAGGGGTTCCACCCCACAGCAGTCCCAGGCAACACAGTCTAGGTCCACATTTCTTGTGCCGAGTTCAGGTTCAGGGAGAGGTAATCTGGGAGGCTTCTCTTGTTACAAATGTGGCCAGTTGGGTCATAAGTCTCCAGCTTGCCCGTAGAGAGGAGGGCAGTAGTCTGCACCGTCTGTATCTCGTTCTCAGAGCCAGAGTTAGGGGAGAGGTCAGCCACCCACTTGTTATCAGTGTGAGCAATTAGGACATATGAAGAGGTTTTGCCCTCAGTTAGGTAACACACCTAGTGCGTCTGGTTCGGGGCAGACACAGGGCCACCAGCCTGCACAGTCAGCATAGGCCTCGAGGGCCAATCAGGGAGCCTCTTTGTCTCAGTCAGTCTATCAGATTTATGCTCCAAGGGGTGAGCAGGTGGAGCAAAGACCTACAGGGCGTGTGTATGTTGTTACCACGCCAGATCTAGTGCCAGCGCCTTCGGTTGTGAGATGTACTTTCTTGTTATGCAATTTTATTGCCAATATGTTAATTGATACGGGTGTATCCCATTCATTCATCTCGTCTGTATTTGCATCGGTATTGGGGTTAGAATTAGTTCGGTTAGTGTCTCCACTCAATGTAGAGTCACCTATTGGTGGTCAGATTGTCTTGTAACAGGGATGTCAGGGTTGTGATATAGAGGTTGTCGGACGTCGACTTCCTTTTGCATTTGTGTTGATAGACATGTCAAGTTTTGATGCTATATAGGGTATGGTTTGGTTGTCATAGATTGTTACTGTCAGGGAGTTACTGTATATACCTTGAGCGATGATTGTTTTTATTTTATGGGGGACAGAGCCGATAGAGCTTTATCGCCAGTGTATGATCCGCGAGGGCGGAGTGAGTTTAATTTTCTTCTTGCAAACTTCTTGGGTAGCGAGTGTGACGAAGTCTGAGTTGATTTGCCAAGGGTAGTTTGTGAATACCCAGACGTCTTTCCTAAAGATCTCAGTAGTTTACTACCTCACCATGAAATTGAGTTCTCTATTGATTTAGTGCCTGGCACGACATCGATCTCTATGGCACTATATAGATTTGCACTCGCTGAATTGAGTGAGTTGAAGATTTAACTCCAAGAATTACTAGATAAGGGTTTCATTCGCCCTAGTACTTCGCCTTGGGGAGCATTGGCTCTTTTTGCTAAGAAGAATGATGGTGCCTTACAGCTTTGTATTGATTACCGGAAGTTGAACCGGGTAATTGTTAAGAACAAGTACCCAATGCCTCGCATAGATAGTTTGTTTGACCAGTCAAAGGGGTCTTGAGATCAGGTTATCACCGGTTGATGGTAAGGGAGGAAGATATTCAGAAGACGGTATTCCGTACTCAGTATGGCCATTATGAGTTCGTAGTGATGCCTTTTGTGTTGACCAATGCACTAGCCGTGTTTATAGACCTAATTAATCGAATATTCCGTGAGTTTTTAGATCACTTCATAGTCGTCTTCGTTGATAATATTTTGATTTACTTACCCTCTGAGGAGAAACACGTGGAACACCTATGGGCCGTGCTTAAGTTGCTTAGAGTCCACCAACAATATGCTAAGTTTGGAAAGTGTGAATTTTGGTTGAGAGAAGTAAAGTTCATAGGCCAAATGGTATTTGGGGGATGGGTGACAGTAGATTCATCCAAGATAGAAGCAGTACAAGATTGGGAGCAACCTAAGAATGCTTTTGAGATTCGTAGTTTCTTCGGGTTGGCCGAGTATTACCGTCGATTTGTGAAAGATTTCTCTAGATTAGCCTCACTGTTGACTAGACTGACGAGGAAAGGAATCAAATTTGTGTGGAATGAGACTTGTGAGAAGTCATTTCAAGAGCTTAAGGTTAGGCTTACCATTGCTCCAGTGTTAATTATTTCGGAGAAGGGTTTGGGCTATTCGGTGTATTATGATGCTTCACGAGAAGGTTTGGGTTGTGTTTTGATGCAAGAGGGAAAGGTAGTAGCCTATGACTCATGTTAGTTAAAAACACATGAGAGAAACTATCCTATCCATGGTTTAGAATTAGTAGCTGTGATCTTTGCCCTGAAGATTTGGAGGCATTACCTTTATGGTGAGAATTTTGAGGTGTTTTCTGATCACAAGAGTCTGAAGTACCTATTTTCACAGAAAGATCTAAATTTGAGGCAAAGGAGGTGGATAGAATTTATGGAAGACTATGACATCGAGTTGTACTATCATCCGGGAAAGGCCAATGTGGTGGTCGATGCCTTGAGTAGGAAATCTATTAGCAGTGTAGCTTGTATTTCCATCCGAGAATGAGAGATGTTGGATATTGTTGGTGAGTTTGACTTGCATCTTGGCAAGTCTGTTGAGTTGGCAGCTTTGTTTTTAGTAGTTGTACAACCTACACTTGTGAGCCGAGTTATAGAAGCACAAAGGGGTGACCTTGAGGTAGAATCCCTTCAGGAGAAGATCTCTAGTGGAAAGGTAGAGAAGGGCTTGAACGTGTATTCTGACTCGAGAGTTAGATACCTCAATCGTCTTTTTGTGTCAGAGTCTTGTCGAGAGGAAGTACTCTGAGAGTTTCACCATTCACGCCTTGCGGTGCACCCGTGAGGCACGAATATGTATCGCGACCTTAGTCGCCAGTTTTGGTAGAAAGGGATAAAGAAGGACGTAGCCGTGTTTGTGTTGAGGTGTCTTACTTGTTAGGAAGTGAAGACTAAGCATCAGAGGCCTGCAGGTTTGTTGCAACCCTTGTCTATAGCCGAGAGGAAGTAGGAGCATGTCACAATGGATTTTGTTGTCGTTCTTCCGAGGACTTAACGGGGTAATAACGCCATTTGGGTGGCAGTTGGTCGATTGACCAAGTCAGCGCACTTTGTACCTATGCGCACAAATGACTCGGAAGATTTTCTAGCTGACCTTTACATTAGGGACATTGTTCGACTCCATGGGGTCTCTGTGACCATCGTTTCTGATAGAGATTCGCGTTTTAAGGCTCGGTTGTGGTAGAGCCTACAGAATGCCTTAGGCACCAAATTGACTTTTAACATTGCTGTAGCTTGGTTTTCATGCTCCTTTCGGATACGATAGCCCTACAGTTCGGACTCCTGTGGTTCTGAATCTAATTTCATAAGTGCAATGTGAAATAGATAAACACAAATGAGTCCAAATCCAACAATTCTTTTGGAAAATCAATTTTGAATCAAAATGCCGAAAATGGACTGCTTCGCCAGATTTCAAAGTCACCACCTAAATATTTTTGGGAAATTTAGGAAACCCATGACTCATGCCAAAAGGCCATTAGTCCGTCATCACTAAAGTGTCTCGGCTTGGGAACTTAGGTATGAGAGGGGAATGTCATGAATTCAGCACCCCACTCACCTGATCAAAGATCGGTCTCTACTAATCATGATGTGATTTTTATTTATATTATATGCTCTTGTTCCAATTATTTATGCTATCTTTACTAGGTGATGCATACAAGTATAGACCAAATCACAAAATTTGGAATGCATTGATTTTATGTTTGTTTTGAAAAAGTGTTTTGAATACATGTAACTTGAAAAAACGAGCTCGTATTTATATTTAATCAAATTATTCCAACTTAAGTAGAAAGGCCTTCATCTACCGGCATTCAAACAAGAATATAATTTAAGCATTTAGCCTCATGGAGTGAAGAAATGGGGGAGGTTGCTGAGATTATGCTTGCTGAAATTAAGTGAGAAAAACACTAAACAATGCAATCAACTCAAACAAGTGGTCTCTAAAGGCCTAAAACACCAAACTTGTGAGGACACTTGCACTAGAAGCATGCAAAACAAGACTCAAATGACTTAACCAACCCAAAATAGAGTTAAAATAGTCTAAATCAGAGGTTAAAACATGTTGGAATTAAGCTACAAATGGCTAGAAAAATAAGCTAACACATAGAGCTATCCAGGCTAGCAAACAAGACACAAGGAGAGGAGGCTAACCCCTCCAAATTTGGACTTCAAAACATGATTTTGGCCGTTGAAATAGCTCTGAAAATCAGTGTTTAAAAGCTTGGAAAAAGATAGTAAAAGGGTGGGAAACACAAAGGCAAAGGCCTTCAAAACAAGGTACAAAGAAAGGTTATCAACCCCTCAACCTTTAATGGCCTTAAACCCAAGCTTCAGCCCAAAAAATACAAAGTTTTGACAGCCCAAAATAATGGAAAAACAGTAGGAATAGAAACAAATAAAACAAAGCTACAAGCAAAGTCTTATACCTTTGAAGATAAGAGCAACTCCAAGCAACAAAACCAAGCAAACAACACCCTCTAGAGCTCAAACCAAGCTCAATAATACCTTAGCTAAAAAATGGTGACATTTGGTTAAGGGTGTATAGGCAAAGGTTAAGGAATTGCAGTCAACAGTGTAGAGAATTTGTAGAGAGATAGAGAATTGTAGAGTGAGAGAAAATTTTTTGAGTTCAAAATTTTCTAACCTTGCTACAAGAGAGAGGGGGTCCCTAAATATAGAAAACATGAAATTCCCTCAAGGAGATCTTGCTCTACACGTGGGGATAGATGCATGCATCTGTGTAAATAGCTGGCACAGCTAGCATAAAATATTTGCAAAATACACTAGTGGTTGGCCGGCCATCACTAGTGGCCGGCAAGCCACATCAATGGCCGGCAGCCCAAAAATGATGGCTGGCAGCCTCTAGGGATGGCCGGCAGGCCACCAGAGGTTATAGGCTCGAAAGACCAAGGCATGGTCCAAAAATGAGACAAAAAGGGTGTAGGGTTTGAAAGGCTCAAAGTTGTGGCATTCCACTGAGGACTTCGAGCACTGGACGAACATTTAGACTCATCATCGGGTGTACATGCGAGGACGTCCAAGTCGTAAGGGACGTTAAAAACGGGGTGTCTACACCCACTTACTCGATCAAATATCGGCCTTTACTAATCATGATGTGATTTTTATTTACATATATGCTCTTGTTCCGATTATTTATGCTATCTTAACAAGGTGATGCATACAAGTATAGACCAAGTCACAAAATTTGGAATGCATTGATTTTATGTTTGTTTTGAAAAAGTGTTTTGAATACATGTCACTTGAAAAAGCGAGCTCGTATTTACATTTTATCAAATTATTCCAACTTAAGTAGAAAGGCCTTTATCCACCAGTATTCAAATAGGAATATCATTTAAACATTTAGCCTTATGGAATATGCTTGATATGGCAACACAAACATACAATGCAATATGCTAAAGCAAGAAATGCTCACCTAGTACTCCAAGGCTAGCCAAATAAAGCAAAATAATTAGAAGAAATGCATGCTCCTAACCGATGCAATATGACTAATGCAACGCACACGTTATGCATATAAAAAGTTCGGCTACTAGCATGGCATGTAAGTCAAATCAAGGCATGCGACAAAGCACGTATTCGATTAAGGAAGTTGAAATTCACGTTTGTTAGAATGATGAGTTGAACCCTTATGCGTGCAAGACAAATGGATGCAAGTCATGGAAAATGCTAAGTAAATATAATGCTACCATTATAAGTGGTAAATAAAAGGGAGAAAGAAATGGGGGTTAGAAGACATACACAATTATTACATATTTGCCCTCGCGTAGAAGGGTACGAATGTCCAAGTGTCTGAATTAAAACTAGCTATTACAAATCCGAATTAAATTATGAATAAATAACTAACTATCTAACTTTCTAACTTATACAACAACGATATTAAAACATCAATAAGTGCAACAATAACATTAAAATAATAATAAGTACAACAATAATTATGACAAGGATTCTAACAACAAGAATATGATAAGTAATTACAACGATAATAATATGAACATTAATTACAACAACTATGCACAAGGATCGCATGTGTTTCAATGAAGACGGTTTGCAAAAACTGCTTTGTCTGCTCCTTGGGAATCTGCTCTGTTTCACCCTCAACCACTGCCCTCTGTTTCTGCCAAAAGTACTCTATTTACCAAACATTGGAGCCTAATTGACCCCCACTGAGGCCCGGTCGGGTCCAAACAAGGTCGGCCATGCCCTAATTTTATGCAAAAACCTATTTTTGTGCTCTGAGGTGAAAACAGTGCAGACAGAGCCTTTCTAAGCTCTGTTTGTCTCTTCTCTGTCATAGGGAAACTCAAGAGGAGAACGAATTCGGTTCCGAAACCATCAATGATAGTAAGTTGATTGCTTGATGATTTCGAGCACGTTTGGACAAAAAGTTAATAAATGCAATGACAGATGACCACCCCTCCCTTTTATCATGAAGTTAGCTCAAAGAGGGAAGTAGACACGCCTCAAAATTCATCACAATATCATGAATTGATATGTGATGACTCTTGACGCGATGGACTCGACATAACATCCGGCCGAATCCAACCAATTTTATTCATCTTCTTTATGTCGGTTTCATTGATTTTAAGCCAATTTTGTTAGTCCTTTTTTACTTACCTTTCTATTCTTTAATCATTTTGTCCCAAAGTGATATTTAAGTCCACTAAATGAAGAGAAATGTCAAATGAGAAGTGATCCTCAGCATGAAAGAAAGACTATGCCTTGACGATGAACCTCTGAAGAGATTAAGCCATTGAGCATAGGAGGTGTCTTTCTTATGCCTTGAATAACAATCAATCGCTTGAAACAACTCTCAAACAAAGAAAACCAAGAATGGAGGGAGGGCGCAAAAATGTTTATACGTAGTTGATTATTACCAAAAATGGAACTCTTTACATGGAAACTAGATAAAGAATGTTATCAACTCGAATGACTCGATATCTAAGGCCTAAACAACCGAAGCCATGAGGACTTACAACACAGCATGTAAAATATTCAAAGCATAAACTATTTGAATGAAATAAAACAGCCCTAAACAGCCCCTAACATATAAAAAAAAAAAAGTAGCTAAAACATGTTAAAAAAGTACAAAAGATAGGCAAAAACAAAGAGATACAAAACTAGCAAGTAAGACAAAACTAACCCCTGCACTTTTAGGACTTCTAAACCATGTTTTTCAGCCTTTTTTAACTTTGAAAATCAATTGGAGATGAGCAATAAGGTGCAAGAAAGGGTGTTAAGCCTCTCTACCTTTGGTAGCTATTCAAACCCAAGTTCCAACAATTGAAATAGATCCAAAACAGTCCAAAAATAGTGTATAAATTAACGAAAAGAGAGGAAAAGAGTGAGAGAGAAGTAAGGAAGAAGATGCAAAGTTATACCTCTTGAAAAGAGAGATAACTTCTTAGTTAACAAAATTGATTCAAAACACCCTCAAGTTTCTAAAATTTAGTTTGAAATCTCAACAAAAAGCTCCAAGAACAAGCTCTAATGGTGTATGTATTGTTCAAGAATATTTGAAGATTAAAGGAAGTAAAGAGGATGGTTTTAGCTCTTAATCTCCCTCAAAGCCCTTAGGAAAATCTTCTAACCTTTAATTCTGAATGCAGGAGGTCTATTTATAGAATTTGAGCCAAATTGGTTAAAAATATCTTCAAACAAAGCCAGTTGTCCAATTCCCGCCAATTGTTTTGTTTGGCGCAAATAAGACCCGGTTGGGCCCAAAAACACACAGTCGAGCCCAAAAATGAAAAGCTAGGCCTAAAAAGGGACTTTAGACAAGTTTTCATTGAAACCTGGCCGGGTCTAAACAAGCCACAGCCGGGTCTAAACAAACCTGGCCAGGTCCAAAAATTTGCTTTGCAAGCCCAACTTCAAACGGCTATATCTCCCTCATTCGAACTCAGTTTTAGGTGATTCTTGAGTCTAAATTGAAGCCCCAGAAGTATATTTTCCACTGGTAGTCTTAGAATTTAGATGTGAGGCCACTACCAGTGGATTTGTGAAGGCTGGTCATTTCTCTCTTAACGGTTTGATGTTCAACCTTTCCCTGAACTAGTTTTCTTCCCCCCCTCCTATTTCCTTCAACTCCAAACCTGTAAACAAGATGTTTTTAAATATTTTTCAAAGAGTTCACCTTCCTTCCATTTATTTTCACTTTGTCCTTACTCAGTTTATCAAAAAGTGCAATATTTTAAACGAAATATGAGCCTCGAAATATCGTAGAAACATTTGGAAAAATATTTTGAAAAAGAGGGTTTTGAGGTCTAAAATAGTTTGGCCTAAATGGGGTGTAAGATTTGGGATTAGAGCTCAAAACCAAATTCTTTTATTGAAGATCTGAACAATTGCATAGTGTAACTTTCATCATCGAGTGTTTGGAATAAAGCGCACAAGTCTTAAGGGCGGTTAAAAATGGGGTGTCTACAACCGCCTATCATCCTCAGACTAATGGGCAGTCCGAGTGTACTATTTAGATCCTTGAGGATATGCTTCAAGCTTATGTCCTTGACTTTAAGGAATTGTGGGAGAGACACTTGCCCTTAGTGGAGTTTGCCTATAATAACAGCTTTCAGTCGAGTATTGGTATGACACCGTTTGAGGCCTTGTATGGTTGACCGTGTAGGTCTTCTGTGTGTTGGGCCGAGGTGGGTGATGCATCTATTTTGGGTCCAGAGTTGGTCAGAGAAATGACGGAGAAAGTTGCACTTATCTGTAAGAGGTTGGTTACGGCTCAAAGTCTTCAGAAGAGCTATGCCAAGCGTAGGAGGAGACCGTTGTCCTTTGAGGTGGGAGATCACGTCTTTTTGAAGATATCACCTAGACAGGATTTGACAAGGTTTGGTAAGAGTGGGAAGTTGTCTCTTAGGTTTATTGGACTTTTTGAGATCCTAGAACGGATTGGGGAGGTAGCTTATTGTTTGGCTCTGCCGCCATAATTTTCCGGGGTTCATGACATGTTCCATATCTATATGCTTCGGAAGTATGAGCCGAATCTTTCACACATGTTAGATTGGACTAAGTTAGAGGTTGACGAGGATGCCTTGTATAAGGAGAGACCGGTTAGAGTTTTAGATACTCGAGACGAAGTCTTGCGAGGCAAGACAATTCCTTTGGTAAAAGTGTTATGGCGACACCATGGTGTCGAGGAGGCCACTTGGAAGTGTGAGGCAGAGGTCCGTGAGAAATATCCAGATTTATTTATTGATGTTTGAACATGTATTGAAAACTTTGTTATGTTAATGTAATAATAACATTGTATATGTTTTGGAAATGTGAACTGTGTATTCAGTGTTGAATTCATTTATTATGTTAATGGGAGAAGATGACTGGTGGATGGGCCATGGTGTCGGCTATAATTTAGTATCATTGTTTCAATCTATTTAAACCTTGGTTTTATTGTTTGGCTTAAATTTCGGGGACAAAATTCCTTAAAGAGGGGAGGTTATAGCATTTCTAGTTCAGACCCGACCCATTGTATGTTTTAAATCCGAGTTTCATTATCTTTTATAGTTATTCATGTCTTGTTTCCCCTTATAGCTCTTTGAGTTTGGCTATTTCGTTGTGTTGATTGCGTTTGGAATAGGTTGGTAGCTTGTTTTTCAAACTTTTGTTGCCCAGATTTTTGTCCCTTTGCTCGAGCGGTCTTTGTGAACCTCCAGTACTTTTGTAGGTCTATAAAACTACTAGGAGTTTGTATTCTTCGCTCGAGTGAAGCTTCTTACACTTGAGCGATGACCTTTGTCTGCAAAACTACTGAGAGTGTGTATTCTACGCTCGAACGGAACAACTTATTTTGTCTGGTCGCTCAAGCAACAACTCTTGTGCTCGAGCAAACTGTGCGTTTATCAATTTGTAAACAAGCCATTTTATATCACTTTTTCATCTCTCTCTCTCTAAAACATTTCAAAACCCTAATCTCTTACTCTCTCTCTAAAACTCATCTTTAACCCTCAAATACACCATCATCCATTGATCTCTACACCTTAGTCCCTTTGTTAAAAAGGTAGAACTCACCTAGAGCTTCATTTTGATTCAAACAAAGTTGGATTTCGGCATGGTTGGAGTCTCCTTACTCTTTTTCTCATCTTCTAGCTCGAGGTAGGAATTCTTTACACTCTTTTATGATTTTTAACTTAGCTAATTGTCTTTATAAAACAATCTCATGATTTTGGAGGATTTTAGGCAAACCTAGGGTTTTAGTTTAAAATCAAAAGAGGAGTTTTTAAATGGATGTATTGAAAATGGTTGTGGGAGTAGAAATAAGGTTTAGTTGTGATAAAATTATTGATTTCGATACTCGGAATATGTTTTGAAAGAAAATGAGGCTTTTGCCCTAATTGTCTCAAATGTTTATTTTGCATAAATAAATGGAATTGGTGTTAGAAATGTGAGATTGGGTTGGTATTGATGAGAATGGTAGATTTGGAAATGTATTATCACTCACCTCTTGAGATTTGGAAAGTTTATCTTTATGAAATATAAATTATCTGTTTAGAAATATCTGTTTTGGGCTATCAGTGGAGGATAACTATGATTGTTGTAGAGATTGCATGTGAACTAGGAGAATTGCAACTATTTTCTCATTCATTTGCATTGAGCATTATTTCGCATTTATACATTGAAAATGTTTACCGTTTTGAGAAAAATAGTGAATTTGGGAAACATGAATTGTAATGTTGAACTAAGTTGGCCTAAGTTTTCAGGGTGAAAGTCCCGAAAACCGTGCGTATACATAGGTGTCGATCTCGCAGACAAAATTTCCGTGAAATGGCAATAGTAGTGCTTTTATAGCATATGTTTACATGATTCTCGGTTTATGGTTTCCTCCGAACAAATTTTCGGGAAAGATTGTATTGTTTTGAAATTCCCAGAGTGTGATTCACTATCCTATTTTCTATTGCAAAGAAAAAGATTTATGAATTATGATATTAATTTCGCATGGCATGGTTTTGGAAAGAGATATAAAACGTTTTGGCACGAGCATTGAATATTCATCACCTTATAGCTTTGTTAAGATTCATATATTGCGTTGGATTATTTCTACTAGGCTTTGGCTCATGCTATGTGGGAAAAACATTTCAGGTATTGATGATATGCCTCTGCCAAGGTAGTAGCTTGGGAGGATTTAGAGCAAGCGCTCTTTTGCTGTATTCATTTTTGTATAGCCAAGAGCTTTAAATGTATTGGACCCAAAGTCCACTTTTGTTGTAACCAAGAACTATCTTAGAAAGTTGTAAGCTTGTAGGGCATTTTTTATTTGTTTAACTTCCATTCTTTTTCTTTTGTTCGTAACATATGCTATAGATTCAGGGCTAGATATTATGAATGTATACTACGTATGTTTCTTTTCATAAATTCAATGAGATTTAATGGAAGATAATTACTTCATTATTGTTGTCGTTTATTGATATTGTGGATGGATTATTGTAATTATTTCGGGGTGTTACAAAAATACGCTTTCAATTTATTTCCTTCTTTCATCATTTGTGTTCTTTTTTAAACTTCAGTTACCTCCCTCTTCTATTTGGAAATTTTATATCTTTCTAAAAGATCCTTTATAATGTTTTCAAGTTTATTATTTTTTAAGGATGTATAATTTGTAATGCCCTCAAAAATAATATAATAAATCCAACTCATAAACGAGAGAATAACATAAATAAAATACTTTCATTCATCAAAGTTCGTATTACAAAAGGTAACACATGCAATATACATTCATAAATGTACATCTTGAATCTATAGCATGTAATACCAGTGAATGATCAACTAAATAAATGCCCTACGGGCTTACATCTTTCCAAGTCAATGATTAGTTATAACAAAAGAGAGTCATAAGCTCTGTACATATAAAGCCCTAGGCTTGAACGAACATTAAATACAAAATAACATAAAAAGATCATTTGGCTCTAAGGTCCTCCCAAGCTACGTCCTTGGAGGAGGCATGTCACCGGTATCTAAAATGGTTTCCTAAAGTACGGTGAGCTAAAGCCCAGTAGAAACAATCTAACATAATATATGAGATTTAACAAAGATATAAGTACAATGTGTATTTACCATATCGGTGACAAAATCTCCACATTTTATATAATCGAAAGATGCCAAGGTTCATAACTAAATTCATTTTATTTCAATTCATTTAAAGCTCATTCAGTATTCTCAATTCGTGAGTCATCATTTTTCAATAACCTAACTGAGACTACAACTCAGTGGTTTTCCAACTCAATACACTACCACACAAACTCTTCAAATCTACCATTTTACAAAAATTTCGTCCGCGGGATCGGCACCCATGTATATACAACATTTTAGGACTTTCACCCTGGACACTCCAGCCAACTTAATTTCAATGGAGTCCATCTCCTATCTCCTCCCACACAATGAAGTACATCTCATTTCTCCTCCCAAACAATCATACATATACAATGTATGTAAACCATAGTCATATTCTATGACGAACAACAATAGATTAGTTTCAATTCACCTAATCCTCATGCATTATCTACAACAATCATGATTATCCTCCACCGATAGTCCAACACAGTTATTTCTAAACAGATATTCAATCTCAAGACAGATAACTTATTCAAATTTCCATATGTATGAGATAATACATATGTAATTCCACTATTTCTACCGATATCCATCCAATTTTATGTTCGCAACACCAATTTCATATATTTATGCAAAATAAATATTCGAACCATTTAGGGCAAAACTCCCCCCTTTTTCAAATAGCAACCCAAGGGGCCCAAATCAAGCATTTGGCCGCAATATAACCTTACAATTAACCCCATGACCATCTATTTCACATTACTCAAAACCCCTCTTTTGATTTTATATTCCAAATCCTAGGTTTGTTCATACGGGAGCCGAAAATTATTAGATCCATAGAGACGGATGAGCGTGTCCGGTCCGAAACGTAACCTCTATTCGACATATACCCCAGCCGATCAAGGAGCCGAATAAAATAATCAATATCCCAGCCAATAGAACAGACGTTGAGTAGAGGTACATGTGACGAAACAAGGATGAGCCCAGCCCAAAGGCCGAAAGAAAATACTATAAATACGGGATCACCCATCAGAGAAAGGTATATGAGAACTATTATACTTAACCGAGAATATAAGTAAACTTAAGTGAAAAGACTGACTTGCCCGTCGGAGTGCTAATTCCGGCACCCCCGACCGGAGTGTTTATTTCTTTTCAGGTGACTAGAAGAGGATCACTAGCGTCCCCCTAGATCAGAAGAGTATTTCCAACCCACTTCTCCACAATTGGCGCCGTCTGTGGGAATACTCAAACACATCCATGGCGGGCGTAACGAAAGACCCTCCGATAGTCACTGATGAAACCACGCAGAGAGACGACCTCACTCCATCAAACATGCTTGGACCGGAGACCATCCCCGTAAGACGCGCTCTGAACTTTGCATCACCCTCGACTCCAGAGCATGAAGCAATGCAAGCGATCATGGAACAAGCAAAGAAAAACGAACAAATGTTGGAGAACATGATCGCAGAGAACGAACGTCTCCGTCAGGATTTGGCCTTGGAAGTGGCGAAGTCCAAACAAGCTGCACACCAAGGCCCGGAACGACCTGTGAGGGCAGGTGGTCGACGATCTCGAGCCCGACAACAAGATACTGATAGCAACTCCAACTCATTATCCCCGGAGCCCAAGAAGAAGAGACGATCTGAAACTTCCAGTTCTTCTGAAGAGAGTCCTTGTATAAGGCATAAACGAAGAAGAAATAGCTCGGATGAAGATCAACACGATCCTTTTGTACGACGGATTGCAAAGGCAGTGCTACCCAAGAAATTCAAAACACCGTCATTCACTTTGTATAACGGTAAATCAGACCCCACCGACCACATCCGGCACTACAAGCAAGCTATGACATTGTATGCAGACGACGAGGCCCTTATGTGCCAAATATTTCCCAGTAGTTTGGGACCATTGGCTGTTAGGTGGTATTATAAACTGGAGCCGGCTTCGATCAAAACCTTCCACCAATTACAGAAATCCTTCAGGGCCAGATTCATCACGAACGAGGTCCAGCCGAAACAAGCCGACTCTCTCTGGGCAACGCAAATCCTGCCAAGAGAAACACTAAGAGCATATTCGGCGCGATATTGGGAATGCTTTAATCTTGTCGATGACGCTTGCAATGACTCCATGGCCATCACCGCCTTCAAAATGGGACTACATCCAGATAGTGCCCTCCGCAGTTCCTTGACTAGAAGACCACCCAAAATAGTCTGGGGGTTGATGAAGAAAGTAGAGGAATACTGCAGAGTGGAAGATGACACCTTGGGGGTTAAAGCCGGACACATGGCCAACAAAACAGCCCCTCCGGAAATTGCTCAGCCAATAAGTTCCGTGCCACCTCAGAGCCCTGAACCACGACAGCGGGCTAAACGAGACAAGAGACGGGATTCTCGCCGATCAAGCGATCAATGCTCACACCGAGCAAATAAGCAACTGCAAGTTGATAGTAGGCGCACAAAGCGCGCTGAAAAGTAATATACAGAGCTGTCAAAGCCAATCAGCTCAGTTATGTCCAAAATCCAACACCTTCCATTCTTCAAATGGCCATCCAAAATGGTGGGACCTTCTGACACGAGAAGACGGGACAGGCGGTGTGAATATCACAAAGATCACGGTCATGATACGGACAGTTGCTATGCTTTGAAAGACCACCTTAAGGAATTGATGCAAGATGGTCGGCTCCAGCAACATGTCCAAAAGAGCGCAATCAAAACAGTTGCCCTTCAGCAGGATTCACCTCCGCTCGGCGTCATTTATACGATATACAGCCTTCCAACGCCTCTTACCGTATATGCAATTCAGTCAGCCCCCCAGAAGCAACGCACACCAACGAAACGGCCCCACGAAGCTCCGAGTACTATCTTCGACGATTCCGATCTCATCGGTATAACACTCCCCCACATTGATCCATTAGTCATTGAACTACATGTAAACCGATTTACCGTTGAACGCGTCCTCATAGACCAGAGGAGCACTTCGGAGATTATGTATTACGAGACCTTCATCAAACTCGGCTTCAACGAATCAGACTTGTCTCCGGCTCCTTATCCATTATTCGGCTTCATCGCAAATCCAGAGTACCCGTTGGGGAAAATCACACTACCCGTTTGAGCGGGCTCCCAAACAGTGGATGTGGAATTCTTCGTCGTCAAGCTCCCTTCGCCGTATAATTTCATCATGGGGTGAACTTGGTTGCATACTATTCAGGCCGTGCTAAGCACCTATCATTAGCTGCTACGCTTCCCGACTGAACACGACATTGAGAAAATCCGTGGTTCCCAGCAATCCGCACAAGCATGCTATCTCCTTTCTGGAAGTGCCGAATCGAAATAGCCTCGACGGTGTCGGACGGCTCCCTAGCGAAAAGCCACAGAAGCCCTAGGCGATACCAGCAGCAGCTTGCCAAGTCATATAGTCAACGCGTTCAGCTGCGCCGCTACACACCGGGAGAGTTGATCCTGAAGGTACTTCCGGATGACAAGAAGTCGGTTGATGGAAAATCGGGTCCTAACTGAGATGGCCATTATCGGATAGATTCCATATCAGCTCAGAAATATGTCAGGAAAGAGTCTGCCACGGCCCGGGAACTCGACGCGCTTGCAAAAATTCTGTTATTAAACCTGACTTATGGGGAATGATCCTAGTTCTAAATGATTCGCCATGTACACATTCCACTTTTGTAATGCAAGGGTTCTTGTTGAAAAGTTGTAGTCCCACCCACTGCGAAATCTAGTTAAAAAGTGCTCCGACGAAAAGCCTCCGGATTCGGAGCGCCCTTCGTGGATATCATGATTGGCCAAAAAGCCTCCGGATTTGGAGCCCCATCGGCGCATCACGTCTTTGGGCCGAAAAAGCCTCCGGATTCGGAGCACCCTTCGTGGATATCACGATTGGCCAAAAAGTCTCTGGATTCAGAGCCCCATCGGCGCATGACATCTTTGGGCAGAAAAAGCCTCCAGATTTGGAGCGCCCTTTCGTGGATATCACGATTGGCCAAAAAGCCTCCGAATTCGGAGCCCCATCGGCACATGACGTCTTTGGGCCGAAAAAGCCTTCGGATTTGAAGCGCCCTTCGTGGATATCACGATTCGCCAAAAAGTGCTCCGATGAAAAGCCTCCGGATTCGGAGCACCCTTCGTGGATATCACGATTGGCCAAAAAGTCTCCGGATTCGGAGCCCTATCGGCGCATGATGTCTTTGGGCTGAAAAAGCCTCCGAATTCGGAGCGCCCTTTTATGGATATCACGATTGGCCAAAAAGCCTTCGGATTCGGAGCCCCATCGGCGCATGACGTCTTTGGGCCGGAAAAGCCTCCGGATTCGGAGCGCCCTTCGTGGATATCACGATTGGCTAAAAAGTCTCCGGATTCGGAGCCCCATCGGCGCATGACGTCTTTGGGCCGAAAAAGCCTCCAGATTCGGAGCGCCCTTCGTGGATATCACGATTGGCCAAAAAGTCTCTGGATTTAGAGCCCCATCGGCGCATGACGTCTTTGGGCAAAAAAAGCCTCCGGATTCAGAGTTCTCTTTCATGGATATCACGATTGGCCAAAAAGCCTCCGGATTCGGAGCGCCATCGGCGTATGACGTCTTTGGGCCGGAAAAGCCTCCGGATTCGGAGCGCCCTTCGTGGATATCATGATTGGCCAAAAAGTCTCCAGATTCGGAGCCCCATCGGCGCATGACGTCTTTGGGCCGAAAAAGCCTCCAGATTCGGAGTGCCCTTCCGTGGATATCACGGTTGGCCAAAAAGCCTCCGGATTCGGAGCCCCATCGGCACATGACGTCTTTGGGCCGAAAAAGCCTTCGAATTTGGAGCGCCCTTCGTGGATATCACGATTGGCTAAAAAGCCCCCGGATTCGGAGCCCGATCAGCGCATGACGTCTCTGGGCTGAAAAAGCCTCCGGATTCGGAGCGCCCTTCGTGGATATCACGATTGGCCAAAAAGTCTCTAGATTCGGAGCCCCATCGGCGCATGACGTCTTTGGGCTGAAAAAGCCTCCGGATTCGGAGCGCCCTTTCGTGGATATCATGATTGGCCAAAAAGCCTCCGGATTTATTGCCCCATCGGCACATGACGTCTTTGGCCGATAAAGCCTTCAAATTCGGCTGACCAAATCGTGTCCCACCGGGCGACGCTCAAGGGCCGAGTAATATTCCGAATTCGGAGCGCCCTCCAGAATGAAAAAAACATTTACACATCAAAGTAGGGAAATGTAAGTTGAGCCGGCACAACCGCATGAACAAAACAAAACGTGCCAACATTCGAAGTAAGATGCTTCATTAAGCATATAAAAATTCAGAATGAGATAAACTTTTAAAATAAAACATTTTATTCGATTAAACAGTAATTACAAAAACGCAATCCGCGTTCGAGTATTACAATATCTATTTTCATACGGCGTCGTCTTCGTCACCCTTCACAACTTCGAAGGCGAAAAAGGGGAAATGGTTGTGTTGGTACAATGGCAACGCTGAATCAACGCCTGCTACTCGGAGAGCATCCGCAGCTTGAAATGGTTTGATTAGACCGCTCTTGAATCCACGATGTTCACACCGGCGAGACAATCACCCTCGAGGTGGAGAGCTTTGACACCATAGACAACGTCAATGCCAAGATCCAGGACAAGAAAGGAATTCCCCACGAAAACAGTAAAACTCAACGGTCACGGTGCTACGTCGGCCTCGTTTCTCGGTCGCGGTTGCGGAGAATTTCCCCGTTGCTGTTTCTCCCTTCGGGGTGATCTGCTACGACGACTTGGAGGCTGACATTTTTCCCGTTCTTTGAACGCCCTACCTCTCGCACGGGTGGGTTCTCTACTGCGATTCATTGCAATATCAAGCTCAGCTAGAGGTCAAGCTTCTCCTTTGCTGTTGAAGAAAACTCCATTTGGAGTTCCCACGCAATAGAATTGTTTTAAATTGAGTCTAAACACAGTAAGTGAAGTTACTGGCGCGAGGAGTCTGAGGCGATTTATTTCTAATCCTTGCAGTGACCCCGAGGCGATTTCATTAACACCGAACTCCAAAAGACGAACGTCGATCGATATTGCCCACAGCCACTCCATGTATTAATTTTCGGTTTTTTTGAGTTAAAATGGCCTAATTATATAAACGACAACTATAGATGGGCTGCCAGACTTCGGATTCGGAGCCCCTGGTGCATGACACCTTTGGGCTGATTAAGCCTCCGAATTCAGAGCCTCATCAGCGCTTGACGCCTTTGGGCCGATAAAAGCCTCCGAATTGGGAGCCTCATCGGCGTATTGACCGTGCGTGACACGTATGCCAAATATATATTTAATGAATGCTCATGACAGGCCGGCATATAACCGTTCGGAATTAAATGCCTAGTTGACTCGGGCTGGTCAATGTTTATACAATGAAACACATGCAAACACGTGTGTGCCGAATGCAAATTACAATGAAACATTTAAAATAAGAAGTTTTATTCAATCAGGCAATAATTACATAATTACATAGAATTTTTATACGGCATCGCCCTCATCCTCACTCTTCTCGACTTCAAAGGCGGAAAACGAAAAATGATTACGTTGGTATAGTGGCAATGCCGAATCAATGCCCGACGCTCGCAGAGCTTCCGCGGCTTGAGATGCCTTGATCCAACCGTGCTTAAAGCCACGATTTTCACATCGGCAAACTTCTTCAGCGAGTTTCTCTTTGTTCTTCTGAATTCCAACCAGTCGGCCGTCATGGAAGCCTTTTTCATAGGCCGCGGCTCTCGCAGTCTCAATCGTGAACATGCTAGCTGTACTACGATCGGCGATCGCATCACTAATCAGCCTTTGAGTAACCCTCTCTTCGACAACCGGGTTGGGGTGGCTGGTTGATTGGGGCCCGGCAGACTTGATTTTCCTTTGTTCATGTTTGGCCTTCTCGATGCGAGCTTCTAACTTCCAAATGCGTTCATCTCTCTGTTCTATGTCGCAGCGAGCGGCGCGAAGACGCATGCCAATCTCATAAGCCGTGTACAGTCCCCTCACCGTCCCGTGAACGCCTCCACGAAACACTTCAAAGTCCGGCCGACCTACCATTGACTGTTGAACTTCGGGTGAAAAAATCTGTCGAGCAAATTCGACTGCCACGTTTGGATCTCGAATGATCGAATCCGCCTCTGTCATTGGTCTATTACCCACGAAGACCGTGAAACTCAATGGGCGAGGAGTCGCGTCAGATTCCCTTCCAAGACGGGGTTGAGGAGACTTACGCTATGGCTGTTTATCCCTCCGAGGTGACCTACTTCGACGACGAGGAGATTGGTGTCTCTCCCGATCCCTCGAAGTCCTACTACCTGTGCGTGAAGGTTCACCGCTTCGACTCATGGCACCTCCCAGCTTAGCTAGTGTCTTCGCTTCGCCTCTACTATTGAAGAAAAGCTTATTTGACATTCGCACTTGTTTAATCTTCCTCAAAGAGCTGGACTGAGTTGCTGACTGAGCACATAAATAGGACCCTCATTCACGAAGTACACACCCATTTATTCCCTACGAGGGCAGCACCTTTGAGGCAATCTCATTAACATTGAAGCGTCAACAACCCGGCACCAACTGAGTCATATGCCCCAATCACCCCAGCAACCACTGATATTCGGTGTTCTACGTTCATGAACCAGTTGGGGCAAAGGCAGATTTATCAATCTAGACAGCTTGAGTGCCCCAGCCGTTCCACGAATCAATTCTTCTGGACAAGATTCATAAGTAACGTGTTATTCGACGTTCTACGTTCATGAACCAGCTGGGGCAACGGCAGATTCATCAATCTAGATGGCTTGAGTGCCCCAGTCGTTCCACGAATCGATTCTTCAGTACAAGATTCATAAGTAACGTGTTATTCGGCGTTCTACGTTCATGAACCAGCTGGGGCAAGGGCAGATTCATCAATCTAGACGGCTTGAGTGCCCCAGCCGTTCCACGAATCGATTCTTCAGTATAAGATTTATAAGTAACGTGTTATTCGGTGTTCTACGTTCATGAACCAGCTGGGGCAAGGGCACATTCATCAATCTAGACGGCTTGAGTGCCCCAGCTGTTCTACGAATCGATTTATCGGTATAGTAGCCATGAATTCATTTGGTTTATGATTAAATCAGATCCTTAATTTTAATCGGTTGTTAAGTCTGCCGTCTCACGTAATCTTGACATTTTGTTGTAACTGCTGATTCTCCTAACTATATACTCATACAGCAAACAATACGAGAAATAATCTAAGAGCATATAAAATTTTCATTCATAAATTGGGCGCTAGCAGCGGACATTTTACATATGAAAATCCAAAAAGATGAAAGTCAACTAACAAAAAACATACATTGAAATTTAGTAAAGCCTAACAAAATTAGAATATCACCCAAATCAAGTCTCAGGATCAGACTCAAGTGGCTCAACGTCCACTTGCTCATATGGAATTGGCATGGCCAATGTAACTCCAACGGTAGCAAGGGCTTTGAGCTAGCCGTGTCTGAATCCCCGATTCTCAAATTTGGGGACTTCTTCTGCATAGTCATTAAAAATGGCGCTCTTCCCAGCCTCGAATGCCGCGAAAGCCTCAGATTCGGCTTTTTCCTTAGCCTGCTTCAACCCTTCCAACTCGGCCTCCAGTTTTGCAAGCGCCTTCTTGGCTAACTTGAGCGATTCCTCGCTCGCGTTTGCCCTCTCCTCGGCGTCAGACCTGAGTTGATCAACAGTCCTAGCCCTTTCCTTCTCAACCTCCACCCGTGCACTTTCCATTGCGGCTCTCATTGCCTCAAACTCCGCCCCGCTCCTTTGGCCATCGACTTCCGATTGCAAACGGCCAATCCTTTCGACAGCGTCACGATGGCGTCAGCCTAATTCGGTGATCCTTCCAACTGTCTGCAAAACAAAGGATCGTCACATTCCAAGAAACATCGAATGCAAACCAAAAGATCATCACATTCCAAGGATAAACACGTACCAGAAGGGCCGACTGAGCAGCTAATACTGCCGTTGCCGAGTCCGGCTCAACACGAAAGGTCGCCCTGTCAGTCGGCAAGGAGACCGCGGTGGCCAAGCTCAATGCCACAGCTGGATCTTTCAAAGCCGACGCTTCAGAGGAGATCAGCATGTTTTTTATCTTTGGTTCAATGATGAAAGGAGCAACCAAAGCCGACTCCTCTAAGCGTAGCCGCTTATCAACAGGGCCCTCTTCGGAGCCGTCTTTGTCCTCAGTGCTTCTTTTTTCACCTCGTTTCTCCGAAATCGTCTGCTCTTCTGTAACCGGGCGCTCGACATCCTTTTCCGTCTCGGCGACGACAACCTGAGCCGATTCCTCTACAACAGTATGTTACAAAATAGTAGGTTGAACAGATTCAGTCGGGACAAGTCTGGAACGGATGGCCTCGGCCTTTTTTCGGGTGGCCATGCGTTCGGCGTTCCTCTTCCGTGCCATCTGTGTAAGATTTTCCCCAGCCATATCTTCAGAGTAATCGCTGGGAAGGTCTCGCAAGTTTGAAAAAATATCTTCGAAGGCATTCCCTCGACCTGATGTAGACGGAGGGTCAGAAAAGTTCAATCCGGCTTCCTCAAAGGCCGAATTAATCGCTTCGTCAACTTCCGCGGCCAACTAGTTAGAATCCTCGGCGATTGGTTCGGTCACCTGTTCTTCCGCATGTTCAGAATCAGATGACTCTAAACAGATCTGCCTCAAGCTTTTGAAGCTAGGGAAAATGAGGGCAGCAAGTTGATTGTCGCCTCGCGCGATCGGAATGTTGTCTGCCGCCGAGAACGTTGTGTAAGTCGGCTCGTACCGCAGTAGAATGTGGGCTGCCCTCCCTTGTTTTTGAAGGTTTGGACGGCCGACGAACAGTAGTGCGGTTTGGATTTCTGCGAGCACGACGTCGTCATCTGAAACCAACACTCTCTTCAAATCGTTGCCTGCACAAAATAAACGATAAGATGACCATAGTGCCGAATACATATACATGCAAATATGAAAAGCAAAGTGATCAAATCGGCCACCTGGTTCACCTTTTTTCCTCGGCACCGGGTCTAGGCGATCTTCGCCTTCGCCGAACTCCCAGTTGCCGCGGACAACGACCATCACGTCGTCGACACGCTTGCTAGAGCTGGCGAGCATAGTCACTAAGTGATGATCAGTATCCTTAACTCTAAGAAAGTAGCGCCCTAGCTGACTAGTAGACTTGGCTAGGGCGTAACAGTGCCGAATGGCAGGAATACCTAAATTGGTCCTAAGACGACGATTTAGTTCTACGATTCCCATTATGATGCGAAAGAAATTGATGTTGGGCTGGGAAGGGATTAGACCCCAGTATCTAAGAACGGCCCTTAAAAGCGGGTGAAGAGGAAAGCGAACTCCGCCCTCAACAATCAATAGGAGAGGAAAGATGATTGTGCTCTCATCTTCCCTCTGCATATCGGTGATGCTGTCTGCCAAAAGTGACAGATAGACGTCATCAGGGATAGAGAAATGGCGTCGAAAGCCGGAGATTCAATCTGCCGAAAGGAGCACTTTCAGATGTTTTGCCATTCTTTTTAAGCCAAACCCAAGGATTACGGAAAGTTAAAAGCAAATAAGAAAGCGGGATCAAAAATGAAGGAGATGAAGACTTACAGGAGATAAAGGGAGAAGCGAGAAATAAGGAGTTGTAGAAGCCGCGAAGAGATAGAGTTGCATTAGAGGGCGAGCAAGATATCTTTTGAACATTCAAGACATACACTTGAAAAGACAATTTCAAATCATATTAAATGGAAGCAGTGTACAAAGGGGCAAGAAAGCGTTATAATGACTAAGAAGCGTGTGCGCATTCTGACACGCATCGGGAAGAGGGTTAACCGCCGAATTTTCGATTTCCTAGGCTAAAAGCCAAACACGCCAACTAACTAATGCTAGTAGGGTGTTTGGGGGGCAATTGTGGGAGCCGAAAATTATTAGATCCATAGGGACGGATGAGCGTGTCCGGTCCGAAATGTAACCTCTATTCGGCATATACCCCAGCCGATCAAGGAGCCGAATAAAGTAATCAATATCCCAGCCAATAGAACAGACGCCGAGTAAAGGTACATGTGACAGAACAGGGATGAGCCCAGCCCAAAGGCCCAAAGAAAATACTATAAATATGGGATCACCCATTAGAGAAAGTTATGTGAGAACTATTGTACTTAGCCACGAATATAAGTAAACTTGAGTGAAAAGACTGACTTGCCCGTCGGAGTGCTAATTCCGGCACCCCCGATCGGAGTGTTTATTTCTTTTCAGGTGACTAGAAGAGGATCACTAGCATCCCCCTGGATCAGAAGAGTATTTCCAAACCACTTCTCCACAGTTCATAATACTCCCAAAACCCACCATTGTTACACAACCACAAATAACTAAGTTAAAAACCATAACAAGGTGTAGAAAGTCCCTACCTCAAGTTTAGAAGACCAATGGAGCAAGCACGGAACTCCAACGACGTCGAAACCAAACTCCAATTGGATCAAAATGAAGCTCTCAAGATACTCTACCCTTTTTCCAAAGACACTAGGGCGGAGAGATCAACCAATCTAGGAGAAAATATAGAGAGAGAGTGTATTTTAGAAAGAGAGAGAGAGTCTCACTTTAGGGGTTTTAGAAGAAAAGATCTGAAAAAGTGATGTAAAATGTCATTTTTCACGATCTGATATACGCACAATCTGCTTGAGCGCAAGAGTTGATGCTCGAGCGTCAAACACAATAAGTTGTTCCGCTCGAGTGCAAAAAGTCCTGCTCGAGCGTAGATTACACACCTCCAATACTTTTGCAGACAACAGACAAACTGCTCGAGTTCAAGAAGGGACGCTCGAGTGCCCACCCGCTCGAGCTTGAAAAACACCCCTCCAGTACTTTTGCAGACGTGCTAAGTACTGAGAGTTTGCAAACGTCGCTCAAGCGCAAGAAAGGCCGCTCGAGCGGAGGACCAAAATTCTGGGCAACACAAGGTTTGAACACTAAGCAACCAACCTATTCCAAACACACTCAACACGTCCAAATAACCAAATTTAGGGAGGAATAAAGAGGAGAAGACAATGAACAACATTCAGAAACCATAAATCCGAGTGCGGACTACCACAAGTGTCGCGTTAAAACTAGGATCGCTATATAATTTATTGAAAATTAGTAATATTAAGGATTAAAAGCACCGTGTTCATCTTCACAAACTGTATGGTAAAAAAAAATTACACATAGATTGTGCATGCTTCAAAATATCACATTCCCCCATGCTCCAAAACAAACTTGAAAAGAACCATACCACTTGTGTATTTTTTATTCCCTTTCTTGAATAGTTTTTCTTTCCTTTTCCTTTAAGCTTCTTATTTGCATTTGCCTTTGCCTTTCAAAAAACTAAGCAAAAATTATTAAGAAAAAAAATGAGAAACAAATAAATTTGATTAGTGGGCTTACCCCACGAACACAGAGGACATTGAAATCCCGTTCATTATGGACTGTTTTGAAGAAACTGAACCTGTGTATATATAGAAAAAATATATTAAGAAATGTAGATTAAATAAAAAATTAGTATACAAATCTAATATTACTGTTTCCTCCAATATATCATCCACCTGTAAAAAATAATATAAAAGCATTTGATTATGAGAAAAATTATAAATAATAAGTAAGAAATTAAGCCTCGATTCAAAAATATAAACTAAAAATACATCCAAAAATATGAATGTTGTTCATGATTTGAATTAAAATGAACTCCAAAGTTGTTGAAGAGATTGAAACACCACAGACCTATAGTGAAGAAATAACTCATTTAATAGTGCTATAAATAGATTGGGTTTAAATACCAATGGGTTGTACACTGACTGTTTAATTACTTAATAGCAGGCTATTTCTTTCTCACTATAATTCTAATTTTCAGCAATCAAATAAAAACAAAAGATCACAGAACATTACTTTGCATGTTAAAAAAGGAAATCCAATTCACACATTTATCAAAATAACCCAAATCATTTATCAGAACAGTAATCATATTTGAAATACTTCAATCTCATTTATGCTTTATTTGGTGCACTTAAATGAGATGAAATGGTTATTCCTTACACTTCCCTATGGAATGATCATTCCCTTATAATGGTTAATGATGACTCCCATTGCAATGAATTTTTCATTATTCTTTTAGTCAACCAAACATGCGAAGTGTAAGGAATCTTTACACTTTATTACAATGAACCAAACACTACCTTAGAGTTTTATGTGACATTTTATTCCAGAAGATTAAAACATAGGGAAAAGGAAAACAGGAAAAGAAGCTCAATCAAACTGCCAAATAAATAGTATGGAAGTAAACAACCTTTTTCGTTCCTCTAATCAATCATCAATTTGAAGACACTGCAAGCCGAAATTCCAAGCTAATCTAAATATGCAAAATTCCTTTCAATCCAGTACACCACCTTTTTAGTAGTGATGTTGTACATAGAGTTTGATTGTTGGATAAGTTTTGGCCCAAAGTCTACCCTTTTTGGCACTAATTTTTTTGGCCAAGCACATCTTGTAAGAGAGAGGTTACATTGCAAGAAAAAAATATAGGAGAAGTAGAAAGAAGCAAATCTATGTAGAACTAAGTTAGATGTTAGAGTTAAAGACCCAAAATACAAGAGAAGTAAATCAATTTCCAACAACACATAAAACATGTTTTCAGAAACTTCAATCCCATCCCATTTAGACTATAACTCTATAGTTTCTGAAAATCTATATAAATATAAAAAATGGCTGGTGTAGATTACAGATATAAGTAGGACATTTCTCAAAGAACTTGAAACACTTTTAAGCAGGACATATCCCTAATTATTCCGACAAAAAAAAAAAAAAAGCCCGTTATGACAAAAGTTATAAAGCTAATTCATATACCATGAATAAAATATATCATTGAAGGAATTAGTAAAAAATCACACAAATATGCAAATGTCAAACTAATAACCTACCAATCATTTTCCGTCACCAAATTTTACTAAAATTAAACAATTTATCAAAATGAGTTGTGTTTCCAACTAAAACTATCAATAAAACACATCAATCACTTACCACTTTGCTTCGTAGAATATATTTATTAAAATTAACAAATAACAAAAGATTTGCACATCTACATAGTTTGAAAATAATAATTTGACTCCAAACATTAAATAAAATAATGAATCGGTCTAAAATTTTCAGGTATTGATAACACAATCTGACTCCAACAACATCAGAATTAATGAATCTTACCATTTTTCTTATAAATTAATAAATCCTAAAATTTTTAGATATACCACATTACCCCAACCTGACTAAGGGTGCAAATGAGTAGAAACATATATAGTAGTAAAGTCAACAAATATATACTTCTGCACCTAAAGTGGACAAATAGATAGAAAAACAAACAAAAAATATATATTTCATAAAGTCAAGCTCCATATAACCAACAAACAATTTCATCAAAAATAATTGATCCACTGGGTGGTCGATTGCTAAAACATCACCAAGATATAACTAAGCTAACCTTTTTTTTGACAAAAGATAGATATGAGAAAGAAATGTTTCAATGTACATAAGAAAATATTATAAGAATTGAATTGTTAACCTTAAAAAGATCTAAGAATTGTCTTTCCAAGATTTTTTCTTTTTTGGGAGAAAAAAAAAAAGAGGAAAAGATTAAAAAAAAATGTGGTTGAAGAGTAAATACTTGTTTTAGGTATATCATGTACAGACACTAAAAATTCTTAGTTCAAAAGATTGGTATTACTTAATTTATTTTTTTCTTCTATAAATTGGTTTTGCTTCCTCTTTTATCCTAAGTATTCAAAATATCTACTATTCAATTTAAGAAAAGCAAAAACTACTAAAATGTAATTGAAAAATTGCAAATAAACACCAACAATGTCTTGCTTATTATGATCTTGTGCGGGAAACTAAACACCAACAATTTAATTCTTTTAAACTGTGTTTGGATCATGAACTTGAATATGGATTTGAAAAAGAAAAAAAAATGAAAAAGAAGAAAAAAAATTTTAAATCTTTACCTAAAACCATGATTCAATACCCTTAATAGATTCATACAAAAGAAGTATTGTACTGAACTTTATAGCTAACCCACATAGATTATATTTTCTTAAACAAAACCAAGAAAATCTAGAGTAGGGATGAGGTTGCCAATTAAAATTTTGTTCAAGTCTAACCATATGAAAGAAAAATAAATAAATAAATATAAATATAAATAAAAAAGAAGGAAGCTCATCATACTGCAAGGTTTTATCATGAGTTGAATTTTTTTATTTAGAAATTGTTGATCAATCATGCACTCAGATACTTTGATTAAGGCAAGGAAGTGATGTCCTTAACTTTGATTATGTTCACAAATCCATATTCAAACTTACAACGCAGTTATTGTTCAATCACTCTTCTTGGACAATGATCGATAAATAAAAATCAAAATTAAGCCCAACAAAGATATACATAACAAAGAAAAACGCAAGAATGGTGATTCTTAAATTTTCTAAATTCATTTAGTTTGGTTTGTAATGGGCAATATATTATAAATACCACCTCATCACACAGGTTATCTACTCAATGCTCTATCTAATCATTCCTTCAAAAAGATGGCAAACAACCATATTATGATTGTCTATTTGCTACTGTTTCCATTGGCCTTCTAGCAAAAGCAAAGGAGAAGAATGGTGTTATCTATCGAACAAACCTGTTTTGCCATGTTCATACAATTTTATATAATGCTCCAGCTAATAGAATGTAGTTTAAATTCGTAAAGTTTTCTTTACTTCTTTTCAGTACTCTATAAGTTCACCAACTAAGCAAACTCACACGTAATTTACACTAGGTGACGTGATTTTTAGAAAAAAAAAAAAAAAAAAAAAAAAAACGAAGGAGGAGGAAAAAAAAAAGAGAAAAATCTAAGAAATATATAACTAAAGCTAAAGGAAGACAAAGATGATGAAGAAATATATTTACCATAGGAAAACGTTTTAACCATAAACAACAATAAATAAAGTCAATCTCCAAAGATATCTTATATCTACCATAGGTCTCAATGGCACTTCAAAATTGAATGAAAAACTGTAACAAAGCTAATTAATGACACATTTGAATGAAGCATATTTTGAAAGCTAATTAATGACACTTAGAACACTATTTTTTGTAATTATTCATGAAACAAACAATAGAAACCAATATGGTGGATACAAATCAAACTGTATAAAAAATTGTAGTGAATCAACCCATCAATTCACATTAAAATGTATAAAAAAAAAAATTGTCCATGCCTGCTGTACTACTGATATTTCTAGTGAATTGTAGGCAAAATTAATTATCTCATGGTAAACAAAAACACAAATAACTTGCAACAAATCCAAATCCTCCAAACAACACATTTCACCAAATCAAACTCACTACCAGCAACTAAATAATAAATCCAGTTAACAACAATACATAATGACACCCAAAAAAAAAAAAAAAAAAAAAAAAAAAGCTCTAGATATATTTTATTAACAAACAGCTATGTATGCTCACACCTAACAACCCAAATCCAACCCTTCTATAAACTTATTTTAAAGGCCAATCCATCAGTTTAGATTCCAAGTATCATGAGAATTTTGTGGATACATCTTTCTTGATGGATGTGATTCATTAGTTTAGATTCATCAGTTTGTTGATGAATCCCCCACTTTCTCAGCAACCAAACAGAACATAAAAATATTTCTTGGGTTTCTTACCAAATAGGATAGAAATTTTTTCAAACTCTTATTGGCCAAAAATAGCCCTTTATTACTGTACGATTTCTGATTAATCCCCAAAAAATGTCCGATTTATTGATTAATCTATTTCATGAGATGAGAGAAAACAATAAAGAAAATCAATCAATTTATAAATGACTAAAACAACAAAGAAAAATTTCCAGGTGGGGTTGGGAAGGGATTTCGGGTGGGGTTGGGAAGAGGGGGGCACTGAGACCTTGAGGGAAAGAGAGGTGTTACCTAAAGGCGAACAATCTTGATGCTACCGACAACAATCACCGAAGCAACGAAGAGACGGTGAAGCAACGAAGAACCACTGAAGCAGTGATGAGGAATGGGTTTGAATACAACTACTTTAGCAATGAAAAAGAGAGAAACAGTGAAATAGGTTTGACATGTTTTGGGCAGTGAAGAAGAGAGAGATGATGAAATGGGTTTGAAATGGTTTGAAGAGAGAGATAATGAAGAAGAGAGAGATGATGACGTGGGTTTCAAAATTGAAGCCTATATCCAACGGTCAAGGTAAAATGACAACTCGCAAATTAATCTCAGCCTTTCAATCTTATTGCCACGTAAGATAGATGTTTCATCTAGATTGAAAAATAGAGCTTCCTTATTATATAGATAGTGATTGAATACCGTTTTATTTTTGTTATAAGTGTGATATTTTATTATCAGTAATATTACGGACTCAAACATAGAAATCTAAAAATTATTTAGATATTCACATTAATAGCTTAGATTCATTTTATATGTGGACTTCATATTTTATCAATTTAATTTCTATTACACATATTTATTTTTGGATAAAGTCTGGATCTCAAATTCTATGACCCTAACTTTTTTGTTTTATTATACGTCCCAAAATGTACTGCAATTTAAGGCAAAGTGAATTCATTAGTTCTCTGCAATTTATAGCACAGTGACAAAACTGCCAAATTTCGAAATCCAAAGGCAAATTTGATTTTGGACCGTATTTTCTGATAAAATAATTTAATATTCATTGAAAGTAAATAAATAAAAATGATTAATAGCTCATATCATTGGGTTAAGTGGCCGTTCCTGGAATTTGAATTTTTTTTAGGACCGGATTAAGAATAGTTAGATTAGGCTTAATGTCGGGACGTGCCGGATTTAGGATGACACATATTCTTTTGCTATATAATGTAAGCTCGGGTTGAGATTTGTCCGCCCCTAAGTAAAAGTGATATATTTTTATAATTGAAGGGATCAAAATGTATGAGTTCATAGATGAGAGCGGTTTGGAATCACAGTTTCACATAATTTGTTCATAAGAAAAATCATATAACATTTTTAAAAAAATTCAACCTATCATAAATTTTAAAAAATAATAATAACATATCCATCAAACAAACTACTTTCATTATATTAACCAGATAAGTAAAAAACATAACATCAAGCAAATATTGTTTAACATTAATCTGTCATATTTTTTAAAACATAAACTTTCAAAATATAAACATGCACATCGTTCCATCATTAACTTAAACAAACATAATATTTAGTAAATAAACATATATGGTTTAAGTTATACAGTCCTGTTTGGTTCAAATTTAGAATCGTGGACTTGGAACCGATCTACAGAGATCAGTTCTCAATTTTCCAAACCATAATCGAATCACAAATTAAAAAAAATAAACCAAGCCTACCGGATTGGCCTGGATTGATTTAGTTTGCAGATTTTTCTATTTCTTTGCTTAGCCTTATGCAAACTGTCAATAACATCGTAACTTTTTTATATATATATATAAATAAAATGTACTAAATATTGGTGCGGTTGGCACCGTTTGGGAAGCAAGATTTGAGCCTTTTTTGGCTATTTTAGCCACAAAAAACAAAATAAGCTATTTTAGCCACAACAAACAAAATATCACATCCAACCCATAATCATTACACTTTTCTCTCACAAAAAAAGTCAAAAAAGCCAAAAAGCCCTTCTCAAACCAAGTTTTTTAGCCCAAGCTAAAATAGCCAAAAAAGTCAAAAAGCCAACCCACTTCCCAAACCAAGCAGTTTACTAGAAAAAGAATTGAACTCAAGAAATCATATACTATCAACAACTAGACTTAATATCTTAAGTATAAAATATGAAAAACACTTGGTACATACCCGTCAAAGGATGTATACCATATACACTTTATAACTAAAAAAAAAAAATCTTTTTGAGTAATAACTTAAAAATAAATAAATAAATAAATAAATTCATAACTAAATACAATATAAGACATAACTAAAGATCTTATGAATCATAACTAAAGAAGAAAATGACATAATTAGAGGTGCATATAATACATCGATTTGAAGGGTGTGAATATTAGAATTTCCCATAATATATATATATATATATATACACAAATAGTTAAACTAAAAATAAATAAAAGAACATTTTATTAAAAAAGTGAATATATATTTTAAAAGGTGAATTACACTAACAGTTCCTATAGTTTAGGTTTTGTGTCACTTTGATCCTTAATTTTTCAATTGTGATACTTTTGATTCTAAATTTTGAAATCTTATTTCAAAAAAGGACAGTCAAAGATATTGTTTCATTTACAAACGAAATTTTTTTCATTTCAAGGGTAGAGTCATTACACAACTTATTTTGTATTTATTGACTTGTATGCTATTTCAAATGTAATGACTTTTTTATTTTTAATGAATAATGCTGATACTTTCTTGATTATAAAGTTTGGTTTGGTTTGGTTTGGTTTTTAGAACCTATTTTCAAAAAAAAAAAAATTCTGAGAAACTAAAGATTAAATTGGTGAAAAAAAATTAAAAACACATCGTTTTTATATAATTTTATCTTTTGGCAGGGTGGAAATAATTTTTTAAAATTAATTTTTTGATATTTATTTTCATTAAATTAGTTTCTATTTAAAAAAAGGAGATTTTTTTTTAAGATCCTTGGTATTAAGATTTTATAGTATAAACGACACTCAATATTTTTATAATGTCTAAGGTCCCTCAACATCAATCCAGAGAAAATTTGATCCAGAGAATTTCTCTGGACACATCACAGAGAAAATTCCAAATTTCTCTAGATATATCACAGAGAAAATTTCAAACAGGGCAGAGAAAATTGAAATTTCACTGGATTCAAACTCTTTTAACATATATTGCAAATAAGTCAGAATCATTCAAACCCCAAGCATCTGTAATCTCATGATGAGCTTAAAATTTACTGAAAACCAAACAATTGCACATCATGATTGGTGAGCATTGAAACCAAGAAATATACACAAACAAATTATAGATTTCCAAACCAAAGAATTTCTCTGGTTCAAACCAGAGAAATTCAATGAAAAATTCAATCACACCAGAGAAAAATAGACTTCACAGATAAAATCTTACCAGAATTTCTCTGGACTCACTTCAACCCAAAGAAATTCTCTTAGTCTAGAGATATTCACAAAAACCCCAGAGAAAATTTCTCTGGATTTTTGTAGAACTTTTTAGTTCATAAATTTGTGGGTCATTTGATCAATGGTGAATATTATAGTGGGTAATTCCAGTCTTGTTGAGATTTGATTTTTGGTTTGTTTTAACTTATTAACAGTTTTTGGAATAAATTTATGTGATGATTGATTTTTTGAAGATGTATTCGGGAATTTCTCTGGATTTCATAAAATAATGTGTCTTTACGATCCAGAGAAATTTAAAATGAATCTAGAGAAATTTGAATTTTCTGTGGTTTATAAATGAACTCAGAGAAATTTCTCTAATTTACTCAGGGCTCCTATTGGTCAAGGATATGGCCTCACAGAAACGTGTCCTAGAGTTGCTTTTACTGAGTGGGATGACACTTCTGTTGGGCCGCCACTTCCTTGTTGCTACATCAAGGTATTTCATCTTCTGTTTGCCAGAAAAGGATCGAATTTCATAATTTCATAACAATAATATTTTTCTTCTAGGTGGATTATGTTGATCATATTTGTGATATTGAGCATACAATAGTTGAAATGATTTAAAGTTACCTTTGATATCAGAGTCATAACTCCCGCAATTACAAACTTATGCAATCCGTTAGTGATAGTTAATGTCAAAGACTAGTTGATTGGTGAATATTACAAACACAAGTTATAAGAGAAATTTCAATTTGAATTTGAACCCAGAGAAAATTGGTCAAAATGTACCCAGAGAAATTTGAATTTGAATTTGAACTCAAAGAAAATTGGTCAAAATGAATTCAGAGAAATTTGAATTTATTCCAACAAGTGAGAGATTCAACAAGGCCATCACTGCGTGTTCTTGCGTCATTGGATCTATAGATCTGAGCAAGTTTACTGAATGGAAAATATAAAAATAAGCTTTTGTTCATAATGTTCCTCCAGCGTAAAAGATTACATTGGGACTGCCTCAAGAATAAAAGTCGAGAAAAAAAAAATAGATATATGTTCACACCAAGAGCAAGAAGCGAATTGGATGTATGATATAGAACAACAAATGTAAAAAATGAATCACTTCAAAACTTGATTAGTACTTGTTCACCCTTCGGACTAGCAAAAGCATGCAGGTGGTCTTGCACTGATGGAGTAGGCCTTGAGATATGAGCCGATCTACATTGGTAGCAACTTAGACGGCAATGAAATCGACTCCGACGACGATGGTATTTGCGGTGGTGGTGGTGGTGGCAGTGGCCATTGAAGGGAGTGAAGTGAGGTTTGGATTTAGAGATAGAGAGAGAGATGAAATAGAGAAGGCAGGGAGAGAGAGAGAAATGAGGTTTGATTTGAGAAAGTCAAATTTCTCTGTGATACATGGGTGTGGGGTTGAGGGACCTTAGACATTATAAAATAATATTATAAATCTCTTCCATTACTAAAAATGGGAGATGAATCTTAGACTAATTTTTTCTCAAAAAAATCTAAAAATAATATCAAAAACTCAAGTCAAACATTGACAATTTTGATATCATTACTAAACCAATTCATTAAATCAAAAAATTCAAAACAAAAAATATTTTATATATTAAACATATCGATTACACGTTAAAAGCTTAATAACCATTCATTACATGATAATCATCCAAAAATATCTATTAATAACAAAAAGAACCACCTATTACATGATAACTATACAAAAACATCAACAAAAATAACCAACCATTACATGATCATTATCCAAACACATATTAAAAATTAATTTGGTAAAAAAATAATAAAAAAATATATAAAAAATTATCATTTTTATATCATTTTATTTTCGGTAGGTAGAAATAATTTTTAAAAATTCAAAAATATCTTTCTTGACATTTATTTTTGTCAAATTAATTTATGTTTTATCAAATTCACGAATTTGCCACTAAAATTGAGCATTTTCCGTTTGCAAAGGAAACAACGTCTTTATTTGTCCTTATTTGAAATGAGATTTAAAATTCATGATCAAATGTATCATAATTGAAAGGTCATGAATTAAAGTAACACAAAATACAGGAATTGTTAATATAATTTGCCCTATTTTAAAGTAAGAACTTTGAGTAAATAACAAAAAAAATTAGGATAAATTACACTAACACCTCCTCTGTTCCTTTGAAATTACACTGACACCCCTTTTATTTCTTGAAATACCACTGCCCTCCACTGCTTTAAAGAAATGTATAACAGTTTGATCCATCTGTTAGTGCACCGTCAGTTGACCAGACAAAAATGATGAGATCAGACAAAATAAAACTTAAAATGTCAAAATTACCCTTTGATTCATATATCAGCCGTGGGGAGTTCAAAATTATGTTTGTTTTGCTTGCCGAGATAAAACAAATGTCCAACGGAGCTTGATCTTCAATCATTCACATAAAAAGAAATGACAACAGTTTACATTGAGGTACCCAATCAATTATAAATTTTAATAGTGAAATAGATAAACCATAACCACAGAAACACTTATCATGTATTTTCCCAAAACCAAGTCCTTGTGATTTGTATAATCTTTGCAAATCTCTACAAGTACGAACAATTTTATGCACGTAAATTATTTTATTGACAGTGATAATCTCTCTCTTCTCCATCATAAACTTCACCCCACCATTGTCCAGATCAAGAACCCTTATATTAGCACTAGCATCATTATTGTAGTTATATCCCTTCCAATATTAGTCTCATACCACTATTGTAGACCTATCAATAACAACACATCACAACCTTGATTTGGAGGAGGCGGTACTGCAAAATGTTCACGGTGGTGTGAACACTTGTAGCAGACTAGTCACGACACAGATGATGGTGTTTAGGGCAAGAGATGATGGAGATCTTACCCTCTACTTCGGCGTTGGCTACCGCTGTTGTGGTGGTGGCGGTTGTGCTCCGATCACATAACAACATAAGAGAGAGAGGGACAAAATAGATTGAAATACAGGTGAATAAAAGAAAAAATATAAATAATAATAGGGGTATAACAGTAGTTTCACTTTGCCATTTAACTTTGTTAACTGATAAGAGGTGTTAGTGTAATTTATCTGAAAATTTAAGGATGATAGTGCAAATTTAATGACAGCACGGAACCTCCGTCCTGCACAACAGCAACAGAGGAGCTAGATACACTCATTCATAAATGAGAGAATGGATGTTGGTGTAATTAATATCAATAATATTTGGGATCTCTTTGGAGATGACCCTCACACTCCCAAAGTGGTCATGACCCTTCACGTATATGTAGGGTCTATTCATATATGTGTAGGTTTTACATCATGAGTGGTTCAAATTTGTGGGGTCTTGTGTCGTCCTGTAGGGGTAGGGTCTCAATCATTGCTCAATTAATATTAGGATATGGCTTCTCTCCAGTTCATGATCGGATTGGAGGGTACTGTTCATCTTGTGAAGGCCTACCATTGGTTCCAATTCGATAATCTAAATTATTTAATGTGTAGAACTCGTCGAATACTATGGGTGCGTTTGTTTGGACGGACTGGATAAGGGGGGATTGTAATCCATCGGACTGTTAGTCCCGGGATACATTGTCCCGGGACTATTTGGTTAGATTGGATTTGTATCATATGTTTGTTTAGTCATGGGATTAGATGTCTGGATTGGACTATTTTTAATAAATCCAATGTTTGGTTAGACGGACTGGATAAGGATAAATGTTCAAAAGACTATTTTACCCTTATAATCTATAATTTATAATTTAACAACACTAAAAAAATTTAATTTATAAGGCCACAATTTTTAATTATTATTTTCAATTAAATTAAATTTATAATTTATATTTTATTTTTATTTAATATATAATTTTAAATAACGACAATAAAAAATAATTTTATATAATATATAAATTAAATTTTCAACAACACTAAAAAAATTTAATTTATAAGGCCATAATTTATAATTTATTATTTTTAAATAAATTTAATTTATAATTTATATTTTTATTTAATATATAATTTTAAATTAACAATACTAAAAAAAATTTATTTAATATGTAAATTTAATTTTTTAACAACACTAAAAAAAATTTAATTTATAAGGCCATAATTTATAATTTATTATTTTTAATTAAATTAAATTTATAATTTATAATTTATAATTTAAATTTTTTATTTAATATATAGTTTTAAATTAACAACACTAAAAAAATAATTTATAAATGTTCAAAAGACTATTTTATCATTTTCTAATTGTTTACTAAGTAATAGCATGGAGGGTAAAATGGACATTTCACAAAATAATCCCATGGGATATCAATCTCTTGGTTTCTATCCCACACCCCCCATGGGATAGGATAGTCCCATGTTTGTGGGATTAATAGTCCGAGGGACTATTAGTCCGGAGCAAAATTTTTCAAATAAACAATGGACTATTAGTCCGGTGGGACTAATAGTCCAATCCCACCCTCTTATCCCGCAAAACAAACGTGCTCTATATTTATAAACAATCACGTTAATCGGATATCTATAGGTATGTGATCAAATTAGTTTTGTATAAAAAAAATAACGGTGATAAAATAAAACGATTGATTTGATCACGTAACTATCGATTATTGATCAACGTAATTTTTTATAAATATATAATACTCGACGAATTCTAAATATCAAACGATTTGTATTATTAAAACGAGACTCGTAATAAATTTTTATAAATCTAATAATACTCTCTAACCTAATCTGACGAGAGATGGGAGAAAAGTCATGCCGTAAATATTAGTCGTTCAGACTTTAGAAAATATAAATAAACAAAGAACAACTCATCAGTCTTGAGTGACAAGTCGATGTCGAAGAAGAAGAAGAAGGGAAACCAGTGCGTGACGCTTCAGCAGAGAAAAAACACAACAAAACAGACTAGTGTTTTGCTATCTTCAAATCAATCATCCTATTAATGCGCTACCAAGTCAAACTCACGCTATGCGACTCGTTTTTTATCATCATCGTTCTTGATTCCCATTTTCAATCAACCAATCCTCCAAAATTTTCATCACCACCACCACCATGCCCTCTCGCCAATTTCCGCCACAACTGCCGCCTCAGCCGCCGCACCACTCCCTCCTCCTTCCCATCTCCGGCAGCATCTCCGTCGCCTTCTCCATCCTCCTCCTCCTCACCTTCTGCTTCCGCAAACTCACCAAAAAGCGCACCGTCGTTTCCGATTCCAAACCCCCTCACCGCTTCTCTTACTCCGCCCTCCGCCGCTCCACCTCCTCCTTCTCCCCCTCCCGCCTCCTCGGCCACGGCGGTTCCGGCTCCGTCTACCGCGGAACCCTCAAAAACCTTAGCAAAGACCTCGCCGTCAAAGTCATGGACGTTGGCTCTCTCCAAGGCGAGCGCGAGTACCAAAACGAACTCTCTTTTGCTGGAAAATTGGATTCTGATTACATCGTCTCCGCCATCGGATTCTCCTCCGATCAGAAGCGACGCCGTATGGTACTGGTCTACGAGCTCATGAGTAATGGAAGCTTGCAAGATTGCTTGTTCCATCGCAAGTGTTCGGAGCTCATGGAGTGGAAGAAGCGGTTCGAAATCGCAATCGAGATCGCGAAAGGGTTGGAGTATCTCCACCATGATTGTGATCCCGCGGTGATTCACGGCGATGTAAAACCTAGTAATATTCTGTTGGATTTGAATTTCAATGCCAAAATTGGGGATTTTGGGTTGGCGAGGTTAAAATCGGAAGATCAGTGTGAGATTGCAGTAGTAAATGGTGGATTGGATGGACGGGATGAGGACAATGGATCTATTGGTTTTGATGAGTCTAATTCTGGTCCAAACCAGTCGCCGGAGAGTTTTGTTAGGCTTTCAGTCTCAGAGAAGTCGCCTGAGATGGTTTTGGGGGTCGAGACATCGCCACCGGAGACTGTTGAGGCCGCGGCGTTGTCACCGAGAGCGGCTCTAGCGGTGGAGAAGAGTCTTTCGAGGAAGGATTGGTGGTGGAAACAGGATAATGGTAGTGGGGCAGAGTCTGGGGTTGTGAAGGACTATGTGATGGAGTGGATTGGCAATGAGATCAAGAAGGAGAGGCCGAAAAGTGAATGGATTGGAGCTTCTTCGAGTTCAGGACAAATTGGAAAAAAATCGGAGAGAAAGAAGAGTAGAAAACGATTGGATTGGTGGACTACGATGGATGATGACATGAATGAGAAGAAGAAAGAGAAGCGGAGACCGGCGAGGGAGTGGTGGAAGGAGGAGTATTGTGAAGAACTCGAGAAAAAGAAAAAGAAGAAGCAGAAACACGAGCAGGGGTCGATAAATGATGCCAATAATAGTGAAAATTGGTGGCCACTGGAGGAGGAATTGAATGTCGAAAGAAAGAAGAAGAAGAAGAAGAAGAGTAGGAACAGTAGTCCCCGGAGTAGTGTGGATTGGTGGTTGGATGGGCTGAGCGCTGAGCTTGGGAGAGCTCGTCGCAACAGCCATGACTCTGCTAGTGGAGAGATGGCTAAAAGTGGTGGTTGTAGTAGCACACCAAGTACCAGAGGAACTGTTTGTTATATTGCCCCCGAGTATGGTTGTGGCGGTGAAATCTCGGAGAAATGTGATGTTTATAGCTTTGGGGTTTTATTGCTAGTTCTAGTTTCTGGGCGACGTCCACTTCAGGTCACCGGTTCACCCATTTCAGAATTCAAACGCGCCAATCTTCTATCTTGGGCTCGGAACCTTGCTCGTGCAGGGAAGCTTCTTGATTTAGTAGATCAGTCTATTCAAATTTTGGATAAAAAACAAGCCTTGTTATGCCTTACTGTTGCAATGCTCTGCATTCAGAAGTTGCCCGCTCGCCGGCCTTCTATGAAGGAAGTGGTGGGAATGCTTTCTGGGGAGTTAGACTCTCCCCAGCTACCGGTTGAATTTTCCCCTTCTCCTCCCTCTCAGGTTCCATTTAAGTCATATAAGAAGGGACCGGTGAGTTTCTAATGTTGGGTGCAATTTTCATGATCAATACAATGGTATAGATCATTGTTTCATCATCTTTGTGGATGATTGCTGTAAAAAACAATATATATATATATATACTTATCTCACTTCTTGGGTCTATACCAGTGTGGCTACTATAATTCAAGATGATTATTTTGTATTGCACCTGTTAGAAGGCAAATCAACGACCTTGGCCCCATTTCATTTTCTCTTACAATGAGTTTTAAGAATTCCAGCATTAGTTGGATCCCAATTTAAATAGCAGCACATGGTTTTCGTTGTAGGGAATCTAAATGAGTAAACCTAATTGGTGTCATTGGAAGAGAAGAGTCAGGCTAGGCATTGTCGTCCCTACTCGTTTGCTACTTTCTCAAAGTTGACTAGATTTTACAGGAATGCAATCCTATGCACAGGTATAGGAGAAAAAATATATTCAAATTGTCCATGGTTTTAAGTGTTAATATCGGCCTTGCTAATTCCATTGGAATAACAATACAAATTTGGATGATATCTACATATGAAAATAGCACATTGTGATACATCGAGCAAAAAAAAAAAAAAAAAGCAGCACATTTTGATACTAGTCAGTATGCCAGAACAATGGCTGGGCAAGATATGAAGTTATTGTCATATTACATAATCATTCCTCTAAATTTGATATATGTTTGTATGCACAAAGAGGTAGAGTGCAGAAAGCGAATTGATTTCAGGGTAGCGGTTCCATTTTAAGTTAACATTGGAGAGTTTTCTAGAGGTTTGGACTGCTTCTGGAACTCTGGTTTGGAGAGAATTACTGGATGGTTTTGTTGGTACACATTCTAAATTCCTATACCACTTGACAAGCTTTAATTTTCCATTCTTGTGAATTGAAATACTTCTTGTGTTGAATACTTGAAACATAAATTTCAATTTGTTTCTTTTCCATGAACACTTCACACGGGGAGGAAGGTTTAAAACAAAAGAGGACATTTATATGACAGGAAAACCAAAGTTCAGATAGGAAAAGTGATAGCATACAGTTTCAGATGTCATGGTATGAACTCATTCTCATCAGTCCGTGAAAGTGAGAAGTGATAGCATACAGTTTCAAATGTCATGGTATTGGCTCATTCTCATCAGTCTGTGAAAGTGTTAAACTCTAATATGGTGGAGAGTAATAAAGGAACCAAGCTTCTTTTGCTTTGGAAAAAGCCTAGGAGTACAGAAACTGATCACAGAACCCGATAGAACAGGTGGGTCTCACTTTTTTTTGTGAATCCCACATCTATGTGAGAGTTGTCTAGTTTTGTGATTAGTTTCTATACAAGGAGAAAAACTATTTACTTTGTGTCTTGTTCGTTGCTAATTTATTATTTTTGGGATCTCCTTATCATGGAGCAGAGAGTAGAGACCAGGCGAGCATTGCTTGGAGGACAACGAGGTGACTTTTACTATAAAGTACCATACTTGAAGATAACCTTTCTAGTTTTGAGTTCAAAGTTTTGAGTTTTGTGCGTCGCACATCGTATTTAAAACTTGCAGCAACCGAATTTGTGATCATAAACACTCTTAGTCACAAAGATTAAAAATGTAACCCAATTTGTAGCAAATTAAGAAATGTCCTCAAGCGAAAGAGTAAGGATAGGAATTTCAAATGTTTTACCAAATGTCTCACATGAGTGTGGGACCCACATGAGACCTACATCGTGTGGGTCCCAAACCCATGTTACACATTTGGTAGAAATGTTGGTAAAATATCTAGGGTCAACATTTTTCCAAGCAAAAAGCATTCTTAGCTGAATCAATCTCTTGGGTGGAAACCTGTTATTGGATGAGACAATAATTAGGAATGGAAGGGTTTCATTGTTGCATAAACCAGCCACCCCTTTTTTCCTAGTACTTGTTCCAAAAGGTTCAATATCCATATTGCCTAGTCAATATTCCTGGCTGCAATTAATGGTGCTACAAGATTTAATCCTTGGTTAACATTCTATGGCTTAGCAGTCCTAGAATTTCTCTTGCAAGTGCAAATAAAGTTTATTTTGCCAACATTAAGAGATTTACATTTCTTTCTAGCAGCATTCAGTCTTTGCATCTCAATCTGGCATTGTGCATTGTGCTTTCCTGAGACAGAAGATCGAGGAGATCACCGTCTTACAGTCCTGAAGTTGTGATTTAACTAGATTTATGAATCCTAACAAAATGACACATTTGAATGTCATTTTTCATGTGGTACTGACCTCACTTGACAGGCGAAGAACAGATGCGGCGGTTTGAAGTGGAAACTAACCACTTTGAAATTTAAACTGAGTATCTTGATAAGTGCAGTGTAAACGGGTAGTTGACTTCACGTGTAAGTTGACAGTCACTGCTTATTACGGCTGAAGTATTAATTAGCTAGATTATTCTGTAATCGGTTCATGGAACAAAAATTTCACTTTAGCTTCTTCATTCTTTCAAAATAATGCAATAGTAATAAAGTTGATATCGGATCTGTCATGTACCTCGTAATGTCATTTAGTTCTCTGGAATGACAATCTAGCATAAACCTAATGGAAATTGATCAATTTTTGGCAGTGCTCTAAGTGATATCGCTATTGTTGACCTTCGAAGAAAGTAATAAGGTATTGATATATAAGATAAAACACATATGCTGGTTTCTCTGGAGGGCTTGGAATGAAAATTTGCCTCTGGGCTATTCTACAGATGGTTTAATGCAACAAAAATTCTATGATCTTTTTCCATTTAAATAGAAACAACCAACTAATAGATAAACTTATGGATTGATCAGAAGCGCATCGATTTTGCTTATCCAGTCCTCGGTTATTTCTTGCATCTCAAAGATGTGGTTCAGAGTTATTTTAGAAGTAGATACAGTAGCTTTAATATTGGTTAGATGAGTTTTAGTAAAAGTTTGGAGTAAGAGTATAAATTTGTGATGCCTCACTAATCAATCATATTAGTAACTGTGAATGATGTATCATGCATGAAGTGCAATTACTGTTTGCTTTAAAAAATTTAAGCCCACTGCAATTCAGAAGAGCCCCAAGCAACTGGTTTACCTCTCCATCTTCCTTTCCGCGCATGTGGGCTTGACCCATTCCTACATGTTAAACCCAAGGCGAACCACACAAATACTAGTAAGCCTATTTATTTGCTCTTTCCGAATTAAACTCGTTCATTAAATCAATTAAGGGCTCGTTTGGCAATATCATTTTTTAGTTTAAAAGTCAAAAAGTCACTAAAAAAATCAACAAGCCAACAACTTATACCAAAAATTTAAAGATTTCATTTTTTCTCTACTTTTTACACATCTTTTTGTAAAAAACAAAAAATTCATCCTAAATAAACAAAAAATTCATCCTAAATATACTAATTTTTTTTACATCATATTTTAGCCAAAAAATTAAAAGTTTACTAAAAAATTCTGTTCCCAAACGATGCCTAAATATTAAAATGCACCAACCTCAATCATTGATTGTGGGAGAAATTAGCACTTAATGGCACTTTCAGAAAATTATTTCAGATTGATATAAAAATTTAAAATTTTAATTATTAATGTTTATGAAATTTATCACTGATATCTAATTATTTTTTTAAGATAAATTATAAGTACATCTCTTGAAATTTGTTTAAAATACGAATTGCCCCCTATAATTTAAAAAATTACAAATACCTCCCTCTTAGAAAAATTTATTTAACAGAATTAACTGAAAAAATAAAATTTCTAACTGTTCTCCTATATAATAATAAAATTATCTAAATTATTAATTGAAATAAAATTTTAATATCATTAAAAACTGTTAATTAATTTGATAATTTATTAATAAAATGACCTATTTGTTATGACATTAACAACCTTGGGGGCATATTATAATTTCTAAAACTATAAAGAGTAATGCATAATTTAAATAAAACTCAAGGGATGTGTTTATAATTTATCCATTTTTCTAAAAACACTGAATTATTATTAATCATATTGTTGGTCTAGTAGTTTCTCTGCTTGATTGGTAACCATAAAAGTCACTACAATTTGCAAACGTGTAACGTGTTCCACATTTTGATTATAATCGGGGATTGTTTAGGATTATCTAAATATCTAAATAAGTGTATTTTTTGATTTTTTATTAAATATAAATTGGATTTAGATTAAGTTTGAAGTAATATGTTAAAGAGGTGATGTGACTTAAATAGAATAATAATTTTTTAACTTTTTAATTTTTTTCAAACATACCAAACCAACCCTAAATTTAGGATTGCTCAAAAGTGCCGTTAAGTGAATAGTTTTGAAACTTGAATCAGAAATACCGAACAGTATCACACTCCCAAAAGAAGTTAATTATGCCTTAAAAAAATGCTTGGGAGCACTAAAAAAGAAGTATTAGGAGAACATTAATGATGTGGTAATGGGCTCCGTCTACTTTCTATGCCTTTTTTTTTTTTTTTTTTTTTTTATTGTCATTTCCATGTATTAGTACTAGATGTATTTTTTAGTGATCTAAATCATTGTTATATCTTTTCTCTGTGTCAATCCTTTTCTACCATTTTGCTCTGATCCTGATAGACTGATTGAGAGTGGGCTTCTATTTGGTTTTTTTTTTTTTTTTGTTTTTTTGGGTTTTAATTTCAGTGTTGTTTCTCTTTTAATTTTAATTTTAGAATTTTAATATAATTATAGTGAGTTCGGCCTTGGTCCAGTCCAAGATTGGATTAGACGGTACTGTTAGGCCCATATGAGCCCACTACAGGTCCCGTTTTGATAATCCGAACCGTTCAATGTGTAGAACTCGTCGAGTACTATATGTTTGTAAAAAATTACGTTTATCGGATGTCGATAATTATATGATCAAATCAGTTTTGTATAAAAAAAATGGACGGTGAACAAATTAACGGTTGACAAAGAACTGTTTTGATCACATAACTATCAATATCCGATCAACATGATTTTTTACAGGCATATAGTACTCAATAAATTCTACACATTCAATGGTTCGAATCATTAAAATAGGATTCGCGGTGGGCCCCATGGGCCCAACAGCACCATCCAGTTCGATCTCGAACTAGACTAAAGCCGGACCCAATTATATTGATCTATCTTTTTTAATAAAGTTAAAGAGACTAAAATTAATGTCAATGATGTGAAAACACAATGATAAATAAGATAAAATTTACATTTTAGTATAAAAAAGATGATAATATTATTATTTTCATATATATTGATGAGAATCTGACTAAGTGTTATATGAATTAAAACTTTTAAGGAACTTAATGTAATTTTGTCAAATTTGTAAATTTTATTATATATATTTTTTTCCCAAAATTCAAGGGAAGTTAATGTAATTTACTCTTTTAATCTTATCAACATAAACCTCACACTTTTAGTTGCGTGTTAATGTGATTCTTTTGTCTATTGTTGTCATTAATATTTTGGACCCAAAAAAAAAAAAGCATGTGCTAAACTAGAGGAACTAACATGGAATTTGAAGAAAAACTATAGAGGCTATAATTGTAATTTATTTATTTATTTTCTTGTGTGAGAATTGCTAAAAATTTCATATTAGTTGCTTGTGATTTTTTTTTCTTTCGTTTAAAATGCTAACGAAAGCTAATAGAGGTATTATATTGAAACATTAGAATTGTGGGATTTAAATTGATGAAATTGAAATTTCAAAAAAAAAAAAAAAAAATCACTAAAATTAGAAGGACCAACTATTTAATGTAATTTATTATTTATTTTTGGATAGATTTTGAGAGAAGGTTGATTGAGTCCACGCCTTTACAATATATTTTGGTTGAATGGCTCACGTGGCCTCAATAATGCTAGATTTAAAGTCTTCCATGCAAGCAGAAGCTGGGAATACTCATTCAGCCATTTATGTACTTCTTATGCACTGGTTTTTCGATTATCATGTGTTATATTATTCATGTGAAATTTATCAATAATATAGTATTTTTTTTTGCCCTTTTGCCGATGGGACGATTCTGACAAGAAATATTATTCCTGGAATAAAGATATTACAAATCTTAAAAATTCTATTAAAATTTCTATCAAATATTTTTCATAGATATGAGACCCACAATCTATATAAGACATTTAATACTCCCTCCGTCCCAAAATAATGGTCCCTTTTGGGGAATCCAACTTTTTTTGGTAGTACAATTATTGCATTTGAAAAAAGTTGATTTTCCAAAATGACCCTTTTGATAGTACATTTTTTGAGAATATCAATGCATAGTTGTACTTTTTATATTGTTTATTAATTTAAAAGAAGGGCAAAATAGAAAATTTATATTATTTTTGTACTTGATTTTAGAAGAGGGACTAATATTTTGGGACAATGAAAAATGGAATAAGGGACTAATATTTTGGGACGGAGGGAGTAAAAATTTTAATCTAACTTCTAAAATCTCTAGTATTACTCTTCGTAGAATAAGTCTAAGCCTGCCAATAAACCCAAGCTTCTTGTAGCACTTCCTTGCACCAAGCTCGGGCGGGCATTTTCCTTTGACGGCATGACCAATAATTAGGGGTGATTCTGTTTACATTTAAAGAATAATTCAATAAGCTCAATTAAAATTTATTATATCTTATTATAAAATTTATTAATAAGAATAATACATATTAAATTTTATAATAAAATAAATTTTTTCTTGGGTGAATTACACTAACAGTCCCTATAGTTTGTGGCTCGTGTTACTTTGGTCCCTGACTTTTCAATTGTGACACATTTGACCTTGAATGTTAAATCTTGTTCCAAATAAGGACAATTGAAGATACCATTGCTTAATTTTAAGGGTAAAATCGTCAATTTGATAAAGGAAAATGATTTGTTCCCCTAAAAATGCCCCCCTAATCCCCCTAATGCCCAAAACGACGTCGTTTTGGGCTTTTTTTTTTTTTTGCCTTGTTTGCAATTTTCGGGGGATTAGGGGAGCCCCAAATTCGGGAGATCTAGCACGGCTCTTTAATAAAATACAAACTAATTTGACAAAAATGAATGTCAAAAAAATATTTTTGAATTTTTAAAAATTATTTCTTCCTACCAAAGATAAAATTATGTAAAATTAATAAATCTTTTAGACATTTTTTTTTACCAAATTAATTTTTATTATGTGTTTAGATGATGATCATGTAATGGGTGGATGTTGGGATTTTAATATGTAATTGATATATTTAATATATGAAATGTTTTTAGTTTTAGATTTTTTTTATTTAATAGATTGGTTTAATAATGATATCAAAATTGTTGCCATATTTGACTTTTAAAAAAAATAAAAAACTAATTTAATGAAAATAAAACAATCACCCATTATATGATCATCATCCAAACACATAATAAAAATTAATTTGATAAAATAAATAAATAAATGTCTAAAAAATTTATCAATTTTTCATAATTTTATCTTTAGTAGGTAGAATAATTTTTAAAAAACAATATATATATATATATACTTATTTCACTTCTTGTGTCTATACCAGTGTGGCTGCTTGTTAGCAAAAAATCTGGTCTGGACCAAATCGACAGATGTGATTTGACAGAAAACCTAGAATTTCACAAATAACAATAGATCAAGCAATTGTAGTCTGAACGTTCTATGCCTTAATAAATTCAAGGACTTCTTTGGAGGCTGTAATGCGAAGAAACAAGAAGGAATAAACTGAAAATCAATTGTTGAACAAACAAACTTGGAATTTAATCAGTAAAATTAAATTTCCAGTTCAATGTACAGGACAATCGACAGAGAACTCTTAGTTACAGAAACTGAACTAAAGATAGACTACTCCTAAGTAAGAACTAGGTAAGTTAAATTACTCCTAATGCTATAAGGGTTGTAAATTTGTTTGAAGATCCCTCTAACTTCGAATTTCCAGCTTTTATATTGTTGGTCTTCAAACTCCACTGCTGCTCTGCTGCCACGTGTTCCATCATGTAGCCAGCTACCTCCACTTCAATGCTTATGATCTCTACAACTGCCAGTAACGGCTTCTTTGTTACAGCTTTTCTCCTTCTAGGAAACATGACATGTATCCTGTATGCCTTGCATGCTAACTTTATGGCTTGACGTCTGGGCCATGTTTGGCCGCATTCCACTTCACTACTAGACGAATCGACAAGAAAACTGCAACTGCCACGTCTGTCTCTTTGACTATTTCCTTTTTGTCACTTGCTCTATATTCTAGACTTCATATTCACCCACTTTTCACTTGTAAACTTGTCGAAACTCATGGTCTTTAAACCTAGCATCCGCTAGACCAATTCTCTGCATTTGTTACATACAATCGACAGAGAATATACAATTTTTAGTGTCAACAATGCCCCCCTCATTCAAGACAAAAAATGAGTTTTTTGCCTTGAATGATTATCTAAAAGAAATAAAGTTGGACATTTAAATATTTGGGCTGTTTATCTACAATTTGTCATAAGGCCCAAATGTTAAATGTTAAAAATTAATCTAACATAATTTTCAAGAACTCCGAGTAAGCCCAATTGATCAAAGTATCAAATAAAGTCCAAATTTTAAAACTGAGGGCCCACCACAAGCTATTTGAATGCCAAAATTCAAATTATCATTCCACCATTCTCTATCTTTATCTACTATTTGCCTCTGACTTCGAAAAAACCCTTTTGTTCACACTCTCTAATGGCGCACAAACGAGATCAAGTTAAAGGAAAGAAACAAACTGAACCATCATCTGTCCAACGTTTTCCAATCAATTTTCAGCAGCTACTGCGTCAAAACATCTTTAACAGCTGCATTATCCCACGCCATGGCAACCCTGGAGAAGGAGAACTGGGCCCTACTTTCAATATAACCATTCCTGATGAACTTACCCAGTACTATCCTATTGCAGACACTGAAACACTACTCTTCAACAAAGCAGAGCTGTCATGGAAACATTGGGATTCCAGCCCTAATCCTCTACGCACATGGCAAAAACCCAATCTAGACTGGAAACAATGGGTTCAACGAATGATGATATACGACATAGACCTTTGGAGAGCTTTAGGTATTTACGATGCCATCAGGTTATCAACTTTCTCTCTAGATATGGACAAATGGGCCATTGGTGCTGCTACATGCTTTTGGTCTTCATCATGTAATTCCCTCGTTCTAAAATGTGGTATGATGTCACCTACTATTCTTGATGTTGTCCATTTGACTGGCCTTCCTTGTTCTGGTCAACACATCAGTGCCCTTTTAATCCCAAAAACACCTATCAAATTGGACACTACCCTCTGTTATGGGAAATTTCAAAAAAAGTACCAAAAATTTGGCATTGAACCCACAGTTGAAGGGAGAACAACTTTTTATTTACTATGGCTTTCCCAACACTTTCTTTGTGTTCCTGGTTTGAAAATCACTAAAGAATACCTAGCATTAGCCACTTGTATTCAGGAGGGTATAGAATGGGCTCTTGCCCCCTTTTTACTAGGCACCTTATACAGAGGTCTCTTTTCTTTAGTGGATAAAGAAATTGATCATAATGGTGGTGGTCCTTTCTGGCTTCTTCAAGCATGGTTGTATGCTTATTTTCCTGAAATTAGACCTACGACTCAGACTCCATTTCTTCCCACATGCCAAAGCTATGTTTAATTTTTTCTTTCCTTCAGACCAGCCACCTCTAATTCTTTCACTAAGGTGTTCACTTTTTTTTATGAACTATTTATCGGCAGAGATCCTCAGCTTTTTATCCCTTTTCACCAACTCCACTATACCTCATCTAGACTCACCTATGTCCATGATGATCTTTCTGTATTGGGTGATGAATTGAGACAACAACAAAAGCATTTTTGGGCTCAGATCCTTACTCCAAGATACATTTTAGTGGGAGGGTCCTTTTTAACTAACAGAATTTCTAATTGTAGTTTTGAAAGTTATAACCCCTGTCAATGGGCTAGGCAAATGGGCCTCTATCAAACTATTCCTTGCCCATACTTTCATCCCATTATTCATGAGCAAGTTGGAGCCAGAATTCAATTCAAACATCAAACAGTTGTGGAGGCCCTTCTAGCCCACAATCAAGAACTATTTGATCAATTCAGCTTCTACTTCTGCAAAGTCACACCTTTTCTCTCTACAAGATTCAGAGACTGGTGGCTTCTTATGAATGCAGTAATCTTTAATAAAGAAACTCAAATATGCCTCTGGAATGTGCATCCTGACAACAAAAAAAGAGCGACCATGAGCATTGGTAAACAACTATCTCCTTCTTACTTTATATTTCTTGTTGAAGTTTTATGGGTATATAACAACATATATTCTTTCTACATATATGCAGCTGAGTCCTTAGTCAAAGCCATTCCTTTGGCTATAGAAATGCCTACTTCCACTATCCAGAAAAGAAAGCTTAAGGGTAATCCCTTAAACACCACCAATGCTGAAGGTTTCACACCTTACAACCCAAGTGTGGAAACTGAACAAAGGGTGACTAGAGAAGAAGAACTTCAAAAATTCTTTGCATCTCAACCACAACCAGAGGGTGGTATTTCTCAACCAACATCGGAAGGCGATGCAACACGTGAGAGAAGATCTAAAAGAAGACAAGAGGAACCAGTTCCTCCACCATCTCTGGCTGCACCAGTTTCTTCCTCTTCCAGTGGTGCAGCACTTGTAAGGAGACCTAAAAGAAAGCAAGAACAACCAGTTCCTTCACAAGCTCCTGCTGCACCAGCGTCTTCTTTTTCCAGTAGTTCATCTTCTCGTCCCATAATAGTATGAATCTTACTCAATCTATCAATTTTGTTACCATTTTAAACATGACATTCTATTTTTCTTGTCTAACATTTGCCTCTTTTTTTTTTTTAGACATATCTTAAGTCATACAAAAAGAGAAGACTTGTTTCTTTGACCACCTCTTATTCTTCTCATGGAGATATACCTGAAACTCATACCAACCTACCTCCTCCTCTTCCTGAGAATGAAGAACTGGCTGAGGCACAAGTTAGTCCTCCTGAAAGCCAAACTGAATTGCCAGAGTCTCAACCAAACCCCCTTGAGAAAGAACAAATTGACCAACGAAGAGCCATTTTAAGAAACTTGGCTCCTGAACTGGCTCAAATTTTGTCTGAAATTCCCTAAGAAGTGGCTTTAGAAGACCTAATGGCCTTCCCTCTTAGAGAGGTGCCACATGGAACTGATGAAGTCATCACTTTTCCTGGTGTGGCCTCTTCTCCAGAAGAATCAACCATCCCTGAACATGTTCAAGAAGATCCAGTTAATTCAAACCATGTCAGAGAAGCTCCAATTAATTTACCCACTAATTTTGACAGCCACACATCTCCTGTCGACAGAGGTTCTCCTGTCCATGAGCATGTTTTTGAGCCAGATGACAACCTTCTAAATGAAGTTGACAGAGCTGACACTGAGGTTTTAGATGATGAATTAACCTCAAGTGATATGAGAGTTCCTCAATCAACTATCATCACTTTCATTACTCAGTCATTTCCAACACAGGTAATATTTTCTCACCTATACACTTTGTTCTTATTTTCCATATATATATATACTTGAATGTATATGGTTTAAAAAACAATTCCCTTTCATTCTCTTATGCAAGACTGAGATGCCTTTTCAAACATCATTGACTGCTAACATGGGGGTGCAAACTACACCAATTCAAAGTCCTTCAAGAGAGATCTTGGGTATTTCTACCTCACCTCACATTGTCACAGAGGTAATAATCTCTCATATAATTTTCCATATTCATTGTTCTTCATTTGTTAACTTTACTTTTTATAACTACAGCCTGCAGTTACCTCCTCTTCCTCTATTCAAGACTTACTCTTGGGGATTTTTGCTGTTCAAGAAACTATTGCTAATTTGATTGTTGAAGAAAAATTGAAGCAATTATCCAATGAAGAACAAGAACTTATTGAACAATTTTTTAATTTACTTGGTCAGCCACTGGATGCCTTGGCTCTCTCTCAAACTCCAATTTTGACTGACTATTTGAGAGCCATTGCACCACTGATTCCTCAACTTTTTAAGCCAGACCAAGTGCAAATCTTTCAAACCTTCATTTCAGAGCTTCCTCAACATTTACTGGCTATCAATGAATTTCAGATTGAGCCAAAAACTGTTGAGAATCAAGCTGAGCAAGTGAGGAAAGCAATGCATGCTCTAACTGAAGCATCTGCTAGATCACAATCCCTCATTGCTCAATTTAACACTCTTACAACAGAAGAAGCTCAGCTAGAAACTCAACTGGCCCATGTGAGAGCCCAGAAAGCTGCCATTGAACAAGAGCAAGCCAACCTTTCTCAGCAAATTCCAAACCTTCTTGCTCAAGAAAAAAGTGGTCCACTAGCTTTCAAGCAAGCCCAAAACCAAACTTAGGCAAAATAAGCTAAAGCATCAGACTGCTCTTCAAGCTTGGAGCAGACTTCATGTATTTCCAAAGGGATTAGGCCAAATGTAAAAAATTATTTGCCCTTTGTATTTTTGATACAAGTTTAATAATACTTATTACATTTGTTTTGGCTTTACTCTTTCTGTCACTATCTTTGTTTTCATGTATATGAACTCATGCATTCCCACATGATTGGATAATACTTCTTTAAATACTTGCCACTAATTATCCTTCTGTGTGGCTCACCTTCTAAAGAAGCAAGATGATAGGCTCCTCCTCTAAGAACCTTATGTATTTTAAATGGTCCCTCCCAATTTGGAGACCATTTACCATGTTCTGGGCTTTTAAATCCAATTGGTAAAATGGTTTTCCACACTAATTCTCCTTCAGAAAATAATTTACTCTTACTTTTCTTGTTATAGCTTCTCTCAACTTTCTTTTTCTGAGCCACCAAATGATTAAAGGCCACAATTCTTTTTCCTTCTAAATCTTGCAACTCAATCGATAGTGCCTCTGAATATTCATCCATAGAATATCAAATGCTTGGCCAGTCGATTGGATCTCACTGTCACTTCCAAAGGTAATACAGCATCATGCCCATAAACCAACTCATATGGAGTTGTACCTGTACTATTCCTTTTGGAATTTCTATAAGCCCAAAGTACTTCTGACAAGAGATTATGCCAATCTCTAGGATTGTCTTCAATCATTTTCTCTAAAGTATTTTTGACAATCTTGTTTGTTGCCTCAGCTTGTCCATTTGCCTGGGCATAATATGGTGAAGAGTTTAATATCTGAATGCCGTATTCTTTGGCAAACTCTTTAATCTCATCCCCATTGAACACTGTACCTTGATCGACAGTGATAGATTGGGGTAAACCAAACCTATGTATCAAATTCTTTTTCAAGAATTCAATAACTTGGACCTGTGTCACCACTTTTAAAGGTATTGCCTCTACCCATTTAGTAAAATAGTCAGTGGCTACCAATAAGTAAGAATGTGCTTTAGAAGATGCTGGGAAAATTTGCCCAATTAAATCCATTGCCCATCCTCTAAAAGGCCAAGGTTTAACCACTGAATGCAGGCTGGTAGCTGGCACCCTTTGAATATTGCCATGCTTCTGGCAACTCTGACATCCTTTTGCATACATTATGCAATCTTTTCTAATGGATGGCCAAAAATAACCATACCTGTTAATTAGCCATCTCATTTTATCACCAGCTTGATGGGCCCCACAAATTCCTTCATGTGCTTCAGCCATAGCTTTCATTTGGTCTAATTTACCAATACAAAGCAGAGTCAAACCATCATGAGCCTTCCTAAATAAATCATCTCCCATGATAACATAGTTTAGGGCTTGAAACCTCACCTGCCTATTGCTTTTTTCACTGGGATTCGATAGGAACTTTATTAAAGGGAATCTCCAATTTTCTTCTGTCATATCCAAAGTGAGAATAGGTAGGAAATTTCTACACCTATTTTTAAGTGCAGAAAAGTTTCTTTTCTGAATTCGAATCACCCTTTCCTGAGCTCCTTTAGGTATTTTTAGTCCAGCAGCTGCTTGAGCCATCTCATTAGCCTCCTTATTCTCCAGTCTAAACCTATGTGTGAATGTGATATGGTCAAAGAAACTAGTTAACCATTTAACCTCAGTTAAATACTCTTCTAGAGCACCACTGACACATTTGAACTTTCCCAAAACTTGTTTAATGACTAACTGGGAATCTCCAAAAACCTGGAGGCTTCTAATCCTGAATTCTATGGCCAATTCTAAGCCAATTATCAAGGCTTCATATTCAGCTTGATTACAAGACTGTACATGTTGTGCTTCCAACTGATATGCAAATGATACATTTGCTATTTGGTGCAATCAACACAATACCTGCTCCAACTCCTTCATCTGTTTTTGAACCATCAAACATCAATTTCCATGGTTCACTTTCCACCAAATTGACCTCATATAGGTCTAAATCAACAGAAGTGCTAGGGTGTTCCACCAAGAAGTCAGCCAAAGCTTGCCCCTTGACTGCTTTTTGTGGCACATATTTGAGACAATACTCAATTAATGCTAATATCCATTTACCCTGTCTCCCCCTTAAAATTGGTTTAGACAACATATATTTAATAACATCTGTTTGTGCTATCACAAACACTTCTGTTGGCAGCAAATAATGCCTCAATTTAATGGCTGCAAAATAAAGTGCCAAACACAATTTCTCAAGAATTATATCTAGTTTCAGCATCATTTAACCTTCTACTTAGGTAGTAAATGGCTTGTTCATGACCCATATCATTTTCTTGAGCCAATAAACAACCAATCGACAGGTCAAAAGCTGATATATACAATTTCAAAGGCTTTCCTGCCACTGGTGGCATAAGCACTGAAGGGTTTATCAAGTATTTTTTGAGCAAGTCAAAAGCTCCTTGATGGCACGCTTCCCATTTAAACTCATGGTCTGACTTAATTTTCACTAAAAGAGAGAATGCTAAAGTTTTCTTGGCCAAATTAGCTATAAATCTCCTCAAAATATTTACTTTTCCAAGAAAACTTTGCAACTCTTTCTTGTTGGCTGGAGGTCTTGCCCCTAAAATGGCTTTGGCTTTATTAGCATCCACTTCTATTCCTTTGTGATATACTAAAAAACCTAAAAAATTTCCAGCAGATACCCCAAATGCACACTTTAAAGGGTTCATTATGAGTTTGTATGTCCTCATTCTTTGAAATGTCTGCTGCAAATGTTCTAGATGCTCATCAAAACTGTCAGATTTGATGGCTACATCATCTATATAAACTTCTAAATATTTTCCAATCAAATCATGGAAAATGAAATTCATTGCCCTTTGATAAGTTGCTCCTGCATTTTTTAATTCAAAAGGCATGACTACCCATTCAAATGTCCCTAAGGCACCAGGACATCTAAATGATGTCTTATGTGTATCCTCTGGGTTAATAAAGATCTAATTATATCCAGCATGTCCATCCATAAAGGACAAAACCTTGCTCTTGGCTGTTAAATCAACTAACAGATCAACTACTGGCATAAGATATTCATCTTTAGGAGTTGCCAGATTCAAATTTCTAAAATCTATACACACTCTTAACTTACCATTTTTCTTCATTACAAGGACAATATTAGACAGCCATTCAACAGACCTAGCTGTTCTAATAAAACCTGCATTGAGCAACCTTTCGATTTCTTCCTTAACCAATAAGGTGACTTCATTAGTCATCCTTCTTAGAGGTTGTTTATGAGGAATAAAATTTCCTTTAATTGGGAGTCTATGCTTCACCAATGTTCTATCTAATCCAGGCATTTCTTCATACGTCCATGCAAAGCAATCCATATACACAGAAAGCAAACTAACTAGTTTGCTCTTACATTCATTAGATAGATTAGCATTTACATAGATGGGTCTCTTACAGGCCTTACTTCCTAAGTTATATTCCTCTAAAGGGTCCTGCACATCTGCCTTGAGATGATCAAGTTTGGCAGGAGCCGCCTTCAGATGTTCCAGTTTCACCTCTTTATAACTCAGAGGGCTATTGTCGATTACAGATTCTGCCCAAGAACAATTAGGCAAACACTTAGGGCTAAACTTACTTTCTAAAAAGAAATAAAAAACCCTAGAAAAAGTAGATTTAATTACATTAGCTGTCTCATCCAGCTTGTCTTCTTCTACTACTTGCACTTGCATCACCTCCCATCTTCAGCAATTTCTTCTATCACAAGCCTCTTCTGCTTCTGCATCAGGCTTGGTTTGGCCAATTCCTGGCCTATATGCTTGAAACCTTCCTCAATGAAGGCCTTGAACCCTTCAGTTGTTAAGCCTTTCCCTTGCGATTTGACTTCTTCTTTATCAATCACAACTGGGCCCAAATCCTCATCATACAGCATAGCCTCTATGTTGTTGACATCAGCAACAAAAGGATTTGCTTCAACCCAGAAGATTTCCATTCCTTTTTTATTCTGACCACCACCAGTTAGAAAAATTAATGCTTGGTGTAGAGACGAAGGTACACACCCATTAAGGTGAATCCAATCCCTACCTAGGAGCACATTGTAATTAAAAGTGGAGCCTATTACAAATAAAGTTGTTCCCATTAACTTGGAACCCACTTGAAGTTGTAAAGCTACTACTCCTCTAGCCTCGGATGATCTACCAGAAAAATTACTTATATTTACCTCAGTAGGAAGTAGGTCATGGACAGACTTACCAATAGCTTTCAGTGTCCTAGATGATAGAATGTTGAGAATAGCCCCATTGTCTACCAACACCTTCTCCACTGGTACCCTATCCAGAAACGCTTTAACATACGGAGGCCTCAGATGTTTAATAAGTTATCTTCTGGTATTTGAAGTACAACTTCTCCCCATCGACAGACTTAATGACCTCGATTGATCTCAATGGCTTGGCCTGTGTCTCAACTATTGCTATCTGAACAGCTGGTTCTGTCAAATCTTCAACATCACCTACCAAGTTATTTGGCTAGTTTGGTTTGGCCTGAAACCTCTGTGGGATGGCCATAATCATGTTGCACTCCTTGGAAGGGGTAAAGAACCAAAATGAATGGTAGCCAACTTTTCTCCAAAGTCACCACCAGAACTGTCTGATTTCACTTCATCTTCTTCAACCCTTTCATTAACATCCTTGTTATCAATGACCATCTCCTGATCTTGATCATCTTTCATTACCACATCTTTCTTGTTATTGTTATCCTCTTCATCAGACATCAGATCTTTTTCTAACTGTTTCAGCTTTTGCCTTAACAAAGCCTTCTCTGATAACTTACCTACAGGTCTATCTTCAGTCTCTTCTAGTCCCATTTTCTTTTTCAAAATCTGAACTGGTTGCACTGGATGGATTTTAGAAGTTGAACCTTTCACTTCTTTTCCTTTAGCAGCAGGAACTGTAGGAACCAATCCTTCCCTTGTCCACACTAAGTCTTGTTTTCCAGATGGTCTATCCCCTGCAGCAGTGGACATCATAACATGAAACCTTCTTTGCTCTCTCCTTTTCTGAGTTCTTGTTTCTCCCATTGGTCTCCAACCACTCATGGGAAACTTTGGATGTGACACTCCTTGCCATCCCAAATGGGAAGGTATTGGAGGTTTCACCATTCTTGGCTGTACTAGTTGCATTTCTAGCCTCACTCTTAGGCCATGATGCTGTTGCTGATATCCTCCAGATGGTCTTGCCAATTGTTGATGCCCTCCATATGGCCTCCCAAGTTGATGATGGCCACTATGTGATGCACCAAATTGCTGCTGATGGCCATTATATGGCCTAGTCAGAACCTTTGGGTTTCCATAAGGCTTAGAACCCTTATGTTGATTGAGCATAGTCCTCACATTACTAGTTCCAACCAAGCATGGATGAACAGGTGCTCTCTGGAATAAGAATGGAGCATCATCCTTACCATAGTTCTCTACAGGTCCAAAAATTCCAGGATCCGTTCCATCATAGAGCAAACAATCGTTATCAAAAATTTGTAAATCTCCACTTCCCATAGTATTAAACCTCAAGCCAACATCTTTTCCAATTTGTTGAATCCCATTAATCACAATGGCCTTAGTTTTTTCTTTCTCAGAACCACATCTGAAACAGATGAAACTCTCACTTGGTTCCTTTTGAACTCTTTTTCCTTTTGCTTCTTTTGCCATTTTCTCCAACCTTTCTTTGTGAAGTTTTTCCAACTCCACCAACAGAACTCTAGGATTTTTCCCTTTTTTCTTCTAATCAGTAGCCACCATATTGATTTCCACCATACTAGGAAATGGATCACTGTCAACTGCCATTACTCCTTTATCTTTCTCGGCATATTTCAACATCCCTTTCTGAATTAAATCCTGCACACAATTGCGAAATGTAACACAATTATTAGTAGAATGTCTGAAAGAATTATGCCATTTGCAATATTCCTTACCAACTCTGTCCCTTTCTTTAGGAATGTTGTGGCCTGAAGTTGAAGTTAAAAACTTATTTGTTAACAACTCATTAAACAATGCATCTGTTTTAGACAAATCAAAAGAATATTGTCTATGTGATATAGCCACATTCTTTTTGGCTGGTTGTGTTGCTGGCATTGTGGACGCGTCCCGAGGACTTCCGAGAAGATCTCGTTTTGTTCTCTAGCATACTACAGTTCGGACTCAAATGTCATGGTTCTGAATCTAGTCTCGCAAAGTGCAATGCAAGACCAATAAATCACCAAAGAGTCCAAATCCGACAAATCGTTTTGGAAAACTGATTTTTGTAAAGAAGTGCCAAACATGGACTGCTTTGCCAGATACAGAGCCGCCACCTAAATATTTTATTTTGGGGGAATTTAGGAAACCCTGACTCGTGCCTAAGGCCACGTGTCCGTCATCACCAAAGTTGCCTCGGCTTGGGAACTTGGGTACAATTGGGGAAGGTCATCTATGAGCACCCCCGCTCGCCCGATCAAAGATCGGCCTGTACCAAGCATGATATCTTGTTTTTCAAAACACATGTGTTCTTATTCCGGTTATTAGCTAGAATTACTACGTGATGCGCACAACACACAAGTATAGACTAGATTTTCTAATTTGGAACAAAGCATCGCATATCCATTTGTTTGGAAATGGTTTGAAGTTTGCTACTCGCAAGTAGGCTAAAACACGGATTTCAATGAATCGTTCCAATTCAAGTAATCCAACCTTCACCCACAAGCATTCAAGCATTTATATTACATAAGCAATTAGCCTCATGGCAGGCATGTTGTCATGTTAACACTCACATACATGTAAGATGCTAAAGCATAGACACTTATAGTGTACTCTGAGCCAAAACAAGAAACTAGTTAGTAATCATGCATGATCCTAGTTCATGTTGAGATGGCTAATGCAATACATGCAAAATGCAACTAGAAATAGGCTCGGCTATTCTAAAATGGCATGTGAGATATGACAACTCGATACATGTATTCAAGTAGGAATTGAAACACGATGTAGTTAGTATGATGCGCCAAGTCTGGTGCATGCAATACTGATGAATGAATGCAAACATGCGAGCATAAGTATGTTAATCGAAACATGCCCTAGAACTAACCATCGTAAGCGGTTAAGTAAAAGGGAGAAAGAAGTGGGGGTTAGAAGATATGCATCACACACACGCACGCTTATTACACCAATTGGCTCTCTCGAGGGAGAGACAGAAAGAATAATATAAACCATCTAATTAACTAACTAACAAGCTAATTAATTATTACACAATCAAATGAATAACTAGCTACAGCTAATTATTACAATGCTTAAATAATTAACAAATTAATTAAGCTACGAAAAACAGTAAAGAGGCCTCGAGAAGAGGGACAAATGCATGCTCGGTCGGCTTCACTCGGAAATCCGTTGCCATGCTTCATGTTGCCTCTGTTTGCACTGCTCTGTACCTCTAAAAACTGTGCCAACTTCTGTGACACTTCTAAACCACCTTGTGGGCATGCTGAGAGGCGATCGGCCAAAAGATAGGGCCATCGGCCATAGGGAATTGGTCATCGACCAAATATAAGGCTATTGGCCAAATTATGTTAGCCGACCGGCACTGCAACAAAGGACAGACAGAGCATGGAAATACATTTGCAAGATAATATTTGCATAACCACACCCCTTATCATGTTTGAGACTCAAAGGAGTGTAGTTCTCGACCCTCGGACCATCAATCACGCATTTTGATGCATGATGGCCAAAGAGGCCAAGTGCGCAATTCAATATGGAATGAAATGCACAAAAACACACAAGGGACCTTAACCTCTATCATGTGTGATCAAGAGGCAAGGCAATGCACACACAATGCTATACAACCTAAGCATGCAAGCAAGTATGCAAACAACTCAAGTATGCAACAAGTATGCAACAATATCATGCAATGCAACTAATATGCAATAGGCATACAACCTAAACATGTAAAGACGCAAGGCATAGGTATGTGACAACAATACCAACAACAAGCATGTGACAACATGTGATCTAACAAGTATGCAAGATGGATGAGCATGCAACAACATGTCAATTAGCAAGCATGTAACAACATGTAGTGGAATTAGCATGTAACAACATGTAATGTGCCAAGTATGCAACAAGCATGCGACAACATACAAGGCAAGCATGCAACAACATGCGAAGATGGACTTAAACCAAAATGGGAGGACCTCGGCCATGCCCAAATCAGTGGCCAAAATGCTAAAAAATAATAGACAAAAGCACATACAAACATGCACATGTAATGGTCTATCACCTAGGCATGGGAGGGCAACTTTCAAGAACACTTAAAAGGGGACAAATATGGACATGTTACAAGCATGGTAAGCTCTGAAATCATGCATGGAAAGGTGCCAAACCAAACAAATAAAGCAAGCAAATCATGCAAGAAGGCCCAAAACTTGAAACTAGCCAAGAGACTCAAACCACGGCCGTACAAGGCAAGCCCCAAAGGGCCAAGGGCACTCAAAACAGTCCCAAGGCAGGTCAATACAAGACCAAAAACATGCTCGAAACTAGCCAACACAAGCTAGAACAAAAGTCCAAAAGCATGAGGCATGCAAGGCCACAAAAGGGGTGTTATACTACACCTATTAAAACCAAGCATGGCATGAATTAAACCAATAAAATCAGAGTTATGGCATGGTAAAAACAAGACCAAAAACCCACTTAGATGGCATCCTAAAGACCTAAGTATGGAGGCATACACAATGGTCAATTCATGAGGCATAAAACATCAACTCTTTAAAGCATTAAAGGAGTGGTAATTACAAGTATATGAGCATGAAACATGGACTGAAATAACATTTCAAATGATGCCAAGTCATGATAATAGTCCAAATAAAGCATGCTAGTGACTTGGGCACTTGAAGCTAATAAGCTAGGATGCCTTAGGGCTGTACAAAGCATGACATATATGATCAAAACAACCAAAATCAGAGCTTAACCATGCTACAACATGGACAAAAACTTCTTAAAGTTAAGCCAAAACATGCAAGAATGATGGTCTAAACACAAAATGCATGTGAAGGCGATAGAGATGATTACAAGACAAGTACATGGTGTATGCAAGAAGCCATTAAACCAACCTTAGACAGAGGTAAAACATGGCAAAATAACACCAAATACTTGCTGAAATGGAGCTAAAACAAGCTAAGCAAACATACTACCAATATAAGCCATTTATACTAGCATACAAGACAATAAGGAGAGGATGACCCTCTCCTATTTAAGACCTCAAAACCACCTTTCCACCACTAAAAATCCTTTGGATTTCAGTGGTAGAAAGGTCATGCAAAGCTAAGAACAAGGGCCAAAAGGGATGGCCTAAAACAAGGCATAACAAGGCCTTGGAGGGGGTAAACAACCCCAAACCAAAAAGTGACCTTAAACAAAGATCTAAAGAAACAAAAATCAGAACTTTTATCAGTTAAGAGTTAAGCTTAAAACAATAAGAAAATAGGTCTAAAAGCTTAAGCAAGAATGAGGGTTTAAAAGCAAGTTTGCTCACCCTTGAAGAACACCTTCAAGAACACCACTCCAGTAACTTTCTCTAATCAAAACCAGCCCAAGAACTCTAAAACCAACTCCCTAGCATCTCAGCAACCAAGGATGGTGTATTGCTAGGTGTTTGTGTGCAATAGTATGAACAAAACACCCTTTAGAGCACAAGAACACACACAAAGATGTAAAGAGAGGGAAATATAGAGATAGATAGATAGATACAACTTCTCTAAACCTATTTTTCAGAACCTCTGAGAAGGGAGGAGGAGCTCCCTTCTTATAGATATCCAATTCCAAGGCTTCCTAAGTAAGCTAAGCAAAGGTGCAAATCCCTCCATACACATGTATGAAGGGTGTGAATTGTGCATGCCAGCTGTAACAGCTGGTATAAAATATCTGCATAAAGCAGATGAACAGGGTTTGGCCAAAAAACATGGCCGATTGACCAACATAAGTGCCAGCTGACCAAATAATGTGCCGATCGGCCAACACTTTTGGTCGATGGCAAGAAAACAAGGCCGATGGCTTCAAGCCTTGGCCGATGGGTTGAGGGGATGGCAAACAAGCCACCCTCTTCCCTTAAAAGCAAAAACACAAGTGCTTGATCCACAACCAAGCACAAAACAGACAATTTAAGAGATCTTGAGGCAAGGCGCGCGGCCGAGGCCTCCAGGAACTCAAAACGAACATAAGCATGGATGATCATCGAGTGTTCAAACGATGACGTCCAAGTCTTGAGGACGGTCAAAAATGGGGTGTCTACAGGCATGCTTATAGGTTGGTCTGTCTTTCTTAATGTCTCACAAACCACAGGTTTTTTGCCTATTACTTGGGTAACATCTATGTCAACTTCCATGTCAAATTCGACTTCTTGATAATAAGTGCCTAATGAAGCTGCATTTCTATGTTGTTATTCTCTGAGAATGGCCTCATAACTAGTTGCCCTTGAAGACAACTCGAATAAATCCCTAAACATCATGCCTTCAAATTTTTTCCTAAGCTCAAAATCTAAACCATTTTGAGCTAATCTTATTATTTCTATTTCAGGCATGTATACATGACAACGGTTTTTTGCTTTTTTAAACCTATTGATGTACTGTTCTACACTTTCTCCTTGTCTTTGTTTAAACTTTGACAAGTCCACCATTGTCACTTCAGGTTCAGTTCTAAAGAACTGAGCATGAAACTGATTTTCCATGTCTTGCCAAGTGTGAACAGAGTTCTCTGGCAAGTTAATAAACCAAGTAAATGCCACTTTCGACAAAGAATGAGGAAAGAGCTTTAACTTTAAATTATCATCATAACCAGGTTCTCCACACTGGAGTATGAATCTACCCACATGTTCTATGGTTGATTGTCTGTCCTTCCCTGTGAATAAAGTAAACTCAAGAATTCTGTAATTCCTTGGAATGGGAATTGTTTCCATCTATGGAGGGTAAGGACTCCTAAACATTGGTCTATCTGGCCTTCTCAAGCCTGGACCATACATTTCCTGTATGATGTTCATTATTTGTTGTCTGTTGACTTGAGGCTCTAAGTGTTGCTGTTGCTGCCCTCCTTCAACCTCCGGTTGGAAGTAAGGATTAGGAGGACCAGGCCCTCTAGGCCTTGGATGCATCATGTAGGGTTCAAAATATGGCTGAGGCATGGTATAATCCCTTGCATCTTGAGGCCTTACTTGATTAAATGGCCTATTTCTCTGTTCAGCCATAGCCTGATAACCAGGCCCTTCAAATGCAAGATCATCATACATTTGTGGCCTTAGTTGCCCCCCAGGTCTCATTCCCATATTATTTACATTGTAATTAAACACTGGGTTTGTATGATATGTGGAAGGTTCCCTCTCAAACATTGGATTTATGTTCATTCCCTCCTCATATCTCTCTTGGAGTGTGGAGGTCTATAAAATGATACGGGTTCACTTACTTTTTCATGCTGTTGAGGCCATTTGGGGCTTAGGTTGTGCTCTTTCCCTTGTGCTTCCTCTCCAATCTTTCTTGAATGACTGGGCTTGATGTTGGCTTTCTCAAACAAAGCCATTAAGTCATCAATCATCACTTGGTTCTCATATGCTGACATGGAACCAATTACTTGCTAGGTATGCAGCAAAAGAGCCCTTCTTGAATCGACTGGTAGACAAGTGGATTGGCTAGTTCTGGCCATATTTTGGCCATTTCCTTGGCCTATTTCTTGCCTGGCCACTGAATGGCCATCAGTTAAGTTGTCTTGTACTCCTTCAACTCCATCGTTCAACTCTTCTTCATCTTCGACCCTTTTCTCAAGATCTTCAAAGACTTCATGTTGTTTCTTCCTAGCCATCACTCCAAATTAGATAGGTCCCACTGAGCATGCCAAAATATGTTAGCAAAAAATCTGGTCTGGGCCAAATCGACAAATGTGATTTGATAGAAAACCCAGAATTTCACAAACAATAATAGATCAAGCAATTGTGGTCTGAACGTTCTATGTCTTGACAGATTCAAGGACTTCTTTGGAGGTTTAATGCGAAGAAACAAGAAGGAATAACTGAATATCAATTGTTGAACAAACAAACTTGGAATTTAATCAGTAAAATTAAATTCCAGTTCAATGTACAGGACAATCGATAGAGAACTCTTAGTTACAGAACTGAACTAAAGATAGACTACTCCCAAGTAAGAACTAGGTAAGTTAAATTACTCCTAATGCTATAAGGGTTGTAAATTTGTTTGAAGATCCCTCTAACTTCGAATTTCCAGCTTTTATATTGCTGGTCTTCAAACTTCACTGCTGCTCTGCTGCCACGTGTCCTATCATGTAGCCAGCTACCTCCACTTCAATGCCCATGATCTCTGCAACTGCTAGTAACTGCTTCTCTGTTACAGCTTTTCTCCTTCTAGGAAACGTGACACGTATCACGTATGCCTTGCATGCTAACTTTATGGCTTGACATCTGGGCGATGTTTGGCCACATTCCACTTCACTACTAGACGAATTGCCAGAAAAACTACAACTGCCACGTCTGTCTTTTTGACTATTTCCTTTTTGTCACTTGCTCTATATTCTAGACTTCATATTCACCCGCTTTTCACTTGTAAACTTGTCGAAACTCATGGTCTTTAAACCTAGCATCCGCTGGACCAATTCTCTGCATATGTTACATACAATCGACAGAGAATATATAATTTTTAGTGTCAACACTACTATAATTCAAGATGATTATTTTGTATTGCACCTGTTAGAAGGAAAATCAACGACCTTGGCCCCATTTCATTTTCTCTTGCAATGAGTTCTAAGAATTCCAGCATTAGTTGGATCCCAATTTAAATAGCAGCACATGGTTTTCGTTGTAGGGAATCTAAATGAGTAAATCTAATTGGTGTCATTGGAAGAGAAGAGTCAGGCTAGGCATTGTCGTCCCTACTCGTTTACTACTTTCTAAAAGTTGACTAGATTTTACAGGAATGCAATCCTATGCACAGGTATAGGAGAAAAAATATATTCAAATTGTCCATGGTTTTAAGTGTTAATATCGGCCTTGCTAATTTCATTGGCGATAACAATACAAATTTGGATGATATCAACATATGAAAATAGCACATTGTGATACATTAAGGAAAAAAAAAAAAAAAAGCAGCACATTTTGATACTAGTCAGTATGCCAGAACAATGGCTGGGCAAGATATGAAGTTATTGCCATATTACATAATCATTCCTCTAAATTTGATATATGTTTGTATGCACAAAGAGGTAGAGTGTAGAAAGCGAATTGATTTCAGGGTAGCGGTTCCATTTTAAGTTAATTCTTGAAACATTGGAGAGTTTTCTAGAGGTTTGGACTGCTTCTGGAACTCTAGTTTGGAGAGAATTACTGGATGCTTTTGTTGGCATACATTCTAAATTCCTATACCATTTGACAAGCTTTAATTTTCCATTCCTGTGAATTGAAATACTTGTTGTGTTGAAAACTTGAAACATAAATTTCAATTTGTTTCTTTTCCATGCACACTTCACACGGGGAGGAAGGTTTAAAACAAAAGACGACATTTATATGACAGGAAAACCAAAGTTCAAAGAGGAAAAGTGATAGCATACAGTTTCAGATGTCATGGTATTGGCTCATTCTCATCACTCTGTGAAAGTGTTAAACTCTAATATGGTGGAGAGTAATAAAGGAACCAAGCTTCTTTTGCTTTGGAAAAAGCCTAGGAGTACAGAAACTGATCACAGAACCCGATATAACAGGTGGGTCCCACTTTTTTTTTGTGAATCCCACCTCCATGTGAGAGTTGTGTCTAATTTTTTGATTAGTTTCTGTACAAGGAGAAAAACTATTTACTTTGTGTCTTGTTCGTTGTTAATTAATTATTTTTGGGATCTCCTTATCATAGCGCAGAGAGCAGAGACCATGTGAGCATTGCTTGGAGGACAACGAGGTGACTTTTACTATAAAGTACCATACTTGAAGATAACCTTTCAAGTTTTTAGTTCAAAGTTTTGAGTTTTGTGTGTCGCACATCATATTTAAAACTTGCAGCAACCGAATTTGTGATCATAAACACTCTTAGTCACAAAGATTAAAAATGTAACCCAATTTGTAGCAAATTAAGAAATGTCCTCAAGCGAAAGAGTAATGCTAGGAATCCCAAATGTTTTACTAAATGTCTCACATAGGTGTGGGACTCGCATGTGTGGGTCCCAAACCCATGTTACACATTTGGTAGAAATGTTAGTAAAATATTTAGGGTCAACATTTTTCCAAGCGAAAAACATTCTTAGCTGAATCAATCTCTTGGGTGGAAACCTGTTATCGGATGAGACAATAATTAGGAATGGAAGGGTTTCATTCTTGCGTAAACCTGCCACCCCTTTTTTTCCTAGTACTTGTTCCAAAAGGTTCAATATCCATATTGCCTAGTCAATATTCTTGGCTGCAATTAACGGTGCTACAAGATTTAATCCTTGGTTAACATTCTATGGCTTAACAGTCCTAGAATTTCTCTTGCAAGTGCAAATAAAGTTTATTTTACCAACATTAAGAAATGTATGTTTCTTTCTAATAGCATTCAGTCTTTGCATCTCAATCTGGCATTGTGCTTTCTTGAGACAGAAGATCGAGGAGAACACTGTCTTACAGTCCTGAAGTTGTGATTTAACTAGATTTATGAATCCTAACAAAATGACACATTTGAATGTCATTTTTCATGTGGTACTAACCTCACTTGACAGGCGAAGAACAGATGCGGCGGTTTGAAGTGGAAACTAACCACTTTGAAATTTAAATTGAGTATCTTGATAAATGCAGTGTAAATAGGTAGTTGACTTCACATGTAAGTTGACAGTCACTGCTTATTACGGATGAAGTACTAATTAGCCAGATTATTCTATAATTGGTTCATGGAATGGAAATTTCACTTTAGCTTTGATGATACAGCGTGTTCCAGATGGAATGGGTCGGACTAATCCATGCTTCAAGAACCCACGTCCGAATGACCAAGCCCACCAGAAAACCTGCACAAGTGTCCAACGGGGAACGGCGAGTCCCCCAGTGAACCCTCTGACGAGCAAGTTAGAAAGAGATGTGGTGTATAGAGATAGATTAGAGATAGAAAGCTTAACCTTCTTCTTGTCTTCGACGTCTGCTTATATCCTCTGGTAATCATTTCGTTGTCCCTTCCGACCTGTCGCCATGGCCGAAAGTCTATGCTCTAGGTTGCCTTGTTCATGGTGAGGCCGTTCTATCTCGACAAGGAGGGCTTATCGCAATAAATGCTGCAAGGGGCTTCATTAATGGCTGATGTGTAGTGCAATAACTTTGCAAGATCTTTGTCTGCTTATGTGGCTTGTCCTTCACCTGCCACGTGTCTGAGTGTCATTGGTTCTTAATGCCATGTTGACTTCCAGCCATGTTGGGCCTCATCAGTTGAATTATGTATTGGGCCCTAAATGGTGGGCTTGGGTTGTTCATAGTGGGCTATAGCCTTTATGGGCCTACCCATGTCAGTAGTCCCCCATTCCCAAGTGCAGTTGTAGTCCAACGAAGGAAATAATGAAGAGAATGATGGTTGCTAGAGACCAGCGAGGCGAAGGGGCCGGCCATGAGGAGGGCCGACTGCGACGGTTGATCGAATAGAGGGACCGACCATGAGGAGGGCCGACCGCAAAAGGTAACCGAGTGGAGGGGCCGACCATGAGGAGGGTCGACCGCGAAGGGTAACCGAGTGGAGGGGTCGACCATGAGGAGGGTCAACCGCGAAGGGTGACCGAGTGGAGAGGCCGACCATGAGGAGGGCCGACCACGAAGGGTGACCGAGTGGAGAGGCCGACCATGAGGAGGGCCGACCGCGAAGGGTGACCGAGTGGAGAGGGACCGACCATGAGGAGGGACAAGTGGCGGTGCACGGGGCTCGAGGAGTGGCAAGACACGTGGTGATTTGAAGTGGAAAAGACGGGGTAGGGGAAGGGGGCAGTGGATCGTGGGCGTACATATGGCGGAATCCCATGATGGGGAAGGTTAGGTGTTGAGCAAGAAATGAAACGATAAGTCAATATAGGGTGTTGACAAGACAGTTTTGGCGAATTTTTGAAAATTTTCAAACTGGCAAAATTTAATTGTGACCCTTGGAATATAGACAAACCTTGGGCTTTTGGTATTATCCATTTTACGTATCTCTTTGCAAACAACCAAAATATTCCAAGTGTAAACTCCTTCGTGTCGAGTGATACACCGTTGCAACACTTCGTGAACTATCTCGCACCAGCATCTGAAGCTATTCGCAGACACACGAGAGAGATGGCCCAAGAGGAAGCAACAACCGCAAGGGTTGATCCATTGGGCAACGACGATGCGGTAGATTTGGCGGAGCAGTACCGTACGGAGCGTAAGGAGGGTAGGGAGCAAGTCAAACTGTGCGGGCTCGCCCTAAGACAATAATCTCGACTGCGAGACCTATTAGCCAGGTAGAGCCGGACCATTGGCACACCAAACCGGACAGATCCGTACTGACAGTAGAGGAGTTGGAGGAAATAAGGAAAAAGTATCAAATTCCCTCAGAGATAGGGCTAAGATTGCCCACAACCAAGGAAAGGGCATCAGATGTGCGGCCGGGCGAATTTAGCTTGTACGAGGAGGCGTTGCGAGGGGGTTTGAGGCTACCTCTCCCCTAAGTAGTGGTGGATGTGCTAAACAAGCTAGAAGCGGCGCCAGGGCAACTGATACCGAACGCTTGGAAGATAGTAATGGCGTGCGCGAGTGCCTGGCCGTAGGCGACCGGAGGGACGGCAATGACAGTAGAGGAGTTCTTCTCTTGCTACAAGGCCTTCGGTCAGCAGAAGACCTGGGTGATGCTGCAAGCAGTGGTGGGGCGGGTCTGGTGGCGGGTCTTCCGTCGTCGGTGAAGGAGTGGAGTCCGAGATGGTTCTTTGTGACAGCGAACGGTGGGGCTGGGGTGCGTACAACGTGGAAGGTCCCTACCAAATCAGTCGAGCCGAAGTTGGACGGGGCGGCCGAAGACCGAGTGAAGAGGGTGAGGGAATGGAAGGAAGAGAAGGGGGTGAGGTGGGACGAGCTGATCCTGCTTTCAACGTTGTTTGCCTTGAACTTGGGCCCGTAACCGTTGAGGAAGGACCCAGCAAGGGAGGGGCTAGAGGCACAGAGGAAGGCAGAGGAGGAAGAGGAGAGAAGATTGTTCGCCCGAGCGAACAAGTATAAGGAGGCACAATGTAACATGCTCGGGGGGTACCCGCGCGCGTTAAACAGTTCGGACTCCCGAGATCTCTTTGATCTCAATGTTTTACGAGTGCAATGTGAAACGTAGATGAAAGTCCAGATTTGGCAACTTTTATTGAAAATCTATTTTATTGCAATTTTGTTAAAAATGGACTGCGTCATCAGAACTCAGAGTCGCCACCTAATATTTTAGGAAATTAGGAAACCATGACTCGGTGCCAAGGCCACTGTTCGTCGTAACCAAGGATGCTTGGCTCGGAACCTTAGGTATGAGAGGGGAAGGTCAATAATGAGCACCCCGCTCACCCGATCAAAAGATCGGCCTCTACTAAACCATGATATGACTTTTATTTTCTTTATATGTTTATGTTCTGATTATTTTAGTAAATCCTAAAATTTACTATGTGAAGCATACAAGTATAGACTAGTTTGCTCAAATTGGAACAATTCAACTTCATGTTTGTTTTGAAAAGGGTTTGAATTTGCCACTTGACAATTATTCCAATTCAAACAACAAGCCTTCATCCACAGGCATTCAAACAGTTTATCACTTAAACAAATAGCCACATGGTAGGATGCTAAACATAATAAGAAAATCACACACAAATGGGATGCTAAAGCATAAAAACTCACAGATTGACCAACGTCCCTCGAACAGCTACAAAACAAAAGTTAATAAAATATGCATGATCTTATATACAAAATCCTAATGCAATTCACTCATGAGATGCAGCTAAAGATTCGGCTTCTAAGATGTGACATGTGAAACATTGCAAAACATAAGATAGCGCACAAAATCATGGGATAATCAATTAAAGCATAAAGATGCAAATTTAGCCGAATCTTAATGCATGGAACATGGATGTAAAGTAGGGATATGCATGACATGTCAAGATATATACATACACACAGTTAGGGAAAGCGATAAAAGAATGGGATAGCAAAGAAGCGGGGTGGGGGATTATTACAATACTTGAATTTTACAAATCCAAATGAGGAAGAGAGGAGAGAATAATAATAAAATAAAATAAAATCTCACAAACACTCAAAATCAAAATAAAAAAAATTAAAAAATAAAAGTTTTAAATCCCTGGCCATTCATTATCTGATGCTGCAGGCACACTCGGCCCATGTAAACTCATCTTTAATGGAGGCCCCAGCACGAGTCAGGGATAGCATGCTCAGCTAATCCATAATATGGACCATTATCGTGAGTAGGAATTGATTCAAGAAAACCAAGGAAGCCAGCAAATTGAGCCCACTGAAGAGGGCCTAAATCCAGTACAATTTACATGGGCCAAACTGTAATCCACATGCATACATCCAGCACTAATTTAACCCACCGACAAACTCGAACCTTGGGTGGGATCAAAACACAAAACATCAATGGCCCATAGTTGCTCACGTGGCCCAACAATTAATCCTTGCCAAATGCCCATCATGCACAAGTGACCTGTGGCCACATTTGAAGTGTCCAGAAGTTGGGTGATGCAGAGAGAAACCGAAGAGAGAGTTGCCAAGAGAGAGAGGTTGGTCTCTTCATCTCAGAGAGAGTTTGTGCATGTATGTCTGTGCGTGCTGCTCTCTCTCTCTAAAGCCGTGTGTGTGTGCTTGGTCTGTGATGGGTGTTTTGGCTACTGGGTGTGTGTGGCTGCTATCTGTGCATGTGTGTTAGGTGGTGGTGGTGTGAGCTGTGTGCGTATGGGTGGTGAGTGGTGTGAGCTGTGTGCGTGTGTGTGTTGTGCGCTAGTGTGAGTGAGAGGTCTATGGTGTGTTGGGTGGATGTGTGTGTTAGTGATGGTGTGGTGTTGAGTGTGTGTGTTACGGTGGTGTGGTGTGTGTTGGTGATGTCCTCCTCTTCCTCTCCCCAAGCCGAGGGAGAGAGAGGTTGTCTTGAGAGAGAGATTGTCTTGAGAGAGAGAGCCGTGGGTCTCCCCGGGGTGTGGTGCTGTGTTGTGTGTGAATGGTGCTGTGTGTTGTGAATGGTGCTGTGTTGATCAAAGAGAGAGGTCAGCTTGTGTGTGTATCTGTGTGCCTATGCATGTTTGTGTGTCTGTGATCCCGTGAGCATGGTGAAGTGGTGGGTGTGCTCTCAAAACCGTGTCTCTGTGTGTGTGTGTGCAGGGTGTGTTGTGTGAATGGTGACCATGGTGGCTTGGTGTCTCTCCTCTTCCTCTCCCAAAGCCGAGAGAGAGAGAGGTTGTTTTGAGAGAGAGATTGTCTTGAGAGAGAGAGCTCGAGAGAGGTTGCCCGTGGGTCTCTCCTCCCTTTCCCCGTGTGTCCCCCGAAGATGTGTGTGTTATCCGAGAGGGAGGGAGAGAGCCCCCGTGGGTGTGTGAGTCTATGCACCGTGTGTCACCCCCCTTCCCTTCTCTCTCTACCCATGTGTCTGTGTGCGTCTGTGGCTCACCCCTGTATCTCTCATGGCTGTCTCTCTCTTGTGAGAAAACTCAATATGCATGCATCCCCCGTATCTGTGTATGGTGGTGTGCTTGGTGAGTTGTTCTCTCTCTCTCTAACCGTGTGTGTATCCCCTGGGTCGTCCTTGATAAGTGCCTTCTCCTTCCCTTTTATCATTTTTTTATTGATCTTCACTTTTCTTTTCTTTTTTTTTTAAAAGAGAGAACCCAACCTGGCCCCAGAGAGCACATGTATGTGTGTTGTTTTTCTCTCCTCCACCCACTCTCACCTGCTCCCCTCTTTTTTTGTCAATCTTCACATCTCCTCTCCTTTTTCAATCTTCTTTACCTGCTCCCCTCTTATCTTCCACCGAAAGCAAACACCGATCCTATTTTTTTTTCTTTTTCTTTCTTTTTTATTTTATTTTCTATTTATATTGTTTTTTTTTTCTTTTTATCTTTTTTTTTTGTTTATAAAATATTTATCAATTTATATAAAACACACCTAAAACAAATATACACACACATTATAAAATATTAGAGATGGCCAAAATGGGTGAGGTTTTGGATTAAATTTTCAATTTGATTTTTCTGGTGAGGGTGGTCAAACTAAGATGCCCAAGTCTTAGGGCCGGTCAAAATGGGGTGTCTACAGTTGCCCCTCTTTGACAGAGCTCGAAGTCATGAAATGACGTGAGTGAATGTCAAAGCCCGAAGACGACCCTTTTAACAAGGCCGTAAGACTTGGGCAAACAAACAAAATGCAATGCATGTGGTTGAACCCGAAGGTTGCCTACGTATCCCTTTGCAAGGAATCAAACCAGCGTAGTTCAGGGGCAGAATGCAAATGATATACACAAAATGCAGTTTGAAAGTTGGACTTACACGCTTCGCGAAGCCGATTTGTTTGAAAATTCATGATTATGCAAGAGAGGGAAGACCTCAACCGAGAGAAATCAACATCCTAACGCGTCTCACGCGAGAGGAGAATGGGTGGTATAAACAGACAGGCGCACCTGCTGTTTTTAACCAAGTGAATCAACATCCAAACGCGTCTCACGCGAGAGGAGAAAGGGTGGTATAAACAGACAGGCGCACCTGCTGTTTTTAACCGATTTTGAAGATTGGACTTATACGCTTACGCGAAGCCGGGGTGGCAAGTGGACTTACACGCTACGCGAAGCCGAGTTGGAAAGTGGACTTACACGCTACGCGAAGCCGGTTTAACGATTGGACTTATACGCTACGCGAAGCCGATTTAACGAGTGGACTTATACGCTTACGCGAAGCCGGTTTAACGAGTGGACTTATACGCTTACGCGAAACCGGTTTAACGAGTGGACTTATACGCTTACGCGAAGCCGGTTTAACGAGTGGACTTATACGCTACACGAAGCCGGTTTAACGAGTGGACTTATACGCTTACGCGAAGCCGGTTTAACGAGTGGACTTATACGCTACGCGAAGCCGGTTTAACGAGTGGACTTATACGCTACGCGAAGCCGGTTTAACGAGTGGACTTATACGCTTACGCGAAGCCGGTTTAACGATTGGACTTATACGCTTCCGCGAAGCCGATTTAACGAGTGGACTTATACGCTTACGCGAAGCCGATTTAACGAGTGGACTTATACGCTTACGCGAAGCCGATTTAACGAGTGGACTTATACGCTTCCGCGAAGCCGATTTAACGATTGGACTTATACGCTTCCGCGAAGCCGATTTAACGAGTGGACTTATACGCTTACGCGAAGCCAATTTAACGAGTGGACTTATACGCTACGCGAAGCCGATTTAACGAGTGGACTTATACGCTTACACGAAGCCGATTTAACGAGTGGACTTATACGCTTACGCGAAGCCGGTTTAACGAGTGGACTTATACGCTTACGCGAAGCCGATTTAACGAGTGGACTTATACGCTACGCGAAGCCAATTTAACGAGTGGACTTATACGCTTACGCGAAGCCAATTTAACGAGTGGACTTATACGCTACGCGAAGCCGATTTAACGAGTGGACTTATACGCTTACGCGAAGCCAATTTAACGAGTGGACTTATACGCTTACGCGAAGCCGATTTAACGAGTGGACTTATACGCTTACGCGAAGCCGATTTAACGATTGGACTTATACGCTTACGCGAAGCCGGGTTGGTAAGTGGACTTACACGCTACGCGAAGCCAGGTTGGCAAGTGGACTTACACGCTACGCGAAGCCGGTTTGGCAAGTGGACTTACACGATACGCGAAGCCGGGTTGGCAAGTGGACTTACACGCTACGCGAAGCCGGGTTGGCAAGTGGACTTACACGCTACGCGAAGCCGGGTTGTTTGAAAATTCATGATTTATACAATGCAATGCAATGTCATGGAATGCTGGCTATGTTTGCAACTTTCCCTATTCTCCAACAAGGTGACAGACTAGGTTGGTTCAGTCTCCAGAGTTGAGGCGCATACAAGCTATCTCAACCTATGGGGCTGCCATACAGATTTCAAGCCGGGGATACACCCCTGGGTATTTAAACCAGACTTTAGTCTCGGAAATCCCAAACCTTTCGCGTTCTAGGTATCGCCATTCGAACTCTAGTTTCCACCGTCTCAGTTGATCTCCTAGGAACTCATTACAAACACAGTCAGGTGACTATTCCAGACCGATTGAAGTCGTTCGGGCACAACAAACACCAAAGGAATTGCACCTTTAGAGGATTTAAGGTCTCCTAGACCATGAAAGTCGTTTGGGCACGACAAACACCAAAGGACTTGCACCTTTAGAAGATTTAAGGTCTCCTAGACCCCAGAGTTCATATACAGACAAAAATACACACAGATATATACATACGGTATACATATATACATATATAGACAACATACAGACAGATACGGATATATACAGTATACACACTCATATATATATACAGACAAAAAATACACAAATACGAACATACACACAGACATGTACATACGATATACATATACGGACTCGGGGAATATTCTGTTACGGGAAGATGCCGTTACTGAGAAGGCATATTCTGTTTGCTGACGTCAGCACACGCACGCAAAACACGCAAAAAGAAAGGAAAAACACAAAATGGATGGACATGGAATGCGGGGTTTCGAACCCCTGACCTCAAGCTCGGCCTCCGAGTCCTTAACCACTGAGCCGCATCACTCTTGTGACAAAATATACAAACATATATATATATACTATACAAGACATATATATACATAAAACCAAAACAAAACAAAAGAAACACTCAATGTAGGGTTCGAACCCCTGACCTCGGGCTTAGGCTTTCACTCTTCAATCACTGGGCCAAACCACTGAACCCAAGCCACACCTGTGACCCAAATGTTCAAACAAATATATATAATACATAGATATACAATACATATACATATATATATATATATACAACTCTCCCGCCTCTCTTATTTTTGTCTCACTCTCTCTTCCTATTTTTGTCTCACTCTCTCTTCCTTCATCTTCTTCGAGCATCGTGTCTGGCGCACGATTTCAACAATTGCGGCGCCTGATCGACAGGCTATCCAATCCTGCCCCGATTGTCAATGATCGTCTCGAGCCTTCCTCCCTCTTTGTCTTCTTCTTTGGCTTCATCCTCTTCTTAAGTTGAGGCCTGCGAAAGAGAGAGACAGAGCAAAAGCCTGCAAACCTTCTCTGCCACCACTCTGCAACCTCTTTCTTTTGCATTACTCTTCTTTGCCATGGCCTCTTCACAAGGTTCTCTCACTCTTTTTCCAGACCTAAACGAGTCTACGATAGAGATGACCAATTCCGACTCCCCTGAACCTCAACCACGAGCTCCTCCTCCTTCTCCTGTTTTCAACTTTCCAGCGATGTCAGTTGAACAAATCATGGCTGCACAGTCTGACATCGAAGCAAACTCGTATACGCTGAGGTCATGTGTGGAGACCGTAACTGCGGTCTCCAACTTGTCCCGTCGGCTGCAGAACAGAACATGTGAGGTGCATCGATTGAATGCACAACTTTCTTTACTTCAACATATGTACAAAGATTCTCGAGGGGAAGTTAGCGGATTGAAGAAACAAATCAAGGAGTTGAAACGACAAGTGACCGTTGCAACTCATCATGGGACTACCTTTGACGGGCAGCGAGGGATAATCTCCTTCGGAAGCTCTGCCAAGGCTGAGGCAGAGTCTTCAAGAGCTTCGAAGAAGTAAAGATGAAGTGAGGCAGCTGATGGTAAAGTCAAGCAATGAAGATGTGTGCAAATAAAGCCAGTTGTAATCTTCGCCATTGCCGGGCTGCTGCCGAAAAACTGAGAAAATGCTACTCTCTCTTTTTGCTTTTTTTTTCTTGTTTTTGTTTTTGTTTTTTTGTGTTTTTTTGTGTTGTTTTTTTTTTTTTTTTTTTTTTTTTTTGGAGTCTCTGTAATCGGGGATGTCCTCCCCTAACTTTAATAAAATCAATTTCTGTTTTGCTCATCACTGGCATGACTAGCATATCACTTTGAGCTTGAAAACAATTTGTTTGATTGAACTTGAGAATGATTGAATTTTTGAAGTCTGAATTAGACATTGACTCTTTACTGATCTGAATAAAAAATGACTTAACGAAAGAAGAACGAAGCAAAACGATCCAAACACACTTATATACACTGACTAGTATAAATACACCGACTGGTATAAATATACTGACTAGTATGAATACACACTTATATATACTGAAGAGTTGACTCGAGTGGTGGAGAAGATAGAATCACTAACTCAACTATGCCCCTAATTCATTGCCTTGATTTTTTTTTTTTCTTGATTTTTTTTTTGTAAAAATGTTTTGATCAACATGAGAGTTAGATTAGCATACTTATTCCATTTTCTGTTTCAAATCATGTAAGCTAAACTGTGAGCACTGAAAATTTTCCCTTTTCAAATCCAAAGAATGGTCCAAGTTTTCCAAAAATGGAACAATTTTCGAGAAAAATTAGTCAGCTTCATTCAAATTAATCAAAATCTATTTTTGCAAATGGTCACTACTCAACTAACATGGAATCAACTATTGGGGTGCATAGTCCCAAGCCAGATAATCAATGGTGATATCCGAACGAAGCAAACCGAACCAAGCCAAACCGAACCGAATGAAGCCGAGCAGAACTGGACCAAACCGAACCGCCGAACCAAACCGAAAAATCAAAACCAACTGAACTGAGCAGAACGAAGATAAACCAATCAAACACGGATAGGACAACCAAGTCGACTAAAGATACACCAATCAAACATGGACAAAATGAATGAGTTGAAAAATTATTGGGGGCCGAACTTCGAGATGAAGCTACCTACGTATCCCAAAGATAGGAATCAGGCCATCGTAGTTTGGGCAAAGGTTCACTCGGGTATTGACACTCTCCTTTTGTGCTCTAACTTTTGCCAAAGCCACCCTTTCGGGTTTTCAACCTTGCGAGCTTTTCATTTTGTTCATTTCATTTTTTTTTGTTTCATTTTCATTTTTTTCATCATTTTTTTTTTTATTTTTTTGTTTTTTTTTATTTTTATTTTTTTTTTGCTCTAACTTTTGCCTGGGTCGTCCTTCCGGGTTTTCCGCCCAGGGAGCCTCTCAAGGGTTTCAGTTTAGCTTGTCCATGTTGATTGGGGAATCTCTAAGCCAACTATGAGAACAACTACTACACTTGACCAGTAGATATGATGATGTAGGGACTAGGTTGAATTGGGTCCGAATTTGCCCCTAGTGTTGCCCCTAGTGTAGTGGATAGGAACTCGACTGTCCTTCAATAATAAAATTCATTCTCTCAAATTCTGGGTTTGGCCTTTCTTGGCGGTCTTCATTGGGAAACGATTCAGTTTTAACTCTTTGATCACATCCAACCTTTTGCCCCTAGTTCAAGGGCTGCTTCAAATCTAAATCACATCCGACCTTCTTGTCCCTAGTTCAAGGGTTGCTTCCAATCTGAATCACTGGCCCTACATAGTTTTGGCTAAGGTTCACTCGGGTATTGACACTCTCCTTTTGCGCTCTAACTTTTGCCAAAGCCGCCCTTTCGGGTTTTCAACCTTGCGAGCTTTTCATTTTTCTTTTTATTTTTCCTTCTTTTTTTTTTTTTATGCTCTAACTTTTGCCTGGGTCGCCCTTCGGGGTTTTCGGCCCAGCGAGCCTCTCAAGGGTGATACTTTATTGCCCCTAGTTCAAGGACTACCTCCATTTGAATCACATCATTGCCCCTAGTTCAAGGGTTGTTTCCATTTCAGCTATGCAAGCCTCATACTTTTGCCCCTAGTTCAAGGGCTGTTTCAAATCGAAATCACATTCTCCCTTATTGCCCCTACTTGAAGGGCTGCCTCCATTTTGAATCACATCATTGCCCCTAGTTCAAGGGCTGTTTCCATTTGAATCATATTCGACCTTTATTGCCCCTAGTTTAAGGGCTGTCTTCATTTGAATCACATCATGGCCCCTAGTTCAAGGGCTATTTCCAATTTGGCTATGCAAGCCTTACACTTTGATTGATCATGGGAGACTTCAAATCACGGTTTGAAAGCTAAGGAGCTAAGGAGGTCGGACCACAAGTCAAGAGGGATCCTATGCTGTATAACTAATTCCAGGCATATTTTCGTAGGACCACACAAAAACAGGTTTTGAAATCTTTTCACAAAGTGACTAATCACTCGTACTCTTATGAAGACAAGATAGAACCAAATTACACCAAGCCAGGATCTTTCTCAGTACCCACATTAGCAAAAATGATTTTATTCCTCAAAGGCTTAGCACACCTCTCTTCTTCTCAGTTGATCAAAATTTACAAATCCCGAGGAAATTCTTCCTCTTCGTTTTTTTTATCAGAGTTTTTGGAAAAAGTTTTGAAAAACTTTGGTCAATGCAATGATTTAAAGGCACAGAGAAGTAGGCAGATTCTATGGCATTTTTTTTGTATATTTTATTTTTTTGACTTTTTTTTGTTTTGAAAAGAGACTATGACTCAGCAATGACACAGACTCAAAAGAAAATGATAAAGAAGACCTAGACAAGACAGAAATGTCTAGGTTAGCACTCTCGAAATCAACAGACTCTGACTCATTAGGCTGACTCGAGCCTGACTCTAACTCTACAAACTTGGTGGAATCAAACTTAGACTCAATACTCAATTCAGAACTCAAAATAAAACCATTTTCAAATTGCCAGTCAAAGTGTGGGCCAGCCACAACATTCAAAATAAAGCCCGCTCAATCAACAGGTGGTCACTCCCCAATCACAGAGATGGTCGAAATTTCATTTATATATATATATTTTTTTGATTTTATGTTTTTGTTATTTTTTTTTTTTTGTTTTTGAAGTAATAGTGCTAAACTGAACAACCTGAACCACTCATTTGAATTTGAGAACCCCTGTATAGATCCAATACATTGCACATAACACATAGCAGGAAAGAGAACAAACACCCCTATGGAGGGTAGGGTTATCCTGTCCTAGCTTGAAATGATCTAGGGTTTCGCTATTCAGACAAGTGGTATCACACATCCTAGAAATAGGAGAGCATCCTGTCCTAAGTTTGAAAGGTACTATAGCTCACTATATGTACAAGGTTAGCTCTATCCTAGGGGTTGAAGTCAAGGTGACGTTACCAAAGAGTCCTTTGGGTCATAACCAATAAAGATCCCAGGAAATCAGAAGAGTCAAATAGCCTCTCTTCGAAGTCTGAGAACCTTAGATAGCAGAGCTAGATAGCAGGGCTACATAGCAAAGCTACCCTTTTGAAAAATCTCAAAAGGTTATAACACAAGGCCTCTAAAGTATCGTAAAAATAGGTGTAGTGTCACAAAAAGCTTGCCTGTGCTCCCACCAGTATCTGGGAAACACAGGAACTTTAAGTGCACCAATGCATGCAATGCAATAAACATATAATTGAAAATAAAAGTCATATCATGGAATTCGAGTCAAGGTTTCATAAAATCCCCAGCAGAGTCGCCAGAAACTATAACATGCTCGGGGGGTGCCCGCGCGCGTTAAACAGTTCGGACTCCCGAGATCTCTTTGATCTCAATGTTTCACGAGTGCAATGTGAAACGTAGATGAAAGTCCAGATTTGGCAACTTTTATTGAAAATCCATTTTATTGCAATTTTGTTAAAAATGGACTGCGTCATCAGAACTCAGAGTCGCCACCTAATATTTTGGGAAATTAGGAAACCCATGACTCGGTGCCAAGGCCACTGTTCGTCGTAACCAAGGATGCTTGGCTCGGAACCTTAGGTATGAGAGGGAAGGTCAATAATGAGCACCCCCGCTCACCCGATCAAAAGATCGGCCTCTACTAAACCATGATATGACTTTTATTTTCTTTATATGTTTATGTTTTGATTATTTTAGTAAATCCTAAAATTTACTATGTGAAGCATACAAGTATAGACTAGTTTGCTCAAATTGGAACAATTCAACTTCATGTTTGTTTTGAAAAAGGTTTGAATTTGCCACTTGACAAAGTGGGCTTAAGACATACATTTATTGAATTATTCCAATTCAAACAACAAGCCTTCATCCACAGGCATTCAAACAGTTTATCACTTAAACAAATAGCCACATGGTAGGATGCTAAACATAATAAGAAAATCACACACAAATGGGATGCTAAAGCATAAAAACTCACAGATTGACCGATGTCCCTCGAACAGCTACAAAACAAAAGTTAATAAAATATGCATGATCTTATATACAAAATCCTAATGCAATTCACTCATGAGATGCAGCTAAAGATTCGGCTTCTAAGATGTGACATGTGAAACATTGCAAAACATGAGATAGCGCACAAAATCATGGGATAATCAATTAAAGCATAAAGATGCAAATTTAGCCGAATCTTAATGCATGGAACATGGATGTAAAGTAGGGATATGCATGACATGTCAAGATATATACATACACACAGTTAGGGAAAGCGATAAAAGAATGGGATAGCAAAGAAGCGGGGTAGGGGATTATTACAATACTTGAATTTTACAAATCCAAATGAGGGAGAGAGGAGAGAATAATAATAAAATAAAATAAAATCTCACAAAACACTCAAAATCAAAATAAAAAAAATAAAAAAATAAAATAAAATAAAAGTTTTAAATCCCTGGCCATTCATTCGATCTCGCATGCCTGCACACTCGGTCCATGTAAACTCATCTTTAATGGAGGCCCCAGCACGAGTCAGGGATAGCATGCTCAGCTGATCCATAATATGGACCATTATCGTGAGTAGGAATTGATTCAAGAAAACCAAGGAAGCCAGCAAATTGAGCCCACTGAAGAGGGCCTAAATCCAGTACAATTTACATGGGCCAAACTGTAATCCACATGCATACATCCAGCACTAATTTAACCCACCGACTAACTCGAACCTTGGGTGGGATCAAAACACAAAACATCAATGGCCCATAGTTGCTCACGTGGCCCAACAATTAATCCTTGCCAAATGCCCATCATGCACAAGTGACCTATGGCCACATTTGAAGTGTCCAGAAGTTGGGTGATGCAGAGAGAAACCGAAGAGAGAGTTGCCAAGAGAGAGAGGTTGGTCTCTTCATCTCAGAGAGAGTTTGTGCATGTATGTCTGTGCGTGCTGCTCTCTCTCTCTAAAGCCGTGTGTGTGTGCTTGGTCTGTGATGGGTGTTTTGGCTACTGGGTGTGTGTGGCTGCTATCTGTGCATGTGTGTTAGGTGGTGGTGGTGTGAGCTGTGTGTGTATGGGTGGTGAGTGGTGTGAGCTGTGTGCGTGTGTGTGTTGTGCGCTAGTGTGAGTGAGAGGTCTATGGTGTATTGGGTGGATGTGTGTGTTAGTGATGGTGTGGTGTTGAGTGTGTGTGTTACGGTGGTGGCGCTGTGTTGGTGATGTCTCTCCTCTTCCTCTCCCCAAGCCGAGAGAGAGAAAGGTTGTCTTGAGAGAGAGATTGTCTTGAGAGAGAGAGCCCGTGGATCTCCCCCGTGGGTGTGGTGCTGTGTTGTGTGTGAATGGTGCTGTGTTGTGAATGGTGCTGTGTTGATCAAAGAGAGAGGTCAGCTTGTGTGTGTATCTGTGTGCCTATGCATGTTTGTGTGTCTGTGATCATCCCGTGAGCATGGTGAAGTGGTGGGTGTGCTCTCAAAACCGTGTCTCTGTGTGTGTGTGCAGGGTGTGTTGTGTGAATGGTGACCATGGTGGCTTGGTGTCTCTCCTCTTCCTCTCCCAAAGCCGAGAGAGAGAGAGGTTGTTTTGAGAGAGAGATTGTCTTGAGAGAGAGAGCTCGAGAGAGGTTGCCCGTGGGTCTCTCCTCCCTTTCCCCGTGTGTCCCCCGAAGCTGTGTGTGTTATCCGAGAGGGAGGGAGAGAGCCCCCGTGGGTGTGTGAGTCTGTGCACCATGTGTCACCCCCCTTCCCTTCTCTCTCTACCCATGTGTCTGTGTGCGTCTGTGGCTCACCCCTGTATCTCTCATGGTTGTCTCTCTCTTGTGAGAAAACTCAATATGCATGCATCCCCCGTATCTGTGTATGGTGGTGTGCTTGGTGAGTTGTTCTCTCTCTCTCTAACCGTGTGTGTATCCCCTGGGTCGTCCTTGATAAGTGCCTTCTCCTTCCCTTTTATCATTTTTTTATTGATCTTCACTTTTCTTTTCTTTTTTTTTTTAAAAAAGAGAACCCAACCTGGCCCCAGAGAGCACATGTATGTGTGTTGTTTTTCTCTCCTCCACCCACTCTCACCTGCTCCCCTCTTTTTTTGTCAATCTTCACATCTCCTCTCCTTTTTCAATCTTCTTTACCTGCTCCCCTCTTATCTTCCACCGAAAGCAAACACCGACCCTATTTTTTTTTCTTTTTCTTTTTTTTTATTTTATTTTCTATTTATATTGTTTTTTTTTTCTTTTTATCATTTTTTTTTGTTTATAAAATATTTATCAGTTTATATAAAACACACCTAAAACAAATATACACACACATTATAAAATATTAGAGATGGCCAAAATGGGTGAGGTTTTGGATTAAATTTTCAATTTGATTTTTCTGGTGAGGGTGGTCAAACTAAGATGCCCAAGTCTTAGGGCCGGTCAAAATGGGGTGTTTACACACAACTGGGGCCTGCTCCAAAGCCGATCGTAAGGGAGCAAATCCGACCGCACCCGAAGCCGCTAGAGGAGAAAGATCTGGGCGGCTTTGAGCCACAACCGCCCCCAGTGGATCCTCTGAAGGAGAGGAATAAGAAGGAGATGGAGGCGTTGTTGAAGAAGAAGAAGAAGAAGAAGAGAGTGAGGGAGAGTGAGGAGGAGCCCGCCTTGAAGAGGAGGAAGGAGGTGATGGTGAAGGAGGCCCCCGAAGTGGGGTTGGAGGAGGCATCAAAAGAGATGATGAATGAGGCGACTGGCCTTGAAAAACAAGTTGAAGATAGGGCGACTGGGTCTAAAGAGAGGGTAGAGCAACAGCCAGAGGGAGGGGCTGCCCCCCAAGGAGAGGGAAAGGGGGTCAAATTGAAAACTGCTATCTACCACGCTCTAGCAGTTTCTGGGTGATTGGAGGGAGAAGGAGGCCCAACCAGGACTGCTGTCGACCGGCTCTTGGGCGTGGTGGAGGAGGCGGCAGTGCGTTCAATGGCCAGTTTCATGGAGGCCGAACTACTAAAGGGGTTATGCTCTGCTCAGATGGAGGCAACTGCCTTAGTAGGAGCCCTATTGAGAAAGGCTGTAACTGCCAAAGGCGAAGTGGGGCCACTGAAGGTAAAGTTGGAGGAGGCGAAGGCCCAACTGGAAAGTTTGAGGAGGGAAACTGCGGGGTAGAGGAGGACCGCATGGAGCGTGTGTGCTAGGGGATTGGAAGAGGCCCAAAAAGCCAAAAAGATGGAAGTGTTGGCGATGGTGCAGGGCTATTCAGCCGACCGAGCCAATGCTGAGCTGCTCGCAACCAAGTTAGAGCTGGAGACGGAACGCCGTAAGGCGGTATCGCTCGAGTTCTAATTGGGGAGCGAGCAGAAGAAGCTGGAAGAGGCGCAGAAGGCCTACATCGTCGCCAACGAACGGTGGGATGAGGCCATGACTTGCAACGAGGATCTGCGGGCCCAGTCGATCAAGGAAAAAGAAGAGGCAGATTCGAAGATCGCTGGGTTGGAGAAGAAGTTAGCAGACGAGCGCGCCAAGGCGGCGGCGGAGAAGGCAGAGCTGGAGAGAGCCTTGGAGGAAGAAAGGAGCAAGCTAGCATCTGAGAGGGCGGCGTACCCCGACCTGTGCGTTGCAGCGGTAGAACAGTTCAAGGGGTCCGCCGACTTTCAGATGGCTATTGATGCCGCAATCGCCAATAGCTTGGCAAGAGAGGGGTCTGGGGGGGCTGGCCCATCGGGAGTGACCGCTGGAAGCAGGAGTGAAGAAGAAGTGATTCAGAGCTTCCAGCGGTCGGACTTCTACAAACATGAGATGGCTGAGTTCTGGGACAGCGGTTGGAAAACGTTCAAGCGAAAGGCTGAAGAGCTGTTCCCAGACTTGGACTTCAACAATGTTAGAGTAGAGGAAGACAATGTGTACCAGACCCCCTTAGATGAAGGAGTTGACGAAGAAGATCTTGTTTCGAGTGAGGAGGAATGAAGAATGTAAAATTTTTGTACTTCATTTGTGAATAAATAAATATAAATTTTGTTGTTACGTTGTTTGTGGTTGTTTTTCTGTCTCTCTCTCTCTTTTTTTTTTTTTTGGGCGTGTAACTTCTGTAGTAAACTTATGTATAAGTCTGTGAAGAAATAAAATTCTGAGTTGTGTTTCTCACACTGTGGCCTTTATTTTTATAAATTTGAAAAGAATGAGAATGGTTATTCTTAAAATATGAGAGTTAAAATATGAGAATCTTGAAGTGTTAAGTCACGTGGTCAAAGTGTTGAGAAAATGTGAGAGTGAAAAGGTCTCAAAATGTGACAGTCTTGAAATGTTAAACCGTTGGCAAATGAAAGTTAAAAAATGTAAAGAATGTTAAGAGGTGTGAACACATTGACCTGGAACTTGACCAAGTATGGCAACTATGCTACAAACATGAAGTGGTAAGAATGCTTGAGCCATAATTAACCCAGCCTGGTTGAGCCCTTTGTGCTCAGGCCGGCTAAGGCTTTAAGTAATTTGGTCTGGCTGAGTCCTTCGTGCTCAGTCTAGCTGAGGCTTTAAGTAACTCAGTCTGGCTGAGCCCTTCGTGCTCAGTCTGGCTGAGGCTTTAAGTAACTCAGTCTGGCTGAGCCTTTCGTGCTCAGTCTGGCTGAGGCTTTAAGTAACTCAGTCTAGCTAAGCCCTTTGTGCTCAGTCTGGCTGAGGCTTTAAGTAATTCAGTCTGGCTAAGGCTTTGAGTAACTCAGTCTGGCTGAACCCTTCGTGCTCAATCTGGCTGAGGCTTTAAGTAACTCAGTCTGGCTGAGGCTTTAAGTAACTCAGTCTAGCTGAGCCCTTCGTGGTCAGTCTGGCTGAGGCTTTAAGTAATTCAGTCTGGCTAAGGCTTTGAGTAACTCAGTCTGGCTAAGCCCTTCGTGCTCAGTCTGGCTGAGGCTTTGAGTAACTTAGTCTGGCTGAGCCTTTCGTGCTCAGTCTGGCTGAGGCTTTGAGTAACTCAGTCTAGCTGAGCCCTTCGTGCTCAGTCTGGCTGAGGCTTTAAGTAACTCAGTCTGGCTGAGTCTTTCGTGCTCAGTCTGGCTGAGGCTTTGAGTAACTCAGTCTGGCTGAGCCCTTCGTGCTCAGTCTGGCTGAGGCTTTGAGTAACTTAGTCTGGCTGAGCCTTTCGTGCTCAGTCTGGCTGAGTGCTGCAATCAAGATGTTATGGGAATGCCGCAGAGATTAACTGAGAAATAAGATTGTTTGTCATTAAAGTGTAGCCCATTTTATCAGAGATTCACATCATATGAGAAGAGAGTAAGAACATTCAAGTGCGTAGGTTGTCAAAAAGGAAATACAGCAAAAGATTGATACAAGAATCAAACTTTTATTGAAAATAACGCTTCAAGTGCTCAGTGTTCCATGGATGGGGGAGGTCTCGGCCCTCCATGTCCTGAAGTCGGTAAGTACCCGGACGAGGTCTGGCTTTAACAATGTAAGGTCCTTCCCACTTGGCTGCCAGCTTGCCCTCGGCCGGGTTTTTGGTGGCAAGGGTTGCTTTGCGCAGAACAAGGTCCCCCACAGCGAACTCCCTCAGTCGAACTTTGCGGTTGTAGCGTGTTCTCATTCTCTATTGGTATGAGGCCCGCCTGATAGCAGTGGTCTCTCGGAGCTCTTCAATTAGGTCTAGGTTTGCCCGACGTAGCTCTTCGATTAGTTCTGGATTCGGGTGTAGAACCCTCGGTGTAGATAGACCGATTTCCACTGGGATGACCGCCTCAGCGTCGTATGTTAAGCGAAAAGGGGTCTCCCTAGTGGGGGTTCGAGCGGTAGTGCGGTAGGCCCGGAGTACATTTGGTAATTCCTCAGCCCAGAGTCTTTTAGCAGCTTCCAACTTAGTTTTGATGATCTTCAGAAGAGAACGGTTGGTAACCTCTACTTGGCCGTTGGCTTGGGGATGACCTGGGGAAGAGAAACATGACTGGATTTGAAGTTCTGCACAGAATTTCCTGAACTTGGCATTGTCAAATTGTTTGCCGTTGTCAGAAACGATGGCTTGAGGGATGCCAAATCGACACACGATCGACTGCTAGATGAATCTGGTTGTGTTCCGCTCGGTAATTGTGGCAAGAGGTTCCGCCTCCACCCATTTAGTGAAGTAATCAATGGTGACGATTGCGAATTTGGTTTGGCCTCGTCCAGTGGGCAATGGGCCAACTAGGTCGATTCCCCATTTGGCGAATGGATAAGGACTGCAAAGTGTGATCAATTCTGTAGGAGGAGCATGGGGGATGTTGGCAAAACGTTGACATTTATCACATTTAAGCACGAATTGGGCGGCATCTTGGCTGAGAATAGGCCAGAAGTAACCAGTGCGGAGTATTTTGTGTGCTAGTGACCTGGCCCCCGAATGGTTGCCACATACACCCTCATGGACTTCTCTCATCACGTAGGTCGCTTGAGCAGGATTGAGGCATCGCAGGTATGGGCGTGAAAAGCCACGTTTGTACAAGAGACCACTGATAAGAATGTAGTTGGACGACCGGACCCTGACTTTGGCGGCTTGCTGTTTGTCGTCTGGCAGTTTCCCCATTGTCAGAAATAGAAAGATGTCGGCCGCCCATGGAATAGGTTCATCTTGGAGGAAGTGGACTTGCTGCTGGTTTGGAGAAATGACGGGGTGGGCCAAGTACTCAAGGCGGACACCGTGGTTGAGGTCTGACTGGTCGGCAGAAGCTAATTGAGCCATCTCATCTGCCTTGGAGTTTTCTGCCCGCGAGATGTGCTTGATATGGAAAGTGTTGAAGAGGCGAGCAAGGGGGAGTGCAATGTCCCTGTAAGCCCGCATTGTGTCTTCCTTGGCATCGAATTCCCCCGTAATTTGTCCAACAATGAGCTGGGAATCGCTGAACACTTGGATATGGCTAACACCAATGTCTCTAGCTAGGCGGAGACCTGCTATCAATGCCTCATATTCGGCCTCATTATTGCTTGCGTCGAACAAGAAACGAAGAGCACATTTGAAGTAACCACCCTCGGGGGCGGTGAGGATAAGACCAGCCCCACTGCCTTCTTTGCGGGATGATCCATCGACGTTAAGGGTCTTCTGCCTCAGTCGGGGGTTGCGCAGGTGGTGGGGCCGTGGTCGGAGTGGGATTAGTGAATTCCAGGATAAAATCGGCGACAGCCTGGCCTTTGATCGCCGTTCGGGGTCTGTAGGAGATGTCAAACTGGCTGAGCTGGACTGACCATTGCATAAGTTGGCCGGACAACTCTGGTTGTTGCATTATTTTCTTCAACGATTGGTCAGTGAGGACGACAATGGGGTGGGCCTGGAAGTAAGGTCGGAGTCGTCTTGAGGCTATGACCAAGGCTAAGGCCATTTTTTCAAGCAATGGATAGTTTTGCTCTGCTCCCCTGAGGGCCCGACTGATGTAGTAGACCGGTCGTTGGACAAAGCTGTCTTCCCTGATGAGTGCTGCACTGACTGCGGTATTTGACACGGCTAAATAGAGGAAGAGGGGTTCGTCCGTTATTGCCTGAGGAATGAGGGGGGGTTGGCCATGCACTGCTTCAACTGCTGAAAGGCTTCTTCGGATTCTGTCGTCTATTCAAAAGTTTGTCGAAGAACTTTGAAGAAGGGGAGGCACTTGTCCGTTGCGCGGGAAATGAAGCGGTTGAGGGCGACAACTCAGCCAGTAAGCCTCTGAACCTCCTTAACCGTTTTGGGTGACTACATTTCAATTAAGGCTTTGATCTTTTCGGGGTTAGCTTCGATGCCCCGCTGACTAACCATGAAACCCAAGAACTTTCCAGATCCTATGTCGAAGGCGCATTTCTCCGAATTGAGCTTCATTTGATATTTTCGTAGGGCGCCGAAGGTCTCTCGGAGGGCGGCCAGATGATCAGTGGAGAGCTTGCTCTTGACTAGCATGTCGTTGACATATACTTCCATGTTCCGGCCGATCTGATGATGAAAGACGGCGTTAACCAACCGTTGGTAAGTGGCCCCAGCATTTTTCAACCCAAACAGCATGACACAATGATGGTAGGTCCCCCAGTCGGTGATGAAGGAGGTATGCTCCCGGTCAGACGGGTGCATCAGAATTTGGTTGTATCCAGAGAAGGCGTCCATGAAGCTGAGCATTTGATGGCCGGCCGTGGCGTCAACGAGCAAGTCTATGCGAGGAAGGGGATAACTGTCTTTGGGGCAGGCTCGGTTAAGGTCTGAGTAGTCGATACAGAGTCGCCATTTACTGTTGTTTTTACGAACCAAGACCACATTTGACAGCCATCTAGGGTAGTCCATATTTTTGATAAACTGTGCCTCAAGGAGCTTATCTACTTCGGAGGCGATAAGAGTGTTGCGCTCCGGATGAAAGATGCCCTGCTTCTGGCGGAAGGGTCGGAAATGAGGCTCAATGCTGAGACGATGAGTTATGAAGGAGGGGTCAATACCCGGCATGTCGGAGTGGGTCCAAGCAAATACGTTGTTGTGCTCAATCAGAAGGGCAGTGATGTCGGTCTTTGCTTTGGAGGATAGTTGGCTGCCGATTTTGGCAGTTTTTTCCGGGTTGGTAGGGTCGATGGGGACCTCAACAAGCTCTTCCACTGGTTCCCCTCTGACCAGTTCATCATCGTCTCTGGTGTCAAGCCCTTTAATGATCATAGCTTCCTTTAGCTTGACCTCTTTAAGTGAGGCGACGTAACATTCCCTGGCCACGGTCTGCTCTCCTCTTACTGTGCCAACTCCCAGGTTGGTGGGGAACTTGACGGCAAGATGGAAAGTGGATGTGATAGCTTGGAAAGCATTTAAGGAGGTGCGGCCAAGGATGATGTTGTAGGCAGAGGGGCAGTCGACGACGAGGAATGTGAGTAACTTTGTGGTCTGTCGTGGGTATTATCCGATTGTGATGGATAGGTCGATGGAGCCGATAGAGGTCATTCGATCTCCAATGAAACCGACTAATGGGGTTTGGAGAGGGGACAGACTTTCTTCCCCGATCTTGAGCTAGCGGAAGCAATTTAGGAAGATGATGTCGAAAGAACTGCCATTGTCGATGAGAACCCGTCTGACCTTGTAGTTGGAGAGGAGGGCAGAGATAACGAGAGGGTCGTCATGAGGGTAACGGATGCCTATGCAGTCGGCCTCCGTGAAGGTGATGGGCTCCATCCACTGTTTGGGCTGTTTGGGAGGGCGGTCCAATATGGCAACTTCTTTGTCTGAGCCCTGCCTTATTTTTCTGAGTTCTGCCCGCTGGGCCGAGTGGAATGGTCCTCCACAAGCAAGCCCACCAGCAATAACTCTGATTTCTCCAACAGGTGGGGCGGGGTTACCTTGTGCCCGGGGTTACTGTGGAGGGCGATCATGACCTTGGTTGGGTTGTGCTGGTTGCCGTGAAGGGGTGCGCCGGCGGTTGTTTTTGATGGGTTCAGTCCTTTGCCTCTGCTGGGGGCGAGCTTCCGTGAACAGATTGAGACGTCCCTGATGGATCAGGCCCTCGACCTGGTCTTTGAGGTTAACACACTCTTCGGTGTTATGGCCGTGGTCTTGGTGGAAGTGGCAGTATTTGGACTGGTCTCACCGGTTAGAAGGAGACCGCGACGGTTAGGGCCATTTGAGGAGATAATCTCGCTGAATCTGGTTCAAGACTTGTTCCATAGGGGAGTTGAGGGGTGTGTATCTTTCGAACCGGCCGGGCAGTCAGGTTGACGCCGACTGGTGGGCTCGGGGTGGTCGGTCGGTATACTGAGGTGTTAGGTGAGTATACTGGCTGTTTCTGGTTTCTGAGTCCTTTCTTTTCTCTCTGGGGGTCGGGTTTTTGGGTATAGGATCTTGTCGGGCGGCTAGGGAATCTTCGGCGTTCATGTATTTTTGGACTTTGGAGAGTAGGGTTGCCATGGAGGTCGGGGGATTTTTAGAGAGGGAGAAAAGGAAGTCAGATGACCATAGACCGGCCATGAAAGCCGTAAGGATGACCTTGTCATCGTTTTCCGCTACCTGCAAGGCTTCGGTGTTGAAGCGGGTAACGAAACTGCGCAGCGACTCCCCCTCGGTCTGATGGATATTGAGGAGTTGGGTTGCCGGACGTCGCTGGCGCTGGGCTCCGATGAAATGGCTGAGGAAGGAGTCACTGAGGTGTTGAAAAGTGGAGACAGAGTCTGCTAGCAGTTGACTAAACCAAAGTCGAGCCAACCCCTTGAGTGTTACGGGGAAAGCTCGACACATGATTTCATCAGGGAATGCATGGAGGATCATGAGGGTCCGGTAGGTCTCCAAGTGATCGACCGGGTCCGATGAACCGTCGAAAGAGTCGATTGTGGGCATCTTAAACTTGGGGGGTAAAGGTTTGTCCCTGATGGAGGCAACGAATGGGGAGTTGGCTGTGGTAGATGGTTTATGCTGTATGTTCTGCATGACTCCTTGAAGCTGGAGCTTCATGGCTCGGAGTTCTGCATCCCAAAGAGGAATGTTGTCATCACCGGAAGGCAACGGGGGCTAGACGCTACTGGCCTCTCCTTTAGGGGTTAGTGCCGGGACCGATGGATGCGAGGCCCGGGGTGGCAGATTTATAACTAGGGGAAGGGGTCGCAAGCCTTTCAAGTTGGGTGGATAAGGCTGCTGGATAGTATGGCTCGGGGCTCGTTCTTGGTTGGGTGGGATATCTGGAGGTGGTGGAGGGGGCATAGGAGGGTTTCTTTGGAGTAGAGCATTAATCAGGGCTTGGTTTTGCTCGGCCAGGCGGTTAATACTGTTGGTGAGCTCGGTGAAATACTGTGGTGGGTTGATTGGATTGGGAGGGTTGGCTTGGTGGTCGGCAACATTGTGGTGAGAAGCCATGGATCTAGTTGTGACCATCCACCTTCGCAGGTGGTAGGAAGGGGTTATTGAGAAAGGGTCTCCAGCGACAATGAGCACAACTGCCGCGTGGAGCAAAAAGTTCCCACAGACGGCGCCAACTGATGATACAGTGTGTTCCAGATAGAACGGGTCGGACTAATCCACGCTTCAAGAACCCGCGTCCGAATGACCAAGCCCACCAGAAGACATACACAAGTGTCCAACGGGGAACGGCGAGTCCCCCAATGAACCCTTCGACGAGTAAATTAGAAAGAGAGGTGGTGTATAGAGATAGATTAGAGATAGAAATCTTAACCTTCTTCTTGTCTTCGACGTCTGCTTATATCTTCTGGTAATCATTTCGTTGTCCCTTTCGACCTGTCACCATGGCCGAAAGTCTAAGCTCTAGGTTACCTTGTTCATGGTGAGGCCGTTCTGTCTCGACAGGGAGGGCTTATCGCAATAAATGCTGCAAGGGGCTTCATTAATGGCTAATGTGCAGTGCAATAACTTTGCAGGATCTTTCTTTGCATATGTGGCTTGTCCTTCAACTGCCACATGTCTGAGTGTCATTGGTTCTTAATGCCCTGTTGACTTCCAGCCATGTTGGGCTTCATCAGTTGAATTATGTATTGAGCCCTAAATGGTGGGTTTGGGTTGTTGATAGTGAGCTATAGTCTTTATGGACCTACCCATGTCAAGCTTCATTCTTTCAAAATAATGCAATAGTAATAAAGTTGATATCGTTTCTGTCATGTACCTCGTAATGTCATTTAGTTCTCTGGAATGACAATCTAGCATAAACCTAATGGAAATTGATCAATTTTTGGCAGTGCTCTAAGTGATATCGCTATTGTTGACTTTTGAAGAAAGTAATAAGGTGTTGATATATAAGATAAAACACATATGCTGGTTTCTCTAGAGGGCTTGAAATGAAAATTTGCCTCTGGGCTATTCTGCAGATGGTTTAATGCAACAAAAATTCTATGATCTTCTTCCATTTAAATAGAAACAACCAGCTAATAGATAAACTTATGGATTGATCAGAAGCGCATCGATTTTGCTTATCCAGTCCTCGGTTATTTCTTGCATCTCAAAGATGTGGTTCAGAGTTACTTTAGAAGTAGATACAGTAGCTTTAATATTGGTTAGATGAGTTTTATTAAAAGTTTGGAGTAAGAGTATAAATTTATGATGCCTCACTAATCAATCATATTAGTAACTGTGAATGATGTATGATGCATGAAGTGCAATTACTGTTCGCTTTAAAAAATTTAAGCCCACTGCAATTCAGAAGAGCCCCAAGTGACTGGTTACCTCTTCATCTTCCTTTCCGCGCATGTGGGCTTGACCCATTCCTACATGTTAAACCCAAGGCGAACCACACAAATACTAGTAATCCTATTTATTTGCTCTTTCCGAATTAAACTCGTTCATTAAATCAATTGTACATTTAGAAAAATTATTTGTATATTAAAAAAATATGTAAAACAAATACAAATTTTTATTAAATCTATCTATCCGTCTATATAGTATATAAGGAAAAGAGAGTTTCTAACCACAAATTTTATGGGAGCTCTAATATCTCAAATTAAAATTTCTAATTTTTTTATTTTAAATAATTAAAAAAAAATCCTCTATAGCTCTCATTCAAGCAAATAAATAAATAAATTTAATATCTCTAGATTTATGGCTTTCAAATGGAAAGTATATCAAATATATTAAATAAAAAATAGAAAGTATACTAATTCATTTCAAAATTCAGATTTGATGGGCACTAAATATGGAAATCATTCCATTAATTTAAATTTAAAATTATAATGATTTATCTCATAATATATAAGTTTTAAATAATGATCTATTTTATGATTTATTTATGTATCTATATATATCTATATATTATTATAATTGTAAAATATTGTCATTTCATCAAGATTGAAAGTTGTAATTCTTTTTTCTCATTTTTTTTTATTTTGTTTAATTTTTTATTAATACGTGTTATAATATGATTGGTCTATAAATTAATTTTATATTCTTAAATAAAATTTCAAATTTGGATTCTTAAATTATGTTACTATAATTGGAATGAGATCAATATTCATTTCTTAAAATTTGCATCCTTTATTAAATTATAAAATAAAATTTCAAATTTAAATTCTTTTTTCAAATTATATTATTACAATTAGAATGAGATCAATATTTACATGTGTTATAATATTATTAGTCTAAATATAATTTGCTTTAAATACATGTGTTCAAATTATTAATCGCTATTATTTTTTTTTTTCTTTTTTTGTTTAAAATTTTATAAAAAAAATTTATATCCTTCTAAACTATAAGGCCTTTAATATAATTTTTTTTTTTTTTGGACAAAAGAACAAAACATAAATTTTTTAGGAGTTGTTTGGAGTGTCCTAAATAAGTGCACTTTTTGTCTTTTTGGAGTAAAAAGTTGAGGAAAAAAATATGGATGTTTAGGTTAATTTTTTAACTTTTTATGCAAAAATATATATTAAAAAATTGTATAAATAAGTGTATTGGAGAAGTTAGTGATGGAATAGGCCGTACAGTCAGAAACGTAAGGGGCAGCGCGGCAGAGGATAGGGGTAGGAGATTGATTCTCTCCTTTTCGGGCATAAATTAGACGGTGCTGTTCGGCCCATGGGGGCCACCACGGGTCCTGTTTTTCTAATCGAAACCGTTTAATGTGTAAAATTTGTCGAGTACTATATATTTGGAAAAAATCACGTTGATTGGATATCAATAGCTATCTGATCGTGTAAGTTTTTCTTGTCAACTGTTAACTATAACACCATCCATTTTTTATACAAAACTGATTTGATCATGTAGTTACCGATTTTCAATCAACGTGATTTTTTACAGGCATATAGTTCTGGACGAGTTCTACATATTAACGGTTTGGATTATCAAAACAAGACCCGTAGTGGGCCCCCACAGGCCCAACATTTTCGTCCAACTTAGTGATTTTATATATGTAATTCTTTTTTTTTTCCTCCCACGGTACTAAAGGGTCAATTCAATCCCGAAAATTGTGCAAATTTTAATTTATTAAAATATCATGTATATTAATTTTTTAATATTTTTAATTTATGAATAGTGATAACTCTTTTGCTTTTTTTGTAATTTTTTGACTTTTTGATTTTTTTTGCAACACCCCAAACCAAGCCTTACCAAACATGGTAGATTTTGTTGGATTTTTTTTTTTTGTTCCATCTCAATTGTCAATTAAAGAAATTAAAATAAAGAATAAAGATATCTTTGGCTCAAATTGTTAAAAAATTACTTTTGCTAAAATAAATTAGAAAGAAACGTTAAATTTTTTTTATTATTAAAAGTGATAGTTCGTTAAATTTTTTTTTATTTACGTGATAATTTATTATTCATCTAAAATTATTTTAAGATTAAATGAAAATACAATATTAAATTTTCTTCTTACCTTTTTTTATTCAAATACTTTTATTTTGTAAGAAATTTGTTTTCATTCTATTTAATATTTTATTGTAATTTTTAAATTAAAAAGAATTTCTAAAAAAACATATTTAAAATATTTATGCCATTATAAAAAGTAAATTTTTTTAATATCAACTTAGTAGTAGTTTGGGAAGTGCCAAATAAGTATATTTTTTTTTATTTTTTACGAAAATATGTACAGAAAAATAAATATGTGATATGACTCAAAAAAGATAATTAAGTATACTTTTTTACTTTTTACGAAAAGATGTGTAGAAAAATCGAGATGTAATATGACCCAAAAAAAAAAAAAGATAAAAAAGAAAAAGAAAAAGAGCAAATATAAGGCTCTGTTTGGTTGTGAATTGAAAATGTAATTCTACAGGTGTGTTTCAGTATGATGTTTGGTTGAGTATTTGGAATCAATTTTCAAAATCTCTACCGAGAGCTCTGTGCATCAGCAGCGTTTTTTGTGATTTTTTTGCCTCAGGGAAGACCGCCCGGATGTCCATGGGGTCTTCCGCCCGGACGTTCCTAGGGACATCCACCCGGATGTCCTCTGCTGTACAGATTTTTTTTTTTTTTTTTTTTTTGTGCAATTCATTTATATAATCGGGAAAAATATTTTCTGAAAATTTTTAAATTTTTTATGTGCTTTAAAATAATTTTGAATTGTATGTTTAGTAATGAGTTGTAAATTTTTGTATCACATATCAAATGTCACATCAACAATTCTCCACTCAAATCAAACCTCTTTTTCAAAACTATTTTCAAAACTCTTTACCAAACAAATTTTCTACACTCAAATCATAATTCTACAACACACAAACTCAAAATACAATTCATACTCTCAAATCACATTTACAAAAATAAACCAAACGCAGGCTAACACTTTCCAGACAACCTTTATTTGATGATCTCTTTCTAAAAGGTTTATTTTAAAAATATTTTCAAGAAAAATTCTAGTGGAAATCTTAAGTATATTGCTTTTTCTTTTGTTCATTAATATTAAAATTTTAATTAATTTTATTTATTATTTAAAAAATAAATTAGCAAATAATTTATATATTTATATATATATATATATATATATATAATTTTGTTTTGGTTTTACAGGTTATTTGGTGTTTCTGCCCAAGTCCACTGAAATTTAATTTGAATTTTTACATTTTTGCAGAGGTCTTCACTTAATTAAAAATTATATTGTTCAATCTTTAAAAAATTTTAAACTCGACTCAAGTTGCTTAGATTGAGATCACCTAAATTTGCAATTCTAGCAAAGGGTTGAAAGTTACATGATTAAATTTGTGACAAAATAAAAAATAATAAATAAATTGTGATAAAATTGTAAGACTTAAATTATAAATTTTAATCTTCTTTGTTTTCATAATTTACATATAAAAATTTAATTATTTATATTATTTTATATAAAAATATATTATTAATTTTTTTAACATATCGTGCATAGCACGGTTATCACCAGTTATTATTAATCATATTGTTGGTCTAGTAGTCTTCTCTGCTTGATTGGCAACCATAGAAGTCCCTATAATTTGAAAACGTGTTCCACATTTGATTATATTAATTTGGGATAGCTCAAAAGTGCCGTTAAGTGAATAGTTTGAACCTTGAATCAGAAATACCAAGCAGTTTCACACTCACAAAAAGACGAAGTTAATTGTACCTTCTGTCTGTGTCATTTTGCTCTGTTCCTGATAGACTGATTAAAGAGTAGACTTCTATTTTGTTTTTGGTTATGTTTGGTTATATTTTTAAAATGTGATTCTACATCGAGTTTTGAATATAATGTTCGGAACGTATTTTGGAAACACGTTTTCAAAACTCTGCAGAGAAGTCTGTTCCAGGCGTGAGTTTCGGAATTTTTTTTTGCAAATTTTGCCTAGCCGGTCGTCCGGGCAGTTGACCGGCCAGTTGACCGGAATAGTAAATTTTTTTATTTTATTTTATTTTTTTTTGCAATTGATATGTTAATTTTTATATATTCAAAAAAAATATTTTTTGAATTTTTTAAAATTTTTTATGTGCTTTAAAATAATTTTAAGTTGTATGTTTGGTTATGAGTTGTAAATTTTTGTATCAAATATCAAATGTCACATCAACAATTTCTCACTCAATTCAAAACTCTTTACCAAACAAATTTTCCACACTCAAATCATAATTCCAAACCTCACAAACTCAAAATACAACTCATACTCTCAAATCATAATTACAAAACTCTACCAAACGCAATATTTTATTTATTTATTTTTTTTTTGGGGAGGGGGGGGTGGTTTAATTTTAGTGATGTTTCTCTTTTAATTTTAATTTTAGAGAAAATACAGCAATTCTAATAATTTTGATATAATTATATTGATCTATCTAATATCCGTTTGAGAAGAGCTATTCCAGGTTTTTTTGGCTATTTTAGCCACAAAAGACAAAATAAGCTATTTTAGTCACAAAAAACAAAACATCACATCCAACTCATAATCAATACACTCTTCTCTCACCAAAAAAAGCCAAAAAAGTCAAAAAGTCATTCCCAAACTAAGCTTTTTAGCCCAGGCTAAAATAGCCAAAAAAGTCAAAAAGCCAAAAAGTCAACCCACTTCCCAAACGAAGGCTAAAGAAATCAAAATTAATGTCGATGGTGTGAAAATACAATGATAAATAAGATAAAATTTATGTTTTAGTATAAAAGAGATGATAATATTATTATGAGAATCTAATTAAGTGTTATATGAATTAAAAATTTATAAGAACTTAATCTAATTATGTCAAATTTGTGAATTTTACTATATTTTTTCCCCAAAATTCAAGAGAAGTTAATGTAATTTACTTTTTTAATCTTATCAACATAAACCTCACACTTTTAGTGGCGTTTTAATGTGATTCTTTTGTCTGTTGTCGTTAATATTTTGGATTAAAAAAAAAATATATAATAATATATATATATGCTAAACTAGAGAAACTAACGTGGAATTTGAAAAAAGTTATAGTGATTATCTTGTAATTTATTAATTATTTATTTTCCTGCGTGAGAATTGCTAAAATTTTCATGTTAGTTGCTTGTGAAATTTTTTTTTTTTTTTTTTTTTCCTGTTTAAAATGCTAACGAAAACTAATAGAGGGCTCAGATTGAAACATTAGAATTGTGCTAAAATTAGAAGGACCAACTATTTAATCTAATTTATTATTATTATTATTATTATTTATTTTTGAATAGATTTTGAGAGAAGGTTGATTGAGTCCATGATTTTGCAATATATTTTGGTTGAATGGCTCACGTGGCCTCAATAATGCTAGATTTTAAAGTCTTCCACGTAGGGATAGAAGTAGGAGAAGATTATGAGAAGTCATAATTTTTTTGTTTTTATGAAAAATATTATTTTTTATAACATTTTAAAATATATATATATCATTTTATACATAAAATGATCCCATAATATAGGAAAATACATATGTTATTATTCTCCCATCTTGCCTTCTTTTTTTTATTTTGCACAAAACAAACTTCTTCATCCTATTAGAGATTACTTCTATGGTATTTAATTTTTTTTTCTATGTATATATAATTTATATATCGTATTGTGCATACATGCATGTTTGTATATTTTATAAATTTGTTCTTTTGACCCATCCGATAATAAAATCCTAATTTCATCCCTACTTCCATGCAAGCAGAAGCTGGGAATACTCATTCAGCCATTTATGTACTTCTTATGCACCAGTTTTTCGGTTATCATGTGTTATATTATTCATGTGATTTTTATCAATATTATAGTAATTTTTTTTTCTCTTTTGGTGATGGGACGATTCTGACAAGAAATATTATTTTCGGAATAAAAATGTTACATACTTCAAAAGTTTTACTAAAATTTCTATTAAATGTTTCACATAATTATAAGACCCATAATTTATATAAGACATTTAATAAAAATTTTAGTATAACTTTTGAGATATCTACTATTACTCTTAGCGGAATAAGTCTGAGCCCGCGAATAAACCCAAGCTTCTTATAGCACTTCCTTGCACCAAGCTGGGGCAGGCATTTTCCTTTGACGACATGACCCATAATTAGGGATGATTTTATTTACATTTAAAGGATAATTTAATAAGCTTGAGAGGGTAATTTATATGTAAATTGGGCCGAGCTGGGTAATAGGTCAGTCTGTAGGCCACAGTGAGAAGGGCTGAGTAAAAAGGCTTTGTAATTAGTTCGGTCCAGAGGAGCCTTGCAGATAGCCCAGTCCGAAAGAGCTTGGTGGTTAGCTCGGTCACCTCGGTCGACGCGGTGACAGTTAGCTCGGTCAAACCATCTTGAGCCGAGGTATTTTTGGCTTCTACTCAGGACCTTGCTGTTGAGTAGCTCGTTCCAAGTACGCTATGGGTAGCACGGTCTACAGGCGAAGTCGAGGTACATGTTACACATAAAGCGCCGGGATAAATGTAACATGAGTATTGTTAGCTCGGTTACATTATCATTGTGCCATGGCAATGCTAGCTCGGTCGTTTGGACATACCACCGAGTTAGGACCATCTCACTTGGTTTAAGCAGTGAAGGGGGTGTTGAAGGATAAGCATTATCTTTTAGGAGAGTAATTCCTAAGAGGACTCTGCATATAGAAATAAGAGTCCTACTAGGATTGTGCCACACGGAACCTATAAAAGCTCACAACATCACCTATGGAGAGGTAACACAACTTTGATTCCCGAATACACAGAGCTTTTGTCTATTTATCTATTCTGCTGACTTGGGTATCGGAGAGGTATCCGGCACACACACGCCGACTAGCTCACGTTTGTATTTTCAGGGAGTAAAGCGACGACGTACGGAGAAGCACAAACTTGATCAACAGGATTATAAAAGAAGAATATTTCTTGTTTGTACAATTGGCGCCGTCTGTGGGAAAACCAGGAAGAACAAAATCTCTTGATCAAGTTTTTCCTCTCTAATTGGAAGTAATGGTGCATAATAAAGATTTTCCGCAGTCCGCCATCGACGGACAAACCCCAGAGGGGGGTGGGAGACGCGAAGGTTTGCCGTCTATCCCTCCTATGGCGGATTTAGAGCCCCAGCGACAGAATCCCCGGAGGGATACAAGGGGGAGGCGGACTAATAGCCCCCGTCGCTCTCGAAGTCCAGAAAGACAAAGGCAGAGGATCGATCCTCAAGTTCTGGAGGATCGCGTAAAGGAACAAGACGAGTTAATAAGGAAGATGGCGTCAGACATGGAGGCTATGAAACGCCAGATCAAAGAAAAAGGGGTGGCGACAGGAGAGGGGCGCAAAAGCAACACGCCCCCTCGCCACTCAGAAGATCGTGGTAGGCATACCACGCCATCGCAAGCTGAGAGTAGGAGCCTCAGAATAGGCGACACTCAATCAAGGACTTCCAGGACTCGTTACTCCAGGTCTGAGAGAACGAGATCATTGAGGTCTTACACTGAGGGAAGCACCTATCGGCCCTCACGCACGCACCAGACATCATCTAAGCAAACGGAGTTGCCTAGATCGTCCGACTTATGGACTGTGCTTGAAGAAAGGGCATGACGGAAGGAGGATACCAGGGCACGCGACCCTCGCAGAGTTTCAGCCCTTGAACGGTTGGCTCCTCGGACGCATGGAAACGTCGAGGTAGGAATGCCAATATCGCGTCTTGCTTATGAACCAACAGACAAAGCATTAGCAAGGCTGTAGACTTCGCCGTTTGTTCCGGCAATTGAGAACGCGCCCCTACCTTCAGGCTTCCTTCAGCCCAAAGTCACCACGTATGAGAGGAAGACAGACCCCTACACGCACCTTAGCCATTTTCGCCAAGTTATGGCATTTATGTTATACGGCGAAACGAGGCTTTGATGTGCATCATTTCCCATCCAGCCTTGGCAACTAGTTTAACCTGGTTGTTGAAGGCTACCAGAAGGCAGCATAGCCTCCTGGCACAATTGCAAAGGCGTTCGTGACAAGGTTCAAACAAACACAAGACGCCGGTGGAGATCGATCAGCTACTCTCCATTGACATGGGCGACAAGGAGACGTTAAGATCTTATAACAGTCGTTATTGGGAGACCTTCAACCAGAAGTTGCCCCACAAATCTCGCCATCGCGCAGTATACAAAAGATCTTCCAGTCTGGCAACAGGTTGAGGGACTCAATCACCATGATGCCAACCCCTCACGATGGAGGCCTTAATGGAGGAGAGTCACCACATATTCGGGTGGAGGAGATGGTGTGCCCGCGCTAAAGCCAAATCTGGTGCATTAGCAGTACCAGATAAAAAGACTACGGCAAAAGTCAACGCAGTGGAACGTCCAAGCAGGAACGGGCGAGACAGGTGGGACAACGGTGAGGACCAAGATAAAAGGTGGTTGAGAGTCCGCACTGCCATTACCACAGTGTTCAAAAAACCGATCTATTGGATTCTCAATGAGATACGTGATGAACCTTTCGTCAGATGCCCAGCTAAGTTGAGAGAAGCGCAAAAGGACTATGACGAAAGATCTCGGTGCCACCTTCTATAAGGAAAAAGGGCACCGCACTGTAAAATTGCACACCGCTGAGACAGCACCTGAAAGGAGTTGAGTGGCAGCTGAGGGCACCTGGACCAGTACATAGAAGGAGGGACCACAGCCAGCCCCCAGAACCACGATCACCCGACGGAATGCCAATCGACGCCCCACCTCAAGGCGTGATTAAACTAATACATGGGGTATTCGAACCTGAGCGAGTATGTGAGCTCAGGGGAATGATCAAGAAGGCTGAGCACTTAAGGGAGGTACTAAGTGCACAACCTACCATTAAAAAGGGGAGAACAGAGGCCACGAATGTCATGTCTTTTTCAGACAGAGACTTGGCAATGATATATTGCCCTCACAATGATGCACTGGTCGTCACTCTCCGCATCAAGGATTACGACATCAAGCCAATTTTGATAGACCAAGGGAGCTCATGTGAGATAATGTATTATGAAACCTTCAAACAATTGAAACTGGAGGACAAAGATTTGGCACCTGTCGTATCTCCCCTGATCGAATTCAACTCAATGCTAGAGTGGCCAGTTGGTAAGATAATCCTCCCAGTTAGAGCAGGAAGTATGACGAAACAAGTGGAATTCTGGGTATTGAAAGTCCCTTCCACTTACAACATAATCTTGGGAAGGACATGGCTGCATGCCATGCGATCTCTTAGCGTCAACCTACCATCAAAGTAATGCTCCCTAACGAAGCCGAAGTAATTGAAGAGGTCTTTAGAGACCAGATCATGTCCAAACAATGCTTCGTCACCGTAAATGGCAGCCGCGCTGCCAAAGGATATGTTCAGATGGTGGAAGAACCTGAGAGCAATGAAATGTTTGCAGATGTTGGCAAAATCGCTGAACAGAAGGCAGTGGAAGACTTGGTATATGTAAGAATAGATGAAAAGAACCCGGAAAAGTTCTTCTTGCTTGGCTCATCTATGTCCAGCACTGAGAGAATAGAGGTCATGGAATTCTTGACCTCTAACATCGAAGTGTTTGCCTGGACGCCGTATGACATGCCTGGCATTGATCCAAACTTCATCTATCACCAATTGAATGTCCACCCAATTGCCAGACCAATTATACAGCGCACTCGCAGATCAGCACTCCACCACGCCGAAATAGTAGCGGAAGAAGTGGGGAATCTTCTAGAGGCAGGAGCTATCAGAGAAATGCATTATCCCAAGTAGATATCCAATACAGTAGTGGTGCCAAAGAAGAATGGAAAATGGCGTGTCTGCGTGGACTACAAAACAGTCAACAAGGTGTGCCCAAAAGACAGCTTTCCCCTATCACGGATAGACCAACTGGTAGACCTAACGGCAGGACACAATCGACTTAGCTTTCTTGATGCGTACAGAGGTTACCATCAGATCGCTATGTATGAACCAGACCAGGAGGTCACATCCTTTACAACGCCAAGAGGACTGTATTGTTACAAGGTCATGCCCTTTGGCCTAAAAAACGCAGGGGCAACATTCCAGCGGATGGTCACCAAGATGTTCGAACCATTGTTAGGCAGAACAATGAAGGCTTATATTGATGATATAGTAGTCAAAAGCAAGGATGAAAATGACCATCTCAGGGACCTAGGTGAGATGTTTCAGATCCTAAAGAAGCACAAGTTGCGCCTTAATGCATCTAAGTGTGCGTTCGGCGTAGGATCAGGCAAATTCCTAGGCTTCCTGGTGACCAACCGAGGTATAAAGGCAAACCCTTCTTAGATCAAAGCAATTCAGGATCTAGAGAGGCCCAACTCAGTAAAAGAAGTACAGCATCTCACCGGTATGGCAGCCGCGCTAAACCAGTTCATAAGTCGGTCGTCAGACAGATGTCGACCATTTTTTCAAGCATTAAAGGCCAAGTTTGAGTGGGATGAAGAGTGCGACCGCGCCCTAGAAATTTTGAAAGAATACATGTCTTCTCCACCATTGCTAGTGATCCCAATACCTGGAGAAGAACTATTTTTGTACCTGGCAGTTTCACAGCACGCAATTAGCGCAGTGTTGGTCCGAACGGAAGGAATCCAACATCTGCTCATCTTTTATGTCAGCAAGACATTGTTGGGCGCAGAAACCAGGTACTTACCATTGGAAAAACTGGCCTTAGCCTTGATGATGGCCTCAAGAAAGTTGTCGCATTACTTTCACGCCCACACCATAATCGTCCTCACAGCTTTTCGATTAAAAGCTTTGTTTGAGATGCCGAACTTTTCTGGACGAGTCTTGAAGTGGGCAGTCGAGTTGGGACAGTTCGACATCAAGTTTCAACCCAGAACCGCGATAAAAGCCCAAGCTTTGGCAGACTTTGTGGCAGAATTCACTCCAGGAAGTCATCACATCTGCCCAGTGGACTTGACTAATACAACCAAGGGGATGGAAATTGTCGCCGGAATAGTGCAACCCCTAGTACAGGATACCCAATCAGATCCTAAGGCAGACCAGAGTGAGCAAAGGGAGGAAGAAGCAAACCATGCTACACCAAGCAAAGACTCATCAACAAATAAAGACTTGGTAAAATCAGGTAATGAGGGGCAAACAGCAAGCATGGACTTTGAAGAAAACACCAGCAACACTCATGACCCCAAGACATCATCTGATCCCTTCACTTGCTGGAAACTGTTCATTGGAGAGATGTGGAAGCTCTTCGTGAATGGAGCGTCCAACAGGCATGGAGCAGGACTGGGCATAGTCCTCATCTCGCCAAATAGCCTAATAGTGGAGCAAGCAGTCAACCTTGGCATCCCAGTATCAAACAACGAAGCGGAGTATGAAGCACTTCTGGCAGGCCTAAAATCAGCATTCTCCGTGAAGGCCACCGAGCTAATGGTTTACAGTGACTCACAGCTGGTGGTAAACCAAATTTCAAGCGACTACGAGGCAAAAGATGACAGGATGGCTAAGTACCAAGAGTTAGTCAGAAAAGAGATCAAGAAATTTGAAGTAGTGCGAATAGAGCAGATCGGCAGGGAAGAAAACAGCAGAGCGGATGAACTAGCAGGCTTTGCTTCAATGGCAGATACATCTATCCCTCATCTGTTACTGATTGACTACCTACCAACACCAAGCATTGAAGAACCCGAAGTAGAAGAGGTATGTTGTGCCGAACTAGGCCCTTCATGGATGGATCTCATTATAATGTTCTTAAAAGACGGCGTCTTACCGGAAGAAAAGAAAGAGGCCAACAAAATAAGAGCAAAGTCACAGCAATTTTGGCTCTCTCCATCAATGGCCTTGTACAAGAAATCCTTCACAGGACCTTACCTAAAATGTGTCCACCCCAGCAAAGTTTAAGCATTCTTGTTCGAGATATACGAAGGCGTATGCGAAAGTCATCAAGGAGGAAGATCATTAGCTTACAGAGCCATTTCGCAAGGATATTGGTGGCCATACATGCAAGCAGATTCAAAGAAATACGTCAAGAAGTGCGAGAAATGCCAGAAGTTCGCACACCAAATACATGAACCAACCAGAGAGCTTCTACCCTTAACTAGCCCGTGGCCCTTTGCAATGTGGGGCTTGGACATAGTAGGACCACTTCCAACAGCACCTGGCAACAAAAAGTTCTTTCTTGCAGCCACAGACTACTTCACAAAGTGGGTGAAGGCAACAGCACTAGCATCAATAAAGGAGAAAGATGTGAAGAAGTTCGTCTGGCAGAATATCATCACTCGGTTCGGCATACCAAAAGCTCTAATATCAGATAACGGCACTCAGTTCGACGGTAAAATTTTTAGAGGCTTTTGTGAAGAATACAAGATAGAATTCTACAACTCTACACCGGCATACCCCCAAGCAAATGGCCAAGCGGAAGCATCAAACAAAGTCATCTTGGATGGATTGAAGAAAAGGTTAGAGAAAGCAAAGGGCAAGTGGACTGAGGAGCTTCCCCACGTTTTATGGGCTTACCGTACCATACCTCAGCAGTCTACTGGCGAAACACCTTTTTCCTTGGCCTATGGCATGGAAGCAGTAATCCCACTGGAAGTTGGCCTCCCTACCATTAGAAGCGAAAATTTTGATCCAGACTTAAATGGAGAAGCCATAGCATTGGAACTCGACCTTGCAGAAGAAAGAAGAGAAAAAGCACTGGTTCACATTGCCTCGTATCAACAAGAGTTGTCCAGAAAGTAACAAACAGTACATCCGAGACAATTCAAAATCGGAGATTGGGTACTGCGCCAAAGTGATGGAACACCTTGGTACCCGGAGATGGCAAGTTAGGGCCTAATTGGGAAGGACCTTATAAGGTGGTTGGATTTGCAGGAAAATAGGCATACAACTTGGAAGATGAAGACAACAAAGCCATTCCCAGACCATAGAACACTGCCAATCTCAAACTATTTTATTTTTAGCTTTTCTTTCAAGTACTTGTAATTTTTCTTTTTCTCAATAACACAAGTAGTTTTCTTTTCAGCATAATTGTTTTATTCTGTAAAAGTTGTTTTAGTGAGCTAGGGGCAACAAAAGCAGAGTTGGCCGGAATAACCAACTTTGTGCTCTCTTCAGCCAAGATTAGGATTTGGGCTAAAAAGGTTGGCTGGAAAAACCAACACCTCTCCTAAGCCCAGGATAAAGATCCAGGCTGCAGGATGTTTGGCTGGAATAACCAACACTTTACTCTAGGTTGGCAGGAATAACCAACTTAGAGGTTGGCTGGAAAAACCAACACTTCTCCTAAGCCCAGGATAAGGATCCAGGCTACAGGACGTTTGGTCAGAATAACCAAACACTTCACTCTAGGTTGGCAGGAATAGCCAACCTTGAGCTCTCCTAAGCCCAAGATACGGATCCAGGCTGCAGGACGTTTGGCAGGAATAACCAACTTAGAGGTTGGCTGGAAAACCAACATTTATTGCTCTTCAACCGAGGTAAGAATCTAGGCTGAAGAGGTTGGCTGAAAAAACCAACACTTAGTACTCTTCAGCCGAAGTAAGGATCTAGGCTGAAAAATGGTTGGCTGGAATAACCAAAACTTATTGTTCTTCAGCCGAGATAAGGATCTAGGCTGAAGAGGTTGGCTGGAAAAACCAACACTTAGTACTCTTCAGCCGAGGTAAGGATCTGGGCTGAAGAGTGGTTGGCTAAAATAATAACTTTTTGTGATCTTCAGCCGAGGTAAACAACCTAGGATGAAGAGGTTGGCAGGTTTATCAAAGATTTCAAGGTTAAAATCGAGATAGGTATCTCGGCTTGAAAATGTTATACTTCATTCAGATTACAATTGGAAAGAAAAGGCAAGCATAGATTAAACCGAAACAAAAGTTGGAACAAAAGAAGATTTCATTGAAAGTTCAAATCTGCATGAAGGAAGATAACAGTTAGTACGGTTCAAGATAAGAAAACCGAAGTAAAGAAAAGCATGGAATTGAGCCGAGGTAATCCTACCGGCTACACCCTTGTTCCAATTTATTCTATCGCCCGGGATCTGGGCTTGTTGGTCTTCAAAGTTCCCAGATATCCAAAAGAAATCATCATCATTTACATCATTGTCCGGGGTATTCTTTATTATTTTTTCACGCCGACGCCTTATTCTAAGATAGTAAACCCAGCCATCTTCAGCCGACCCTATGGAGTATTGGTGGAAGAGCTCGGCTAGACCGAGATTAAGGCCAGCCCGGCGGTTTAGCTAGGCAATGCCGTTTATTATGCGGTAAGAATTGGTGGAAAGTTGGGTAGGGCAAAGGTTTGTTTGTCTGAGGAATTCACAAAGAAGGGGTTGTACGGGGAATCTTAGGCCGGTTTCTACAATAGAAATAAGGGTAAAGGGAACAAAGCTAGGGTTTCCCCAAGGTGTGATATCTAGTTCGGCTAAGGTAAGATGGACGTCATCAGGGATATGGTAGTCCCTTCGGATCTCGGCCATGGCCCCTAGTGAGTTTACTAAAAACCTATATTTACCCATTTTTCTATTAAATTATGAATAAATTAGCTTAAGTATTAGCTCGGTCGGTAAATGATGCTGAGAAGCTTGGTTGAGCGCTCAAAGGAGTGCCTAGGCAACCTAATCAGAGTCTACAAGGTGAAAAAGAAAGGTGTTAAGCACAGATCGTTGGACCGTGCTAAAAGAAACAAAGGCAAGATAAATGAAGTTCTAGCTCGACTACATGGGGTACTATCCATTTTTAGCTCGGTTTGAGCAATTGTCTTTAGCCCGGTTGAGCATTTGGGGAAGCATTCTTAGTTCGGTTTAAACTACGAGAGCTGGTTTAGCCCCAAGTTGTAGCTCGGTCAATGATGAAGGCGTTCTAGTGCGGCATTGCGCAAACCTAGTACGGTTCGCTAGCTCGGCTAAGATGAGCAAAGGGTACTAAGACTTATTGAAACTACAAGTATGATGTGAAGTTTTAGTTCGGTTGTTCAGTTTGGCTAAGCTTGTACTTAATACAAACAGAATCCTAGTTCGGTTGGAGTGTGATTTTGGATCAAATACAGTATTTTTCAAATTATTCGTAAAATCAAGTGGTTCTATTGCGTGGTTTTTCCCAGAAATATGGAAGCAAAAGTGGAATGTGCTTTGAAAAATATAGAAATAAAACATGCTTTGTGTTGCAAAAGAGGTGCGAAATCAACAGAAAGGAAGAAGATTCGAACCACTTACCAGTTTAAGGTGAAGGCACTGAAGATGGAGGTAGTAGCAGCAACAAACACGAGCTCTGCAAATACAAGGTTGGAGAGAGATTGAGGCTTAGAGAGAGAGAAAGAAGGAGATGAATAGTGAAGTGTATGATTCAAAACGAAGGGTATGTTTTGTGTAGAGGGAAGGACAGAAAGGCCGGACTGTTCAAAAAACGCAGAGTACGAAGACGGCATGACAGCCGCATTGGGCTAATCATAGTCTGCTACGTGTCCTTGGAATGGAAATCGATTCAGTTATAGAGACTGAAAAGACGTTTTGACTGGACAGAATGGTAGCACGGTGTGAATTTAGCTCGGTTGGAAAGCTAAAAATTTTTAGCTCGGTTGGAAGGCTAAAAGCTTTTTTAGCTCGGCTGGTAACAGGTAATCCCTATCATGCTGCGCAGATGGAATTAAGGGGCAATTGAGAGGGTAATTTATATGTAAATTGGGCCGAGCTGGGTAATGGGCTAGTCTGTGGGCCACAGTGAGAAGGGCTGAGTAAAAGGGCCTTGTAATTAGTCCGGTCCAGAGGAGCCTTGCAGATAGCCCGGTTCGAAAATGCTTGGTGGTTAGCTCGGTCACCTCGGTCGGCGCGGTGACAGTTAGCTCGGTCAAACCATCTTGAGCCGAGGCATTTTTGACTTCTACTCAGGACCTTGCCGTTGAGTAGCTCGGTCCAAGTACGCTATGGGTAGCATGGTCTACAGGCGAAGCCGAGGTACATGTTACACCTAAAGCGCCGGGATAAATGTAACATGAGTATTGTTAGCTCGGTTACATTATCATTGTGCCATGGCAATGCTAGCTCGGTCGTTTGGACATACCACCGAGTTAGGACCATCTCACTTGGTTTAAGCAGTGAGGGGGGTGTTGAAGGATAATCATTATCTTTTAGGAGAGTAATTCCTAAGAAGACTCTGCATGTAGAAATAAGAGTCCTACTAGGATTGTGCCACACGGAACCTATAAAAGCTCACAACATCACCTATGGAGAGGTAACACAACTTTGATTTCCGAATACACAGAACTTTTGTCTATTTGTCTATTCTGCTAACTTAGGTATCGGAGAGGTATCCGGCACACACCCACCGACTAGCTCACGTTTGTATTTTCAGGGAGTAAAGCGACGACGTACGGAAGAGCGCAGACTTGATCAACAGGATTATACAAGAAGAATATTTCTTGCTCGTACAACGCTCAATTAAAATTTTTAAATTTTAATTTTTATTATATTTTATTTATAAAATTTATTAATAAGATTAATACATATTAAATTTTATAATAAAATAAAATTTTTCTTTATGGTACAGTCAAACCATTTCATGTTGAACTCTTCCCATCTTCTCTTCTTAATTTTAATTATTTTTTCTCCATCTTCTTTCTCATTTCAAAATTTCAATTCATCCCACTAAAATTCACCATTATCATCAATATTATTTTTTTGATTGAAATTACAAACAAGATATAGTTACCCACGATTCATTGAATCCACATTGTCGAGACTAACATGCTCGTTTTCAAAAACAGGAGGCTTATATCCTATGCTCAATTCAGCTTCAATACATCATTGATCGAAGACTTCGAGACCATTTGATTAGAAAAATCAAGCCTCTGATGATGATCATCTACTCTATATTTTAGAACCCTAGTCTTTAAACCACCCCCCCCCCCCCCCCCCCCCCAAAAAAAAAAAAAAAAAAAACCCTAGACTTGAACCTCCCCAAATTCGATTTGGGAACACTGTGAAGACGAACCAGACAAAGCCATTCAAGAAGGTAATAGAAATGGGCTACCTTATTGGTGTCTAAACTCACAGAGTATCTCGTTTTGCATTCTATGGCATCCAAGAAACAATCTTCTTTGGTTGAGAAAATCTATTTAAGAGTTTTTAAAAAAAGTTTCAAAGTAGTGTAATTTGAGATTTTGATTTGTTTATTATTTGGATGTAGTTGCCTTAGGTAATTTGGAAAAAAATATTGAATGTATTGAGAATAAATTATATTTTAAATAATTTAATAAATTGTAGCATATTTAGGGGTTGTTTGGGGTGTCCTAAATATATGTACTTTTTATCTTTTTAGACTAAAAAGTTGAAGAAAAAAATATAGATATTTGGATTAATTTTTTGACTTTTTATAAAAAAATATGTATTAAAAAATTGTATAAAGAAGTGTGTAGGAGAAGATGTTGTAGTACATAGTACGGAATTGGCAGTCAACCGCCTTGGTATTACATGGGAAAATATTACCTCCTTTTCGGGTTTTGATTGGACAGTGTTGTTTGGCCTATGGGGGCCCACCACGGGTCCCTTTTTTTTAATCGAAACTGTTCAATATGTAGAATTCGTCGAGTACTATATACTTGTAAAAAATCACTTTGATTGGATATCGATAGCTATCTGATCGTGTTAGTTTTTTTTGTCAACTGTTAACTAAATACTAATCCAAATTTGATACAAAACTGATTTGATCATATACTCAGCGATATCCGATAGACGTGATTTTTTACAAGCATATAGTATTAGACGAGTTCTACATCTTGAACGGTTCGAATTATCAAAACGGGACCCATAGTGAGCATCCACGGCCCAACTTTACCATTCAAATTGATTGAATGTACCCATGCAATTTTTTTTCCCTTTCCTTTGGGTAAAGCTTGCCTGACGTGGCCTGATGTCACCTACATTGATGGAACAAAAAGTGAATTTATATTTAATATTTATATATTAATTTTTTTTATATTTTTTTATAAATAATGATAACTTTTAATTTTTTTAATAATTTTTTAATTTTTTAACTTTCTTCTCACTTGTCAAATTTAGCCTAAATAATTTTTTAGGTAACCAAGCTTGGTGCAAATAAAAATACAAAAATACTTTAGAGCTTTAATATAGGAGCTCTAATAGCTCTAATGGGAAGGTGGAACCCACCCTGATGTGATGTTTGTGCCTTACTTTGTTTTTTTTTTTTTTTTTTGTGCTTTGACACATCACTAGAGCTCAAATTAAAACTCTCGATTTAGAGCTCTCTAGCATTTCCCATAAAAATATGTTATCTCAATCCATTTAGCTCAGCTAAGAGATCACCAAAAGTTTAGCCTCTTGGTTCCATAGGGGCGATAGCCTCAGTCAGACACACTTAATTATATGGTTGACTATGTGTCCATATAAACAAACTAATTCTTTCAAAAAAAAAAAAAAAAAAAAGGTTGTGGTATATTATTCTATTTTAGCTTCACATATATCCAATGTCTCCATAGCTTACATAAACCACTCCCAAGTGAATTGATATTAATAAACAATTGAGTTGTGGATTTCATTTCACTAGCCAAAGATATGAAGTTGCTCAGCTATTCTTAAAGAGTCTTTCTTTATATAATTACGAATAGCTCCTGTAACTCCCCCCCAGAGATCTTCTTGATACTGCTGGTGGTGGGTTTGCCTGATTTACTTAGGTCTCGTTTGGGAACTTTTCATTTTAGTTAAAAAGTTAAAAAGTTATTAAATTAGTCAAAAAACTAACAATTCATACCAAAAAGTCAAAGATTCTCTTTTCTCTCTACTTTTTGCACATCTTTTCGTAAAAAGTCAAAAAGTCATCCCAAACATACTAGTTTTTTTTAGCTCATATTTTAGCCAAATAGCCAAAAAGTTACTAAATTAGCCTGTTCCCAAACGAGGCCTATTAAAAATTTAAGTTGTTAGGCTGTTTGTTTTCAGATGTACGGTGGATGAAATTATTAGTATGAAAATTGTTAGTAGGAGATTAAATAAAATTATATTTATTTGATGATAGTTGTTAGCAGGGGCGGAACTAGGAGAAGACTATGGGGGACCATGACCCCCTGTTTCTGTGAACATTATTATTTGTCATAGAATTTTAAAAATTTATATCATTTTATATATAAAATGACTCCCAGTATAAAAAAATATATATGTCATTCTTCTTCCATATTGAATTCTTTTCTATTTTACATCAAAAAAAAAAAACTTATTCATCCTATTAGAAATTACTTCTATGGTATTTAATTTTTGTATGTATGTATATATAATTTATATATCATATTTACATACATGTGTTTTGTGTATATGGTGAAAAAAATTATTTTTCTTTTGGTCCCTCCGGAAATGAAATTCTGGTTCCGTAGTGTGAAAATTATTAAATTATTTTTATATACAAGAATGAGAGATTAAAAAAAAAAAAGAAGACAAAAAAAAAAAAAAAAAACAAACAAACAAATGAGCCATAGTTTTTCAAAACAGCACGTGGTTTTGAATTTCAATTAATGTTCTGGTGAACAAAAAAAAAAAAAAATTGCACTTGGGTAGAATATTTGCCCAGACAACCGGGTCCACTTTAATTCCAACGGATTATTTCTGAATACTATCTCATCTAAGTGATTGCTAGTCCACTCCTCTAAGAATTTTCATAGTCCGAATGGACCCTCAATCCAAATCTCTATTTTGCAAACAAATATAATATTGATGCTCTTTACCTCCCTAATAGTTCAGTCCGGAGCTTAAGTTCGGAAAACAAACGAGGTCGTAGAGAACAACCAACCTGTTCACGTGTGACTAGAACTTTTTATTATGTGTTTTAATACCATATTAAAATTGTTAGTTATTAACTCATTTAAAAACTTAAGTTATTAGAGAGAGGTAATTTTATTATTTATATTTTTCATTCTTACTTTCTTCTTTTGCCGACCAACATGCCCTGCACTACGAGCATAATTCTTAAGTATTGTTTGGTTGACTAGAATATTTTGGAATTAAAATGGAATGATTTTTGACTTTTTAATAGAATGATCATTCTCATAAATTAATAAATGACAATTCTATTTACAACATACGTTTTTTTCTTTTTTTATTATACCAAATATGAGAATGAATATTCTCACGAAAGAACCATTCCATCATTGAACCAAAACATTGGCATGTTTGATTGGGTGGATTAGAGCATGAGATTGAGATTATTAATCCGTGGGCTCAATTATCCTATGTTTGTTTTAACATTTTGGTTTAGGATTATTAATCCATTAGATAATTAATCTAACAAATTTGTAGGATTATTAGTAATGGGGTAGGGGTGAGATTATTAATCCAATGAATATTAATCTAATTGGATAATAAATACCACATTAATTTAATAAGATTATTAATACTTCACTATTAATCTTGTGAATAAAACATAACCTATTACTATTATGATCTTATTACTTAGAAGCTGAGTAGTTATATAGTGGTCTTAGGGCAATGTCAAGTATTGTCCCAAAGTGTAATGATTGTATGAAGAGTAAGATCCACAACTTATGTTAAGCACGAGAGAAAAGCAGGAGAACTTGGCATTTAGTGATTGATGAGAGACAAAAACACAATCTGGGTAGACAATCTAATAATATTTCATAGAAGCTTTGATTCTTCGAAATCATATAAGTGTACAACTTGTCTCTATCTCTCTTAGTCTTAGCATTTTGTCACAATATCCATATCTGCAATGTCACACCTCTACCTTATCTACAATTGATACATTTATTTATTTATCATGATTCTATTGATGTAATCAATCAGTAGAACTGGACAATTGTATAGGGCAGAGAGTACATCTATACTTGATTGTTCATCAAAATCTATCAGATTTTCTAAAAAAGATTTAAGTAATCCTGAAATAAGTTGAAGATGTTTTAATTTAATTTTTATTAGTTGAAACAATATAATTTACTAACTTTTATTAGTTGAAATAGTCTCTATATGGACTTTATTTATTGGTTTACTTTATACTATTTTGCCGGGCAATTCTCACTACTAGAAAATTGGGTTTTTGCGTCTATTTTTTTGCGACTGTCTATCTAACCGTGGCAAAAAATATACAGTATTTCCCAAGCTTTTTATTTCCCCTATTTTCTTTTATTTATATTTGCCCTAGTTTGGCTCACACAAACTTTTGACATTGCTCTCTTTCTTTTGCTCGCCCATCGTCGTCTGAAGAACAACAGTATGAATCTCTCTCTCTCTCTCTCTCTCTCTCTCTTGATCTCTCTTGATCTCTCTTGATCTCTCTCGCATACTCTCTGCATATATATTTGCTAGGGTTTGGATCGATGCATTCATCTGCCCTTCGCGATTTCTGTTCTTCAATTTATGTTCTTTGTGATTTCTTCTTGTGATCGATGCCTTCAATATCATTTGGAATTCTGTTCTCTACGATTTCTGTTTTTCACGATTTCATTTCATTTAGTTTCAATTTCTAATAGAGAATTGCTCTGTTCGCGCTCTCTTCTTCTCTTCGATCATTGTGTTTACTCTTTCTATCTACTTCTTATATTTCAATTGTTGTTCATTGAGGCCATATTTATATTTCAATTCTTGACAATTTTTATTGTGATTTTTGAGCATCAATACGTTTTTCAACATATACAAAAATTGCTACATATATAGGTTTCATTGATATACCTATAGTTGTTGTTGTGGATTGCAATTGAATTCCTTTGGATTGTGTTTAGATTTTGCAGTTGTTGTTAATTTTATTATTCACTTGCGTGTTTCTATTTGTTTTTGACAATAATGATTGGAGGTTGAGTGAGATGGCTGCAGACCTTGCTCTTATTGACAGAGATAATCTAGGAGGGTACTATGAACTGTTGTTGGTGTCACTTTAAGACTGTTTGGATCTAGGATCATAGGAACTAAATATTTATGAGTTAAGACTGTTTGGACCTAAATATTTCTGTTTTATGTTCAAGAAACTCCAAAACTTTCAGAGTTTTTAATGAAAGTCACTTCATATATCACATTATACATGCTGTATATTTATGTTTCGAGAATATTATCCTATCTAAAATAATAGGCCGTAAGGCCTGTAACACTCTAATGGACGGCATTTTTTTTAATGAGAAAAAGTAAATGGCCACCAAAATGTGATTCCTAAGTTTCTTCTAGTGTGGAACATTAGATCTTATGGTTGAATGACTCTTTGAGTGGCCTTTTTGCTCAGTCCGTTTAGCTTCTTCTGATAAATAAAGATGGTTAAATTATTGTACTTCTTGAAAATTCTTCAGAAAAGGATCAAATTCACCAATTTCCAAACCTGCAATTGAAGTAATCATCTCATAAAATTTACGACAAGTTCTCCAACTTACTAATGCGCAAGAAGTTTGCCATACCAATAAATAATAAGCTCTATCATTATACATTTTTGTCCTTTTCAATGGCTGAAAGGATAGGAAAACTTAAAAATAAATGATCTTCTTGCAATGGTTTGGGGTTTGGGTACTAATTAAGCTAAAGACAGCTAAATCAACTGATTGAGAACTTGTCCTGCCTTGCCTGAAGCCACAATATAAACTGAAACTTGAAAGAAACATAGGGAAAAAGAAAGGGGAAAAGGGTTTATTTGTGACAGGAAATTGGGTGATGCAACTAGCATAACAAACAATACTTGCCACTTTGTCAAGTGAGCCCTCTCGTTGTCTATAAACCCTGCAGTTCTGGTATAGCATTGATTTTGTCCCATGTGATTGGTTTGGAGTCCATGGGTTGCTTCACTTTCCCTTCTTTATTATCAATTTAATTTCTATTTGAGTCCAAGTTCCTTGGTTGACAACATAGTAAGCCTAGGATTGACTTAATGCACATTACATGACAAAATGGACAACCATATATGGAATGGAAGAGAATAATTCATATTATTTTTAAAGAGAAAGAGAGGTTTTCTTTGGGGAATTGAATTGAAAAAAAGGAAAATTATCTCATTGCCTTTTGTTCTTGTTCAGAGGTTCTTTTTGAGGTCCATTCCTTGTATTGTAATTATGACTTGTACGCTCCTGTTATTTATAAAGTAGGTCTCTTCCAATTTACTTCTTTGTTGCTCATCCTCTGTGTGTGCATCATCTTATTTATGAAATCTGGTATTAGCTATGAATAGATTCAGTACTTTGTTGGTAATGCCTAGTAATGTGACTTCATATGCAAGGTAGCACTTCTGAAGCAAGTTTTGTATTGGCAACCTGGAAACTAAGGTGCTCAATCTAATCTAGTGTTTATTTTGCAATTTGAGATCAGCTTCATGTTGTTTAGGTTCTTTTTACACGTTTTAGGGGGAACAAGGTGCTCAGTTTATGTAGTCTTGGCTCTTCTATGTGATGTTCTTAAATAAAGCATCTATACCTTAATGAAATTACTTAAATCAAGCTAATTGTTTTGTGCTTGCTATCATAACATCACAAGTCACCATAAGCTCTAATATACATTTCACAGATTGTTAGGCATGCTGAGAGTTGGGACATTTCTGCCCTTGAAGCAATTGGCCAGATTTTTACACCTAGTTTTGGAAGGCCTAGTGAATATATGTCCCCTTCTCACAGAATTTTGAAGTTCATACTATAACATTACCAATTTCAAGCAGTTACCACTGATTTGATTTGTTGAGGTAACATTAGACTTGTATTTATTTTGTATAGATTTTTTAAGCTCATATTAATCACCCCGTTGTTTGTAATTAGTTTGGTAAGAAACCATATGAACTTTCACTCACTTATAAACTTACTGTAGACAATCATATGATGTCATCCCGTTGTGTTTACTTGAATTAGCATGTAAATTCTCTGAATTGTGGCTATTTGACAGTGCAAATGTATATGCTAGGTTGGAAGCTGGTGCTTAAGCTGTCAATAAGGAATACAGAATTGTTATACTAGTCACCCATTCCCAGACTTGTATGACTAACATTTGAGTTGTGACAAGGTGATTCTTGATGTCATATAACTTAGTTGTTGCATGCTCAAATCCACTGTTAAGAGTGATTCTACTTAATATAGATCAAGAAAAATTAGGAAGTGTCTCACTTCTAAATATGGCTTGAAAAATTAGGAAGTGTCTCACTTCTAAATTTCCCCTAGCATCCAAGCTTTTGTGTTTCTCTTCTAGTTCTCACTCTTGTATTCAAAGACATTTTGTATATATTACTTACATCTAGGAACAATGAATGAATTTGTTAATTGATATGCATACCTCAGCAGAAACTCTACTCTAATACAGAGCTCAAAACAATTAGTACAAAATATGCATTGAAAATGGCAACTATTCCGGATTTAAATATGGACTGTGAAGCCATCATGGACAAGCAAGAAAAAATTGATAACCTAGAAAAGGATAATAAAATTGATCCATTTAATAAATTTCTAGCAGTAAGGCTATCTACTCCAGAGAGTTTTGGGAGCCTGAAATTTGGTCCATTAGGTAAGATTTATCTGACATTTCACGACGACCTTTTTTTCTTTTTCTTTTTTTTTTTTCATCTTCTTCTTCTTATCTTATTTTATTTATTGTTTTCTTTCTTTCAGTTTGAATAGTTTTGAATTTGGTTGTTGTTTAGGGATGATTTGCAAATCCCTTCTTTGCCATACTTCCCAACCTATGACTATGCCTATGCGCAAGGACATGGACAAGGATCGCCTCCAATGGTGCAAGAGCGTTTTCAAAGTGTTATCAGTCAGCTTTTTCAGCATGTAAGGGACTATTTTTTTTGTTTTCTGTTCGACTCTGTTGTTGGTTTGTTTGTTTTCTCTTCTAGTACTTAACACTGCCTTGCCTTGGTGTTTTAATTGGACTCCCAAGAGGATACTACGTTGTGGTGGAGCTGTGGATGATGATATGGCAAACATTATAGTTGCTCAGCTTCTTTATCTTGAAACAAGGTCTCTTTTAATGATAGTAGCCATTGGAACTATAACTTATTATGCAAATAGTTTTTCAAATTCTTCATCATTTAGATAGAAATTGTCACCAATTCACCAGTATGTTTGCATTGAATATTTATTGTTTAGCACCTGAGCTCTACATCTGAGGCATCTTGGATAATGAGCTATTCTATAGAAATTTTGATTTTGTCAGTGATGACTTGGTAATGGTGATTGCAACTTCAAACTCATGAGTCATAGGAGTTTTATGCCTAAGTTGCTTATCGTCAACCCTCCAAAAGGCTGGCCTCATGTTCAACGTTTGCTGGTAGACATGTTCAGATTCATGGAGCCATACCCGCGCAGTGCTGAACTGGGAGAAACAGTTTGCTTCTTCTCACTCACTCTCTTTTTTTTTTTTTTTTTTTTGGGAGGAAGGACAGATCCTTGTGGAAAATTGTTACTTGCTGACCTCTTCATTTTTTAAAATGTAGATTCATTTTCTATACAAAGGCACTCTGAGGGTGTTGCTTGTGCTGCTTTATGATTTTCTAGAATTCCTCCACGATTATCATTTCAGCTTCTGTTATGTGATCCCTTCTAGCTGCATTCAAATGCGAAATGTCATCCTTAGTGCATTGTATCTGGATTGTATTTTTTTCATAAAAGAACTTTTTTCAAGTTTTTAATTGTAATAACTCACATATGGCTCCAATTTTGAGACTCAAATGGAATGCCTGATTAAACTACAATGCTATACTGTTTGAATTCTTGTCATTGTTATTCCTAGAGTGCTTAACGTTACACTTTTATGCTTTTTTTTTTTTTTTGCGACGGTAACAAGATGGTTGCCAAAAATCATGTTAGTGTTTTTTTTTGTTTTTTGCGACGGCAAAATAGTGGTCGCCATAAGTAGTTCAGGCGGTCGCGAATAATTTGCGACCGTTGTTTTGCCGTCGCAAAAAGTATTTGCCACCCCCACATTCGCGACCCCCATTTGTCGTCGCATGGGCCGTCGCAAAAGGTCTTTTGCGACTGTTTTTTTATTATTTGCGACGGCTTATACCGGTCGCAAAAAAGTACTTTTTTTAGTAGTGTCTTAAGTATGCAAGTTCATATATATCATATGTATTTGCGTAAGTTCTTACAAATATACATAAGTTACCTCACAAAATTATGTAAGTTTTCACAAATATACATAGGTTAACCCATAAATATTTGAAAAATCACAACTTATGTGTATTTGTGAGAACTTACGTGATTTTGTAATGTAACTTATGTATTGGTGAGAATTTACGTAAGTACATATGGTATGCACCTTGTACACCCAAACACTTCCCCTGTGGATCTTAGGTTCAATACTTACCATATCTAAAATAAATTCCTTAAAGTTAATCCATACAAGTTTGCTTACATGATTAGTTTCTTTAGCTTGGGCAAAATTTTTATTTTGGTCCTAATAATTTTAATATTATCAATTTAAACTTGTAATTGCATTTAAAAAAGAGGGCAAATTACCCTATCTACACTAATTTTCTTCAAGTTTTAAAAAAGGCATTGAGTTTTGTAGGTTTTTTTTTTAAATTTTAATTCATATTATACTTAACTTATTTTTATCAGTAGTTTATTAGACTTATAGATTAAAAAAAATTAATATTGTGATATCTTTTTATCTGATTTATTTCTATGTCTATAAACTATTAGTTTTGATCATTTCAGTTATAGTAAGAAAGAGGTTAATGTAATTGTATAAAGCTCATTAGACTTCTTGTATTTTTTAAATCTCAGGAATAATTGGTGTAATTTATTTTTTGATCATATAATTAGCGTAATTCATAATTACAAAAAAGAAAAAACATATAATTTGTTTGGTTTTGAATTTTTAAATATAATTTTTGAATGTTTCAGTGAACTTTTTTCATATGGTAGTCATTTTTTATTCTTCTTTTTTATATACACGTTTATTTTTATTTTTATTTTTGTCTTAAATACCGTGAGGCCGATGGGTTGGTTAGATGGTTGAGAGTAGCAGTAGTAGGGATAGTCTGTACTTTCTCGAATCTCTCTCGATACTTGTCATCTTTCTATACCTTTAATTTCATGTTTTTTTAATGAAATTTTTCTTCACTGATAAAAAAAAAAAAGAGTAAATATATTTATGAAGAAATTTAAAATAATTACAAACAAAAAAAAATTGAAAATGTACTAAATTTTGTTTTTGATTTTGTATTTTGTTTTTCTAGATTTTTTCACAAATATTTTATTTTTTAGATGCATCTAGGTTAGGTGCATTTAAAAATAAAAATAAAAATTGATTAAATATTAAAAATAGAAATACAAAACAAAAATAAAAAAAAATTGCTTCTCTCTATATCACTATCTTTCATAATTTATTTTAGGGGGCCTTCTCTGGGCAACAATGATGATCCAAACCGTTCATCTCATACATCTCATAGTGAAAACTGTCTGTGAAAAAATTAATAACTTCATTGGATATCAATAAATAGATGAACAAATCGTATTTATTTTATAAAATGAATAATTTAAGTTTAAACTTGTGGGGATATATTTTTTGAGTATCGACACGTGGCAAGGTGACGCCGACGTGTCAGCCGAGGTGCCATGTGTCCTGATCGTTATGCCGAGGTGATCTCGGTGTTGCCGAGGTGACCTCCGAAGATATCGGAATCCGAGATGAGCAGATAAGGGACAAGAGTCCTAGAATGAACAAAGACTTCAAGATGGATAATGATAGTATTCCTAGGGAGTCTATCCTTATCTCTTGTAGAGTCCAAAGTAAGCACTAAATGGGAGTCAATAGAAGTCAGGCTTCTAGTGGGACTAGGATTGAGTAAACTATAAAGGGAGGAGGCCCCCATGGGTCTAAGGTACGCAATTTATACTTTGAGCAGTGAATTTAGCACTTGATTATCTTTGAGAGATATACTGACTTAATCGTCGGAGTACCCCCGGGTGGAAGAACCACCGCCGGAATCTTCTCTTTCTGTTGCAGGTTAGCCAGGTGTCATCTATTCTGCCAGTTCTCTCTAGCTGATTACTGAGTTGGCAGTGTGGCCAGAAAATCACTCACACAATTTGGCGCCGTCTGTGGGAAAGACAGGAGAATAGATGGTCAGCAACGGACAGAAGGAAAAGATTAGGGACGACACTCCTGCTGGGAGTGGGAGACCTATTGACCTGGATGTCACAGGAGACGAATACAACGCAGAAACTCGTGACCAGAATCACGGAGTGAAGGACGTCGGCCAGACTAGCGACGCACCAAAGAAACCAGATCGAAGTGGCTATTACAACGAAGATGACCTCCAGGTATGGAAGGATAGATGTCTGCGGAGGGACGAAGAGATGAAGGAGATGGAAAACAAATTGGCAGACCTGCAGTCGGTTGTCAATTTCATGATGCAAAATAATGTGATGCAGCCGCCGTTCCCGCTGCAGGACACACCGATTCCAGCGGCCAATGCCCAGAAGGGAGGGCAAAGAACAATCCCCATAGCCCCTCAGCACAACGGGAGCGAAAGACACTCTCACCGACCTTTCAGGGAGGTCGGACGAAGGGAGCCAAGAAGAGAAGAATCACGGAGGACGCATCATACAAAGGAAGCAGACCCCAAGGGACATCGGCATGTTCAGGGGCAGGCGCTGTGCTTCGACACAACTCATGGAGAGGGGTCGAAAAGGACTCACCACGAAGCAGAAAGTAGTACACCAAAAAGACTGAAAGCAGGAGATAGCCGAGCTCCTGGGAGGACAAAGGAGGACTTAAGAGATTACCTCAAGAGGAAGCAACAGAATGCCGAAGCCGAGGTAAATTCCCCAGATAAACCGAGGACACCATTCTCGGTAGAATTGGACAGGTTTGAGGCGCCGGAGAGATTTAGTATGCTGAGGTTTCAAATATACGATGGGAAGTCAGACCCCAACTTCCACGTCGGATTATATCTGAACTCAATGGCACTGTATAGTGGGAACGAGCCGTTGCTTTGCAAAGTGTTCCCCTCATCCTTCGGGGAGATTGCATCAGACTGGTTCCACAAACTACTGAAGGGAAGCGTGAAGACATGGGAAGGCCTGGCCGAGATGTTCGTGGCCAGGTTCGTGACGAACAAGCTGCAGCCATTAAGGGTGGATGCACTGATGGCTTTGAAGATCAGTAAGGATGAAGGCCTCAGGGCCTATGCAAAAAGGTACTATGAGGTATTCAACCGAATACCAGAATATAATCAAGAAGTGGCGGTCGTGTCATTCAAGAACGGCCTAAAAGACAACTGTCGACTACGGAAGTCTTTGGCAAAAACTTTGCCAAAAAGCATGGAAGAGCTCATGGCGAGAATCGAGAAGTATGCCAGAGCCGAGGAAGATACATCGGGGACTAAGGAGGTAAAGCAAAAGAAAGGAAACGGCTCGCCGAAGCGAGGCCGAGGTAACAACGGATCGAACAAACATGAAACAGAACTGAGGGCTGCACAGGCGGTGACGACTGTGTTCCGGGCCCCAATTCACAAAGTCCTAGAACAAATTCAGAACCAACCCTATTTTAGGGCACCAGTAAGGGCACCAGGGGAATTCATGGGGAGGAACGTCGGCAGGCGCTGTGCCTACCACAATGAAGAGGGTCACACAACCCAGGGTTGCAGAGCCCTGAAAGCACACTTAGAAGACTTGGTAAGGCAAGGCCATCTGAGAGATCTGGTCGACGAGGCCAGAACAAGAGAAGAACAGGCAAGATTGCCTTAAGCAGCAGCAGCTCCGCCTCCCCCAATACAGCAACCTCAGGCAAGAGGACCTGGGGTAATCAATGTGATTCACTCAAAAGTCAACGAGAACGAAATTAGAGGGGAGACCTAGAAGGTAAAACACCTACAACATGTCTATCAAGTCGGGGAGAAAAGACAGCGGGCAGAAGGATGCCAGGAACCAATGATAACCTTTGCTGAAGCCGACCTAGAGATGGTCCAGCATCCGCATAATGATGCCTTGGTAGTATCCCTCTAGGTTGGGGAGTGCCAAGTGAAGCGCATCCTAATTGACCAAGGCAGCTCTTGTGACATCATGTACGTTCGATGTTACAAGGAGCTCGGCCTTCACCCAAACGACATGGAACAATCCAATGGCCCAATGGTTGGGTTCAATGGAACGCCGACATGGCCACTGGGAGCAGTAAACTTGGAGGTGCAGGCTGGCACCAGGAAGATCAAGACAGAGTTCACCATCATTGACACACCCTCCCCTTACAACATCATCTTGGGAAGGCCATGGTTGCATGCAATGGGGGCAGTTCCCTCAACATTGCATCAACTATTGCGATTCCCAACAGAACATGGGATAGAGGAAGTCAGGGGCGATCAGCTGCAGGCGAAGAATTGCTCCATGGCAGCAATGAAATCAACCTGCAGCATACGAGAGCCAAAAAAGGCAGAAATTTAAGATGAGGACGTGGAAGTCCTAGAAGATATCGGCAAGGAGCCAGCCGAGAAGAGCGAAGAGGCACTGAAGAAAATCCTCGTCCAGGATGGGGATGAAGAACGCTTCTTTCTTCTCGGCTCGGGCTTAGCCGAAGAAGAGGAAAAAGAGTTGGAGGCTTTTTTACGAGCAAATATTGAGGTATTTGCTTGGACACCTTACGAAATGCCTGGCATTGACCCCGAGGTCACTTGCTACAAACTGAATGTTGACAGGTCGGCCAAACCTGTAATTCAACGAGCCAGAAGACCGACATTGACGCACTGTAGACGTCCCCGAACGCCCCGGGGGAGGACCCCCGTTTCTGTTCATTTGGGCTTGCTACAGTTCGGACTCAAATTGTCACGGTTCTTAATCTGAACCAAAGAGTCCAAATCCGGCAAATCGTTTTGAGAAAACAGATTTTTAGAAAAGAAGTGCCAAACATGGACTGCTTTGCCAGATACAGAGTCGCCACCTAAATATTTTTTAATGGGGGAATTTAGGAAACCCTGACTCGTTTGCCTAAGGCCACGTGTCCGTCATCACCAAAGTTGCCTCGGCTCGGGAACTTGGGTACGATTGGGGAAGGTCAGCTATGAGCACCCCCTCTCACCCGATCCGAAGATCGGCCTTTACTAACCATGATATCTTGTTTTGAAAACGTTATGTGCTCTTATTCCGGTTATTAGCCTAGATTTACTATGTTATGCGCACAGCAAACAAGTATGGACTGGGTCGTCTGAATTGGGATGAAACATTTCATGTTTGTTTGTTTGAAAATGGTTTGATGATGCTACCCGCAAGTAGGCTAAGACATGAATTTTGCTACCCTCAAGTGGGCTTAGAAAATATGGTTTTGCCACTTCCAAGTGGGCTTAAAACTCGCATTCAATGCATTGTTCCAATTCAAATAACCCAACCTTCACCCACAGACATTCAGGCAGTTATATCACATAAGCAGCTAGCCTCATGGTAATTATGCTATCATGGCGACATTCACACACATGTGGCATGCTAAAGCATAAAAACTTACCTAGTACTCCTAGCCAAAACAGAAACCAGTTAGTAATCATGTGCATGATCCTAGTTCATGTTTAAAATGGCTAATACAACACATGCAAAGATGTAATCTAGACAGGCTCGGCTATTCTAAGATGGCATATGATGATACCACAGCTAACACATATTCAACTTGGAATTGAAATACAATGCAGTTAGTATGATGCGCCGAGCCCGGTGCACGCAATACAGATGGATGGATGCACGCATGCAAAGCATAAGGTATGTTAATTTAAATATGCCCTAATACTAACCATTGAAAGCTAGTAAATAAAAGGGAAGAAAGACGTGGGGTTGGAAGACATACACACACTCACGCACACTTATTACACAATTGCCCTCACTCGGAGGGTCCGAATAAATATTACACAACCAAATGAATACTACTAAATTAATTATTACAGAATTTCTAATTAATTAACAAATTAAATGCAGGAGGGTGGCCGCAGCCCTGCTCGGAATGCGTGTGATGGATGATGCATGCTCGATCCGCCTTGCCTGAAAACCCGGTACCATGCCACTGTTGCCTCTGTTTACACTGCCTTGCTTCTCTAAAAATTATGAAAGTTTCCAGAACTGCTTTGAACTTCCTCCTGAGCACTGTGGAAGGTCACCGGCCAAAAGTAAAGGCCATCGGCCATCCATCGACCAAAAATTGTGCCACCGGCTATGGATGTTTGGTCGATCGGCACTATATATGGCCGACCGGCCATAACTTCCTGCAGAAACCTGTTTTGACAGCAACAGAGGACAAACAAGGCATGGCAATGCATTTTCAAAGCAATGTTTGCACCACCACCCTCCCTATCATGTTTAAGACTCAAGGGAGCATGGTACTCGACCCTCGGACCACCAATCATGCATTTCAATGCATGATGGCCCAAAAAAGCCAAAGTGTGCAATTTCAATATGGAATGAAATGCACAAAACAAATAATGGGCCCCAACCTCTATCATAATCAATTCAAGAGGCATGAGATGCATGCAATGCTATGCAACCTAAGCATGCAAGCTAAGCATGCAAATGTGCAATGTGTCAAACATGCAAAATGCAATGTAACAAACATGGAACAAGGCCAAATATGCAACAACATGATAGGATGGTCTTGAACCGAAGTGGACAGCCCTCAAGTAAGCCCAAAACAGTGGCCAAAATGATGCAACAAAAGCATGAAAACACACACACAAGCATGCATGCACAGGGGCCTAAACATAGAGCATAAGCCATCAACTCTTCAAAGCATGAAAGGGATGGAAAATGCAAGTATGCAAACATGGAACATGGACTGAAATATGGTCTCCAATGATGCCAAATCATGAGAACAAGCCAAGTAAAGCATGCTAGTGACCCACACACCCAAAGCTAACAAGCTAGAATGCAAAGAGACCATACGAAACATGTTGAGCATGACCAAAGCAACTGAAAACAGAGCTAAAGCATACTAAAACATGCATAAAATCTTCACAAAGCTTGGCCAAAATCATGCTAGAACAAGAGTCAAAGCCTAAAGCATGTTAAGGCAAATTCATGGCATTACAAGACAAGTATGCAAGGCATGCATGGTGTGTCTAAACCAAGTAAAAACAGTGCTATATCATGGCAAAATAAGCACAAATAACACTTAAGACATGGCCAATATGAATTTCAAAATGGTGCTCACACATGAGGCTAAAATGGCACTTTTTGAAGACAACAAGGAGAGGGGATGACCCTCTCCTTCTTAAGACCTTAAACACCATCCTCACCACTGAAATCCCTCAAGATTTCAGTGGTGAGGAGGCACAAACAAGGTGGTCTCGGAGCTCACCAAAAATAGCACAAAATGGGGCCAAACATGGCCTAAGAGGGGGTAAACAACCCCAAACACAAAAGTGACCTTAAACAACTATTTAAAGCACTCAAAAAAAAGACTTTTTTAAGTTATAAGTTAAGCTCAAAACATCATGCAAGACAGGCTAAAAGTGTGTGCAAAAACGGGGGATTTAAGGCTTAGAAACTCACCCTTGAAGACCTTCTTCAAAACCAGCACTCCAGCAGATTTTTCTGAGTCAAAACCAAGTCTTGAGCCCCCACAAGACCCTCTAAGAACCTTAGATGAATGGTGGAGGTGTGTGCTTAGGAGTTGGGGTGCAAAGGGGTCAAGAACCAAGCACTTTGGAGGTTTGGATGTAGAGATATCAAGAGAGATATATGTTTTTGTCTTGGACAAATTTCTTGGAACCCTTACAATGGAAGAGGAGCTCTTCTATTTATAGAGCAAGGCAAAAGGCCTAAGCTTCTTGGAGAAGCTAAGGCAAAAGGGTCAAAGGGGGCAAGCTTCTAAGGGAAGCTAAGCAAAGGGGTCAAGCTTCTCTTAGAAGCTTGGAGCAAAAGGGCCAAGCTTCTTGGAGAAGCTAGGCAAAGGGGTCAAGTTTCTCTTAGAAGCTTGGAGCAAAAGGGCCAAGCTTCTTAGGGAAGCTAGGCAAAGGGTTCAAGTTTCTTGGAGAAACTAGAGCAAAGGTGCAAAGGGTTTAAGCTTCTTCAAGAAGCTAAAAACCAAGGGTTCAAAAGGTTCAAGCTTTCTCAAGAAGCTAAACACCAAGGGTTCAAAAGGTTCAAGCTTCCTCAAGAAGCTAAAAACCAAGGGTTCAAAAGGTTCAAGCTTCCTCAAGAAGCTAAAACAGGGGGTTCAAAAGGCTCAAACCCCCTCAAGAAAAAGTCTCGGCCAGAAAAAGTGGCTAATCGGCCAACAAAGTTTTCCGACCGACCACAAAATGTGCCTACCGACCATCACTAGTGGCCAGTGCCAAGGAAACAAGGCCGGTGGCCTCAAGCCATGGCCGGTGAGGTGTGGGGATGGCCTACAAGCTATTTCTCACCCTCAGAAGCAAAACAACAAGTGTTTGATGCAAAACCAAACACAAACAAACAAGTTGAGAGGTCTTGAGGCAAGGCGCGTAGCCGAAACCTCCGAGAACTCAAGACGAACACGAACAAGGATGATCATCGAGTGTTCAAACGATGACATCCAAGTCTTAAGGATAGTAAAAAAATGGGGTGTCTACATGCACGTCGAAGCGGTAGAAGAAGAAGTAGACAGACTTCTGGAGGCTAGGGCCATCAGAGAAGTTCACTACCCGACATGGCTGTCCAATGCAGTGGTGGTAAAGAAGAAGAACGATAAATAGAGGGTCTGTGTAGACTTTACCAGTTTAAACAAAGCCTGTCCCAAAGACAGCTTCCCTCTACCCAAGATTGACCAGCTAGTGGATACCACTTCGGGGCATGGAAGGATGAGCTTCCTAGATGCCTATAGGGGGTATCACCAGATAGCTATGGACCCAGCAGATGAAGAGAAGACTGCATTTATCACTCCCAAAGGGCTATACTGCTACAGAGTAATGCCCTTTGGATTGAAAAAAGCAGGAGCCACCTACCAAAGATTGGTAACCAAAATGTTCAAGCACTTGATTGGCCAAACAATAGAAGTCTACATTGACGACATGGTTGTTAAGTCCAAGGAGCCTGAGGGTCATCTCGCCAATCTAAAAGCAGTCTTTGAAATCCTTAAAACATATCGGCTCCGACTCAATGCATCGAAGTGTGCATTTGGAGTTGGATCTGGTAAGTTTCTATACCTGGTAACCAAGAGGGGCATTGAGGCAGCCCAGATCAGATCAAGGCCATCCTAGAGCTGAAGAGCCGACGTCGGCAAAACAGGTGCAGATGCTAACTGGAAGGGCGCAACTTAAACAGGTTTATAAGCAGAAGCTCAGACAAGTGCAAACCCTTCTTCAAATTAGTGAAGAAAGCCACAGACTTTCTTTGGACAGAGGAGTGCGAAGAAGCATTAGCCGATCTGAAGAAGTATCTTACCACAGCTCCAGTTCTTTCAAATCCAGAACCTGGGGAGGAGCTGTTCTTGTACTTAGCCGTTTCAGAACATGCGATTAGTGCAATACTAATCCGAGAAGAAAAAGGGGAGCAAAAGGCTGTGTACTATGTAAGCAAAACCCTAGCCGATGCAGAAACAAGGTATCTACCCTTAGAGAAATTGGCACTGGCTCTAGTAATGGCTTCAAAGAAGTTGAACCATTACTTCCAGACCCATAAAATTGTGATACTGACAGAGTATCCATTAAAGTCCTATTGCAGCAGGGAGACTTGGCAGGAAGAATAGCAGATGGGCAGTCATCTAGGCCAGTATGATCTGGAGTACAGGCCATAACTGCAATCAAAGGCCAGGTTTTGGCCAACTTCATGGCCGAGTTCACGCAGAGTCATCCAACATCGGGCTCCGTTGAGCGAAGACAGACAATGTCCAGACAAGCAAGCAGAAGCCGCCAAAGGCTAAACAAAAAGGAAAGAAGAGAAACCCAGACCCTGCAGCATTTAATCGGTGATTCCTTTGAACTGTTCGTTGATGGGAGTTCAAACCGAAAGGAGCGGGGGAGGAGTAGTACTGATATCTCCAGATGGAGAATATTAGAACAGTCAATTCGATTGGGGTTCAAGGCCTCAACAATGAGGCAGAATATGAAGCATTGATTGCAGGACTGAAGCTAGCAGCAGCAGTACAAGCAGATGAGGTAATAGTTTTTTTGTGATTCACATTGATAGTTAACCAAACAACGGGCGAGTTTGCAGGAGATGAAAGAATGTCGGCCTACGCAAAGAGGTATCAGGCTGGCAGCTTATTCAGAACTGCAGACTTCTTCAAGTCAGTCGAGATGATAACAACCATGCCGATGCATTGGCCAACTTAGCTAGTGAATACAACCAGGAAAAGCAAGGACAATAATGATTGAATAACTTGTCGGGCCCGAGCATTGAACCAGTAGTTACGAAATGAAGCAATGTGCGTAGACATGGGACAAGCTGGATGGATGCAATTATTGCGTTCCTGAAAGAAGGAAAGCTGCAGATGACCAGGGAGGCACACAAGATCAGATTGAAGTCGGCAAGATTCAGTCTGACAGCAGAAGGACATTCTACAGAAGGTCCTTCACTGGACCCTCTTAAGGTGCGTACACTCTTGCAGGTTGAAGATTTTTTATATGAAATTCATGAAGGAATTTGTGGAAGCCACATAGGGGCAGATCACTAGCTCAAGGGGTTACCTAGGGGTATTGGTGGCGCCTACATGCAAAAGATGCATAAGCTACGTGAAGAAGTGTGAACAATGCAAAGGTTTGCACTTTGATACCAGCAGCTGCTGACCTAAACTTGTATCCAGTCTTTGGTCATTTGCCAATGGGGAATGGATTCGTTGGGTAATTGCCAAGCAACTGAGCAAAGGAAGTACCTGTAGTAGCAACAGATTACTTACAAAGTAGATAGAAGTAGAACTCTTGCCAAGTCCGAGATGTGGATGTAAAGAACTTTATATGAAGAAACATCATCACCAGATTTGGGATTCAAGAGCAATTGTTGTAGACAATGGGACAATTTGACAGTAAGTTGATCAAAAACTTCTGTGCAAAGTTCAAGATCAAGAACTACTTTTCAACCTAAAGTTTTCCAAAAGCAATGGACAAGCAGAAGCATCAACAAAGTAATCCTGAATGGGAAAAAGAAGAGGCTGCAGGCAGCAAAGGGAAGTGGGTAGACGAATTGCCAATGTATCTGGGCATATCGGACTACGCCAAGAGATCAACAGGGAATCACCTTTGCCATGGCTTATGGCAATAAGCAGTCATTCCATTGGAGGTCAGCATCCAGGGATCAGAATCCAGGAGTTGAGAAAGGGACTATGATGTACTCTTAGCCCGAGATCTGGATCTTCTAGAAGAAAGAAGAGAGAAAGCTGCAATACAACTTGCAGCATACCAGCAACAGCTTGCTAGAACTTATAAAGAAGGTTAATCCAAGGGAATTCAAGTCGGCGACTAGTCCTGAGAAAAGTCGTCGGCAATAAGAAGGATCCCAGGAGCAAGCTTGGCCCAAACTGGGAAGGACTTACAAATCAGTCGGTAATTGGGCAATGGGACATATCGGCTTGAAGATAATGAGGCAAAGCATTGTCAAGACCCTGGAAACTTGTAATTTAAAATTTTTCTATCATTAGATGTTGCTTTATTTTTTACGATGTCATCAATAAAATCTTAGCAGAATTCTCACAATTGTGAAACTATGCGTAATATTGTTTTTGAATAATGAGAACCAAGTGGAATCAAGGTTCACATTGGGGGCAGAGAGAAGACAAAAACACTTAACGCTTGTTGAAATTTGTAGCAATTTACAAGTTGAAGTTAAGCGAGATATTGTTTATCTTACTTGTTGAAATTTGTAGCAATTTACAAGTTGAAGTTAAACTGAAGTAATGCTTAACGCTTGTTGAAATTTGTAGCAATTTACAAGTTGAACTTAAGCCGAGATAATTGTTTATCTTCACTTGTTGAAATTTGTAGCAATTTACAAGTTGAAGTTAAACCGAAGTAATGCTTAACGCTTGTTGAAATTTGTAGCAATTTACAAGTTGAAGTTAAGCCGAGATTATTGTTTATCTTCACTTGTTGAAATTTGTAGCAATTTACAAGTTGAAGTTAAACCGAAGTAATGCTTAACGCTTGTTGAAATTTGTAACAATTTACAAGTTGAAGTTAAGCCGAGATTATTGTTTATCTTCACTTGTTGAAATTTGTAGCAATTTACAAGTTGAAGTTAAGCTGAGATAATTGTTTATCTTCACTTGTTAAAATTTGTAGCAATTTACAAGTTGAAGTTAAACCGAAGTAATGCTTAACGCTTGTTGAAATTTGTAGCAATTTACAAGTTGAAGTTAAGCCGAGATAATTGTTTATCTTCACTTGTTGAAATTTGTAGCAATTTACAAGTTGAAGTTAAACCGAAGTAATGCTTAACGCTTGTTGAAATTTGTAGCAATTTACAAGTTGAAGTTAAGCCGAGATTATTGTTTATCTTCACTTGTTGAAATTTGTAGCAATTTACAAGTTCAAGTCAAGCCGAGGTAAATCATCAGTTTTTATTCCCGGGGTATGTCACCCCGAAAAGATTGCACAAAGAAGGAAAGACTTGCAAAATATTCTAAGTATAGAATCATGCAGAAGCAGTCAAAAGAAGATAAAGGCACAAGCATTCAAGAGGAGGAAAGTTGAATTATATATTCACAGAACAAAGAGGCACGTCGGCCATTTGCAGAGCTTACATTGTCTGAAAAATAAAAAGTACAAGAGTACAAAAGACAAAAGAAGAAAAACATGAAAATTAAGGTTCCTCAGCATCAGCAGTAACTTGGGGTAAGACCTCGGAAGGCTGTTGAGAAGCCACCTTGGCCGCCTTTTCCGCCGCGAAGTCGGCGTTGATTTCTGCCAGAGTTTCATCTACACTCTTGTCGGCAAGAGGAGCAACGGCCGATGTCTTCTCAGCCATAGCATTGTCAGGAACCTCCTCGGCATCCTCATCTTGAGTCAAGTCTAGGACTTGCTCATTTTGTGGAGAGGACTTGGTCACAGTGGCCTCCTTTTGTTTCCTTACCAAAACTTCCTCCTCGGCCTCATCCTCAGTATCAGACTCACTAGAAGGCGGAGTTGGAGGAAATGGCAGGGGAATGGCATCAACGTTTCTCAGGGAGGAGTCTTCAGGAACATCAAGTTTTTTCAGCAGAGTCATCCAAGCAAGGGAGAAACCCTTGTTGCATGCTTGTCTGACTTGCTTTTCATAAGCTTCTGTCACATCGGTCATGCCCTGGGCATATGCCTTTTCATCAGCATCTTTTATCTCGGCCTCCTTAGTGGACAGGGCATCTTGAAGCTCCCTCTGGGCCTGGGCCATTTTTTCCTCAGCCTCTTTCAGCTGGGCTTGAAGAACCTTGTTTATTGCCTCAGCGGCACCATCCTTCTCCTCGGCCACATCTTTCTCTTTGATCGCGACCTCGGCCTGGTCCTCCAGCCATTTTCATCTTTGACTGCAGGCTCTTGCTGGTTTTCTGAAGTGTGGAGACCTCCTCGTCTTCCTCGACGCCTTCTTCTCACGATTCTCAAAGGATTGCATTGAGAAAGAGTGGGCATGCTGGATGGCCTGAAAGGAAACATAAGTATCAGAAAATATTCTAAGTATGAAATGAAGAGAAAGAAAGAAAAAGTACCAAGCAACAACACTTACCTGAACGGAGCGTTGAAGCATGAGAGCGTAGTTCTCATACTTACTGAATTCGGTATTTCGCTCCAGGTCGCCTGGAAGAAGCAGTGCAGTGCTAAGTGCAACGCCGACATTTATATCGTCGGCGCTATCACTAGCCATTACAGGCTTATCTTCCAAAGTTATTTCAGGGGCCCAGGGGGCATCAGGCTTCTTTGACCCCGAAGTCATTGCAGATGACCTCGGCCTCTTGGACTTGGTGGATTCAGAGGGAAGGGTTTCAGCAGACCTCTTCGTAGGGACAGAGGTAGCCTTTTCAGTTGGAGCCAGCTTGGAGATTGGCAAAGTGTCTTCAGTCTCAACCTGAGTCACTTTGGCCTTTGGTTGAGTCCTCTTAACCCTTTTCGGCTTCTGTGGAGGCAAGGCTTGTGTTGATTGAGCATCAACAGCGGTTGGGATATTGGCTAAGAGATCTTTGGCCACTGGTTTTGTGTGACCCATCTCGGCTGCAAGAACAAGACGTCGACGACGTTTGCGTCGAGATGGTGGGATCAGGTATTGAGCCGAAGTAGACGGCTGCTCTGCTGGATCAGATGTTGATCCTTGGTCTGTCCGAGATGTTGATGCGGCTTGTGAAGTTGTGGCAGATAGAGGAGATAAGCTCTTCTTTTTTTCTCTTTGGAACATCGGGAAGAGTTGATTTGTATGTCGGAATGAAGTTGAGAAGCAGAGGCGCCTTCCATTTTTGGACTGGCAAGTCCAAGAGTTTCTTCAAATCCTTGCTGAGAATGAAGGATTGGCGAAAGTTCTTTGGTGACTGACGGAGAGCTGCAAGGGAAAAACAGACATTAGAAACAGGTAAAATATTGAAGACTTGAAAAGAAACAATCAAGTATTAACACTGGGCTCTTACCCTTGCCCTCTAAAACTGATAGGGGAAGAGGGAAGAGATGGAGATCCTCATCTGGAGCAAACTCCCAATTTCCTGAGGTAATAAAGTAATCGTCTCCAGCCCCTTTGTTGGAGTCTGGGAGGTCGGCTACAATTTTAAACTCTGTGGATCTCAGCTAAAGATAATAAATGCAGCCTTTTTCTTTCAAGTTAAGGCTGCACATGGTATAGCAGTATTGAACGTCGGCTAAGGTGATCCTAGCGTTTTCCTGTTTAGCTAAGGCTATGATACCGTTGATCACTCGATAAGAATTGATAGTAAGTTGCATGGGGTTCAACTTATAATAATGGAGAATCTCGCGAAATAGGGTGTTGAGTGGAAACCGAAGTCCACACTCAATAAAGGCAACTATAGGGAAGGACATGGAGTCGTCAGTAGGCATGATGGAGTCATCATCCCCAGCCAACCTCAGATGGACGTCGGCTAGGATTTCAAACTCCTGTCTAAAGAATTCTAGTTTGGTTGGGGTGTTTACCCTATGCCTCCACATACCCATAACGTCGACCTAAATTAGAAGGACTGGGTTTCAGAAGAGAGATGATCTAAAATAGGTTTTGTGAACCTCGGCTAAGACCTAGGTGTATATTGATGCAAGAATTTGTGAAGATTGTTTTAGTTTTGACGGGTTCTACAGTCAAATCCCAAACCTAAATCTATGAAGACGAAGATTGAAGGCACAAATCTGAAAAACAGAAAAGCAAGAACGAAGTTTCAGAATCAAGAACAGAGGTGGGGCTATCAAAAGCACAGAAAATACAAGCAGTATAAGGTCAAGAACAGTGACAAAAGCACAAGAAAGTGGTGAAACTGTGCATGTGTTCAAGATTTGGGCAAAAGCAGAATCATAGAATAAATACATATAGATATATGGTTCGCAAGATAAATGTTTGAACAAAACAGTAATAACAAGAAGTAATGAGGAATATCAAAGGAATTGAAAAACGGAAGGAACAGTTGCTTACCAGAAAAAATGGAGCCGGTATGAAGATTGCCGAAGTCAGACAACAGTTACAGATGTAACAAAACGACGAAAGCTTCACAGGAAGGAAGAAAGGAAGGCAGTTACAGAGCTTGACAACTGGAACAATGGCGTATTCAAAAGCTAGAGAGAGAAAAAGCAAGGGAATCGAATGCAAAGTGAAGAGAAGAAAGAAGAGAAAAACAAGTTTTGTCAAAATATTTTTGAAACGGCGGCAAAAGAAGGCATTAAATGCGCTTGGAGCAACGCATACGTCAAACGGCGCACGCAGAGAAGACGGTTTTCAGGCGCGTCAGAAACACGATCCAATGAGGATCAAACACGTAAATGAAACAGTTGAAAAGCGATGCTTGACAGCTCACACGCATGAAGAAGTTCATAAGGGAGCTCTTGGAGTTCTTGTTCTTTTAGAAGACATGTCGGCCTATGATGATGATCTTGTAACATGTCCGCGAGGGAACTCACGGGTTACAGTTCGGACTCAATTTGTGTCACGGTTCTAAATCTGAACCAAAGAGTCCAACTCTGGCAAATCGTTTTGAGAAAAAAAACAGATTTTGAAAAGAAGTGCCAAACATGGACTGCTTTGCCAGATACAGAGTCGCCACCTAAATATTTTTTAATGGGGAAATTTAGGAAACCCTGACTCGGTGCCAAAGGCCACGTGTCCATCATCACCAAAGTTGTCTTGGCTCGGGAGCTTGGGTACGATCGGGGAAGGTCAGCTATGAGCACCCCCTTTCGCCCGGTCTGAAGACCGGCCTCTACTAACCGTGATATCTTGTTTTGAAAACGTTATGTGTTCTTGTTCCGGTTATTAGCCTAGATTTACTATGTTATGCGCACAGCAAACAAGTATAGACTAGATTGCCTAATTTGGAAACAAGCATTGCATATCCGTTTGTTTTGAGAATGTTTTGGAATTTGCTACTCGCAAGTAGGCTAAAACACGGATTTCAATGAGTTTTTCCAACTCAAACAATCCAACCTTCACCCACAGGCAATCAGGCAGTTTATCTCATATAAGCATTTAGCCACATGGTAATCATGCTGTCATGTTAACATTCACATGCATGCGAGATGCTAAAGCATAAATACTTACATTGCACTCCATGCCAAAACAATAAACTAGTTAGCAAACATGCATGTCCTAGTTCATGTTAAGTGGCTAATGCAACACATGCAAGGATGCAGTTAGAGTAGGCTCGGCTGACCCTAAAATGGCATGTGAAATGCTACAATTATCACGTATTCAATTTGGAATTGGAAATACAATGCAGTTTGTCATGATGTACCGAGCCTGGTGCATGCAAGACAAATGCATGGATGCACGCATGCATAACATAAGGTATTCTAATTTAGACGTGCCCTAATCTACCATCATAAGCAAGTAAATAAAAGGGAAGAAAGAAGTGGGGATTGGAAGACATGCACACACACGCACCCACACTTATTACAGATTCGCCCTCGCTCTGAGGGACGAAAAGAATAATACAAATTAATTAACTACGCAAGCCAATTAAATATTACAAATTGCCTAATTAGTTAACAACTAACTAAATTAGGAAAAACAGTAAACCGCCTCGGGAGGAGAGCCTGATGCAACGCATGCTCGGGTCCTGCTCGGAATTGCACTGCCATACATAGTCTGCCTCTGTTTTTCCCTGCTCTGCCCCTCCAAAGACTGCCAAAGCCTCAGGAATGCCTCTCTGGACATTGGGGGACACCATCGGCTGAGTAGAATGGCCACCGCCTACAGCATGTGATCATCGGCTGGAAATGAGGCTATCGGGTAGCAATACATTGTCGGTCGGTACTAAATATTGCCGGCCGGCCAAGAATGCCTGCAGAACCTGCAATTGACAGCAGCAGAGGGCAAGGCATAGCATGGCAATACAATTCAAGCAATGTATGCACCAATCATGCCCCTTATCATGTTTGTGACTCAAAGGAATATGTGCCTCGATTCTCGGACCACCAATCACGCATTTCCATGCATGATGGCCCAAAGAATCAAGCATGCACTTTCATGTCAAATGAAATGCAATGCAAACAAGCAAACCAAAGCCCAATCCCTATCACTAATCAAGGGACGAAGCATGCATGCAAGATGCAATGCAACCTAGGCATGCAAGCTAAGGATGCAACATGGCATGGCAAGGCACTTATGCAAGCATACAAGCAAGCATGAGGCAATGCAAACTAATGAAAAGATGGACTTAAACATGATTTAGGCAGCTCTAAATAGGCCCAAAACAATGGCCAAAATGCTAAGTTCATGAAGGCGAATGCTCATGCAAACATGCATAGATACATGGTTCAAGACTTAAGCATAATGAAGCAACTTTTAAACACATTTAAAAGGGACAAACATGGACTAATGGCATGCAAATGAAGCTTTGAAAATCATGCTATAGGAGGTGCCAAACCAACTAACAAAGCAAGCAAAGCATGCTACACATTCACCTACTTGAGGCTAACAAGCCACAATACAAAGGAGCTATGCTAAGCATGCCAAGATCGACCCAAACAAACATGGACAGACCTTAAACATGGAAAAATGAACACAAAACCTTCACAAGGCTAAGCCTAAATCATGCTAGAACAAAGGCTAACAACCTAAGGCATATTAAGGCAATAACAAGGCATTACATGGTAGGTATGCTAAGCATGCATGGTGTACCAAAACCAACACACAACAATGTTATATCATGGCATAATAAGCATGGAAAACAGCCTAGACATGATCAACAAACACTCAAGCATGATGCTCCCTCAAGAGGCCAAAAAGTGTCCTTTTCAAGGACAACAAGGAGAGGGGGTGGCCCTCTCCTTCTTGAGACTTCAAGGCACCATCTTCACCACTGAAATCCCTCAAGATTTCAGTGGTGAGGAGGCCCAAGCACCAAAGTCTCGGAGCTCACCAAAAATAGCACAAAAAGGAGCCTTACAAGGCCTAGGAGGGGTCAAACAAACCCAAACCACAAAACACTCTTAACAAACAATCAAGAGGGCTAAAAAACAGAACTTTTTTGTATTATACACTAAGCACAAAAACAGTTCTAAGATAGGTAGAAAAGCAATGCAAAAATGGGGAATAAAAGGGAAGTTTCTTACCCTTGAAGCCCTCCTTCACAAACAATGCTCCAACAGCCTTCTTTGGCTTAAATCCAGCTCCAAAACACTAAAACAACCCTCCAAGGGTCTCAAGTCCAAGAGATGGTGTGTTAGTGTGTGTTTGTGAGCAAAAGTGGGACAAAATACACACTTATAGAGATAGAATATGTACCAAACCCTAACCCTAGAACTCAAGCTTTACAAAAGCTGTCTAAAATGTCTAAAAATGTCTAACCCTTATGCCAAGAGAGGAAGCTCTCCTATATAGGCAATTCCCTCTTGTAAGGCTTCCAAAACAAGCCATCCAAGAGGGAAATCCCTCCATACACGTGTATGGAGGGGAATGGGGTGGGTGCCAGCTATCACAGCTGGCACAAAATATCTGCTAAAAGCAGATGAACAGTAGTCGGCTGGCCAAAATTGTCATTTTGACAAAATTGATGGCCGGTCGGCCAAAAAGAGTGTCGGCCGGCAATATACATTGCCGGTGGACACAAACAACAGCCGGTGGCCTCTAGCCATGGCCGGTGATGTGTGGGGATGCCTCACAAGGCATTCCCTGCCCCTCCAAGGCAAAACACAAGTGTTTGGTGCAAAACCAGACACAAAACGGTCGAGTTCGGAGATCCTGAGGCAAGGCGTGTAGCCGAGACCTCCGGGAACTCCAAACGAACACAAACATGGATAATCACCGAGTGTTCCAACGGTGACGTCCAAGTCTTGAGGACGGTCAAAAATGGGGTGTCTACAGATCTCGGCTGAGATACTTTAAGCCGACGTACTTGAAGGAAGTACCGATGTAGGTTCCATCACCTCAAAATGCTCGAGGTAATAGAACCTAGGGGGCAGTTGTGGGGATATATTTTTTGAGTACCGACACGTGGCAAGGTGACGCCGACGTGTCAGCCGAGGTGCCACGTGTCCTGATCGTTATACCGAGGTGATCTCGGTGTTGCCGAGGTGACATTCGAAGATATCGGAATCCGAGATGAGCAGATAAGGGACAAGAGTCCTAGAATGAAGAAAGGCTTCAAGATGGATAAGGATAGTATTCCTAGAGAGTCTATCCTTATCTCTTGTAGAGTCCAAAGTAAGCGCTAAATGGGAGTCAATAGAAGTCAGGCTTCTAGTGGGACTAGGATTGAGTAAACTATAAAAGGGAGGCACCCCCATGGGTCTAAGGTACGCAATTTATACTTTGAGTAGTGAATTTAGCACTTGATTATCTTTGAGAGATATACTAACTTGATTGTCGGAGTACCCCCGGGTGGAAGAACCACCGCTGGAATCTTCTCTTTCTGTTGCAGGTTAGCCAGGTGTCATCTATTCTGCCAGTTCTCTCCAGCTGATCACTGAGTTGACAGTGTGGTCAGAAAATCACTCACACAAAACTTATTGTTGCCATCTATTTTAAAAAACAAAATGTGATTTGTTCATGTGTAGTGATGTTTGATAAAATTGATTTTTACGCAACTTATTTTTATTATTGATCTTATGTGATGAACGATTTTAATCATCATTATAAGCCTGTGATAAGCTCACAAAATAAAATATAAAAGAAAGACCATAGAGGATAGTGGTACCAAAAGTAGCACATATATACTACTCCCAATCAAAGGGAAAACGATCACTATCTATCTATCTATTTCCTCAAAACTTCCCAAATGATACAACATTACATTTTGAACAATAACACTGCAAATTTAAATTTATGAATTCAAATTTATTCAGAAAAAGAATTAATGATTCAAATTCATTTTACTTATGAAACTCACACTTCATCTCTTACTCCACCGCATAAACATATTCTTGACAAATTATGGGTTGATTTTTGTTGGGGCAATCCCACATCGCCCGGGAGGGACACTTGCAACCAACTTATAAGCATACTGGCCCCCTCCACCTATTAAGACGCGTTTTAAAGCCGTGAGGCCAACGGGGCCCTGCGCCCACCTCGCCAAAGCAGACAATATCTTACCGAGGCGCGAGAGGTCAGTCCCGCAACACCTCTCGCGCCCTGGTAAGATATTGTCCGCTTTGGCGAGGTGGGCGCAGGGCCCCGTTGGCCTCACGGCTTTAAAACGCGTCTTAACAGGTGGAAGGGGCCAGCACGCTTATAAGTTGGTTGCAAGTGTCCCTCTCGGGCGATGTGGTATTGCCCCAACAGAACCCCTTAGCGGATTGGGCCACGAACAGCGGGAGAGTTTACCGGACGACTTGCATGGGCCACCAAACTTGCATGACTGACCTCTCGCGCCCCAGTAAGATATTGTCCGCTTTGGCGAGGTGGGCGTAGGGCCCCGTCGGCCTCATGGCTTTAAAACGCGTCTTAACAGGTGGAGGGGGCCAATACGCTTATAAGTTGGTTGCAAGTGTCCCTCCCGGGCGATGTGGGATTGCCCCAACATAACCCCCCAGCAGATTGGGCCGCGAATAGCGGAAGAGTTTGCCGGACGACCTGCATGTAACTTTTTATAATTGACATAAATACATTGGGCTCTTTTAAAATTTTAATTCACATAAATACTTATGCCTTTTTCATAAGTAATTTGTTAGTTATATAAAAAAATGAGGCTGTCATTTCTTTCACACTTAAATGAATATTTTACCTCATTTGTTTTAGTGTCTTCACAATATCTATATTAATTTCAATTTCTTTAACATTACTAAAAGAGAGATCCATGTAATTATGTTAAAATTGTAAAAGTAACAATATTTTTTTCAAACTTCATGGAGGCCAATGTAATTTATCCAAAGAAAAATAATTAATTAAGTCCAAACATATATATAATTGTTGACTATTTTTGACACTTTGAAAGTTAGAAATATAATTAGAGTGTGCTAGTAAGAATCTAAAGATAATAAATGCCAAATTTATCAGACGATTGTGTTAAGATTCTTTTATCCTCAATGGAAATGGCTTTCTCTATGTTGCGTTGAAAGATGAACCAATACATTTAACTTGAATTCGTAGCAGAATGCGATGGAGAAACTGGATAGAAAATGTAATTGATTAATTGAATAAATAATTACAAAATGTCACCTTTAGTAAGGGCAACTTCGAAACTTTAAACCGACCGAGTTTTGAAATTACAGAGTCAATCTACTCTTATGAAATGTAAGTACAGTGCATGAAAGTAAAGTGCTAAAATTTAAAGATAAATGAAATTGAGAAAGACGTAGAGTCTGGATTTGGTCAGAGGTCTTCTTAGTGTTTTTTCTCATCTATTTATAGTCTCTTTTTTGCGCCTTCAAAGTAGTTGGGTTGATTCTTTTCACCATGATCTCCTTCTAGTTAGCTACTTCTTAGGGCCACTCCTTTATTTGAGTGTGCATAACTGCTTGTAACTGCTCCTTGAATAACTTCTTCTTCATGTGCCTTCCTTATGTAATTTGAGAGCTTCACTGATTAAAAATCTTAAACTGGCGGCTCACGTGAACAAGTTCAAAGGTGAGATTTTTTAATGATTTGTTGTATTTTGTATAATGCCCCTTACTTGTCACGTGTCATCTTCTAACTAGATGGTTTGAATATGCCGTCAACAATAATCAATTTACAAATATGCTTTACATTCAATTGGTTGTTATTTACAAACTTCCTTTATTTTCAATTAGTTGAATATCCTGACATCCTCAAGGTTTAAAAAAATTATAATTACCCTTACAATTTTTGGTATAATTATATTGACTTTTTATAAATTTTAAATTATATAACAAATTGGTCCATAATGATAAGATCCGTTAATATTTGCTGATGTCATCCAATATATTTTCTTTATTTAAAGAAAAATTAAACTATTAACTAAATTACACTGACTTTCTTAGAAGTTTGAAAAAAATATCATTAATTTCATAATTTTGATATAATTACATCGAACCTACTTAAATTTTAGTTTGCATAACAAATTCGAAAAATAGAGGTTGTGCCATAGTATAAGGGGAAAGAGAACAAAAGAAGATGATAAGATTGTTAGGCGAAAGAATCAACTCAGCTGTAGCACAAATTTTCTTTTGGATTTCTTTTTGTTGAAAAAAAAAAAAAAAAAGGCTGTTAGGCGAAAGAGTTATGGTGAATGGACTTTTTGTAAGGTGTTGAGAGGTCGAGGGATTGTATGGTATGGTATGGCATGGAAAAGGGAAGCTAGGATGGGGCATGGCCATGCTTTTAGTTAGGGGTGCTTGTGGATTAGGTTGGGTCGGGTGGCCTTCTATCCGCCATCAATTCCAATTTAAAGAGATTGAAAAAAAATCAGTCCGCATCTCTGTGCTTAGTTAGCAAATGCAGATTGAGCTGGTCGTGTTAGTTGGCGAGTGGATGTAGATCGGTTTGGCGATTTAAGCTTTATTGTTTTATGATTTTATTTGAACCATTTTTGACTATTTTTTTAAATTTTATTTTATTTTATTTTTTATATTTATTTTGGGTCTTATTTGAGTCCAAAATTTTTTATTCTTCATTTTTATAATTACCATAAAGGTCAAAATTTCATATTTCATAAATAGCTAATATTATTACTAAATAAAATGTTATTTTTCTAACATACAAAACATAAGAACATAAAATCATTTGTTAAGGGGGTTGGCAGATCAGGTTGGGTCAGATAATCTCTCATTTGCTATCTGTCCAAATATAAGCAGATTTAGATGATCTCTATTTACATCCATCTGCTTATACTATTGAAACCGCTTATAAGCGGATGGATTAGGTCGGATTAGTTTATTTGACGAGCAGTCGGGTCCATGATCACCCTACTTTTAGTGGTGGAGTGGGAGTGGGAGTGGGAGTGGGAGTGGGAGTGGGGTTATTATGATTATTTAATTATATATATTTTTCATAATATCAACAAATATTCTTTAACAACATTGAAAAATTTGTTATGCAGATTTCATAAGGATTAAGAAGGGTAAAATGGCAATTTCACACTACATGTTAGGTCCGTTATGTTTACCATTTAGTGCTTCTATTAGCACCCCATCAATTATTTTGAATCCTCAATTTTTTGGCATTTTTTAAAAATTTTTAAATTTTTTTTATTATAATAATAATCTCAAATGAAATTATTAAAAAATAATTTTGGAATACCCTCTCTCACAATTGAGCTCACACACCCACTACATCATAGGATTTATGAGAGCATCCGCCTATGTCCCCACATATCCATCTTTTCCAAATCCCACATTCAAAACCTACACACTCTCAAAACCTTAAAAATCCTTTAGCGGCAATATTCTAGCGGCAACGGTGGCAACCATTCGACTATATACACTTCTCCGGCGATGATAATGAGTGAAAATTTTTCAGCAATCACAACTTTATAAGACGAGATAAGTACAACAATATAAACTCAGAGAAGGTTTATAATTTTGATGGTGTTCTTAGTTCAGAAAAGATTGGCCTTGTAAGGATAAATTTCTCAAAAAATATGGCAAAAATAATGAAAATTGTTTATCATTTTTTTGGGGACTAAACTTCCGAACATATGACCGATATTCAGGAACACATGCTCGAACATTGTTTATTTGTCCGGGAATAGGTAACCGAATATTGCTTATTTGTTCATAAACAGATAATCGAATATTATTTTCTCACTGTAAGGTCATGGACAAATATGTGAAAATGAAACAGTAATCATCTAATAGAAGTATATAACTTTAAATTGACAATGTTGGAAAAGACCCCAAGGAGAACAACAGTGCTTACAAGTACAGTGAGGTCGTGGATGAGTGACAGAAAACCAACCAAAGAAGTATGAAAGTGGATTGTGTTGTATGTGTGAAAAGAGATAACAGACCAAAAAAAAAAAAAAAAAATTTAAGTAAATTGACAAAACTCATGATCAAGCAAAGAAAAAGCTTCTTAATCACCGTGACAAGTGGTCACAAGTGGTGAATAAGTTTTCTTCCACCGGTTTTGAGAGGTTCCACCATCATGGGTGTTGTTGAGGGTTTTGTTATGATTTTGGGAGATAGGTTTTTTGGGGTGTCGGGGTGTGCATGTGAATGGGTGTAATGCTTTCATAAGGATAATTTTGATATTATTTGGGGAGATGAAAGAAATTTTAAGATTTTTATAATTTATACGTAGGAGTTCAAAGAAATACGTGGTCCAAAATAACTGATGAGATACTAATACCAGCACTCTTACCATTACTAGAGGGGAAGTATGTAAAATTATACCAAAATTATGTGATTTACTACATTTTATCAAATCTAAAGAAAATTCAGTGTAATGTACTAAACTTTAAATAATTAGAGAAAGAGAGAATTTTATAATTTATATCTCAACACGCCCCTCACTTGTCATTATTATTTTTTTGGCATGATTTTATGATTTGATTATTTGGATTGTAATACCTAATCAATTTAATTTTTAATATGGATGATTAATTTGACAAATGTTACCAAATAAATTATTTAGATTATTAAAGTATGCTAAAGTGAGTCTGTTAAAAAAATAATAAAAAAATAAAAAAACTATTTCACCATCCAATCAAGTTATTCTTGGTTATTTATATATAGACAACGAACCCCCCAACAACTATGAAAATCAAAGCACGCCGTTACTGTAAAAGTGAAAGTTGAAAATAAAGAGGTTTCCACACAAAAAAAAGTGAGATTTTGTATGCTTTTCACTTGGCTTGTTTTATTGATTTATTCATAATGCATAACAATAGTGAGGACCCATCGGTAAGTCCAAGCACTTGAAAAAGAGCCAATTTGAATTATTAAAGAAGAAAAAAATAAAAAAAAAAAAAAAAATTTCTATTAATACTTATTTTTTAAATATTTATAAAGTTAGAGATATTAAAAGGGAAAAGAAAAGAAATGATTATTAATTTTATATAATATTGAAACTGTTCATCCATGTATTAAAAAAATAAAAGATAAATTATAAATACATCCGTTGAAGTTTACTTAAAATATGGATTGCTCTTGTGGTTTGAAAAATTATAAATATCCTTTTGTAAGAATTTTTTATTCAACATTAATTTAAAAAATGAAATTTCTAACTGCTCTCTTGTACACTAATAAGATTAATTAAATTATTAATTGAAATATATTTTTGACATCATTAAAAACCGTTAATTGACATGATGATTTATTGATAAAAGCGGTTATTTGTTATGAAATTAGAAATTTCAAGTGGCATGATGTAATTTTCAAAACTACAAGAACAATTCGTATTTTAAATAAATTTCAGGGATGTATTTGTGATTTACACAAAAATAAAATTTTAAAAAACCATTTTGGTAATATAACTTATAAGAGTTTTTTCTTTTATATAGTCTATCTAAACAAAATTGGAAATAAACTACTATCTTTTCCTTTCTTTTATTTTCACCTTAACTGAACAAGAAGCACAATAAAAGGATAATTTTGTTTCTAATTTTTTGTCTCTAAAATAGGGATGTCCATTTTATCCGCATCCCGCTCCGCTCCAACATCGCCTACCCCGGATTTTTTCCCGCTCTAATGAGAAAGTGGGGCAGGGATAGGTTTTTGCTTCCCTTGTCCCATTCTAACCTACCCTCACCTCGTTTATGTTTACCACATATATTTATATGTATATAATATATTTCATTTAATATTTTTTTTGAATATAATAAAATTAAAACTCAAAATATTACACTTAGTATTCATTTCACTCATTGTTTTCTCATCTTACATATTTTGATTTTCATTAATTATAAATCACTATTCATAATATACTATATTATTTATAATAATTATTATTATTTATATATTTTAAGTTATAAAATTAAACTGCTCTTGCCAATAATTTGATTTTCCCGACTCCCGATATGATATGGGACACGGATGAGAGATGACAAAATTGTCTTGTGGCGATCCTTATCCCTACTCTAAAAAGCTTTATTTGTTGTAACAAAGAGAGAAGTCGAAATCAATTTTTTTTATTATTATTTAATTTTAAACTTAATGAATGATTTCTTTCTTCTCATTCTAGGTATTCAGACATTTTTTTTTTTTTTTTGAATAGCGAAAAAAAACTCTATTGATGAATTAACATACACAAATATAAAATTACATCAATAAAAGAAGAAATACAAAAAGTATCAAAGTATAATTACACAATCCCAACTAGATTGGCATTAAAAAACATACCCAATTATATGCTAACATAAAACCTCAAGAGTTGGCAAGAAGCCAACAAGAAAAACATAAACAAAACAAAACAAGAGCCTTTGCAATTCTTAATGTACTAGCATATCACTTGTGCAATATACAAGATAAAGTACTATATTATTTATTAAAAATATGATAATTATATTTAATTTTTTTTATATTTTTTCTCTTATAAATAAAATTTTACATATAAGTTTAAGGTTTTCTTCAAATGTTCCTTTACTATAATCTATAGTATAGATAGATTAAAATTGTTGTATTGACAATTAATAATTAAAATTATGCTTTTTTATAAATAAAAAATAATGAAGTAATTCTAATACTTCACTATTTTAGAATTAAAAATATATGAATTTTAAAAAATTATCATATTGATTTTTGAAAGGGAAATAATTAAAGAAAATTTAAAAACTTAATGAGTAAGAAAGAATTATCGTAACATGTAAAACCCTAAAAATTACGATTAAACCTGCAAATTATTCAAACCAAAAACGGTTTAGGTTAATCAGTTAGATCAAAAGACCAACTAGTTTATACAAAAATTAATTAATTAAAATTTTTAAATTTTATTTTATTAAAATTTAAACTATCACTAAATATGAAAAGCCATCTATTAATTTAAGTTTAAAATCGATATAATATAAATTTAAAATTATAATAATCTATCTCATAATTTATAAGTTTTAAATACAAATTTAAAATTATCATAATTATCTCATAATTTTTGTATTAAGGAACAATAAGAGTGACATTGAGATTATTGATATATCTATATATTTTATAATAATAAAAAAAAACACTTTTAAGGATAGATATTATGAGAGTTTCAAAATCCTATACAAAAACTTTATGTGGAATTGTAAAATAAAAATTAAATGGAAGCTAATCAATCGGGATTTTTTTAATTATTTAAAATTAAGAAAATAAAAAAAAAATCGTATGAGATATTGATCATAAGGCTTCTCACTGAAAATCTCATTTTGCTTATATAAATGAGAGCATAAGATTCACTTTATATAAATGAAACAATTCACTTTTTTTCTTCTTTTCTTGATATAGGATTATAAAATAAAAGTTAAATGAAAATTAACCAATGGAGATTTTCTTAATTGTTTGTTTAGGCAGGAAGTTTATTTCGAATCAAGCAATCTTAGCCGTTTAATATTTAATTAGGTCAATCTTTAATTTATTTCGAATCAAACAAATTTAATCAATATATTTTGATAAAACTGTTAAAATCGTAGTTAAACCAGTGAATCAGTTAATTCGAAAACGGTTCACCCTGTCAGCTAGGTTAAAATAATTAATTAAAACTTTTAAATTTTATTTTAATTTTAAAATTTTAACTATATTGAACTGAGACATATACAACACTACAATATTAAATTGGAGCATAAGATTTATATAGTGAAATAACTCATTTTTCCTCCTTTTCCTGATGTGAGATTATAAAATAAAAGTTAACAGTTGTTTTGATGAGAAATTCATTTCTAATCAAGCAATCTTAGTCGTTCAATTTTTAATAAGGTCAATTTTAGTTTATTTTAAATCAAACAAATCTAAGTAACATATTTTGATAAAACAATTAAAACCATGGTTAAACCAGTGAATCAGTTAAACCGAAAGCGATTCTGCCTAATCAGCTAAGTCAAAAGACCAACCAATTTATAACAAAATTAATTAATTAAAACTTTTAAATGTTGAACTGAAACATGTACAATATTATAATATTAAGGGGTTGTTTAAGATGTTTTAAATAAGTGCCCTTTTTGATTTTTTATGAAATATGGGTTAGGTTCGAAGTAATGTGATAGATAGGTGATGTGACTTAAATAAGATGATGTGATTTAAATAGTATAGTGACTTTTTGGATTTTTGACTTTTTGAGGAGATGCCAAACCTAGCCTAAAAAAGAATATAATATTTACTTTATATAAGTGAAACAATTTATTTTTTCTTTCTTTTTTCGATGTGGGATTGTAATTATTTTAAAGTTAAATATTATGAGAATTTTAAAACTTCATACAAAATTATTTTTAAAATCAAAATGTCAATGTGGGATTGTAAAATGAAAATTAAAAATGAAAGTTAACTAATAGGGATTTCCTTATTTGTTTAAAATTAAGAAAATAATAATAAAAAAAAAAAATTGGTATGAGATATTGATCATAGGGTTTCTTACTAAAAATCTCCTTTTACTTATCAATGAGAGTATAAGATTCACTTTATGTAAGTGAAATAATTCACTTTTTCTTTGTTTTTTTCGATGTGGGATTGTAAAGTAAAAGTTAAATAGAAGCTAGTCAATGTGAATTTTCTTAATTTTTTAAAATTAAAAAAACTCAATAATTTTAGAATAAGGGTTTGGAGCTCCTAGAAAGCTTTCCCTAAAAACCTTATTTTCCTTATATAATATATTCATATATAGTGAAACAAATTTTGCTTTTTCTTCTTCTCCCGATGTGGGATTATAAAATAAATTAAAAACTAATTACAATTTTTTTTTTTTTTTATCAGCCAAAAAACCTTTATTGATGAACAAAGAGCTCATTACATCAAGAAAGGAAAAAAGATGGGCACAAAAAGTATCATTGTGAGACATACCAATCTCAACTAAGTTGACACTGATATGCCCGCCCAATCCCTTGCTAGCACACCATCAAAAGTTGGTCAGAAACCAACCAAAGCTAAGAAAAAACAACAAAAGACAACAAAAACATCACCAAAACAGCACAGTAGCATCCCACCAATCTAACCAATGTTTTCAAAACCAAGACACAAACAAACAATCAGCATATGAAAACAACACCAAAAGACTTCAAAACAACACAACACCAAAACAATTTTGCAGCATCAAAATTTAGCAGCAACTACCATCAACCCAAAACCAAGAATAGCAGCAACCATTAGCAGCAACAATAACTAACAGCAACTAGATTCACTTCAATCCATCAGCAGCCTTATCACACCTCACTTGATACATCTCCTAATCTAAAGAATCAGAAAAAGACTTCCAGCATACAATGACAGCAAAACTGCCCAGCAGACAAATCAACAACAGAGCAAAAATAGTAGAAAAAACACCAGAAATTCACCCTTCACCTCAAACATAGTTTGACCATTAGCCATCCTTAGCTTAACACCAATGATAGCTAGAGACCAAGCCGAATCTCCTGAATGTTGCAGATAATCTACTGCACTGAGTAACAACATTCCTTGGAATAAGATTTGGCCCACAATGTAATCCTTGTCTTGATTAATTCACACAGCTCCTCCAAGTGCATCTGTCTTTCGCAAAATACTTTCTCATTCCTAAATTTCCATAAAGACCACAATACCGCAAATGGTATAATTCGCCAGATCATATTCAAATAATTTCTCCACTTGAAGCCCCTCCACCAATAAAGGATTCCTTCCACTGTTTGTGGGATTACCCAAGTCAGTCCCCACCATTGCATCAGATTAGACCAAACTCTCCAAGCACACGGGCACCGGATGAGAAGATGAAATACAGATTTAAGCTCACCATTACAGAACACACACATAGCAGAGTTATCTAGCCCTAACACTCCAATCCGCTGTAAAAAAACCCAGTTGTCTTTAGCCTCTCCTTCCAAGCTAGCGAACCAAGAAATTGAACCTTTGGAGGAGAAAAATTATCCGAAATCAACTTTTTTACTACTAGTGAAGATGAAGGCACAACCAAAGAATACAGAGATGAGATAAAGAACTCACCAGATGGGGATGCCAACCACCAAGACCATTCTCCTTATTAGAGAGGCCAACCAAATTCTGATCTAAAAAGGTAATCAATATGCTTAGTTCATCAGCCTCCCATCCTAATAACCTTCTTCTAAACCTGAAGTTCCATCTAGGTGAGACTTCATTCCTCTAGACCACCAATCTCAGAGACATCTCCTTTTCTGTTGATAGACTAAACAACCTAGGAAATTCATTCTTAACACAGCATGCCCCCATCCAGTAATCAATAACACAGCATGCCCTCATCCAGTAATCAGTCCAAAAATGGATTCTACTCCCATTACCCACCACCACTTGATTATTATCCAGAAAAACACTCAAAAGTTGAGGATTTGATTGACCTATGCTAATGATTCCACCCCAGATTTTTAAATAAGTACCAGTGAAAGTTATAATAGGCAGCCAATTCCCACCCACTGACCCATACTTGCTACATAATATTCTTTTCCACAAGGTGTTTGATTCAGCCCCGAACCTCTACAACCATTTAGCCAACAAGCAATCATTAACCACCTTAATTCTTCTAATACCCAACCCTTCATTCTCTTTACTTTTGGTTACTTCCAACCAGCTGACCAAGTGGACTTTTCTCTTCAATTCAGACCTTCCCCAGAGAAAGTTTGCTTGAATCCTTTCTATTACCTTAGCCACAGATACATGAAGCTTAAAGATAGATAAGTAAAAGATAGGAAGACTAGATAACACATATTTTATAAGCGTCAATCTCCCACCAAGCCTCCGCCAAGCAGCTAATCTAGCTCTACACTTTTCGATGACCGGTTTCCATGTTTTCTTCAACCTAGGACTAGCCCCCAAAGGCAGACCAAGACACATCAGTGGAAGCTTCTAACTTGCACAGTTAGGTCTGGAAGCAAACTCCTTCACCTCAACATTAGACACTCTAATTCCACATATGGAGCTCTTATGAAAATTAATCTTAATCCTGAAAACAATTCAAAACACCTCAAAATTCATTTAATTACCATGACCTCCTCCATGTTAGCTTCACAAAAAATTATTGTATCATTTGTAAATTGGAGATGTGAGACCACCATTTCATCTTTATCCACCACAGCTCCCCTAACTAGCCCTAGTAATCTAGCTTTTTCCATTAACATGTTCAGACCTTAAGCTACCAAATTGAAAAGGAATGGAGGCAACAGATCACCTTGCCTGAGGCATTTTTCAAGAATGAACTCAGTCGTAGGGGAGCCATTCACCAATATAGACACTCTGACCGATGCTGAACACTCCTTGATCCAACCTCTCCACCTTGCCCCGAACCCAAACTTTTCCATCATAGATAACAAATACTCCCAACTGATAGAATCATATGCCTTCTGAAAATCCAGCTTGAGTATCAACCCTTTTCTCCGACTCCCCTTCTACCAATCAACAATCTCATTCGCAATGAGGACACTATCCAGAATATTTCTACCTTCCAAAAAGGCTTACTGTACCTCTCCAACCACCTTGGGCATCACCTTCTTGATTCTATGTGACAAAACCTTAGCTACAATCTTATATAAAGACCCAATAAGACTAATTGGTCTAAAATCTGATAAACTAGTAGGGCACTCAATTTTTGGGATCAAAGTGATAAAAGAATTATTCACACCAGCCACCAATTTCCCATTTTCATAAAATTCTTTGAAAAATTGAAGGACATCAGACTTCAAAATTTCCCAGCACTTCTGAAAGCAAATCAGGTTGAACCCATCAGGACCAGGAGACTTATTTCCATCACAAATAGCAACCCACACCTCATCTTCAGAAAAAGCTGCTTCCAAATTTCCAGCCACTTGGTCATGGCCAATAGATTTAAATTGACCCTTCAACTTCGGCCTATTCCTCCAATTTTCAGTGAACAAACCTTTAAAATGCTTAAACACCTCCTGTTTCACCGTAGTGGGATCCTCATGGAGTATCCCTTCAATTGTAATTGAATTCTAAAAAAAATTTCGATTCTGCCTACAAGATACGATGGCATGAAAATACCTTGTATTCTTATCCCCTTTCAAGCTCCAATCCAGTCTAGACTTTTGAAACCATAACCACTCGTCCCTCTTTCTTAGAGACCACACCTCATTTTTTTACCTCCCTTCGCCTGACTATCTTAGCCTCTGCCAAATCTCTAAACTCTGCCAACAAATCAAGCTTATGAAGCTCTATCTCAGCTTTTTTGAGTGAGAAGGAAACATTTCCAAATACCTTATTATTCTACTTCTTTAATTCCAACTTGAGATATCTAAGTCTTGTTGCAATGATAAACCCATCCCACCCAGAGACATTTGAAGCCTCCCACAACTTCTTGACCACATCCAGAAGCTTAGTATGTAACGATCAAGCATTTAAGAACCTAAACGACTTTGGCCCCTAATCCCTTTCATCCTTCATCAATATATATCAGGGGACAGTGGTCAGACACACCCCTTGGAAGGCCCCACAGTTTAAATTTAAACTTTCTCATCCACTCGGGTGCTAAGAGAACTCCGTCAATTCTACTCCATCTACCCACATCTCCTGAATTACTCCATGAGAATTGCCTTCCATGCATTGGAACATCATACAAAGCTAACCCCTAAATAAACTCATTAAATTTTACCATCCCTCTATCCCTTCTTAAATACCCTTTTCTTTCCCCTACATTTCTAATCTCATTAAAATCGCCCCCACACACACCAAAGTTAGCCGATGGAATTTTTTTAATTATTTAAAATTAATAAAATCAATATGAGAAATCGCCATTAAACTGACGAATCGGTCAAACGCAAAATGGTTTAGCCTAATTTGTTAGGTCAAATGACCAACCAACTTATACGAAAATTAATTAATTAAAACTTTTAAATATTATTTTAATTTTAAAATTTAAAGTTTCTTGAATTGAAGTATACACAATATTACACTATTAAGATTCACTTTATATAAGTGAAACAATTCACTTTTTTTTTTCTTTTCAATGTGAGATTATAAAATAAAAGTTAACAATTATTTAGACAGAAAGTTTATTTCTAATCAAGCAATCTCAGTCTTTCAATCTTTAATCAGATCAATCTTTAGTTTATTTCGAATTAAATAAATCTAATCAATATATTTTGATAAAACTGCTAAAATCGCGATTAAACCAACAGATCAATCAAATCAAAAATGATTTAGCATATTCGGCTAGGTCATAATTAATTAATTAAAATTTTTAAAATTTAAACTATATTGAATTGAAATATGTACAACACTACAATATTAAATGAGATGATAGTATAAGATTCACTTTATATGAGTAAAATAACTCATTTTTTCATTCTTTTCCCGATGTAAGATTATCAAATAAAAGTTAGCCAATGGAAATTTTTTTAATTTTTTAAAATTAAAAAAATCAAAAAAATTAGTATGAGATATTGAAACTCTCATAAGGCTTCTCACTAAATGGGATGAGAGTATAAGATTCCCTTTATGTGAATAAAATAACTCATTTTTTTTTCTTCTTTTCTCGATGTGAGACTATCAAATAAAAACTAACTAATAGAAATTTTCTTAATTATTTAAAATTAAGAAAATCAAAAAAATTAGTATAAAATATTAAAACTCTCACAAAACTACTCACTAAAAACACATTTTCCTTATATAATATGTAAATGAGTAATGTTAGGGATCATGAAAAATATATCATGAAATATATCATGAAAATTTTTCATCTCTTGATTAGTCTTGATTAGTGTGTAGTGTTTTATTGCATGGGTAATCCAAAGGTTGAGAATCTTTCATGATAATATTCATGATATATTTTTCATGATCCCTAACATTACTGTATATAAATTACCTAACAACATCATATAAAGATACACTAAATCATAGCTATGAACTATTTTAAAATGGAATCAAGTGTGAAAGATTCCCTCGAAGTATTTTTGAACCATATAGCCTCATGATATATCTTTATACAAGTGCCATATACCTAATAATAATATAAACAAGTCACTTTGCATAGTGGATAATCCCCCCATTTCTTCCACAACCACCACCGAACAAAGCCTTGTTTAACCACCACCAAACAAAGCCTTATAAACAATCTCTTCTCGATATCATTAGGTAGGCACAAAAAAGATACGAAGTTGCTAAGGTTTCCCAGTCTTTTTTATTATATTTTTATTTTTTGTATAGCTTTTCATGCACTTGTAATAAATAATACATGCCAATAATTAAATAAAAATTCACCTTTATATGTCGACCGAGTTCACTAATTTTCTTTCCCCTTTTGCCGACCAGTTTATATAGGCTGCATGGACCACGGAGAGAACGTCATTGGTAGCGCTTAAGGCCAAACATACGAGTCACTTTCACTATGACTCGATCGAACCAATGTCTTCTCTTATAAGTGATTCTCACCATATATATATATATATATATATAAGAGAAATGTAGCAGAAACGTGTAAAAGAAAATTTTTTGGACAAATTACACTGGAGATCCTTGTATCTTATTTTTTGTTTATTTGATTCCTATATTTTTAATTGACACAATTTTGACATTTAATTTTAAATTTTGTATCAATTTGATCTAATTGATAATACCGTTGGTATTTTTGATTGAAAATAATCACTGTATTGGTTGAGTACTCACCGAGGTTAGTAAATTTATAATTTTACTTTAAAAAATATGAAACATATCACTTATATGCATATTTTTCATAAAAAAAAAAAAAAATGGTAAGAGTGGTAATCAATTTGATCAAATTAAAACAAAATCATAAATTCAAGGCCAAAAGCGAGCCAATTAAAATTACAAGAACCAAAATAACACAATGACCAAAGTACAGGGACTACTGTCACAATTTATCCAAAATTTTTAGTAACGTTTGAAGTCCTTTGATTAAAGGTTGGTTTGGCATCCTAAAAAAAATTCAAAAAGTCAAAAAATTACTAAAAAGTTAAAAAGTTATTACTATTCACAAATTACAAATATAAAAAAATTAATTTACACAATATTTTAATACAAATCAATGAATTGACGTGACTGGTACTGAATTGATGGAAGTGCACTTATTGGTCTATCAGAGGAACAAAAAAGAAAATTAGGTATATATGTTCATTAAGTTGGAGGGTAATGTTGGGTTAGTGGGGGTCCACCACGAGTCCCTTTTTGATAATCCGAACCGTGCAATATGTAGAACTCGTCGAGTAATATATGTCTGTAAAAAATCACGTTGATCGGATATGGATAGTTATGTGATCAAATCAGATTTTTTTTAGCCGTTTATTTTTCACTGTCCATTAATTTTATAAAAACTGTTTTGATCACATAGCTATTGATATCCGATTAAAGTGATTTTTCATAGACATATAGTACTCAACGAGTTCTATATATTTGACGGTTTCGATTATTGAAACGGGACCCGTGGTGGGCCCTCACGGCCCAACAGTACTCGTGTAGCCTCATGCACCATTTCAACCAAGCCATATTATCCTCTGCCGCTGTCACTGATGAGTCTACCATATAGGGATAAAAACGTAATTTTTTCATTTTAAACAATATTTTAATACACATTTTTTCGTAAAAAGACAAAAAGTTATCCCAAACAATCATATTTTTCGCCTCAACTTTTTAGTCCAAAAAGTCAAAAAGTACACTTATTTAAGACACCCCAAACAAGCCCTAAAATTGAATATTGGGAATAAAAACTTTCGTTTATGAGAATAAAGGCTTAGGCTTTGTTTGAGAATAAGTTATTTTAGTAACTTTTTGAGTTTTTATAAAAAGATATCCACAACAATAGAGAGAGTGATGTGACGATTTATAGTACTTTTTTGACTAAAACATAGAGTTATCAAACGAAACCTTAATAGTAGTTAATTCACAAAGAGTACTATTGGAAGAAAAAGAGTTTACAAACTCAATATTATTTCTCAAAAATTGTCTTTTTCTATTAGGACACTTAGATTATATAGAAACACCAATTTTAAATCCTGAGATTAATGAAAAGGAAACAAATTCATAAGAAAATGGAAATTGCCAAAAATAGGTAATAATCAAAGGCTTAGATTGAGTCTTGAACTCCTCTGCTATGCCTATTGCATTAGAAGAAGGGGTGTAGTCTGTAGAACAACTATTTTTTTATTTTTTATTTTTGAATTTTATCATAAAAAAAGAAAATTTAGTTGAACAGAAAAGAGAAAGAATACAAACGGAAGTCTACAGAATACAAAAGTTTTCTTTAGTTGGCAATGCAATAATAATATAGCTGATTTTCCACAAAAGACACCTTTGCTCGGCCTATTTTGGCCCAAGTTTTCTTTGCTTGGCCCATTTTGGCCCAATAGATAATAATATAACATTTATTTATTTAATAATATAGCTGATGTACAACCTCTCATATAATAGGGCAAAGGCCTAGATTATTGGAGCTGTCTAATTTATTCATGTTGCTTCCTAAAAAAATGGCAAAACCCCAAAACAATTTTAGCAAAATATATTATGCTTCTCTTCTCCTTTTCATTAGTATCAATAAAATATAATTTGTTTGACGGGCCGTTTTAGCAAATATGAAAGTAGAAAAAATAATGGTATATAATTTAACACTAAATTCAACGTGTAAAATTTATTTGGAAAAATATTTGTGGAGTTCTGAAATTGTAATTCCAATTATTAGGTCAAAGTCCAACATCTGTCCCTACATCGACTAAAACTCCTTAACAAGTAAGATGAATATATGTTTAAAAAGATAAATAAATAAATAAATGTTAAATAAAAAATATAAAAGGATGGGTAAGATACTATAGCATATTGGACTATAATGATGATGTGTTGAAACATGATGGTCCACCAAATGTGAATGTAGAAGCAGTACACAACTACAGTGCCCACAAGCAAGCCTTAAAAAATGGCTTGTGAGGTCATTTTTTTACTTCCCAAATCACCATTTTTGTGAAGAGAGAGAGAGAGAGAGAGAGAGATTTTCAGGCAAATCTTGGCATTTAAGGCCCATTGAAGATCTCATACTCTAACAAACGTATCTCCTTCTTTATCTGCCTCCATTGACACACTTAATTAAGAACCAAATTATAAGCTTCTTTGAAGTTTTGAGTAATAAATCAATTGAGCAAATGTTTCCTTTCAACCAAAGCGATCACGATGAGCTGGTTTTTCAGATTCCCTCTATTCTCTTCGAAGAAAATGCAGATAAACAAGATCCAATCATGGGTTTTGTTGCACCGGAGAGTAGTAATCTTACCGCGGATACAGTTGGGAAAAGGCCGCGAAAATTAGTTGAAAATACAAACAATAGCACGCAGAAAATCGTTCACAAAGAGATCGAACGGAAGAGAAGGCAAGAAATGGGTGACCTTCATGCATCGCTTCGATCCCTACTCCCTCTTGAATATATCAAGGTGATGAATTGTATTTTCTTTTCTTTTTTTGCATAGTGTTGTTCATTAGAATTTCACTCCCTATATATAAGAGATGCCAAGATTATACAACCTTGAAGGGTTACGGTACTCACTTCTCCCTCTTGAATCTCCCAATGAAGACAGTTTCTCTCTGAAGATTTCATTCCTTTTGAACATTTCAAGATGAAGAACTGTATTTTCTTTTTTCTTTTCTTTTCCTATTGTTTTCTAGAATTTTACCTGCCATTTACAAGTATGCCAAGATTATATGACCTTGAATGGTTACTGAACTCACTTCTCTCTCCCTCTTGAATTTCCTAAAGAAAACAGCTCTCTCTCTAAAGATTTCATTCCTTTTGAACATATCAAGATGAAGAACTGTACTTTCTTTTCCCATTGTTTTCTAGAATTTCACCTGCCATTTACGAGTATGCCTCGATTATATAACCTTAAATGTTTGCTGCACTCACTTCTCCCTCTTGAATTTCACTAAAGTCTCTCTCTCTCTAAAGATTTTATTACCTTTGGATAATTGGGTCTCTGGAGGGTTATGTTGATGGATGGTGTTTCAGGGAAAGCGTTCAATGTCAGATCACATTCAGGAGAGTGTGAATTATATCAAACACCTAGAGAAGAACATCAAACAACTGAGTATTAAGAGAGATAAGCTCAAGGACATGCCCAATTTAAGTGTTGTTTCCGGGACAAGTTCAAGCTCAAACAATTCCTTGCTCTATAATGTCACAGTCAACCCATGCCGTGGTGGTGTTGAAATTCTGATCACCGGTGGCTTCAGAGAGGAAGTGTTTCCCCTATCAAGAGTGCTTCAAATACTTCTTCAAGAAGGACTTGAAGTTGTTAGCTATGTTTCCACTGAAGTAAATGATAGGTTACTTCACACAATCAGATCTGAGGTATTTTTGGTTTAAAAATCGATTGATCTCAATTTCTAGGTTTAGGGTTTTATCTAAGTTCACTTTTGCCATATGGGTTTTACTTGCAGGTCAGTGACCCTACATGCATTGATCAATCTGTGCTACAACAAAAACTAACCGACATGATTAGAAGCGAGTTGAATTCGAAGTAACAATAATGTGTTTGCTATTTGGAGACTACTCATTTTTGATGTCTTTAAAACACTGTTTGGTCAATATTTTCATGAAATGTGCAAAAGAAATTTTCTTTTTGTCACTCATCATCCACGTTATTATTTCAGATGAAGTGAAATTGTGAAGAAAGTTGCACACTTAAAATGGCAGCTTGTAAGGTACTACTCAGGAATAAGTTGAATATCTATACTTATAACTCTAGATTAGCTATTGTTAGCTGCATTCTTTCAATAGTGTTGCTGAAAAAAGAAAAAGAAAAAGTAATGTTGATAAAAATTTGGTGTGTTTTTTTTATATCAGTAAAATGAAACTTCATTGATAAGCATCAAGGTAGGACCTTGATTTGGTTGATATTATGCCTTTGCAATATCATTTAGTCCTCTTGAATTTCATAGTCGAATGAGCTTGCTTATGTTTTTCATATTTCTTTGTTTTTTCTTGCTTCTTGAAATTTTCTTTCTTGATCTTGCTTGTTTCATTGTCATGCAACCTATATCAAAAACAAAATTCTCTACACCCAAATAGATATTCAAATTTGTAATCATATTATTGTGGTGCCAAAAACTTTTAATTTTTTTGTTCTTCAAATCTTGGTGGAAAACATTCTTTATATCATTGACTCATGTTTTGTACCATATTCAACCAAACTTAGAATTTTTGATTGAAAATTCCTTCTCCATTTTTGAAATTCCAACTTTGTTATTCTTTGAAGTTTTGATCTTTACGTTTGTTTGTTTATATATTTATTTTTTAAATTCTAATTTTATCTTTACATTCATCATTTGTGAATCTTACTTCTTTCGCATTTTCAACTTTTTTTCCCCCTAAACTCAACCACTATATTCTCATCTTTCTTCTTCTTCTTCTTCTTCTTCTTCTTCTTCTATATTTTCATAATTTTTTTTTCTGCCTCTTTGATATGCTTCCAAATATCTTCATGTATTGCCACTTTAATATCACTAATGCTTTTTCTTCCTTTCTTTCTTGAATTTTCTTGCCTTGCAGAGCATTGGCTCCTCGACTATTGATTTTGGATCAGTTTTGTGAAAGCCTGAGACCATCTCTCAAGCGAGTGATTGTCTTATCACTCGAGTGGTAGATTGGTGGTGGTCCCGATTCTAGTGACGCATTTTTGTGATACAAAGACATTTATGAAATTTCCAAAGTTGTTTTTAGCATGTTTTTGAGTCATTTATGAACTGGATTCATTTTTTTTTGATCAGCAAAGAAAAATTTCATTAACAGCATGAAATTGAAGGTACAGGAAGATGATATACATTGAGAGAGATTCGGAAGTATAAAAATACCCCTACTACTGCTACTCGCATCCATACAACCAACCCCTTGGCCTCTCGATTTTTAAATAAAAAGTTAAGAAGAACTTAACTAGAAAATAAAATACATGAAACCCCACAAAATCAACCCACCAAACCCCCCCAAACAGCTCCTGCAAATCCTCTAATCAACCCAAATTCAACCCAATATTTTAATCACCTTATCTGCAAGCCTCATGATTTTAAATCATCAATAACAACAACCCAATATTTTAATCACCATGCCTCTGCTATTTGCTGCAATTCCCGAATATTTTAATCATGCCTCAACAACCCAATATTTTAATCACCATGCCTCATGATTTTAATCACTATGCCTCTGCTATTTTAATCACCATGCCTCTGCAGCTACACCACGCTTCTGCAACTACACCATGCCTCTGCAACTACAACTCCCAAAGCCCACCCACCCACTCCTATGTTGCTGCCCACATCACACCATAGCTGCTGCAACTCCCGAACCCGCACCTATGCTGCTGCAGCTCTCGAACCCACACCCATGCTGCTGCAAACTCCCCTTCTAAACTTGACAATGCAGCTCGGTGATTCCAGAACTCCCCTCCGACCAATCACATTGCCTCGACAAAGTCTTATAGAACTGCATCCCACACCATGCCTCTTCTTCTTACTCACACCTGCTGCAGATCCAAGCACCGACCAAAACCCGACCAACCGCTGGGACACCACCCACTGCAGATCCAAACACCGACCAACCAGCAGTTCTTCTTCCTACTCCAGTCCTTCTTCTTTCACCCCTCAAACTCACACACGAAGAGGAGCGCTCGAATGAAAACTAGACAGATCTGGATCGACACCGGCACCCATGTTTCCGCCCAAACAAAGCATCGATACTTCTCCAAAAATCTGAAACAGAGTTCACCCTCAAGCTCCTACTCGCAAAAGAGTGCTCGAGTGAAGAGCCTGGACGTCCCCTGATGAAAACAACACACCACTACCCCCAAAGAAACAGCTAAAAACAGCCCCGAATCACCAACATATAAACACTACCGCAGCACACAAACACACCTAGGTGGGAAAATATAGGGGGAATCAAGTTTATTCAAGGAAAGAAACTAACAGACAAACACCGGAAAAAGCTAGGCCAGCCGACCGCCATAGCCAAAGGCGGTGGCCGGCCGGCCCAAAGAGAGGCCCGGGGAGGAGGTTTTTAGAGAGAGAGAAATAGAGAGAGACACTGCAGATGGCTAATACCCCTTTCTTATAATATGAACTGGATTCATTGAAAGACTTATTTGGTGAACTTGAACTTCCAAAAGTTTTGTTTTGTATGTTTCCTTCTTGGTTTTGGACTTCGAGCACAAGCAAACCAACTTTGGCTTATATTAGTTTTAGAAAGGAAATTTTAACTACAAATATGTAGAGGGTCTCTTTCCTTTGATGATTGTCCGTCTTTGGGTGTCTCCATTTGGGGGTTTCTCTAGTAGCTCTTTGGTAGAATTTTATTCTTTGTGTGTTCTTTGATCACTTGATAGTCCCTTTTGGTGGGACACTGTTGGGATTAGTCCATTCATGTAATAAATGTGGGATTTATAAAGTTATTCGTTTTAGTTTATATATGTGTTTAATGTAAGATAATACACTATAGGATCTACTGATAAAGCCATGTGCATAGGATTTGGTTATATAATTGTATGAAAACTAAGATTCTTTTGGGTAGAATATGATGTAGTTATGGGGGTTGTAGGTTTTAGTAAGAGAACAGTGAGACGAAAATAGAGATGTATGAGATCAGAGAAAAAACATTGTGGTACGTTAGGCTGAGTAAAGGCTCTACTATCCCTTTGCTTAGGTACTCAAACCTGCAGACCACTTTGCTTAGGTAGTGGTAGTGGTCTGCTGGCTTGTTTTGCTTGAAGCAAGTATTTCTCTCCTTTGGTGTGCTGTTGGACAGATGTAGAGGGATGTTTTTTGGTGGACTATTTTGGTGTTTTTTTAGTGTCTTGTGATTGTTTTCTCTTTAACCTTGAGATGTGCTGGCTTTGGGCATTCCTTGCGGTGCCAACCTAGTTGGGATTGTGCGGTTATGCTTTGATACTTTTTGCACTTCCTCTTCCTTTATTTGATGTAATTCATTTGTATGTATGACAGCTATCATCAATAAAAGGCTGTTTTTTGCTGTTAAAAAAAAAAGAGGCTCAACTATCCTTAAGTATGTGATTTTAGGTAGCGATGTGAGTTTTGAATATTTTGACTATCATATTCTCTATTTTATTATTATATAGAAAAATATATTTCTCTATGGATGTAAGCAATTGGAGTCGAATTATTTAAATTCTTTGTTGTGTGTGCTTTTATTTATTTATTTTTAGAATGTCTTTATTCTGTGTGTTTGATTGTGCTTTCATTTGCGTTTGCTCCCAACAAGTTATTTGGTGATGTTGGAGATCCTTGTCTCTTATTGGGTAGGCTTCACAAGATTTTTGGTAGTGGATTTCTCTTTTTTTATTTTTATTTATTTATTTATTTATTTTTTATTGAAATCAAAGGATTTTACACATCAATAAAAACTCAATATATAAGTTCTCACTGAACTCAAAATTTGCTGAGAGTTATCAACAATTCTTAGTAAGTTAGAGAGTTTGAGTTTTGTTTTTGTTGATCTTTGTCTAAATGGGCGCATTTTGAGGCCCGTGTCAATAATCCGAACTGTTCACATTTTAAAATATATCAAGTCGAACATGTTTGTAAAAAATCAAGTTAATCGGATATCGTTTACTCATTCATCTGCTCACGTTTGTATATATTTTAATACTTTAAATCACAAAACGATATCTGATTAACTTAATTTTTTGCAGGCATGTTCTACCTGATATATTCTAAAATATAAACTATTCGGATTATCGAAATGAGTTTCGAAATGAGCCTATTTCACTGTACAGCAATGATTGTTGTGCCCCCCGCACACAGCAGCCACCCCAACCCCATCCTACTTCTCATGAGACTTATGTAAAGATGATCTATGTAAAGATGATCTTGAGTTTGGTGAGAAAACTTATATATTGAGTTTGGAGAAATTGTTCTATTTGTTTGTTGCTCTTTGGAGTAACTATTCTTTTCATGATACCAAACCACATATATCTTAACCTTTTTATCATTGGGTTTATGATGTAGTTTATATTTGTTGGATTTCCATATATTTGTATGATTTTTATTCTCTATATTCAAAGTTGTCAACTATGTTGATATGGTTGAGTTTTTCCGAACTCTCTGCTCGACATCAACATCATACTAAAAATCACATGTTCGAAGATAAATTTTCACGTTCTAGAATTCTAATGAGCATAATTTGAGAACACCATTTTCCATTGATTTCTTGTTTTTTTTGTGCTCGTGTTGGCACTTGCAAGCCACCAGTAACCTTGTTGAATGATGTCAAGATTATGTATGCTATGATTTTTCTTTTTTAACTCTTGGATTTTCAACTGAGAAGTGAGTTTTTTAATTTTTTTTTTATTTTAAATTTTATGTTTGTGGTTCCTTGGCATAGCATTTAATTAGCTTTGGTACATGTGTCTAGTTAGAATGAATTTTATATATACATCTTGTACTCAGTTTTATATCAATAAATTTAATTTTGTTGCTGATAAAAAAAAATTATGTTGAGCCTGGATATACTGCTGGAATTTTTTTGGGGGCACTCAAAATATGATTTTCTATTATTGCTGGTTTTTTTTTTTTATAATTTTATTATTATTTTAAACAATAGCCTCTAGAAGGTTTTTTGATTTTTGAAGTCTCTCACTGGGACTATTCCTTAACATTTTTAATTTTGTCTTGTTTTGTTTTATTTTTTTTTTAATTTATTTTTTTATTTTTTTATATTATATATGCTTAATGATCTTTTACACCATCCTCCTTAGGGCCTTTTTCTTACTCACCCTTGGAAGTTATATATATATATATATATGCTTTATGTTTATACAACTCAAGTCATGAAATTTCTTTATAAATTATGGTAATTCCAAATTCACTTCACAATTGTATTCATCCTAGTCACTTGTTTTTTTTTTTTTTTTTTTTTTTATCAGTAAATAGAACTTTATTGATGGAAAACATACGAAGTATGTAAAAATACATCAATAAAGAGGAGGGTGCAAAAAGCATCACAATGGAACCTCAAGATCCCAATCAGGTTGGCACCAAGAAGCCCACCAAATCATTTGCTAGCACTAACTCCAAACTCTAAGTTGGTGAGTAACTAACATACAGAGGAAAACAGGAAAACACCAAAACAAAAACCGAAAACAAAGCACCCCTTTCAAGCTATAATCATCCCCCCAGTAAACAACAAACATAGCAAAAGATCATCAATATTAGCAGCACAGACCTCACTTCAACCCAGAACCAACCAAATACCAATATACACAAATTCACCCAGTAAAACAAACAGCAGCAATAGCAACTCTGCAGCAGTGGCAAAGGCCTACACTTCAAACCAGAACCAACCAATATCCAATACACCTGAAGTAGCACACCAAAATAGAACAGAATAGAGCAGCACACCAAAAACAGAACACAAAATAACATCAGATCACCCACAGACACCCAAAACAAATTCCGGTGAACACATCACCCATAAGAAGCACTCAGCCAATTGGCAAACTATCAAATGGATAGCATAACCACTACTGAGCATAGCAATCCAGTAACATACCAGTTCTAGGCAGTTGAATAAACATTGCATGAAGAAAAGTGAATTGATCTCTGACAATGCCAAAACAGCCCAGATAAACCAGACTAGCCAGAAAAATTAGGAGCCAAAGAAAAACAAAAACAAAACCAAGAAACAGTGCCAGACCACAGTTGCTGCTACTACACCAGAATAATGCAGATTAGAAACCAGAACAATGACAGAAAATAGTTTCTACACTAGCTGCTGCTGTTACTCCCAAGTCAGGCACCTTTTAACCAGATACTGCCACCAAAATGCTGCTGCCAAATGAGCTAGCTTGGACCTCTGTTGCCAGATGAGCCAACCACAAAAATAACTAACCAGCTTACTTTTTCTGTATTTCAGTATATAACCACCCATCGAACCAACTAATACCTATTTCAAGCCCCACCAATGAATGCTTTATGAACTGCAAGAAAGACCATAACCACAACAAAAACACAGCAGGACAGATAAGAACACATCCTTAGTAGACAGATAAGAACACATCCCAGCCCCACCAGGACATAAAGCAGAACTTCACTTGCTGCAAATTGTGCACAATATCAGTGACTGAGTAATAAAAAGAAGGGTTTGAGGCTTTAAACCACAAAGCAATCCTTATTTTGATAAGTTCACACAACCTTTCCAAATCCACCTGGGTGCCATTAAAAATCATTTCATTTCTCTGCCTCCATATGGACTAGAGCACCGCCAATGGGATAACCTTCCAGATGACCTTTTCTTTTTTGTTGAATCTATACCCATCCCACCACTGCAAAAGACTAGACACTGACCCCAACAATACCCAAGATACTCCCCACCAATTAATAACATTGGACCAAATCCTCCAACTAAAAGGACAACACAACAGCAAATGATTAACAGTTTCCAATTCATTTTTGCAGAAAATACAACTAACATCTGAAACATCACTGAGTACTCCAATGCTTTGAAGATAGCATGATGTCTTGATCCTCCATTTCTATGCTAACCATCCAAAAAATTGCACCTTCAGTGAAGCCACATTCTTCCAAATGAATGCCCCTAATTTTGAAGTAACATCAGATGAAACTTCATTCCACTTGTAAGCAGATGCTATAGTAAACACTCCTAACTTATCTGCATTCCATCTCAATCCATCCAGCACTCATTCCCTGAGGGCATGAGCAGATTGTAACATCACCTTCTTCCTCCTCAGCTTGTCAAGTTCCCATTGAAACAAGGTTCGTCTGAAAGCCAAATCCCACTCTTCATTCCCATTTCTCCTGCTATTAACCACTGCCACTATTTCACATTGATCAAGAGACACATAAAATAATCTAGGGAATGCATCTTTTAAGCTCCCAGCACCAACCTAATTGTCAAGCCAGAATTTTGTATTCCTTTCATCGCCAATGATAAGCTTTGCATTGACCTTAAAAAACTCCAGCAGCTCAGGACTATTTCCATCGAATCCCAATATATCTCTCCAAACCATGGACACCCTTGTACTTTCAATAGGGGCAGGCCACCAACTTCCTCCATTTTGTGGGTATTTGCTGCAGATTACATGTTTCCATAGATTGCCATTTTCACTCCCAAATCTCCACCACCACTTCAAAAGAAGGCACTCATTCATGAGTTTCACCTTTCTAATGCCTAGACCCCCATTACATTTGCTTTGAGTAATTTCCCCCATTTGACCAAATGAATTTTCCTTCTTAATTCATCACCCCCCAAAGAAATCTAGACTGTATTTTGTCAATCTCCTTTGCAATCCCTATAGGCATTTTAAATAGGGATAAGTAGAAAACTGGTAAGGATGATAACACGGACTTGATCATTGACAACCTACCAGCAAAGGATAAAAATCTTCTTTTCCAAGAAGCCAACTTCGATTTGAATTTGTCAATAACAAGTTGCCAAGTGCTTTTTCTTCTTGGATTAGCTCCCAAGGGCATACCCAAATATTTCATTGGTAAACTATGGTGCTGACAGTGCAAGATGGCAACGAAATCTTTGATGAGTTCTTCATTAATTCCAATTCCACAAATCACACTTTTGTGATAGTTAATCTTCAACCTAGATAATATTTCAAAACACCTCAATATTCTTTTGATATTAATCACCTCCTCTCTTCTTGCCTCAGAAAACAATATTGTGTCATTTGCGAACTGTAAGTGAGTAATAATAATATCATTTGAACCAACTGTTGCAATCCTTAATCAACCCTATCTGGACAGCTCTGTTCAACAGAATATTTAGACCCTCAGCCACTATATTAAAAAGAATAGGTGATAATGGGTCACCTTGTCTAAGACCCCTTTGAGGACTGAATTCAGGTGTAGGTGATCCATTCACCAAGATGGAGATTCTGGCTGTTGAAACACATTCGTTCATCTAGTTGATCCATTTTGAGCTAAACACAAAATTTGAGAGCATAGAGAAGAGAAACTCCCAATTAATTGAATCGTATGCTTTTTCAAAATCAAGTTTTAAAACAATACCTTTCTTTTGCTTCTTCTTCCATTCATCATGTGACGACCCAGAACTTTTCCCTCTGCTCGAGCGGAAGAGTTAACGCTCGAGCGGACTTTTGGGGTTCCCAGCAATTTCGCAGACGGCCTGAGATTCTGTAAGTTGTGAATCCCCGCTCGAGCGGAGAAGTTGACGCTCGAGCGGACTACTTTATTGGTCTGTAACCGCTCGAGCGGGTGAGGTGGCGCTCGAGCGTGGAAAGTAAGATTGTCCTTGACATTTTATTAGTGTACTTAGAACCTTCTTATGTTATTTTGGAGTATGGGTTGAGGTGGTACAATGAAGGTAAAGTAGGAAGGAACCAAAAGCTTTAATTTGAATGATTCATCTACGATCAGCCGCCACTCTTTTGCCCTTTTCTTTTTTCACACTTTGAATTTGGATGTGAGGTTAGAACCATTGGAAAGCTTATTTCCGGGGCTTCAATTTGGACACAAGAACGACCTAAAACGGAGTCCGGATGGGAGAGTTATACCTGTTCAAAGTTTCGAAGATCTGTGCTGAAAACAGGTACGCTCGAGCGGGAATTCCTCCGCTCGAGCGGGAATTACGGGACAGCAGCTTAAAATAGATTTTTTGGATCATTTCTCACATTTTCCTTTTCCCCTCTTCTCTCCTCTCTCCCTAGGTCTGAAAACCCTAGGGTTTTGATGCCAAATCCTCACCATTTCTCTAAGTTTTGATCAAGATTTTCCACCAAGGAATGAAGAAGGCATGAAGATCAACATTTGCAACCGATTGGAATTCCGAAATTAAGGAGGAATCTCACCAAGGCTTGCTTAATTCTTGAGGTAAGGAATCTTGAGAGTTAAATTGATGGGTAAAAATGATGGACCATGTATCCTAGGTGTATAATCAATGGAAAAATTGGAATGAAAAGGGATGGGTTAATAAGTTTGAATTTTTCTTGAATTTCAATATTTTCTTGAAACCCTAAGTTGGGTAACGATGTTAATTGATGATTTGGCCCAAATTGGAAGTAGAATCATGAAATTAGTAGGTTGAATTACATATGTGCAAGTTTAATTGGAATTTGGTGATACTTGAAAATTATGTTTAAAATTTGCGAATGAACTATGGTATAAACATTGTAATTCATGCTGTAATGTGAAGAGGAAATTGGGGAAAATAATCTATGACTGATATGGATGATATGAATTCGGTTTTGGAATGTTGAAATGAGATTCAAGGGTTTATTTTGCATTATGTTGTATTGTAAATGGTGTTAATGAACTAAATGGTGTTGACTTTGTTGGACTATGTTGTGTTGACTACTATTCAATGTAATAGACTATGATGAATTATGTTTGAATTACGTGAATTGTGTAGGGTCAGCTACAGGGGCGGACCAAGCACCTGAACACTGTGAGTAGTAGTACTTCGATATATCTTTAACCGTTAATGATTATTGTTAATGACGTTATGATCTTCGTCGTAAGAATTATGTTGACATATATGTTATGTATGCTATGTAAGAAATATTGTGAAATTATGGAAACATCAAAGGTGTAGGCTATATGAAGAACATTGTGAAATTATGGTATAAGCTATATGAAGAACATTGTAAATTATGGAAACATCAAAAAGGATTTGTGAAATCTGCATCTCGAATTTGTGAACTATGAATTTATGTGGCTAGGAGCCATTTGTGAACTATGAACTTATGTGGCTAGGAACCATTTGTGAACTATGAATTTATGTGCTAGGAGCCATTTGTGAACTATGAACTTATGTGGCTAGGAGCCATTTGTGAACTATGAACTTATGTGGCCAGGAGCCATTTGTGAGCTATGAATCTATATGGCCAAGGGCCATTTTGAAATTGAAGCTATGAGGCCAAGGGCCAAATTGTGAACTTGTGAATCCAAAGGGCCGAAGGCCGATGTAATAAGTTGTGAATCTATGAAACCTAAAGGCTATGTGAAACCGATAAAGTCATCTGTAATCTAATGAAAATGTGCTTATTTGTCAACTTATGGGAATGCTGTAACGGTTACCAATAGGACTCTGTTAATTACAAGGCAAGGCAACTATGTTAACATATAAGAACGAGTAAACAATGGTGTATACTATTGATTAACAGAGTACGTGAATTAAGTCGTTTACCCAAAAGAATTTCTGTTCATTCTTAAAGAATAGATTCTGAGTAAATATAAGAGTAGCTATATGTATCCATATGAATTTGAAGTTATTTTGTTATGTTGCTGTGCAAAGTTTAACATTATTATGTGACCCTCATGAGAATGTGAATTAGTCTCTCATTGTTAAGTGTACGATAATGACATGATACATCAAGAAACGCTCTAGCTATAGTATGTTCCGTTTGAATTAATGAATGATGTTCAAGTATGTTTCAGGCACGTTTCTAGTATGTTACAAGTTCAAGTATGCTCAGGTATGTTTCAAGTGCATGTTACAAGTTTGAATATGCTACAGGTCAAACAAGTTTCAAGGGCTTATAGCCATCAAGTTTGTGTTGCAAGATTGGGCCTAAGGCCGTTATGTACTTAGCACAGAATCAGACTATTGCATTGACATGTATTATGTTTCACGTTAAGCATCATTTTATTTATGTATTACTATTCATTGAGCCCGACTCACTCTCTGTTATGTCTGTTTCTGTAGGTAACCAACCAAGTGGTCAGTCCTAAGCCATGACGATTGTCCTCTTAGGTCAACCTTTCCATGTCCAAGCCTAAGAGAAGCTGCTCTTATTTTCATGAAGTTTTGACGAACTTTGGTTTTACGCCCTAGTTGTTGGCTTAAAGTTGACATGTGTGCAACACTTCATTCTCTAATGTTTTTGATATATGCCCAATTACCGGGCTGGGTCTGTATATATGTTTGTATATAACCAATGTTCAGGTGTATGTTTTAAATTTTATTTGTCTCTTAAGAGTTTATGATCCTGGCATGATAGTGGTAGCTCAATGGAGTTTGTTTCTATTGTCAAATTTTAATATTTAATGCTTCCGTTCAGGCCCCATATGATATACATAACAGGTTAAGTGTCTGCCTTCGAATAGGTCATGCCCAAATCTTTTAGGGGCGGGATTGGGGCGTGACAAGTGGTATCAGAGCACGAGTTGCTATCTCACACACGGATCCATTGAGCTTTAGGATGTCTAGAAAAGACTTAGGCATCATGCATGACATCCTTAGTGCATATGAAAGGAATTGATAACAACGATAATGGTATATGTAATGACGCTAACCGCAATGGTTATTATTCATGTCTGTTATACATTTCTTGTATATATTGTGATTGATTGCTATGCAGAACATGGTAAGATCTGCAGATGGGATTAAATCAATAAAGTTGCACTGCGGAAGCGTGGTAAGGATTCGAACGGACTGGTAAGATAATTTATGTATAAAGATTAAATAAAATGTATGTTGTCGGTTGTTAGTCATCTATGAGAAATGACGATGATATAATTAAGCCTTTTTGGCATCTCTCTAAGTGAATTGGTGAATTGATTAAACTCTAAGCATGGGATATTTCTAAGAACAAAGGAAATACTATATGTGATACTCTAACTTTAAGCTAGAGTTATGTTTTCCTCACCATGACAATGTTTGGATCTGTGATTTGAGAAAGTACTGCATTTGAGATGACTTCTCTTAGTGAGTGTAATTTGTTTATGGAACTTGTAAGCTAAAATGTGAATCTAAAATCTGCAATCTAACTTTACTATGTGTAATTTGTTTTGTTATGTGTAAATTGTAATCCGTAATCAATATTTCTCTACATGATATGTCTAAGGAAACAAAAGGCTAAGGTTTATGAAATTGTAGTGTTTTGACTTGACTAATGGGAAGTACAAACATGTTGAGTTCTGGAAATATGAAATGATGAGAGACATTAGAATTATGTAGCTGACAACTCATGGAATTATTATGATTGAAATATTTAATGATTGATAATGAGCATGGAACTAGTGATCAAGAGTTAGAACGTTGAAATTGCTACCTGGAATGTTAATAAATACAAGTATCATGATTTGTGATCACATAATGTTCGGTAGAATTTTATGAAAGTTTAGTGATATAAGAAAGTTGTGTTTCTTTTGTGGACTGCCATTTGTCTGAAGGACATAATTTTTGTTCTGATACGTTTCTGTTCTGACCCTAACGTATTGTTACCAGAAACTCACCATTATTAATTAAGGATGAAATATGTGTATGAATAAAGTATGACCTTGTGTGAGTTGACCATGGGCCTAAATGAGTAATGATTTTGGACATAGCTATGCTATACGATATTTAATGAAATCCATATCGTGGGTTACGAAATGCTTTACATGATAAGTATTTTCTGAAATGATAAAAATGCTATGAACTTCCGATATATTTATGATATGATAAGTTTCCGACTAATTGCACCAAATTGACTAGATACGCTACGAAACTCCGAATGTTCAAGATATGACAAGTTTTCTGAAAGAACTATTTTGTTATGTATGAATAAGTCCTTTAATTGATAATTGATGAAGGCTCTATGTTGAGCTTCAAGCTATTCTGTCTTATCTGTTGTAAGTTGGCTTGGAGATTGGTCTGTCAAAGTTTACATCAGTTTAATACTATTGGGAATTAATTCCTTGTCTGATATCTTTGAAAGGTATGATAAGTTTCTGAGTACTGTCTCTGAACAACGTGTTATGTGTAATTATGAAATACATATTCAAATGTTATGATAAATGTATTATGTGCTCGATATCAAACATGGATTTTTAAATGGTCATACCATACTGTAATTTGGGAATTGTGTGAGGGTTGATCTGTATTTAATTTTACTAATAATTTACTTCGAACATGTAATTCCTTGATATGGGAGTTGAGTTGTTATTTGGAGTCTATTAGAAATCTGATTTGACCTGATAAGTCTAATTCTGATAGTAAGCAAAGAGCCCCAAAGTCATTGATTTAGAACGTGTTTGTGAACCTAGAGAGGTTGAACCAAGTATGATAGCTTATGAGTCACATGTGGTCGAATACTTGAATAAACCCATTTCTGAATGTCTTTAAGTTGATATAGTATTTGGAAGGCATGACCTTTGGGTCAACAAATTGAAATATACGAGGATTGTGAATAATGAGATGAAGCTTTGGTGTTATTGGGAATGTTAACGGAAATTTTTAGAACTATTGAGGAAAAGTAATTGAAATTGGGGTTTAGGCATTCGTTAGACGTGGTCCGCTTAGTTGTTAATTGAGAAGTTGTTATGGACCTTGGGATTATAAATGGCTCCTTGCCGTTGAAATCCTGATATGTGTATGTTGATCGAAGGTATTTGTGACTCTTTCCTATCTCAAGTATGGATCTAGTTTTGGAACATTACAGAATGTGTTTCCGTTTATGTTTGACCTGTCTTTTATTTGGTTTTCTTTAATTTCGAGGACGAAATTTTTTTAAGGAGAAAAGGGTGTGACGACCCAGAACTTTTCCCTCCGCTCGAGCGGAAGAGTTAACGCTCGAGCGGACTTTTGGGGTTCCCAGCAATTTCGCAGACGGCCTGAGATTCTATAAGTTGTGAATCCCCGCTCGAGCGGACTGCTTTATTGGTCTGTGAGCGCTCGAGCGGGTGAGGTGGCGCTCGAGCGTGGAAAGTAAGATTGTCCTTGACATTTTATTAGTGTACTTAGAACCTTCTTATGTTATTTTGGAGTATGGGTTGAGGTGGTACAATGAAGGTAAAGTAGGAAGGAACCAAAAGCTTTAATTTGAATGATTCATCTACGATCAGCCGCCACTCTTTTGCCCTTTTCTTTTTTCACACTTTGAATTTGGATGTGAGGTTAGAACCATTGGAAAGCTTATTTCCGGGGCTTCAATTTGGACACAAGAACGACCTAAAACGGAGTCCGGATGGGAGAGTTATACCTGTTCAAAGTTTCGAAGATCTGTGCTGAAAACAGGTACGCTCGAGCGGGAATTCCTCCGCTCGAGCGGGAATTACGGGACAGCAGCTTAAAATGAGATTTTTTGGATCATTTCTCACATTTTCCTTTTCCCCTCTTCTCTCCTCTCTCCCTAGGTCTGAAAACCCTAGGGTTTTGATGCCAAATCCTCACCATTTCTCTAAGTTTTGATCAAGATTTTCCACCAAGGAATGAAGAAGGCATGAAGATCAACATTTGCAACCGATTGGAATTCCGAAATTAAGGAGGAATCTCACCAAGGCTTGCTTAATTCTTGAGGTAAGGAATCTTGAGAGTTAAATTGATGGGTAAAAATGATGGACCATGTATCCTAGGTGTATAATCAATGGAAAAATTGGAATGAAAAGGGATGGGTTAATAAGTTTGAATTTTTCTTGAATTTCAATATTTTCTTGAAACCCTAGGTTGGGTAACGATGTTAATTGATGATTTGGCCCAAATTGGAAGTAGAATCATGAAATTAGTAGGTTGAATTACATATGTGCAAGTTTAATTGGAATTTGGTGATACTTGAAAATTATGTTTAAAATTTGCGAATGATCTATGGTATAAACATTGTAATTCATGCTGTAATGTGAAGAGGAAATTGGGGAAAATAATCTATGACTGATATGGATGATATGAATTCGGTTTTGGAATGTTGAAATGAGATTCAAGGGTTTATTTTGCATTATGTTGTATTGTAAATGGTGTTAATGAACTAAATGGTGTTGACTTTGTTGGACTATGTTGTGTTGACTACTATTCAATGTAATAGACTATGATGAATTATGTTTGAATTACGTGAATTGTGTAGGGTCAGCTACAGGGGCGGACCAAGCACCTGAACACTGTGTGTAGTAGTAGTACTTCGATATATCTTTAACCGTTAATGATTATTGTTAATGACGTTATGATCTTCGTCGTAAGAATTATGTTGACATATATGTTATGTATGCTATGTAAGAAATATTGTGAAATTATGGAAACATCAAAGGTGTAGGCTATATGAAGAACATTGTGAAATTATGGTATAAGCTATATGAAGAACATTGTGAAATTATGGAAACATCAAAAAGGATTTGTGAAATCTGCATCTCAAATTTGTGAACTATGAATTTATGTGGCTAGGAGCCATTTGTGAACTATGAACTTATGTGGCTAGGAGCCATTTGTGAACTATGAATTTATGTGGCTAGGAGCCATTTGTGAACTATGAACTTATGTGGCTAGGAGCCATTTGTGAACTATGAACTTATGTTCATTGTGAGCTATGAATCTATATGGCCAAGGGCCATTTGTGAATTATGAAGCTATGAGGCCAAGGGCCAAAATTGTGAACTTGTGAATCCAAAGGGCCGAAGGCCGATGTAATAAGTTGTGAATCTATGAAACCTAAAGGCTATGTGAAACCGATAAAGTCATCTGTAATCTAATGAAATGTGCTTATTTTGTCAACTTATGGGAATGCTGTAACGGTTACCAATAGGACTCTGTTAATTACAAGGCAAGGCAACTATGTTAACATATAAGAACGAGTAAACAATGGTGTATACTATTGATTAACAGAGTACGTGAATTAAGTCGTTTACCCAAAAGAATTTCTGTTCATTCTTAAAGAATAGATTCTGAGTAAATATAAGAGTAGCTATATGTATCCATATGAATTTGAAGTTATTTTGTTATGTTGCTGTGCAAAGTTTAACATTATTATGTGACCCTCATGAGAATGTGAATTAGTCTCTCATTGTTAAGTGTACGATAATGACATGATACATCAAGAAACGCTCTAGCTATAATATGTTCCGTTTGAATTAATGAATGATGTTCAAGTATGTTTCAGGCACGTTTCTAGTATGTTACAAGTTCAAGTATGCTCAGGTATGTTTCAAGTGCATGTTACAAGTTTGAATATGCTACAAGGTCAAACAAGTTTCAAGGGCTTATAGCCATCAAGTTTGTGTTGCAAGATTGGGCCTAAGGCCGTTATGTACTTAGCACAGAATCAGACTATTGCATTGACATGTATTATGTTTCACGTTAAGCATCATTTTATTTATGTATTACTATTCACTGAGCCCGGCTCACTCTCTATTATGTCTGTTTCTGTAGGTAACCAACCAAGTGGTCAGTCCTAAGCCATGACGATTGTCCTCTTAGGTTAACCTTTCCATGTCTAAGCCTAAGAGAAGCTGCTCTTATTTTCATGAAGTTTTGACGAACTTTGGTTTTACGCCCTAGTTGTTGGCTTAAAGTTGACATGTGTGCAACACTTCATTCTCTAATGTTTTTGATATATGCCCAATTACCGGGCTGGGTCTGTATATATGTTTGTATATAACCAATGTTCAGGTGTATGTTTTAAATTTTATTTGTCTCTTAAGAGTTTATGATCCTGGCATGATAGTGGTAGCTCAATGGAGTTTGTTTCTATTGTCAAATTTTAATATTTAATGCTTCCGTTCAGGCCCCATATGATATACATAACAGGTTAAGTGTCTGCCTTCGAATAGGTCATGCCCAAATCTTTTAGGGGCGGGATTGGGGAGTGACACATCAACAATCTCATTGGCAATCAAAACACCATCCAAAATGCTTCTACCCCTTATGAAAGTTGATTGAGTTTCACTAATAATCCTGGGTAGAACTGATTTAATCCTACTAAATAAAACTTTTGAAAGCACTTTGTACAGTGAGCCTATGAGACTAATAGGCCTGAATTCACTGAGACAAGAAGGATTATCATTTTTTGGAAGCAAAGCTACAAATGAGCTGTTAATACCAAGAACCAACTTCGAGTTTATGTGAAACTCTTTCATGAATTGCATCACATCCCCTTTGATGGTTTGCCAACACTTCTGAAACATCAACAAATTGAAGCCATCAGGTCCTGGAGCCTTGTTTCCATCACAGTCTGTAATTGTTGCAACAACTTCAGATTCTGTGAACTCAGCTTCCAAAGCAACTCGAGCCTCATCTCCCCCAATTGATTTAAAAGGGCCAGATAAGCTTGGCCTGTTGAACCATGATTCTGTAAACTGCTTCTGGAAATGGGTTAGGACTTCATCTCTAATTTCAACCGGGTCTACCTTCAAAATCCCATTGACATCAATTGAACCCAGTGCATTCCTATTCATTCTTGAGGAGGCCATCACATGAAAGAATTTTGTATTTCGGTCACCTTTTAATACCCAGTTAACTCTAGACTTCTGCAACCATAACCATTCCACCATTTTACTTAATTTCCATGCTTTCCTTTTTGCCTCCCTTCTCCTACTTAGCTCTGATTCATTTAGTAACCTGACTTCAGCTGCCAAGTCCAACGCATGCAATTCCCCATCCAGCTGCTTAAGTTTAAACTCCACATTACCAAAAATTTTAAGATTCCATTTTTTCAGTGCTAATCTAAGTACTTTCAGCTTCCTTAGACACTTAAAGCCAGCTCAACCATCAACATTTGTTTCAGCCACAGTGACTTCACAAAAGATTTGAAATTTAGATGTAATGTCCAGGCATTTAGAAATCTAAATGCCTTGGGACCCCAATCCCTCTCATCTTCCATGAGAAGTATAGGGCAATGATCTGAAAACCTTCTTGGTAATCCCCACATTTTGAAATTGAATTTCTGCATCCATTCTAGACTGAGTAAGAACCTGTCTAACCTACTCCACTTGACTCCTTCTTGTGAGTTACACCAAGTGAATTTTCTCCCCAACATTGAGATGTCACACACTTCCAATTCATCAATTAGCTCATTAAAGTCATTCATACCTCTACTTCTTTTAGAGCAACCCAATCTCTCAGATAGTGACTTGACTTCATTGAAATCACTCCCCAAGCACCAAGGATTTTCATAGGTTTGCTTTAAATTCTTTAATATTTCCTAAACCCTTCTTCGACTAGCACCATCATTTGGACCGTAGACATTAACAATAACACAGTCAAAACTGCAAAAAAGAGTACCTGAGAGAATGACGAAATTCCTATTACTGCAGTAGGCCAGGAGTTGAAATACTACTGGATTCCAAATTCAAAGTAGACCACCAACTGCTCCCTCTGAGTCTACTGCCATAAATTCCATCTGATCACCAGGCCAACATGAACGGACAAAATTCTCATTAATACTGGATCTCTTTGTTTCTTGAATTAATGCCATATCCACCTTCCTCTCATAAAGTAATTTTTTGGGTTTTCTTCTTTTTATATACTTGCCTAAGCCTCTGATATTCCAGGATAAGACCTTCATTGAAAACAAATTCACTCACCAAATCACCTGGATGGGCATATTAAGCTGCCGTATTGCCCCTTTGACCCAGCACTTCCTTATCTTTTGCTTCTAGCTCCATCAATTTGCTTATCACTTCCTCTTCATTACCTTTACAATTCATCCCAAGTATTTGTCCAATTTGAAAAGATGCTTCTGCCTCATTAAGTAAGAGCTGACCACTACCAGATTTGCTTGCCATTGACAGAGAAAGTGCTGCAACTACCGATCTAAAAATAGCTCCTTTCTTGAAATTCAAAGAAGATCCAACCCCAATTTGCTAAATTCCTTTTCTCTTCCCCTGAAATTTCGCAGGCCCTTTGGCTTTCTCCTGCTTGCTTGTTTTCCTTTTTTGAGCTACCATAGCAGACTTACTTGTTTGCACATAGGTATTCACCTCTGCAACTCTTGCGTGGGCTGCCATCCCCCCACTGTGATGATCACTACTATCCTTTAAAGTCTGGTGCTCTGATTCATTAACCTCAGATGATCCATGGTCCAGAATCTTGTCACACTCTATTGCATTGGCCTTACTTAGCACTACCTCAATGTTGAACCCAAGCCCATTTTTCTCAGGCCCACTTAAACTCCTCATGAAACCTGGAGTAGCCACTCCATCCTCAACTATCTGGTTACTTTCATTTTGAGTCTATATAGGTTAGCACTAATTTGATTATCTTTCCTCCGCACGCTCCCCCACTGTCTCCATTTTGCAGCTGTACACCGACTATCTTCCCTATGTTCATGACAGTCTCTTCCACTCTAGACATGCTTAGCCACCTATCATGTCCATCAATGTTAGTATAATCATCATTTCTTACCCCCATCCCTCCTACCACCTCAGCACCATCTATGGCCAACTCACCTCCAACATGGCCCTCCACATCAGCTTCATCATCAACCTTCTTGCTCTCCACTTTAGATCTTTGCTCTTATTCATCACCATTGGAAGTTTGATTTTCGTTTTCATTCTGCTCACTGTAACATTTACACTGCTGGTACAATATGTGAGGCCCCTGAAAATTTTAATTTCTTAAAAGTCCCTTACTTTTAAATTATTTCCTTGAAGTCCCTCAGTTTCTTAATTACAACCCTAGGATCAAAATACATGCGCCAACAAAAAATCGCAAACCCTAATCGATTTCGAAAACTTAGAAATAATTTCTAATACTCTACTTGACTCCCTAAATATGAAATTATCACTTGGAAACCCTAGGCTTTTCCGATCTTTATCACGTTCGTCAGTTGATCGCGTTTTTGTTCGAAACAAGAAATAGGTTCCAATTTAATTTAATTCTACACTAAAATGAATGTTCCAATTCATAAATTAAACCCAATGCCCTCATATTTTTCTTAAATCACATTTTGACCCCAAACTAGTACCATTACACACATATATGCATATATATACTTGTACCTTTCTTATAAATAATTTTATACACAAATATCTTCATATCTATACATAAAATCAACAAAATCTCTCCAAATCTTGAGCACATGGCCAGCCATCATACCTCCTAGGCTATAATCATAGAGGCAAATCCCTTAAATCATGGAAAAAGTATCATTGGTACCCCCAAATCAAGGAAAGTTATCTTGTACTTGTAACTAGGTTCTACTTAAGCCTAACCCTAACTAGATCATGCCTTAATACATGATTAGGCTCCCTAATGATCCTTCATTCCATTACATTCCAACTAAATACATCCCAATTCCATTCCATTCCAACCAATGGGCATTTTGAACCTTTTACACCAATTTTATTATAAAAACACCACCACCCTCCACATGTTACACATCTCATAGACTCACACACCTACACATTCAGTTGAGAGAAAGAAAGAAGAGGAAGAGAGTGAACTTTGGTAGTAGAGGAGAGGAAAAGATGAGACAATTGTGCAAACACTTCACTAGGCAATCAAGTAAGCCATAACACAACTCTCTCTTTCATTTTTCTTTTTCAAATACATGTTATTAGAAGTTTAAAATGGTATTTTCAGATGTGTTCTAATGGTATTCTTGTGTTAAAAATGAAAGGAGTTGAGCCTTGATTCTACCCTTCTTGTATTTCTCTTAATCGGTATAAGACTACCTCTTTCCATATCAAACTTTCAAAATTTCCAAAGGCACACCTTCACCCTAAATTTCTGGGTTTAATACAAATTATTTAGCAAGTTTTCATCACAAGATAAGTGGAAAATTTCCCCTAGTTGACCTTTTTTCTCACCAACTTTCTTGTTGCAAGAACTGTGCCAGAAAAATCTATTTTACAGCCAACTTTCAAATATTCTAGAAAAATGTATAAAAATCTTATGGACCTTAGTTTTATGTTAACATCTTCCTTAAAGAGTTATCTTCCAAGTAAAATTGGTTTCATTTAAAAAGAGCGAGCGGTTTGAAAGAAAATTCAATCTTCATAACAGTCGACGAATCTGGATAGCGCTGGAGTGTTTCTTAAATAACTAAAAATCTAGAAAAGCTATTCCATTTTCGAAACATGTTCTAAAAACTAGATTAAATTCTCTACGAACCATAGGAAGGCTAGGTTCGGGAAATATCTGAAATAGCCCTTTTGATTTTAATCTTTAAATGGTATTGAATCTGGAAATTTAGTTTTGCATGGGGTGTTTTATGCTCTTGTGTACACGAATATGCTTATTAGTTATGATCATGTCTTGGTATGGTATTTCATGTGTTATGGTTATGTTCCTTATCTTCTTCATTTTAATGATGCTCATGCTTATGTGGATATTACTAACTTGTTGAGTTTGTTCTAACTTGACTTAAAACATTGATCCAAACGGAAAATTTAATTGGGATGGTATTGGGTTTTCGATCACTTGAATAATGAAGAGATGATAATGTGTTATGTATGGATTGATGGGATGTGCTCCCTAATTGGAGATTAAGTCTTGTGCAAGTGTTTGTCGTGTAAACCCTAGAATGGAACAGACGTATTCGGACTCTTTGTGATGGTTTGATTGGTGAGATAAGGTTGGGTCCAGATGGGACATTGTAGACACCCCGTTTTTGACCGCCCTCAAGACTTGGGCATTACTGATGGTTTGCTCGGTGTTGAGAGATGTGCAGGGCACAGGTTCAGTTTCTTCGACAAGGAGAGAGGAAAACCCTTCAAAACACTTTGTTTAGGGGTTTGGAGTTGAAGAAAAGAGGAGAGGAGGGGAGAAAATAGGTTGGAGAAGAAGTTCGCCATGAATCCGAGTAGAAGAAAGTCGAGCGGCTCTCGCTGAATCAGGCTTATTCAATTGCATACTTGGAATTTAGCTATGAGGCCACTACCATTGGAAAGAAGACTTCCGGGGCTTCATTTTTGGTTCAAGAATCTCCTAGAGCCAAGTCCGGGTGGAGGAGATATGATGGGTTGAAGCTGGGCATCATCCTGGTTGGATCGAGTCTGCGCGGCTTCACGGAAAAGGGCATAACTTTTTGCACAGGAGAAATTTTGATGCAAGGTTTGCGCCATTGGAAAGATAACTTCCGGGGCTTCAATCTGGCCATCCACCGGCACTTTTTGACCTCACCAGCCACCCATCGGCACTCTATTTGTCCGACCGGCCAGAATAAAGTGCAGGTCGGCACTATATTGTGCCGACCGGCAATATATTGTGCCGATGACCTCTTTTATGGCCGACCTGACCCTTTTGACCCTCCCAGGCATGGTGCATGCCAGCTGTGCCAGCTGGGATGCACAGAACCAGCTCCACGTGCATACATGTGGCTATTTTGCACCCTTTTGGTTCCTTTGACCCCCTCTCTCTTCTAGGAGCTTGAACCTTTGGCCAAGCTTCTTGGAGAAGCTTGGCCAGCTGTATTAGCTTCCTCTAGAAGCCTTGCACCCCCCCCCTTTGGCCCCTTTGACCCTTTCTCTTTGCTTAGCCCTTAAGATAAGTGCTTTACTTGGCCTATATAAGCACTTCTCTTCTCCCTTTGTCTAGGTTAGAGATTCTTAAGCAAAAAACCAGAGATATAGATACATATCTGATATAGATACATATATCCCTCCATCTCTCACTATATCTCTCTCATTCAACCTCCAAACACCCTTGTTCTTGGGCCATTCCTTCACCAACCCATAGCACAACACCACCACTTCCATTTCCAGAATTTGGGAGGTCATTTGCAGAGCTTAGGAGCACCAAAACTTGGTCCAAGAGGTGCTGATTTGTTGGTCTACAAGGGTAAGCACACTTTCCCCAAAACTAGCATTTTCTTGGTTCATATCTAAGCCATAGTTGCATGTATTTTTGAGCTTCGATGTAAACTAAAAAGAGGCTTATTTTGAGCCCTTCTTCAACATTGAAGAAGGGCTCAACACTGTTGGGGACCTCCATGTATGACTTGCTTCATAACCCCTCTTTGGTCCCCATTTTTGCATGCTTTGTTAGCCTACCATGCTTCTGTTTTTGGGCCTTCAACAGGCCTGAAAAGTGTCTTATTTTGCCCCCCTCTACATGTCTCATGAAGGGTCTTTGGCTGTTTGGTGCACACTTTTGGTACTTCATGTTATACCCCTTTGTGGGCCTTCATCTTGCATTGCATTTTGAGCATGTTTGTATATTGATTTGGGGCTTGTCATCTACTGTGGGTAGTCATATTTTTGGTCCCTCATCAGTATTGTAGAAGGGTATTTTTCAGTTTGGTGCATGCTTAGCATACCTACCATGTGATGCCTTGTAATTGCCTCAATATGCCTTAGGTTGTTAGCCTTCGTTCGAGCATGTTTTAGGCTTAGATTTGTGAAGCTTTTGTGCTTATTTTGCCATGCTTTAGGTCTGTCTTAAGTTGTTTGAGTCGATCCTAGCATGCATTATATAGCCTCTTTGCATTTTGTGGCTTGTATGCTTCAAGTATGTGAATGTGTGAGCATTGTTGCATGCTTTATTGATTTATTTAGTTGGTTTGGAACCTCCTATAACATGATTTCAGAGCTTACGTTGCATGCTATATGTCCATGCTTAGCCTCTTTAAGTGTGCTTAAGAGTTGCCTTGTTTATGCTTAAGGTGTTGGACCATGATTGCATGCATGTGTGTGTGTGCATTTTGTGCCTTCATTTCCATGATTATGGCCACTGATTTTGGCATGCTTGCGAGCTATCCATGTTAGTTTAAGCCCATCGTTGCATTTTGTTGCATACCATGTTTGTTTACATGTTTAGGTTGCGCGCCTAGCATACATTGTTCATTTGCATGCCCATGTTGCATACTAGATCACATGCCTAGGTTGCATTGCATTGGCATGCATGCCTTGCCTCTTGATCAAGTGATAGAGGTTGGGATTTATGTGTTTGTTTGGTTTGCATGACATTTGATATCAAAGTTGCTAACTTGGCTTTTGGGCCATCATGCATTGAAATGCGTGATTGATGGCCCGGGGGTCGAGGGCCATGCTCCCTTGAGTCCATTGCATGATAGGGAGTGTGTCCGTGCATACATTTGCTTGGAATTCCATGCCATACACTGTCTATCCTTGTTGCTGTCAAAATTGTCTTCTGCAGGGAGTTTTTGCCGATCGGCAGTATAGAGTGCCGACCGGCCATTGATGGACAGCCGATAGCTTTATCTCCAGCCGATGGACATTGTACACGGCCGGTGGACATTCTATTCAGCCGATGATGATCCTCAGTGTGTAGGGAGCATGTCCTGAGACTTTGGCAGTTTTCAGAAAGGCAGGACAGTAAAAACAGAGGCAACAGTGACATGGTGCGGGTTTCCGGGCAAGGCGGGCTCAAGCATGCATCATTCGCGCATCCCGAGGCAGGCGGCTGTGGCCACCTTTCCTTTTTGCATTTATTTGTTAAATAATTAGAAATCTTGTAATAATTAATTTATTTATTATTCGGACTGTAATATTTATTCGGTCCCTCCGAGTGAAGGCAAATTTGTAATAAGTGTGTGTGAGTGGGTGTATGTCTTCCAATCCCCATTTCTTTCTTCCCTTTTATTTACCTGCTTACGATGGTAGATTAGGGCATACTTATTTTAGCATACCTTATGCAATGCATGCATGCATCCATGCATTTGTTTACATGCATAGGGCTCGGTACATCATACAAACTGCATCGTGCTTCCAATTCCAAATTGAATACGTGCATCAAATAAAGTGCACTTCACATGCCATTTTTAGGGTTAGCCGAGCCTATCCTAATTACATGTTGTATGTGTTGCATTAGCCACTTAACATGAACTAGGACATGCATGTTTGCTAACTAGTTTACTGTTTTGGCACGGAGTACGATGTAAGTATTTACGCTTTAGCATACCACATGCGTGTGAATGTTGCCATGACAGTATGCTTACCATGCGGCTAAGTGCTTATGTGAGATAAACTGTTTGAATGCCTATGGGTGGAGGTTGGGTTGCTTGAGTTGGAAAACTCATTGAAATCCGTATTTTAGCCTACTTGCGAGTAGCAAAACCCAAAGCGCTTTCAAAACAAACGGATATGCAATGATTATTTCCGAATTAGGCAATCTAGTCTATACTTGTTTGCTACGCGCATAACATAGTAAATTCTAGGCTAATAACCGGAATAAGAACACATAACGTTTTCAAAATTGGATATCACGGTTAGTAGAGGCCGGTCTTCGGACCGGGCGAAAGGGGGTGCTCATAGCTGACCTTCCCCGATCGTACCCAAGCTCCCGAGCCAAGACATTTGGTGATGACGGACACGTGGCCGTTGGCACCGAGTCAAGGTTTCCTAAATTTCCCATTTTAAAAATATTTAGGTGGCGACTCTGTAATCTGGCAAAGCAGTCCATGTTTGGCACTTCTTTTCAAAAATCTGTTTTTCTCAAAAACGATTTGCCAGAGTTGGACTCTTTGGTTCAGATTTAGAACCGCAACACAAACAAAAAGGAGAGCCCGAACCGTAGCGAGGTCCCCCCGCGGGCGTTGTTACAGACATTCAGGAGGATACAACTTTTTTTGGAAGGATATGGTTGGATTATGGGTGATAAAACTTTTTTCTTTTCGCTGTTCCTTTTAAGGCCCTGCGGTTGGTGCTACGCGGTATATAACCGTTGGTAGGCACCCGAGGTTAGTTCTGCAACAAAGCAGCAAAAGGGAGATTTTCGAATAGTCCGGTGTCCAATTCTTGTGGTTGGGAGGATGAAATCTCTTTGGGGGATTTCTAGAATACTAACCACTAACATTATAACCTTTGTTATCTATTTGAATGACATGTTCCTTTCCTCTATTATTGAACTTGCTGTTATTGACTTGAATATCACGCTTCACTGCTCGTTTGCTATAAATGTGATGGTGTATTGGATTAGGAAAAAGGTACGGGGTGTGTGTGCGTTTACTGGGCATTCAAAACTCATGGCGTTTCGTGTCAGGTATTGAAGACTATTAGACCAGTCGAAGGCAAAGCTGAAGCATTTGAGGACGTACGGCTACCCTAGGAGAATTAGAAATTAGTTTGTAAACGTGTTTTGGGATTATAAGTGATAGATCCCATATTGTATTTAAGACATGATTTGTAATTTGTATATATATAACATTTGTAACCTATCCTTATATCCCGTCAACTCATGTAGGCCTTGTGTTAATACCTTGTCAAGATCTGTCAAAAAGGTAGCTGTGCTATCTAAGGTGGTTGGACTTTGAAGGGAGGCTATTTTGACTCCTCCAACCTTCCTGGGATCTTGCTTAGTTATTATCCAAAGGACTCATTAGTGATGTTTCTTACTCTTGTAACCTTAGATAAACCCTGTATTTATTGGTTAATATATTATCTGATGTTCCTGACTTTTGGGGCGTCACACAACACCTTCGAAATAACCACTTGTTCTTCATGCACTTTGACTGGGTAGGTTATCCCCTTGTAGCTTAGAGTGATTGTTGTATTTATGGACTCCATACATTTTATGGCAATCCTTACCTTCCCACTATGAAAAGAATTCATTCTGGCTGTGTCATCATCGATGCCTACGACTTCCCCTTACGACCTTCCAATGCTACTGAAAATTTTGCTGCTCCATAGGTTTAATGGCACACCATAACAAGTAAGCCAAACAAGCCTTTCCTGTTCAAATCTCATCCCCTGTGACCACTCCTTGATTGACTCACTCCATTCAGAGATCCACCCCTCTATTAATTTGATTTTCTCTTTCATGGTACCTACTGATTCAAAAGTCAGCACTATGTCTCTGCCACCTCCATCTCGAACCTGAATGTCACCCATTCCTCTGTTCTTCAATTCCTCTTTAAACGCAGCCACACAGTTTAGAGGCTTGAGTCTCACAATCACGCTGTCATAAAGCCAGCCATTTCCTTCCTCTGAAGCATTTATATTAATACCAACAGTGTGCGCTAACCCTTCATCTCTTAATGCTTGTGCATAAGACTTTCCCCCTTGGACCATATTTGGGGCTCTGCTGGAACCACCAATATCCCTTCTTCTAACTGGTGCAGTTAAAGGCCTCTGTTTTTTCTCCTTCCCTTGTACAAAGTTTGCTATTTTTACTTTCAACACCCTATTGTCACACCAGATTCCATGTGCTTTTTGAACTGCCATATTCGCTGCCACTGAACATGCATTTCATACAAAGCCAAACCGTGATCGAGTCATCTTTCTTCTCTTATTGGGTATGAACACATCCTTTACAACTCCAAAGTTTGTAAATACTTTATATAACCCTTTTGGATCCATAGAGTCGGGTAGGTTATCCACAAATATCGTGTATGCCTCATTTTCCAGTTCTTGATTCCTACTTCCTTGACCTTCATGCTTGCGCAACACCGGCCTCCACCCTCGATCGTCCATGTTTTTTTCTAATCTGATTTAAGGTTCAAATAGTCCCACCCCAGTCACTTGGTTTTTAGGCTACTTTTCCTAAAGATATTGCAAGGACAAGTTTTATTCAATGTGTTTAATTTACAGGTTCATGTGAATTAGGTTCTTTATGAAGCAAACTTTTTTTGGGAGGAGAACAAAGGTTGAACCATAATGTCCAAAAGACTGTTGGGTTGTTCTGATCATCATTTTTACAAATTCTCAGTCATTTCCTTGTTTCTTGTCTTGATTATCTAGAAATTAAACCTAACTTGCAAGTGGAATTCCTTATTTATTTTTATTTTTAATTTTTTATTTTTACTTTTGGCTTCTGGTGACTTAATTTGCAAAGTTTAGCATCATCCCCATATCCGATATTTAGCCACCAGGGGATTACCCCGACCTTCACGAGTACCATTACAAAGTTAAAAGTGCATTACATTAGCCATACATGTTTTAAGAGCTCAGGTGATGCACTAATAGGTCATGCATTGGCTAGTTTGGGCCATGGGGTGAGTATAATCAGTACACCTCTTCGGTGTGAAACAAGATCGACACTTGAAATTTTAGATCTAGGGGCTAGATTTCCACCTGAGCTGATCTGATGCGATCAATGGGCACGACTCATTTGATCAGGTGCGTTTGAGCCTTTAAATAGGCTTGCAATCCAACCATTGAAGCTATTTCAGAATTGAGAATTCTTTTTACATTTCTCTTTGAAATTGGCTTTTTGATTTTTGTTAATTTCTAATATTGATATTCATTTTTTATAAACTTGAATATCTGTGTCTAGGTTCTCTTCATCCTAATAAGGGTATTCTTTAGTCTATCTTTGTATGCGCAGTCGTAGATAGATAATTATTTATCTAAGACTTCATTGTATGTTGGAGACAAACTTATTGTAACCTGGTACTTATAATCTAATAGGATTTTTTTTTTTTTTTTAAGGAAAGTGACGACATAATGCAATTTGGAGCAAAGAAATTAATTTTTGTCATTTACTTTGAGGTTCTCGACAACACTAGAGTTGAAGACTGTAGACACCCCATTTTTGACCGTCCTTAAGACTTGGACGTCATCGTTTGAACACTCGATGATTATCCATGTTCGTGTTCGTCTTGAGTTCTCAGAGGTTTCGGCTGCGCGCCTTGCCTTGAGACCTCTCGACTTGTTTGTTTTGTGCTCGGTTGTAGACCAAACACTTGTGTGTTTGCTTCTAAGGGCAGGGAATGGCTTGTTGGCCATCCCCACACCTCACCGGCCATGACTTGAGGCCACCGGCCCTGTTTTCTTGCTATTGGCCAAAAGTGTTGGCCGGTCGGCAATGTTTTTGGTCGGCCGGCCATTTCTTTGATCAATCGGCCACTTTTTCTGGCCGAGACCTTTTCTTGAGAGGGTTTGAACGTTTTGAACCCTTGTTTTAGCTTCTTGAGGGTTTGAACCTTTTGAACCATTGTTTTAGCTTCTTGAGGAAGCTTGAACCTTTTGAACCCTTTGTTTTAGCTTCTTGAGGAAGCTTGAACCTTTTGAACCCTTGGTTTTTAGCTTCTTGAGGAAGCTTGAACCTTTTGAACCTTTGCTCTAGCTTCTCCAAGAAGCTTGGCTCTTTTGTCTAGCTTCTCCAAGAAGCTTGGCCTTCTTGGCCCTTTTGCTCCAAGCTTCTAAGAGAAGCTTGGACCCTTCTTCCTCTATAAAAGAAGAGCTCCTCTTCCATTGCAAGGGTTCCAACAATTGGTCTAAGGCATACAAGAGTTGTATCTCTCTATATGTTTACATCCAAGCTCCATAAGTGTTGGTTCTTGACCCCTTTACACACCACCTCACAACCACACACTTCCTCCATCACTCTAAGGTTCTTGGAGCTGGTTTTTAGAGGTTGAAGGCCTACATTTTTGGTCCATAAGCTGCTGGAGCTTCTTGGCTACAAGGGTAACACTTCTTACCCTCTTTATTCCCTGTTTTTGAACACACTTTTAGCCTATCTTGCATGCTGTTTTGGGCTTTGTCATAAACTGAAAAAAGTCTTGTTTTTGAGTGCTTTAAATAGTTGTTTCAGGTCACTTTGTTGTTTGGGGTTGTTTGACCCCTCTTAGGCCTTGTTTGGCCCCATTTTGTGCTATTTTTGGTGAGCTCTGGGACCACCTTGTTTGGGCCTCCTCACCACTGAAATCTTGAGGGATTTCAGTGGTTGGGATGGTGCTTTAAGGTCCTAAGAAGGAGAGGGCCATCCCCTCTCCTTATTGTCTTCAAAATGTGCCATTTTAGCCTCATGTGTGAGCACCATTCTTGAGTTCATGTTGGCCATGTCTTAATTGTTATTTGTGCTTATTTTGCCATGATATAGCACTGTTTTTAATTGGTTTAGACACACCATGCTTGCTTTGCATACTTGTCTTGTAATGCCATGATTTGCCTTAACATGCTTTATGCTTTGAGCCTTGTTTCTAGCATGTTTTTGGCTTAGCTTTGTGAAGCTTTTATGCTTGTTTTGATGTGTTTGAGGACTGTTTTTGGTTATTTGGGTCATCCATGCTTTGCTTTGTATAGCTACCATGTAATCCCCCTTGTAGGCCTTAAGTATTGGACCCTCTAGCATGCTATCCTTGCATCATTTCAGTGGTTTAGAACCATTTGTCATGTCATTTCAGTCCTTGTGGTATGCTTGTATGCTTGCATTTGATGCCCCTTTAATGTGTTAAAAGGTTGGTGTTTCATGCTCCATGTTTATGCTATTGTGTATGCCTCTAGGATTAGATCATTTAGATGCCATCTAAGTGGTTTTTGGGGCTTACTTGTGCATGATTTAGGACTGTTTTGATTCACTTTGGTCATTTGCTTCATGTGTCATATGACCATAGTTTAAGTCCTTGGGCTTGGTTGCATGCCTTGCTTGCATTGGTAGGTTGATTTGGCATCATCTTCTACATGTTTTCAAAGCTTATCGTGTATGCTATTTTTCCGTGTTAAGTGTGCTTAAAAGCTGCCTTTTTATGCTCAAGTATTGGACCATGTATGCATGAATGTTTGTGTGTACATTAACCTTACATGTTGTCATATACTTGGCCCATAAACATCTTGTTATCATGCTCAAGTGGTAGTGCATTTGGCATGCACTCTTGTGGCTTTAGGTTGCTTAACATGTTGTTACATGTTTGCCCTATGTGTTGTTGCATGCTTGTCATTAGCATAGTTGTTCCATGCCTTGCATGCTTGTTTGCTTAGATTGTGTGCCTAGTACATATTGCATGCTTGCATACTTGCCTCCATGCTCATGTTGCATACTTAGCTCACATGCTTAGGTTGCATTTGGCATGCATGCCTTGCCTCTTGATTAACCATGATTGAGGTTGGGCCTCTTGTTTGTTTGTATGCATTTCATTCCATATTGAGTTGCACACTTGGCTCCTCGGGCCACCATGCATTGAAATACGTGATTGGTGGTCCGAGAGTCAAGAACCATACTCCCTTGAGTCTCAAACATGATAGGGAGGGTGGTGGTGCAAACATTGCTTTGAAAATGCTTTGCCATGCCTTGTCTATCCTCTGCTGCTGTCAAAACAGGTTTCTACAGGAAGAATTGGTCGGCCGGCCATCTCTATTGTCGACCGACCAAATATATTTGGTCGAGAGCTCAATTAATGGTCGATGACCATCCTACCATGGCCGGTGATGTTTCCCCCTAGCCGGTGGTGTTCCCCAGTGCCCATAGAGTGTTTCTTGGGATTTGTGCAAATCTCAGAGGAGCAGAGCAGGGTAAACAGAGGCAGCTTGTGCATGGCGACGGATTTCCGAGCAAACCCGAGCACGCGTGCATTGGACCCTCTTCCGAGGCCTTTTACTGCTTTCTTAGCTTAGTTAATTTGCTTAACTAGTTAAGTGGTCTGTAATATTTAATTAGCTTGTAGGTTAATTGATTTGTATTATTCTTTTGGTCCCTCTGAGCGAGGGCAAATTTGTAATAAGTGTGGGTGCGTGTGTGTATGTCTTCCAACCCCCACTTCTTTCTCCCTTTTACTTACCTGCTTTTGATGGTTAGTATTAGGGCATATTTAAATTAGCATACCTTATGCTATGCATGCGTGCATCCATACATTTGTCTTGCATGTACCGGGCTCGGCGCATCATACTAACTGCATTGTATTTCAATTCCAAGTTGAATACATGTTATTTGTAGCATCTCATATGCCATCTTAGATTAGCCGAGCCTATTCTAGCTGCATTTTGCCTATGTTGCATTAGCCATCTTAACATGAACTAGGATCAAGCATTGATTACTAACTAGTTTCTATTTTGGCTTGGAGTACTAGGTAAGCTTTTATGCTTTAGCATCCTTGCATGCGTGTGAGTGTTTGTCATGACAGCATGCTTGCCATGAGGCTAATTGCTTATGTGATATAACTACCTGAATGCCTGTGGGTGAAGGTTGGATTGTTTGAATTAGAATAATTCATTGAAATCCGTATTTTAGCCTACTTGCGAGTAGCAAATCTCAAACCATTTTCAAACAAATGGATATGCAATGCTTTGTTCCAAATTAGGCGATCTAATCTATAATTGTTTTGCTGTGCGCATCACGTAGTAATTTTAGGCTAATTAACTGGAATAAGAGCACTTAATGTTTTCAAAACAAGATATCATGATTAGTAGAGGCCGATCTTTGATCGGGCGAGCAGGGGTGCTCATAGCTGACCTTCCCCAATCGTACCCAAGTTCCCGAGCTGAGGCAACTTTGGTGATGACGGACACGTGGCCTTAGGCAAATGAGTCAGGGTTTCCTAAATTTCCCCAAAAATAAAATATTTAGGTGGCGACTCTATATCTGGCAAAGCAGTCCATGTTTGGCACTTCTTTCTAAAAATCAGTTTTTCAAAACGATTTGCCGGATTTGGACTCTTTGATGATTCATCGGTCTTGCATTGCACTCTGCGAGATTAGATACAGGACCGTAACATTGAGTCCGAATTGTAGTAAGCCCCAATGAACAAAACAGGATTTTCCCTCCCGGGACGTTCGGGGACGTCTACAAAGACTATTTTGAAGGTTGGATTTTTCCAACATCGAATACTGGAATCTAAATAGATTGTGCCTAGTGGAGGGGTGAATAGGCCAATTACTTAAAAAATTATGATTTAATCGGTTATTTAGCCAATTTTAACCTTTGTTTGAATTAACACACCACAAAGTGATTCACACAATAATGTAGTGATTTAACATAGAAAACCTAATAGGGAAAAAAAACATGATCCCAACACGATTCAAGAGTACAAGAACAAATGAGAAGACTTGAACCTTTCACTTAGATTTACCTAATGGTAGACTCTTTGAATGTTTTAAAAAACTAATTCAAGAAAATTCTCTCACAAAAATCATATTTATCACTCATAATTGTTCTAAAGTTTCGATTGTGCAAAAGAGTGCATTGAGATACCAAAAATCGAGTTGTGAAAAGTATTTATGTAGAATCAACTTTTAAAATCAAATCAAGACAAATTTTGGATAAATGGGCCAACAATCAATTGCATGAAGTGAGCAATTGATCGCATTCAGTGAAGAGAGATCGATTAGATATAAATCATTGTTTTATGAAAAATCGGGCCTATAAATTTCAAAGTGCGATCGATCTCACGTTGATCGCTCCCTCTAGAAAAATTTCTTTTCTACAGGGATTGATAGCCTAGCGATTGTATCACTTCTTTCTGATCACATCCTAAAAGGATTATCGCTTACTTGAAGTAGCAATTTTGAACATGTTTTTCAAGAATTTTTTTGCATTCTTTTTAAACTTTTTTTCTTCTTGAAAATAATTTTCAAATAAGATTGAAATATGTATGCAAATGGTTTGCCAATCTCAGAATTTAGCCCGCAAAGAGGTCTTAAACAAGGTGACCCTCTATCCTTCTTCCTTTTTAACATTGTGGTTGAGGGCTTGAATATCCTGCTGGAAAGAGCAAAACCGATTGGGGTTGATCAAAGGGGCAACAGTTGGATCAAGTGCATTTAGGATCACCCACCTGCAATTTGCAGATGACACAATTCTATTCTGTGAAGTTGATAGGAGGAGGTCAATAACATAAAGAGGATCTTGAGATGTTTTGAAGTGTTGTCAGGTCTTAAAATTAACTACCACAAGAGTGTGGTGTATGGAGTTGGGTTAACAGATGAAGCATCCAAGGAATTTGCTGATAAGCTCAATTGTCTACATCAAAGTTTGCCCCTAAAGTAATTAGGAATCCCTCTGGGTGCAAACCCAAGGAGAAAAAGGACATGGCAGCCAGTGTTAGCCAAATGCAAACAAAGACTTGCTTCTTGGAAGAGAATATTCCTCTCTTTTGCTCGTAGGGTGACTTTGATTAAATCTGTGTTGTCTAGCTTACCACTTTATTATTTATCTTTGTTCAAAATGCCAGCAGGGGTTGCTAAGGAATTTGTGTCAATTCAACCCAATTTTCTATGGGGTGGGGATGGCTTTAGAAAGAAAATACACTTGGTCAAATGGAATGACATTTCTAAAAGCAAACAACAGGGGGGTCTAGGTGTAGACACCCCATTTTTGACCGACCTTAAGACTCAGACGTCACCGATTGAGCGCTCGGTGATATTGCATATTGCGCCCGTTCAGAAGTTTCAGAGTCTCGGCTGCGAGCCTTGCCTCCTGACTTCTGGGCTCTTTCGTGTCTTGCCTCGGTTTGTGAACCAGGCTCCGTTTTCTCTATTTTCTCTTCGCGAAGGGAGGGAGAGGTCTCGTAGATCATCTCTCAGTGGCCGTAGGCTACGTTTCGTGGTCGTAGGCCATTCATCCCGTTTGGAGCCCGGTTTCCAGTTTTTCGGAGCCGACGGCCGTGTGCCTCGGTTCGGGATCGCTTAACCACCTCCGTTTGCTCCGGTTTTTGGTATACACCTCCATCCTCCATTACAACACTTTGAGGCTGTTTTCCAGAGGTTAGGAGCTCCTCTTCTTGGTCCAAAAGTTGCTGGTTCATTGGTCTTCAAGGGTAAGCTTCTTTCCCGTCCTTTTTGTTCCTATCTTGCTCTATATCTAAGCCTTGCTTGAAAGCATTTTTGGGCTCCGACCCAAACTTTAAATAGTCATATTTTGAGCTCCTTTTCATGTTTTATTAAGGACCTTTTGCTATTTGAGGTCTCCTACTATCACTTGCCTCTTTAACTCTCTTTTAGGCCTATTTTTGCATGGTATTTTAGGCTTACTTGTGAGCTGTTTCGGACTTTGTCATAAACTGTAAAATATCTTGTTTTGAGCCTCTCTTCAACTTTGTTGAAGGGCTCTCTTCGGTTTGAGGCCGGCAGCTACCACTTGCCTCTTTATCTCTCTTTTAGGCCTATTTTGGAGGGAAATTTCAATTTCAATTTCTCCCCTTTTTCTCCACTCTTTTGCTTATAAAACCAGCAGCTCCAGCTGCATTTTAGGGGGTTAAAAAAGTTTTGTTTGGGAGTCTTGCATTAAAGCTCCCTCTCTCTCTCTTCAAAGCATCAAAACCTTTCAAGTCCTACACCATTTTACACTACAACTCATAGCATCACACCTCCAACATCCATTCCAGAAACTTGAGGTTGTCTTCCAGAGGTCAACAGCTCCCAAACCTGGTCCAAAGTTGTGAAGCTTGGTTCTACAAGGGTGAGTCCCATTTTCCCTCTTTTGAGCCTATTTTTGCATGCTTTCTTAGCTCTTTGTGCTTACATTTTCGGGCTCCGACCCTAACTGAAAATAGTCATGTTTTGAGGTCTTTTTCATGTTTGATTAAGGGTTCTTCCCTGTTTGAGCTTCATACTACCATTGCCTCTTTAGCTCTCATTTATGTCTCTTTCTTGTATAGTATTTTAGACCTTTTTTTAACTGTTTTGAGCTTGGTCATAAACTGAAAAGAGGTTGTTTTGAGCCCTTCTTCAACATTGTTGAAGGGCTCTTCACTGTTTGAGGCTTCCATCTGTCACTTGCCTCTTTACTCTCTTTTGGCCCTATTTTTGGCATGCTTTTTTAGCTCCTTGTGCTTGTATTTTTGGACTCTGGTCCGAACTGTAAATAGTCATATTTTGACCCACTCTTCATGTTTTGATCGGGGTTTTTCAATTTTTGAGGCTTCATTTTTGCTCTTTGTGTTAAAGCTCTCTTTTATGCCTTATTTTGTATAGTCATTTTAAGCTGCTTGTGCACTGTTTTGGGCTTGGTCATAAACTGTAAATATCATGTTTGGGCCCCTCTTCACATTGTTGAAGGGCCCTCCTCTGTTTGAGGGCAGCAGCCATCACTTGCTTCTTTGTCCCTCTTTAGGCCCATTTCTTGCATGATAGTTTAGCCATACTTGTGTTTGTTTTCGTGGCTTGTTGTAAACTGTAAAGTGCTTCATTTTGAGTCCCTATTCAACTTTGTTGAAGGGATCTTCACCTTTTGGGGCCAACAGCTACTACTTGCTTCTTTATCTCTCTTTCGAGGCCATTTTTGCATGTTAGTTTAGCCCTTTTTGCATGTTAGTTTAGCCCTATTTCTGTTCACCTTTTGGCCTTGCTTAAAACTGGAAATATTCTTGTTTTGGGGCTGTCTTGATTTTGTCTTCATACTTCATGTTCAAATAATGCATGCTTTGCATAGCCATAGGTCATTCCATGTACCTAATTTCATGTTTCGGGATTCATTTCATGCATCGGGTGCCATGTTTCCATGTTTCGAGACTGTTTTGCATAACATTTTGATACTGAAATTTGCATGCTAGTATGCCATATTCCATGCCTTGCCATGTCTTGTTAGAGTGGCATTTTGGTGCCTTAGGGTCGGTCCTCGGTTTGCGTGTACGTGTGCACGCATTTCGAGTGTCTCATTTTCATCTAATGGCCTCCTATGTGAGTGTGGCCGAGGTCCACTTGTGTTGGTGTAAGTCCATTATGCATTGTGTATGCCATTTCGTTTCATAGCATTGCGTATGCTAGGTTGTATGTTAGCGCATTGTGTATGCCACGTTACCTCGTGCATCGTGTATGCCATTTCATAGCATTGTGCATGTTAGGTTGTATCTTAGTTGCATTCATGCATGTCATGCATATTGCATTGTGTTTGGGATAGGAGTTAGCCCAAGCACGGGAAACGAGGTACGTTTCGTACTCCGAGTGACGGAACGTGTCTCAATTCCCCAGTCGCCGACACTCCGGATTACCCATGATGGAGTCTAGGTATTGTTGTGTTTATAGTGCATTCATTCCATATCGAGTTGTGCCATTCGACTCCTCGGCCATCATGAATCGAGGTGCGTGATTGGTGGCACGAGGATCGAGGTATGCATACATATGTGAAATACTTGCCATGCCCTTTCCTGCTCTTGTTGCAGCAAATCAAGAATCAGTAGCCTTTCGGAGATTGGCGCGTTTTTCCAAGAAACAATTGCAAATAGAGGCTAATTGGGGCATCGCGGTGGTTTCCGCGCAAGGCAACCCGAGCATGCATCAGTCATCATCCGGATCAGAGTCGAGGCAGCCCCTAGCTTGCATGCTAGTTTAACCGCTTTCCTAGATTAATTTGTTAATTAATTAGGATTTTGTACATATTTGGACTGTATTATTTATTTGGGACTGTACTATTTATTCGGACCCTCTGTGCGAGGGCATATTGCAAATTGTAATAAGTGCTGCGTGAGTGTGATGTATGTCTTCCAACCCCACGTCTTTCTTCCCTTTTATTTACCAGCTTGATGATGGTTAGATTAGGGCATGTTTCAATTAGCATACAGATGATAGCATGTTTGCATTCATTCATCTGTCTGCATGTACCGGGCTCGGCGCATCATACTAACTGCATTGGTATTCAATTCCGAGTTGAATACATTTAGCTGTAGCATTCCAATGCCATGTTTAGAATAGCCGAGCCTGCTATAGTTGCATTTTTGCTGTGTTGCATTAGGCATTTCTGTTAGTAGGATCATCAGGATTTTATTAGCTTCTGTTTTGGCTTGGAGTACTCGGTAAGTTTTTATGCTTTAGCATCCTTGCATGCGTGTGAGTGACTGCCATGATAGCATGCTTACCATGAGACTATGTGCTTATGTGATATACCTGCCTGAGTGCCTGTGGGTGAAGGTTGGTTATTTGGATTGGGACAAATCATCACTGTGAGTTTTAAGCCCACTAGATAGTGGCAAAAACCATCTTTCTAAAGCCCACCTGAGGGTGGCAAAATCCGCATTTTAAGCCTACTTGCGAGTAGCAAACCATCTTTCAAAACAAACATGGAATGTTTGTTCCAATTCAGGCGACCTGGCTTACTGTATGCTGTGCGCATCACATAGTAAATCTAGGCTAATAACCGGAATAAGAACACATATGTTTTCAAAACTAGATATCATGGTTGTAGAGGCCGATCTTTGATCGGGCGAGTGGGGGTGCTCACGAAGTGACCTTCCCCAATCGTACCCAAGTTCCGAGCCGAGGCAACTTTGGTGATGACGGACACGTGGCCTTAGGCAACGAGTCAGGTTTCCTAAATTTCTCAAAATAAAATATTTAGGTGGCGACTCTGTATCTGGCAAAGCAGTCCATGTTTGGCACTTCTTTCAAAATCTGTTTTCTCAAAACGATTTGCCGGATTTGGACTCTTTGGTTCAGATTGAGAACCGTGACATTTGAGTCCTGAACTGTAGTGAGCCCAAAACGAACAGAACGGGGGGGCTCATACCCTCCCGGGGCGTTCGGGGACGTCTACACTAGGGGTTAAAAGGATTAGACTTATGAATGATTGCCTCTTATTGAAATGGTCGTAGAGGTTTAAGGCTGAACCTAATGCTCTATAGAAGCATGTGATATATAACAAATACAATCAGGTGGGTGTTGGGTGGTGTCCAGAACCTGTTGGTAACACCAGGAACTCATGTATATGGGCTGACATTTTGGGTGTTGCTAGAACTAGACTTGATCTGGTGGAATTCTTTAAAGAAAACTCTGCTCCAGTGATTGGGGATGGGAAAAACACTCTGTTTTGGAGAGGTACATGGTGTAATAATGTGTGCTTGATGGAAGTTTTCCCTAAACTCTATTCCTTGTCTTTGGAAAAGTTTGAATCTGTGAATGTGATGCATATCAGCAGAAATAGTGAGGTGGAGTGGAACCTCAATTTCAGAAGATCACTCTTTCAGTGGGAGGTGGAGGATTTGAATAGATTGAAACTACTGCTGATTAATGCTCCAGTCCTTAGGGAAAATATGGCTGATTCTTTGTATTGGAAAGCAGACCCATCAGGAAACTTCACTGTTTCCTCTGTTTATAAGTGGTGTGATAATTTCTTAAGTACAGTGTGTAAGGTTACAGATCTTATATAGAACAATGTATCTTCACCTGGAGCTCAATTCTTTGGTTGGTTGGCATGGAAAGGAAGGCTAAAGACTTCTAGCTTTTTGCATCGAATTAGAGTGCTCTTTGATGAGGCCAATGTGAATTGCATTTTCTGCAATGAGGAAGTAGAGAGTGTAAATCATGTGCTTTTGCTTTGCCCTTTTGTTTGGAAGGTTTGGTCACATGGTGGGGTTTGCAATGGGTTCAACCTGGTACTATGCACTGTTTACTAGAATAGTGGGTTGGTACAAGGCTGAAAAAACAAGAGAGGGTGTTCTGGAAGGCCATGCCTCTGGTTGTGCTTTGGTCCATCTGGAAGCTGAGAAATGATTGTATTTTTAATGGCATTCATCCAAAATTTGAGGAGCTGTGTGAGGTCATTAAAGTGCAAGTTGCGACGTGCAGCAAAGCTGCTAGCTCTTCCTGCTCAGGTTATTTAGTAACTGATATTGTGAACAATCTGCAACAAGTAAGGTTCTGTAGTAGGGGTGTTGATTGAGCAAAGATTTCTGTTGTTGTTTCTGTCTGCATCAATGGAGGGTGGTCTACATCAATTTTGGCCTTGATTTCTTTGGAATGTGGTTTGCATTGGTGTGAGGTCTGCTGGGATTTTTTGCTGCTGGGTGGGAAGATAGGAACTGTTTGCTCTGGAATCTGTTGGATGAGCAGGACAGTTGGTTTGCTTAGTGTGAGGCTTGCTACACCAGTCCATAATCCAATTCCATGCTTCTTGGAGAGTGGTCTACATCTCTGGAATGTGGTTTGCATTGGTGTGAGGTCTGCTGGGAAGATGCGAACTGTTTGCTCTGGAATCTGTTGGATGAGCAAGGCAGCTGGTTTGCTTTGGTACTGGTTTGTTGCTTTGCTTAGGTAGTGGTAGTGGTCTGTTAGTTTGGTTTACCTGAATCAAGTATCTCTCTTCAACCTTTATTTGATGGACTGTTTTGGTGGACTGTTTTCTCTACAGAGGGTTGTTTTTTGGTGGTTTGTTTTGGTGTTTTTTCAGTGTGTCTTGTGGTTGTTTTCTCTTCAACCTTGAGGTGTGCTGGCAAATGATTGGGCTTTCCTTGCGGTGACAACCTAGTTGGGATTGTGGGGTTATACTTTGATATTTTTTGCACTTCCTCTTCCTTTATTTGATGTAATTCAGTTGTATGTTTGGCAATTATCATCAATAAATGGCTTTTTTTTGCTGTTCAAAAGAAAAAAATAAAATAAAAATGTATGCAAATCTTATATAAGCTGGTAATATAGTGAAACTTGAAACTTAACGTGCTAGGCTAATTTAGTATGACAAAATTTACCAAATTATCCTCACACATCTAAAATTTTAACACACCATTACAGCAAAGTTTGTCACTAAAATAATCAACCAAAATTACACAACATGATGATCCCATGCACTAAGAATTTTGTTATGAATATAGGCAATAAGAGAATCAACAGTAGGTCTTTGTCTGATCTAGAGTTACCCATATGTGTTCAACACCATCTATCATTGCCATAATTGCCTTGAAATTTAGTTACAAATTTATCAAAACAAGCATCTCATAAAACTTCTGATTCTCGTGCAAGAGCTGCTTGAAAGTATATATATATATATATATCAAACAATTATTTGGACATTAATTGATGATCTCCATGAAAGGGTTTTCTGTATGAATAATGCTATATGTACCAATTAGTGTACTAATTAATGTACTAACAGATAATGTGATATTATTTTAGAGGTTTTGGATATTTGTAATTTGTATAATAAATGGGGTTAATAATAATATCATAACACTAGTTGGTACACTAGTTTTTTTTTTTTTTTTGATCGGCAAAATAAATCTTTATTGATGAGAAACATACAAAGTATGATAGAATACATCAATAAAGAGGAGCTTGAAGCTAGTTCAAGCTCCAAGCTGGTGAGAAACCAACACACAAAGCAAAACAAAACAACAACATGAATTTTCCACCTATCAACAGCAGAGCCCAACTACAGTGAACAAAACAAACTACATGTAGCCAATGAGCTGATTACCACCATTCTGAGATACTGAACATATACATAGCAGCCATTGCAGTGAACAAAACAATCTAGTTGTAGCCATTGTAGAGAACAAAACAGGCAGATTAATGCTGAACAAAACAAACTTCTAAACAGCAAGCAGATTAATGCTGAGCAAACCTTTAACAGCCAGATTGTACCCAAACAATCAAAATGAGCTGATTATCCCCAGATTGTAATGCTAAGCATAAACATAGCAGCCAATAACAATAAAAAAGAGCTGATTACCACCACTTTGCATCCCAACTTGAGCTTTAACAGACTTTCCCAAAGCATGGATCTGATGCCAACATCATTGGGAGCATAAATATTGACCAAAACACAATCAAAAGAATTATATAATAAACCTAAAGGTCCCAAATGCAAAGGAGCCCACCAGCAGTACCTTCTGGATCCATAGACATATGCTCCATTTTTCTACTCCCCCCAAAGCCCTCTAATAACATTAATAAAGATCATATCTTTCTTAGTGTCTTGAAAAAAACAATATCCATGTGTCTATCCTTTAATAGCTTCTTGATTCTACCTTTCTTCTCAGACTTTCCTAGCCCCCTAAAATTCCAAGATAATAGCTTCATAGATAAACAAATGAGACACTCAAAATCTCCTATGTACAGCAACTTATTGTTTGGCCTTTTCCTCTTTGTTGATTCTCTCTTTGTCCTTTAGCTCTAGGTCCATGATCTTGTTTAAGGAAACATCCCCTTGTCCATTGAAATTGATACCAAGAGATTTCCCCAATTGGATGGTGGCTGTGGCTTTTTGAAGAAGGTAATTGTTCAGACTTGTTTCAGCCTCAGACAGATCCGACTGTGCAATTGCTGTTGCTGGTCTGTATATGATAAATTTTGAGGTGGGTTTGTTGACAGCTTTGTACCCATGGAGTCTGGAGAAAGTAGTAAATCCCTTTAGCTGGGCCTTTTGTTTCCCTCTTTTCTTCACATTCTAAAGAGGTTTTGGGATAGCAGCTGATTGCCTAATTTGGCCTGAACGATTTAGGCTCAAAGCCAAAAGCCCATTGCTACCAGATTTGATATCATAAGGCTCAATAGGCCTGGAGGATGGACCAATATCTTGGTTATTGCATATTGATTGGGCCAGATCCACTTCCAGATTAATGCCAGGCTGGAGACCCTCTCTAGACCTACTTAAACTTTTTATAAAACCCCGTGTAAAGACTTGCTCAACACACCTCTAATTGCCATCATTACTTTTAGGGCTGTGCACAGTCTCTTCCAGCATCATGACCTCTACACACGCTCCCTCCTTATTGCTGCTTCCTGCATCCAACTTTGTCTCCTCAACTACAGTGCTTGCCTTCTTACTAATGTGACATGTAATAGGCTCCTTTCTCGGTACTACCTCATTGGTGCATACCAACTCAGCAGCAAGCTTGTCACACCCTGCTGCCACCTCATCATCTTCCTTCTCCCGACAGTCCTTCTCTAGGAAAGTTTCTACCTCTTTACTAGAACAAATATCATTGGAACTACAATCTTCATACCATTATGCGTCATGATGCTAAGATCTGCAATATGATCTTCACACACAAGGATGGGTGGACTTTACCCTTACACTCCAGCAAAATAGTTTTGCTAATAGGCTCCCAACATGATGTAACCACTCTGACTTTGGTGTAGAAGAAAGATTTTGGTTGACAGATATCGCCATCCAAATTGGGAACAGAGCCCCAAATACTTCCAATGTTGTTAAGTGTGTTTTTATTTCAGAAATTTAAGGGTATGCCATAACACCTCAACCACAAGCATCTCTCTTGTTCATAGTGGAAATCTGGCTTCCATTCCACCACAAACTAGCTCCAATCCTTGAACCATTCTTTAATATTGCAGATATTAGACTTCAGCTCCTCTGGAGATTTGAAAGTTAAAACTACATCACAGCCTCCCCCTTGTCTGACTAGAACCTGGTCCAAACCATTTGCCTTCAGAGCTTTACCAATATCATGGGTGGAATACTTAGCATTGAGTCTGATTATTACACTATCATATAGCCATCCATGACCAAGTTCATCAACTTTTATGGTCATGCTAACATTACCAGCTGCAATGGGTGGTTCCCCTTTTAATACCCCTGCAAAGGATCTTTGATCTGCATATAGAGCTTTACCCCTGATGCTGGTTGTTGTGAAGAATCTTCTGGTGCGCTGTGGTAGTCTTCTGCTTTGTTCATCTCTGTTACCCCGGGCATATGTAGCATTCTTGATTTCTAGCACCATGTCATCCACCAACAGACCATTCGCTTTTTGGATGGCAATATCTGCTGCAACAGGACAATCAAATCTCACAAACCCGACTATTGATTTTGACACTATTCTTCTTTTAAGAGGTATAAAGACATCCTTCACAATGCCAAGCTTTATGAAGAGTTAGAACAATGATTGAGCGTTCATTGCTCTCGGTAGATTATCCACGAAAACCGTAAAAAGTCCCTGATTTGTGGCGTGACCTTTTGCTCCACCTCCTTTCTGTTGTCTCACTACCGGAATCCAACCTCCACCTCCTTTTTCCACATTTTTCTCAAGTTGGTACGCTAGTTGGTACACTAATTAGTATACTAATTGGTGTATGTATCACTACCATTTCTGTATATGTTTCTATCATGAAAACTATCCCTAGTTGAGTCATAACAGTTATTATACCAATGTGAATGGAAAAAAAAAAAAAGGGGTCTATGATTGGTTTGGTAAATAATCAAAATAGTGTAATCATCTTCCATATGCTAACATGTTTTTCATCCCAACCACGGGGATAAAGGGTTCAATCCATAATATCCATATCGGAAACTCTAGGAAACCAGAAAGAATATCCACAATTTTATCATGAATTTTGATGTATGATCCAGATTTAATCCTGTATAATGAGACTTCATACGAGAAATAAATCTCCACCTTCTAATGCCTTTTCTGAACATTTTTTATGAGTAAATATTCTAGAATTGTAGTAGTATTTTATCCATGTATGTCTACACTCATTTTCAGGTGATACTCCCTCCGTCCCAAAATATTAGTCCCTTATTCTATTTTTCATTGTCCCAAAATATTAGTCCCTCTTCTAAAATCAAGTACAAAAATAATATAAATTTCCTATTTTGCCCTTCTTTTAAATTAATAAACAATATAAAAAGTACAATTATGCATTGATATTCTCAAAAAATGTACTATCAAAAGGGTCATTTTGGAAAATCAACTTTTTTCAAATGCAATAATTGTACTACCAAAAAAAGTTAAATTTCCCAAAAGGGACCATTATTTTGGGACGGAGGAAGTACAACATTTGAATGAGATCACACTATTGGTTTAGTCGCCGCGCAAGGCTATTTGCACTAATTTTTTTTTTTTTTTATATTAAAAGTATAAGAGATATCTTTATACTTTAATAAATTTTTTAATAAGACTGATAGTATTTATAAAATTATTCTCAATAACTTGCTCAACTAATTTGTATGTATAAACCAAATTTTTCAATAACTAACAACAATTTAAAAAAAAAAAAAATTTAAATAGGACAAATTACATTTTACTCCTTTATCCGCAGGTTGTTGTTATTTTACCTCATTCATCTAAAAGTTATTAAATTTTTCCTTCCTAATTTTATAATTTGTTTCAATCTCAACATTCAATATTTTATTTTATTTTATTTTTGTTATGAAAGAAAGACACAAAAATAAATAAATAAATAAATAAATAAAATAACCAAGAAGCTATATATATGCTAATTTATGATTAAACATATATCTCACATATATACAAATAAAAGAAAAAACTCTTGAATGAGTATTTTGATCATACAATTTGTATGGACAGTTCATTTTCTTTTTATCAGCAAAAAGAAACTTTATTGATAAAGAAAGCAAGAAACATATGAAAACTTACATCAATAAAGAAGGGAAGTGCAAATAGTTGTATGGACAGTTCATATACCAAATTTCCGTCCTCTTTCACAACAAAATTTTAATAGAATGTTGAAATTAAAAAAAATTAAAAGATTAAAAGTGTAAAATATAACAATTTTTAGTTAAGAAATATAAAGTGGTAACCACCTGTAATTGAGCTGATAAATTATAATTTACCCAAAAAATATTATATATATATATATATATGTGGTTGGACAATATGCTCACAAAAATCAAAATCAATAGAAATTGTAAAAATGCAAGACACATGTAGAGCCCAAGTTGCAAACGTGTTACTCATTGAAGTGAAAAACTTGATTAAAAGCAAAAGGCGCCGACCAGTGAAAAGTCAAATTGGAAAATAAGAGTTCTCCCAACAAACACAATTGTTTTTAACTTTTTGTTGGGTAAATTTTATTGTTAGTCTCTTTAAACTAAGTGAAATGTTATTTTAATTTTTGTAATTTTAATTTGGATAATTTGAATTTTATTTTTTTAATTTTATTGTAATGTGATCTCTTTAGTTTTACATGTGATCTATTTTCATTCAAATCAATTAGTGGATGAGCCACTTTACAACAAAATTAAAAGTATAGAATTTAAATTGTTTAAATTAAAACTAGTGAATTAAAATGAAACTTCAGCCAAATTAGTGAGAAGTGTAATTTACCTTTCTATTTTTTTAATTCATAATCACCTCTGTTTTACTTATCATTTTGCTGATGTGGCCGGTTGGAAGCAAATTAATTTCTCATCATTCCCCACCAATTTATTAATCGAAAGTAAATTTTTACTTGCTACCAAAGAACAATAAATGCGGATTAATTTCTCAAGGCTTGAAATATGTACAATGTTATTAAGGAAATTGACAAAAGAAAGAAAAAAAATGAGAAAAATAAAAATATGTAAAGAACAAGAAGATTTAAAAAGAAGATATGACAAGTGCCGAAGATGAAGAATACTCAAAATCAATGTTTTAAAACCTGAACCAAATCTAATTATGTCGTGATTTGGTTCTGATTTGATCTTGGTTGATTCAATAGTTAAACTAGTGATCCATGACTGAAACATTTTCTAGTTTGTTTAATGGTCCTAATTTAAGAACATGAGTAAAAAAAATTTAAAATAGTCTTGATTATGAATTATGAATTAAATGACTTAAATAGTGGTCAATTCAAAATGGGCCCACCTAAAAGGCTACATACCTAACACCCAACCAGTGGTTAATCTAATACTTGGAGTAATTTGATCATTACAATCTCATATGACAAAATATTAATTATGAATTTGGTTCCGTGTTAGCGGGTTTGCAAAAGGCAATGGTTTCCCTCCAGTCCGATCTGACTGGAGGGTGCTGTTGGACCTGTGAAGATTCACTACGGGTTCCATTTCGATAATCCGAACTATTCAATGTGTAGAATTCATCAAGTACTATTATATGTTTGTAAAATATCACTTTGATCGAATATCAATAGCTATCTCATCGGATTAGTTTTCTGTCAACCGTTTATTTTTTCACTGTTCATTTTTTTTATTATACAAAATTGATTTGATCACATAGCTATCGATATCCGATCAATGTGATTTTTAACAGGCATATAGTCCTCAACGAGTTCTACACATTCAACGGTTTGAATTATCAAAACGAGACCCATAGTAGGCCCTTATGGGCCTAACAACACCCTTCAATCCGATTTGAGACTGGAGGGAAGCCAGACCCTTTGCAAAAGATCCAAGTTTGATTGGAAATGGTCTAACAAGTCTAAGTTACAACTTTGTAGTGACTTGAGCCAATTTTGGGTAGAATTATTGTTTAAGCCTTCAAATGATCTTCTTTTTTTTTTTCTTTTTTTTTTCATTATAGAAAATAATTGATTTGCTTAATAGTTTGCTAGACATTTTTAATTGATTATTTCTTTATAGTTTTAGCTCTTATTTTATTGTAAACAACGTTACAAGTCTTGGCACTCACTTGTTCAAGAACACAAACTTTTTAAAGAGTTTTCTCCTTGTTTTTCCTTTTATTTGATATTTTTAAGAATCAGCTTATAATGCCTATTATTTTAAATAGGACAAAGTATGATGATAGTCCTTATATTTTAGTTTTTGTCATTTTGATAATTGTAATTTTAATTAGTGTGATTTTGACTTTGAATTATGATGATAGTCCAATTGATTATAATTATTAGCATTCTGTTAATAAAAATATGAACATAAGTGATAAGTGTCATGTTTTTATAAGTAAAATTACAAATTGGAAAACTTTATTCATACATAAAATTCATACAAAAACTTTACAAAAATTATGTGGCAATGTTATTATTGTAAATAAACTCATTTTTAATAGTGTTTTGTTTTGAAGTGAAATGTTTACAAGAAGTCAAATCATTATGTATAAATTTTTTGTTTGTATAGTTACTCTTATAAATTTGCTCAACTTGAGTTAACCTCAACCGATAGTGATTATTTTTTGTCAAAAACACTAAAAGTATTATCGATTAGACTAACTTGACAACAAATCTAAAATTAATAATCAAAATTGAGCAAATTAGAAATGTTAGGACCAAATTGACACAATAAAACAAAACATATATAAACTAAGGTTGTTCAAATACTGCCCAATCCGCATCAATTTGCCCGCTAATTGCCAGTTAGTTTGAATTGCGATTTGAAATTTCTAACCTGCCTTCCAAACCGTTCCACTCCACTATAATTAATACATATGTTTTTTTCTTATCTCTAATGAAATATCAAAATAAAAATCCGTGTGAAAGAAATTTAAGATGTGAATTTTAGCATTTTGGTAAGTGTTATATATATATGAAAAATATTATATAAAATTAGTTAATGTTACATACATATATATATATATAAATATTATGTAAATTAATATTATATATTATGCAAATGTTTAATAATTATTTAAGATTATTATTCAACCAACTACCAGATTGAAACCATCCAAATCGCAATTTAATTATTTATTAATTTTCCATCCACAATTTAATTTATAATTTTAATCGCAAATCACATTCAATGGCATTGCTCACACCTCTAATAGAAACTACCGGTCTAATTTCACAATACGAAGAATTAAGCTGTAGGTATTTAAAACTTGCTTCTTGCACATTTAAGTACATCAAAGCAACTAATTAAAAACTGGATTTAAAAACTGATGTCCAGTAAACAAGTAATAAATAAAGTGGCATTATTGGAGCACTGCTAATAAAATTCTCGTACAGGTCTGAACCTCAATGGGTGGGGTTTCTATATTAATTAAATGAAAAGAAGTATTGCGGCCATAAAAATAGTTTTAAAAGGGGCCTAGTGTGGTCACTTCCATTCTCAACTTGTCCATGAAGAGATTACCGAGAATCTTGGAATCCTAGGCCCATTTCAAGATCTCAAAACCCTAACCCACATTCCTTTCTCCCCTTCTTTTCTTTTCCCTTTTCTTTTATTGATAAATTATATTGATAGTACTTTAGTTTAAACAAACTTTCAATTTGGTTATCATAATTTTAATTTAAACCATTTGAATCCAAACTTTGAATTTTATTACAATGTGATACTTCCGTCACTTGCTATTAGAATTTTGAACGGGAAAAAAATTACAAACAAAATTAGAAAAATTAAAGTAAAATTTGAAAGAAAACTTTAGAGACTACCAATGTAATAAACAAACTACACTAACGGATATTCACCCAAACTTTCAAAATTTGGTATGCCAATTTTTTTTGAAGGCTTAGGTGGTAAATTGGCATATGCCAATTTAATGTAGAAGCACTCCACTTGATATGACAAATTTATTATTATATTATTTTTAAAATTTGAACTCTTTGGATGCTTTAATTGAAGAAAAAAGAAAAGAAAAAAGAAAAAAAAGACATGATGAGGTCTTCATGTCAAAATTGGCATAAAGGGTGATGCCAAAAGCCATATCAACTTTTGATACACTGGATGAAATTGATACTGGATGTCAAAATATGACCGTTTGTGTGTCATATCAAATTTGAAGTATCGAGTGAATGCGCTCTTAAAATTTATTTTGAATTCTATTTAGGTCCTTCTAAATTTGCATGTGGTATTTTTCCATTTAAAGTATTAACATCGCAGAACTGGAGGTTAGGCACAAAACTATGTTGTGAGCCTGTGAGGGTGAATGATCTGAACCGTTCACAGTATAGAGTTTGTCAAGTAAATCATCCATAAAAAAAATTCAGGGTAATTAGACATCTTTAACTCATAACAAAACTAAGTTTATGTTTAAGAAAAATAAGGGTTAACATGATTTTGATAATTTTTAAAAAAATAATTAGGACTTGATCATGAGATTATATTTGTTCAATTAATCTCATTTTTTATATGAATGATATGCTCAACAAATTTTACAATATAACGATTCGAATCATCAAAATATGATTAGAACAAACTTCTCGGGCTCAGTACCCACCCCAAATCCAACGTTGCATAACAAATGGACCACATTACAACATAAAAAGTATAGGTTCAAATTAAAATTACGGGAACTAAAGTGATACTTCGCTTAAATTACAAAAACTAATAGTGTATTTTTTTTTTTTTTGATAGCAGCAAAGATTAAGATGACATTTCACTTAAATTACAAAAATTAGTAGTGTAAATTTTTTTAAAAAATAATACTAACACAATTATTAATAAAACTCATAGTAAGCCTTCCAATTTCAACTAGATTGATACTAGCTACCGTTTGACATATAATTTTTTGAGTTAGTTTTTTTTACTTTTTAACTATTTTAACTTCGGCTAAAAAGTTCATTTAAATTGACTATTTAATTTTTTTAATTTTTATAAAAAAAAAATAAAATAATTATAAATTAAATATAATATTTTATTTTTCTACTTTTCTTTTTGTAACTAATTCAACTCCAAAAACGAATGCCAAAGGAAGCTTTAAAAGCAATCTCAATCATTCTCTAACACTGATTGGTGCTCCCAAACTATTGTACTTTATTTTTCCGAGTAATGACGATTGTCGGAAGCCAATCGAAGAAAAAAACAAACAAACCAAACCAAACCAAACCAAACCCAGAAATAACCACAGTACCAGCAAGTGTAACCAATGAATCCCACCAAGTCACCCTTAGTTTAACCCATTACAGAGACCCACAATAAACCAATTTCTTCTTGTTCGTCTTTAACCTCAAATCTTTCTCTAATGTTTCCTTTCGACAAAAACGATGGTTCGTCTCATCAGATCCCTTGTACTACCCACCACCAACAACATGATATCAATCAAGATCTGATCTTTTCTGGTCATGATGCTCTTGAACTTGAAAGAATTAATAATTCTACTACCAACCACTTGAGCTATGATCATACAAGTACTAGTGTTATGGATAAAGATAAGAAGATCAAACGTAGCGACACCGAAAGGAAAAGAAGACGCGAAATGAATACACTTTGTGCTTCCCTTCGATCTGAGCTGCCACTTGAATACATCAAGGTGATCTCTGTCTCTGTCTCTCTCTCCATATATATGTGTGTGTGTGTGTACACGTGTAAAATTGACTAGGTTTCGTCACTTTCCTGTGATTATGCAAGCAATGGCTAGCCCTAAATGTCTATCCCACAAAGGAAAATAATTTACAAACAATTTTTTTGTACACAAAATTCATACAGAATGATGTGAAAGTAGTATTTTCGCAATTCAGAGCCACAGTGAGCGATGTTTTGGCTTGAAATGAAAAGACAGAAAGGCAATATCATTCAATATCATTCTGTATTAGTTTAATGTACAAAAATTCAGTTTCTCTCTCTGGAGTTATAAAAGCTAGGGTACATTTTTATCCGTAGGATTGGGGTTTTGATTTTAGGGTAAGCGTTCAACTTCAGATCACATTGAAGAGGCAGTGAATTATATAAAAACTTTGGAAAAGAATATCCAAGAATTAGATCACAAGAGAGATGAGCTGAAGAAATCTTCAAATCCTGAGGATGGAAGCTCAAGTTACTTTACAGTATGCCCTTGTTTGGGAGGAGTGAAAATTGTGTTCAGTTGTGGCTTCTATGAAGAAAAATTGCAGCTGTCAAGAGTGATGGAATTTCTGCTTGAAGAAGGACTTAATGTTGTTACTTGTGCTTCCACCAAAGCAAATGACAAATTACTACATACCATCCAGTGTGAGGTACGCATTTATATTTACTGTTTTAAATCGAAAAAATATTAAATCAGTGATATTTTTAAAAAATAATTACAAATGAGTAATAAATTTTAAAAATACTAATAATTAAAATTTTAAACTTTTTTATAACTCTGATTATTTTTTGAAAATTCCAATAAATTATAAATATTAGTCAAAATATTGGAGTAATATTGATATTTATCTACATATCGGCCAATATTAAAGGATATGGGCTGATATGTCATTATAATGACATCCATCTTGAGACTGTTATTTGAAACTATGATGTTTACTCAAATAATTTATTGATTGAAAAGTTTAGGGTATTATTTGAAACTATGAGCTTGCATTTGTTTGAGCCTCTCTTGCTAGTGCCAACCTTATTTGAAACTATGAGTGATTTGAAAAGAAAAGAAATAGAAAGATATGTATTTCTTTTGGGAAAAGTTAGGGATCATGAAAATTTTGTCATGAAAATGATCATGAAAAATTTATGATCCTTGGATTATCTTGATTAGTGTGTGGTACTTTATTCTAAGTGTAATCCAAGGGTCACAAAGCTTCCATGATTATTTTCATGAAAAAATTTTCATGATACCTAGCATTGCTGATTTCTTTTACTTATTCAGATAACTTAAGTGAAGAGAAATGGGAAGAAATTGAAAGAAACGGAGAGAAACTCATTTCTTTTATACCCCTCACTTTCAATTTTCCTAAAAGTGAAGAGATTGGGAGAGAAAAGAAACCAATATTTTCATACTACCAATTTTGTCCCTGTAAAAATAAAATAAATAAAATGCTTAAAAATATAAAAAAGGTTATTTTAGTAATATAACATAAAATAATTTCTTTTCTTTTCTCTTATGAAATCTAATCAGATAAGGAGGGAAATTAAAATAATTTATTTTATTTTATTTTTTACTTATTCAAATTAGAATGAGAGAAATCACAATCATATTTTTTTTTTCTTATAACTTAAGTAATCATTGCTTTTCTTTTCTCTCATAAATTTCCAAATATAGTGTTAGTTCTTTATTGTAATAATTAATAAAGTTTTCTTTGCCGATCAAAATATATATATATATACACAAATGAAGAAAGGAAACATCTTTAATTGATATATGTAGTTTACCTCATATAGGCGACAGATCTGAAGTGCTTCAATCACTCTGAGCTGCAACAAAAGTTGAACAATGTTGTAACCGATCCTTGACATAAATCTGGAAGTAGCTTGGTGTTTGGAGTCAGGGTGATTCTGCGACATATTTTCTGGCCGATTCATGTTCTCTCAGTTTTCTGAGTTTCGAGAGTGTTAAAAATTGGCCAACTTTTCTGAAATTGGTTGGTTTTGGGTTGGAACGTATGTGTTAAGCATATTGATTCTGTAATCTTTTTTGTGTAACAGCTTCTCTATGTTTAATATCTGAATCTGAACTCTTCATGGAAGATCCAGATGTTCAAATGCTTACCAGTTTGCTAGCTTTGGTGAACAATCTGTCTGGGAAATGTGTAATAGAATTTCTATAGTTTTCATAAGTTGATTATCACATCTCTACATTTTAAAAAAAAAAAAAAAAAAAATTCTTCTGGTTTGTGGGTGTGTTTGGTAACGTTTACGTTTTCAGTTTATATTTACAAAAATTTTATAAACTGGTTTTTGTTTATTTTTAGAAAAACATAAACTACAAACGCGTTTGGTAATTGACAAAATGTTTAAAAATTTTAAAAAATATAAAAAAGAGTGAGAAATGGCAAGTGGTGGCAAGTGGCGGCGGAAGACGGTGGTAGAAAGTGGTGACGGTGGGTGGCGGGTGGGTGGTGGGTGGGTGACAGTGGCGGGTGGTGGGTAGTAGCGAGTGGGTGGTGGTGGTGATGGCGGGTGGTGGGTGGTGATGGTGGCAGGGGGTGGCGGATGGCGGGTGGTGGGTGGTGGGTGGTGATGGTAGATGAGTGGGTGACGGTGGCGGGTGGTAGCGAGTGGGTGGTGGTGGTGGTGGTGGTGGTGGTGGTGGTGGGCGGGTCACTACAACAAAATACACTTTTAGCGACCTGTTTTTTAGTCACCAAAAGTGTAATTTTGGTTGCTGAAAGTATCCGCGACATGAACAAAATTGGTCGTTGAAGCCCTGTCACTAAGTGCTTCGGCGACCAAATCAATTTTGGTTGCCTTTATAAACAAATTGGCGACCAAATATTTCCGTCGCCAAAAGACTACAATTTCGTCGCCATAAATTAACATTTAGTCACTAAAATTAGCCTTCAGCTGGTGACATGTTAAGTTTCAGCGACATATAAATGCGTCGCTAAAAATATCTTTCAGTGACTAAAAGAATTGATTGTTGAATGTTAAAACTTTTGGCGACCAATCAAGTTTTGGGTCGCTAACAAATTTATGGACACATACTTTCAGCCAACATAAATAAATGTCACCAAAAGTAAATTTACAACTAAAAAAACCTGTCACCAAAAATTCATTATTTATAATTTTTTTTTAACACTTTCCCTGTTCAATACATAATTCATAAACCTATAAACATAAGCAAAATATAATTCAAATTAACACACTTGTGCAAAGCATTCAAAATATAAACTTAATTCAAAAGTAGTACCATATTAAATATGAAACATGTAATGCCAAACTTGAAACATGTAATGCCCAAACTTTAAATTCAATAATGGCTATTGAGGTTTCAACTTTGAAACAATAGGAGAGGTTTAAAGGTACACCTTTTGTGAGAGTGGGGATTGGGGCATGGCCCTTTTCAAAAAGGAACTCAAATGGCTCTAAAAGGAAATGCCCACTAATAACATTTAAATTCAAGCTTGCAAATTCATAACAAAAACCTATGACAAAATATATCCAAAAATTGAAAATGTAATCCTTTGATGCTCCCCGAACTACATTCCATCCATTGCCAATCTGTCAAACATATGAAAAAAAAAATTACAATGTTAAAATGTTAAACTTGGCATATATGAACTAATTACAAGCAATATCTCTATAAATTTGGCCTCACTAGTTTGGCCATTTTGTTGCTTCAGGCAATTCCCAATTTACTATACACATGATATAGAAAAGAACAAAAACAACTAGTAGCTCATTGGCAAAGCTAGTTCCTTCCTAAACTCTACTAGTCTCCTTCTTGAACTCTTATTTTCTTTTCTCTAGTTCACCAATATATTAAGTGAAGTGTTTTTAGTGATATGAAAATTAAATTCTGAAAAGTATACTTACAGAGCAAGCTATCAATAAAATTCCTCTGATGAACAATCCTCTTCACCAACTTGCATGTTTGCCCGATCCTTGTACATCCTCATAAAATTTTCAATCTCTTCAAACCTTTTGTTTTGCATTTCAATCTTTGTAGCTTGCTCTTGTGTTACCAGGTTTGGCTGCTGCAATTTGTTGTTGCTGGACCTCAGCCAAATTCTTCAAGGACTCTATTTGTTTTTCCAGGCTCGAAACCACCTCAACATGTGCTTGTGTACTAACAGAAGATTTGGATGAGGATGGGTTTCGACCAACTCCAAAGCCCTTTATGTATCCCGATTTACTCATTCCAAGAACCTCAATTGACAGTTGCTGCTGAGTTAAAGGTACTGCCCCAGGCTCCAAAGACTCTTCATGTCGCTTTTTCAAAGCTACCTATCAATTTGTAAACAACTTTAACAAATAGAACCAATTACAGAAATATGTAACTATATTAATTGGCATACTTACATGTAATTCACCACATATTGGGGCTATCCAATCCGCCTTTCTTTTGCTCCAATGGGAATCTTTGTAAAAATCTACAATGTCAACCTTTGCGGTACCCTAATTCCGTCAATTTAAAAGTAAGTATACATAATTAAATTTAACTCAATCACACTTTTAAATATATTAAATGCATCACCTCTCTATACATTGCAGCTTGAAATGACTTAGAGCCCATTGTATGATTATATGGTAACTTCGATCGACTATTCCTCCCTTTTTCAGCCAATTCCTACAAAAGTAATTGATTAGTAAAATTAAATTGAAATTGAAACATGATTCTTTAACTTATGAAGTTTTACCTGATGAGCACTATTAAGCCACACATGATTAATCATGTGTACCCAAGCCTCATGGTCGACCCCTTTGTAAGGCTTAGTGTAAGGGTCAACACCAGCTTCTACCAACTTCGAGTAATGTGTTTTCATCTTGTTACGCCAACTTTTGTAAAGGGTTTTACACTTCTTGTTGATAGCTTTCCGAACCTCTTCATCCTCATCATAATCAACAATCTCAAATTTATCCTGCAAATATATGAATACTTTTATTAATATTAAACTGCAAGTAATGGTGATAATCTAACTATTTACAAATCAACAAATACAAGTACCCGAACTGAATGATTGGGGCTTTATGAATCTCGTCAATCTTATCCCACTTACTTACGCCAATGATAGGTGCAGCCATCCTTATTTGTAACCCAACTTCATTTGCAAATGGAGTGGCATAAGGCCCTACTGGCACCTTGGCATCTGCAGGGACCCAAATAGGAAGTTTTTTGCCACCATTTTTTGCTATGAGACGCGCTATGTTCTTCCCTCGAGTCTGACCCCTTACCTGTGTAGAACGGGTACGCGAACTAATAGGTACGCGCTATGTTCTTCCCTCAAATGAATAGCCAAATGGACCATCACATCAAAGAACGCTGGTGGGAAAATTTTCTCCACCTTGCATAATATGAGTACTATGCGATCCTCTAAGTTTTCCAAATCCTTCACCTTCAATGTCTTTGAGCAAAGCTCTTGAAAGAAATTTCCCAACTCAAATAATGTGACACATATATCATTGTGAAGATATCCACGCATTCCAATGGGAAGAAGTCGTTGTAGAAGGATATGACAATCATGACTTTTTAGGCCTGTTAACTTATCACCTTTTGTGCTTACACACTTTGAGATGTTTGCTGCATAACCATCAGGATACTTAATTGACTTCAAAAACTCACAGAAACCATGTCTTTCATCTAAGGACAAAGTGTACAATGCTGGGGGCTTTTCAAATGATCCATCGGCACGCCTCTTCAGGTGCAACTCCTTCCTTATTTTCATATCTTCCAAATCCATGCGTGCTTTTTCTGTGTCTTTGTTCTTTCCATCTATACTCAATAATGTTCCAAGCAAACTATCACATATATTTTTTCTATGTGCATAACATCGAGGTTATGTCGGAGTTTAAGTGTTTCCAATATGGCAACTCAAAGAAGATGCTTTTTTTGGTCCAATTCAATACTGGATTTTCCCTTTTTCTTTTCTTATTGGCTGGATGCTTTCCAAATGGTCTGTATGTCCCTGAATCCAATTGTTCTAAGATTTGTTCCCCTGATAACTCCAAAGGTCTTGACACAAACTCAGCCTTACCGTTATAAAGTCGACTCCTACGCCAAGGGTGGTCATCATGCAAGTAACGGCGAGCGCCTGTTGTACCCTATTTTACTTCTCAACCGTTGTGAGGATGCATTCTTGTTACATGTAGGACAAGCCAAATAACCTTTCGTGCTCCATCCAGACAAGTTTCCATATGCAGGAAAGTCATTAATTGTCCACATAACTGCTGCATGCATTCGAAAAGTTAATTCAGTTGAGGCATCATATGTAAGCACACCATCTTCCCACAACTCCTTCAGCTCATCAACTAATGGTTGCATGTAAACATCGATATCCCTACCTGGTGCTTGTGGTCCAGGGATAAGCAATGACAACATACTAAATGGTTGTTTCATACATTTCCAAGGAGGCAAGTTGTAAGGCACAACAATCACAGGCCACATACTATATGAGTTGCTCATGTTTCCAAAAGGATTAAAACCATCAGTGGCCAACCCTAACCTCACATTTCGAGCCTCTTGGGAAAACACATGATGTTTCCTATCAAAATCCTTCCATGCCTCACCGTCAGCCGGGTGTCTCAATATCCCATCATCTACTCGCTTTTCTTTGTGCCATCTCATATCTATAGCTGTTTTTCTCGACATATATAATCTCTGCAACCTCGGTGTCAACGGGAAGTATCTTAAGATCTTATGAGGAATTTTCTTACCTTTTCCATCATTCAACTTGTATCTGGACTCCTGACAAATTGGACAATTTTCCAAATTTGCATTCTCCTTCCAGAAAAGTGCACAATCATACTTACATGCATGAATCGTCACATATCCTAAGCCTAAGTCACGCAAGAATTTTTTGGCTTCATAAAGGGTCCATGGAATCACTTGATCACTTACCGGTAAAAGGTCCTTTAATATCCCCAACAACATGTTGAATGATTTATTGCTCCACTTGTTCAACACCTTCACATGAAGCATCTTAACAACAAATGATAAAACAGAAAACTTACGACACCCAGGGTACAACTCTCTTTGAGCATCATTCAACAATTTATCAAAGTTGCGCACATCCTCTTCTTCAACATTATTAGCCACATCATCGTCCTCGTCCTCTTCATTCCCGTCATTTTCATTATCATTCATGATAGTCCCCATGTAAACATCTTCTAACAAATTTAGGAATTCATCTTGATCTGCATCTGTATCTTCTTCCATTCTATCCCCAACACTTCCGTAGTCATTGTGGTTGTCATCATTCAATACATGAGATTGATTAATGGGAACAGATTCCCCGTGATGCACCCAAGTCTTATAAGAAGGGGACATGCCTTTCGTGACCAAATGATACTCCACAATTTTACTGGTGTGTTGTTCACAATTCAAACAGTCCATACAAGGACAACGAATCTTATCATTTGGCCTTACATTTGACATTGCGAACTGAACAAAAGCCTTCACCCCATCTCGATACTGGGAACTCATCCTATTCTTAAGTAACATCCAACTCTTGTCCATATTTGGTCACCTACAAAGCCAACTATTTCGTTTCACAATTAAAAAATAGAAAAAAGAAATCCTCCACTATGAAAAAGTATTGATTAGTTGAATGGATTAGATGGGAAAAAATTGAATAGAAATCACATCTAGTTTTTTTATTTTTTATTAAGCATGTTATAAAAAAAAAAAAAAAAAAAAAAAAAACTAATCAAATTCATTCAATTTCTTTAATAGATGTGATTTTAGCAATTTGACTTATTTATTTGAGTTAGACATGGACTTGAGATTTTTAAGCAAAACACAACCATCCCCTAATTAGCATATTTGGTCTTATCTTATTTATATATCACATAGTTCCTTGGATCATCTAATTGTTTGTCATATCATGAATGCTCAAAACATTAGGATTCCATATTTTTATGTACGTATGTGTTATGATACGTTCACAGTAGTAAAAGAAACTAATAATACAATAAGTGAATCCTCTAATATAGTTACAAATTTAATATACAAAAAAGGTGTCAAAATTCTCCAAATAAATTAAAAAAGCCTTAACAAATAGTCAAATATTACCTGATGTAGTAATTGCCCCAACGAACAAGTGCAACTTTTTTATCTCTATGCATTAACCGATAACCTATAAATCAAAGTTTAAATTAAAATCGCACCATACACGAAATTAATGAACAGTTATGGGCATGAAATGAATGTCAAATAACATATAAGGATACTCATGTCCTGTCTTCAATTTTTTTTTTTTAATTTTCTACCTTATTTGTCCTACTAAATTTCTTCAATTTAATATTCTGTAAATGACTACTACCTTATAGTAGTCATTTAGCATTTCCCTATGCGAATAGATGAAGTCCTCCAAATTTTTATTTGAATGCGACGATCGTAATGGCAACAACCATGAATCCAAGCCTTCACCAGAAAGAATGGAATAATTCAGTATTCATTATAAATGCTCATGAACCAAGTATATAAAATCTAAGGAGAACTTTCCAAAGCTCAAAAATGCCTAACAAAATTCAACAAAACAGAGATAGTAATTTGTTGCTATAACTATCATTCAATGCCAAATTGCAGCCTCAAATAGTTTAAGAAAGTGCCTGATCTGTTTAACAAGAACAATTAGCTCCTATCGCCACCATCACCCCATTCACATCCTCCAACACTACAACTTCCCTATGGAATCGCCATAAACTAAGCCTCAGCAACAGCAACATCGCCATAAACTAGACCAACCTCTTTTCCGTTTTCATTAGTTACATTAATTAAAAAAGTTTTAACTGTTTAATAGAGATAAATCCAATTCCAAGAACCCAAAATTACGGGTACCTAATTGAAGCATCCATGGTCAGATCCAAAGTGATGAACCATATCAATAAACAAAACAAATGTATAAAATATAAAAAAAAAGTTCTAAATTCATAAATCAACATATAGAATCAATCTGAGAAAATTGTATCCGTTTCTATGACCTAGAACAATGAAAATATACATATCACCTATAGAATCAACATATACTCAATGGCATAAAATAAAAATAAAAAAATAATAGAAGAATAAGCCCTGCAGATCAGAATAAGAACAATCGTGCCCATCGATGAGAAATCGATCTCCAAAAACCCACACTACCAATCGATGCAATTCCTTTTCTAGTTTTTAGCGTTAAAGCTGCATCCAAACAAGATCTTAAAGACATAAAGTTTCACGATAAAACACATAGCAAGAACATCGATCTGCCGAACAGCGATGTTGCTGCCCAGCGGTGCTGCTGCTGCTGCCCAGCGGTGCTGCTGCTGCTGCCCAGCGGTGCTGCTGCTGCTGCCTAGCGGTGCTGTGCCATTCGACGGCTCGAGAAAGCAAGAGGGAGAGGGGGATCGACCCAAAAAGAGGGTGCGATCTGCGGCCGTGCAGCGCTGCTGTGAACAGCTTCGGTGCCTTTCAGATTTGGCGATGCAGCAGAGCAAGAGGGAGAGGGAGAGGGAGAGAGAAGAAGAAGAAGAGAAGAAGAAGAAGAGAAGAAGACATACCTGGATCAACTTCTGTGCGCCGTTTCAGATGGAGTGAGACCTATGTGTGCCGTTTGAGATGAAGTGAGAAAGTGATGAGAACAAAAGTGATGGTCACTCTTACTTTGGCAATAAAAAATTAGATTAAAGGCAAATAAACTATTGGCAACCAAATAAATTTAGTTGCCATAAATATTATTTAAATTTTCGGTGACCAAGTTATGCTTGTCACCAAAGACATATAATTGGCAACAAAAATTTCCGTCGCTAAAAATTAATTTGGTCGCCAAATTTTTTTTAGCTCTCCCGCGCACAAAAATCACTTGGCGCCAAACTCAATAGTGACCAAAATTTTAAATTCGTCGCCAAAAGTTTAGTTTTTAGTGACCAAAACCATTCGGTCGCTAATGATGTATCTTTGGCAACTAAATTTTTGTTTGGTTGCTAAAAAGCGTTGCCAAAAATGTTTTTTGTTGTAGTGGGTGGTGGTGGCGGGTGGGTGGTGGGTGTTGGTGGTAGTGGTGGGTGGGTGGGTGACGGTGGCGGGTGGTAGGTGGTAGCGAGTGGGTGGTGGTGGTAGTGGTGGTGGGTAGTGGTTGGTGGTGGCAGGTGGGTGGGTGGTGGGTGATGGTGGTAGTGGTGGTGGTGACGGGTGGGTGGTGGCTAGTGGTGGCGGGTGGGTGGCAGGTGGCTGGTGAGTGGTGGTGGCAAGTAGGTGGCGGGTGGTGGTGCGCGAGCGGTCGATGGTAGTGGCGGGTTGTGGGTGGTAGGTGGTGGCGGATGGGTGGGTGGTGGTGATGGTGGCGAGAGGTGGGTGGTGATGGCGGGTAGTGGCTGGTGGTGGCAAGTAGGTGGTGAGTGGTGGTCGCAGGTGGGGGTGGGTGGTGTGGCGGAAGACGGTGGTAGAAAATGGTGGCGGGTGGTGGCTAGTGTTGGGTGATAAAAAAAAAAAAAAAAACTCAAAACTCAAAACGAAAACACATTTTTTGTATTTTCATTTTTTGGCCAAATTTATAAACTGAGACCATTGATTTATAAATTAAAAATTTTACCAAACAAGTTTTTATTTGAGTTTTTTAAATTTTTATAAATATAAACAGAAAATTAAAAACGTAAGTGTTACCAAATATTTGATACAAGTTTATGTAACCCTAAATTTGAGTGATATATGGATTGGATGATCAATTAATTTTCTGCCTGTGTGTTTTGTGTCTATGGTGCTGTTGAGATGAATTCTATATCCCAAGGACAACTGGATATATAGTATGGAAAATATCATTCTTAACTTTTATACAGAATTTTCTATCACAATGATGTGAAAATTGCACTTTGTAATTGAATATCAAAGTAAATTATATTTTTAGTCCATCAAAAATGCAATTTGTGTTATTTTGGTCATTAATATTTAAATTATGTTAATTTAATTTCTTATATATAAAAAAATGTTTTAATTTGATCTCACAACCTAATTTTTTCAGCAGACGCCATTAAAATCAAGAGTGAATATGGAAACTCACTTTAAAAAAAAAATTTATATTTTTAGTCTAAAAATATGCAAGTTGTGTCATTTTGGTCATCAGTGTGTAATTTGTGTCAATTTAATTTCTTATGTATAAAAAATTGATACATAATACATATATTTTAGACAAAGTATAATTTTTAAGTAAATTTTTATATTTATCTCTGACTTCAACTGTGTTTATTGATAGAATTAATTTGGGGAACCAAATTGGAACGATTTTAAAACATTAGGAACTAAATTAACACAATTTAAACATCAGAGATCAAACTGTATGCTGTATACCAGTATTTAATTCTGTAAATTGTGATTAAAACATGCCTAAGGTTGTTGGGCCTTCCATTAACTCTGGTTTACTTTTCCTAAACAGTCATTTAGTATTCCAATACTTTACTTTTTCTTCAAGACACAGACACAGTACATGAATGAAAAATTCTTACAAAAAATTTCAGAATTTGGTCATAGTAACGAAATAAATTTGAAAAATTGAAATTTATCAATTTAAACTTTAATTTTTAAATTTATTTTCGGTAAAAAAACATTTTGTGTTATTTGCACAGTTTTTTTTTTTTAGCTTGAAGAACACGTGTTAGCAAGACCTAACAAATAACTTAAATTAATTGTACATTCTTTATATAAGTAAATGCTATAAAAATTGTATAATTATTTTAAATTTTTTTATTAATCAATACTTTTAGGACACTTGTTAGTAATATTAGTTGATCTAAAAAGCTGTGATTAATAGCTTTCGAATAGAAACGAAGTGTATTATTTTGTGTTGCTTTTTCATGTATATTTTCCTGGAGTAGGGGTGTAAGAAAAATCGATGGAATCGAATTGATTAATCAAAATCAATCGAAATTTTAGTTTTCAAGCTATTTTTCAAATATAAGACTTATTTCAGTTTTAAATTTTTTTATACCAATGCAAACGGAATCACCGAATGTTATATTTACATATTTTTATATATTAATTTTTAAGTATTATATAATAAGTGACTAATATAATACATTTTTGTAATAAAAACCAGGGAAACAAAAATATTTTACAGAGCAATTTTCATATATATATTTTTTCATTTATTTTTAACATAAAAATCTACAAGTTTTTAAATTTTTTTTAAAAAATTCAAGCAAATCCCTCTTTTACATAAAACCATTAAAACCAATAATACTAAACCATAATATATGGTTTGTATTGGTTTTCCAACCATCAAAACCAAAAGAATCGATTCGGTTCTAAATTTAGCTTCAATATCGACGGAACCGAACCATTGCGGAGGAAAGGTGGTTCGCTGCTAAATTTCTTTTCCTTTGCTTATACTGCACTACGGTGGATTTTAACATTCATTCTGATTTTGAATTTTTAAATACAATTTTAAGTTTTTATTTTTTTATTTTTTATAAATATTTTTGTCTTTTAGTGAATTTTTAAGATATTTTTATTAATGTTAATTTTTTATTTTTAGATATACCTAACTTAGATATACTTAAAAACTAAAATATTTGTGAATTTTTTTTTAAAAAAAAATTCACTAATGAAAAAAAAAAACTAAAAAAAAGAAGAAGTACATTTTAATATTTTTTATATTTAAAACCAAAGTAGTTTAATTCGTTGCTTTAGAATGATTAAAAGATCTAAAAGAAGATATGTTACCAATGTGGATGGTCATATCCTAAGCACAACAGAAAATAATAGATTGCAAATATTATCAAACGACATCGTAGTGTCTAGTTTAAATTTGAAAATTCTTCTCAAGTTAATGATTTAAATGGTCTATTTTGAAACTTCCAAAGTCACCATGCCAATTTATAAGATCAGGGTGAACACTCGCGGAAAACAAAAAGAATGACAAAGAAATTTATCTTATGTTCTTTGTGATTTCTTTATTGTTTCTCTTTATTATTTTGTTATTAGAAACATTCCATTTATTGTGTTCAAATTGTTGTCCAAACCTTCTTTTACAATAGACCAAGCACATCAAAATATTATATGAAAAATTCTATTCATATATAAAATTCATATAAAAAATTTAACAAAAATGATATGACAATGTCATTTTTGTTAATGTTACATGTTACATGTTCTCCCTTTATAAACGGGGCTCCACGAATGAATCATATAGAGAAATTTCAAATTTCAACATTATCAACATATGTGTGTATATATATATAACCTCAATTTTGGATCCAAAATCATAACACAATCTCATTTTAAATGAGAAAAGATATAGAACACAATCCATTCAAATCAACAGGGTGTACCAAGTACCAACTACATATGCTTTGTCAGAGGATTAAAGATTAGATTAAACAAAAGAAGATATGATGACATATATTTTAAGTTTGAAAGATTAGAAACATTGATTCTGTCCACTTCATTGGCAAATCCCCTCATTTGTCCATAATCTCAAAGATTTGAAGTTCTAAACTAAGTTTTGATTTTTTAATTAATTATTTATTTTAAAGAAATTAAATATGGAATCGAATCATCATGACTTAAAGGCAATGGAATAAAGGTGTAATTTGCTTGGTTTAATTGGACTCCAAGTATGCAAGTCTGATAAGCCAAACCTCAGGACTTTAGGCTTGTGAAAATGAGTCTATACAAAGGTATCATCTCTAGGACTTTATTTTAATCTACTCTTTTCACGTTTAGCCAATTTATTGGAATTTAATTAGGACTACATTTGCTTTAAGAAAATGGATTGCCTCGTGTATACTATTGTGAATTGGACTGTCTAGTTTAGACTTGCTGTCGTAGTCTCACTACGAGTTTCACTTGAATAAATCGATTTATTTATCTCTTAGATCTTGATGTGAAAATTATTCATAAAAATAAAAAAATAAAAAATTTAAATTAATATAATTTTATTATAGGGAGATTTATTAGAAAATCTTTTTGGGAGGCGTATGTACTGTTGGGCTTGTGTAATTTGGCACGTCTGCTGTGTCTGTGTTTGTTTTGTTTCTTGTTGGTTCCTCACCAACTCTGGGAGTGCTAGCAAATGATAGGATGAGCTTTTTGGTACCAACCTAGTTGGGATGATTTTGCTCATTGTGATGCTTTTGCACTTCCCTTTTCTTTATTGTTTGTTTTCGTTTTGTACTTTGTAATTGACTTTAACATCAATAAAGTTTTTTTGCCGATCAAAAATAAATAAATAAAAAAAATTAGTTCATAAGATATTCTTGTATTCTAATAAGTCCTATTATTTAAAAATTTGATCTATCAAATCTTAATTCTCATATTTAAAGTATTTTACGAACATTTCTACCCTTACAAATATTTTTTGAACGGTTAGCAATTTGGTGATGTGAACATTCATATTTTACAATGTGAATATTCATATTGACGTGTGAATGTTCACATTGACAGTGTGAACATTCACATTGACGATGTGAACATTTACGTTGACGGTGTGAATATTCACATCACGGAATATTCACACTATAAATGTAAATATTATTAGAGATATTTTTGATAATTATGTCACTCATAGGACTTATTGGAATAAAAGAAAATAATGTGGAGATGTTAAACATGGGACAAATGGCCCTACAGACCAGAGATCTTATTCAGAGGTTACAATAGAAAAAAAGGTAGTAAGCAGTGGGAGCATCATGTTAAAGGTAGAGGGAATATGGAATGGGTGGTTGTATGAAAGTGTAATTATCTGATTGAAGGCCACATATGCCAATACTAGTATGAAGAAGGAATTGGAAGCAATAGGTATGGAGGTTATTTTGGTGAGAGAAAGTGGGGGTCAGGATGTGGTTATAACATTTAAATCTAAGGAGAAGAAGGAGCTGAAAATGAAACCTATTAAGGAGTTGATCATGGATTGTTGTGAAGCTATAGCCGAAGGGAAATCAGGGCAGGTGCTGGAGCAGGAAAGATGTGTATGGATTAGTTGTTATGGTATACCGCTAAACCTATGGAATAATACAAATTTAAGAAGGATTGGTGGGTTGTGGGGCAAGTCTTATGTTTTGAAGGTGATATAAGCCAACCATTATCATTTGTGTGTGCCAAGGTTAAGATATTTACCAATAGCATGGAATCTATTAATAAAGTTGTAAACCTGAAATGTAGAGGCTTGATTTATCCAGTGACAGTGTGCGAAGAGCAAGTGGTAATGGTGAAACTAGTAAAAACTACTTGCAAATGTCACAAGCATCGAGATGTGAAAGAGATATGCAGCTCAAATGCACTGGAGAAACAAGATGTGGTGGGGAGTAGCAGTGATGAGGAAGATGATGATGAATTGGAGGATGATTCAGTTGATGACATGGAGCATAGGAATGATGTGGTGAAAGAAATCAGGCCATGTAGTAGGAGTAGGAGTGAGGAGGTGGAGAAGGAGGCTTGCCGGAGGAGTGTAGTGGAAGCTATAGAGGTTCGACGTGACATGGAGAAGGAATCAATGAGTGGAGAGGCTTGCAATATAATTATGGAAGTGCGAAACTAGGGAAACGGCTCTACAGAGGAGAGAGTAGTAAGTCAGAGCATTTGAAGATCAAGTGTGCATGCTAGGCTACGTTAGAAGCTTAGATGAGTCAAACCTATATCAGCCTAGAGTGAATATTGAAGTGTTATTGGGCCACAATAATGCACCAAGTTAGGAGTGTGGGCTGCATAACTCATAGGTTGGGCCGGGGCTGCAGAATAAAATTGCAAAAGCTAGGAATGATGCAGTAGGGCCATTTGGGAGACTCTCAAGCCTTTTTGAAGCCCATGAGAAGGAGCCCAGTAGCAGACCTTCAAGTCATAAAAAGGGGGAAGAAAAAGGCAAACTACAAAAGTAAACTAACTCAGCACCTTTCAAAGAAAGGGGCCTTCGAGATAGTGAGGAAGTATGGTAAAAGAGGAGTTTTAACAAGTAAAACATTGCCTAGGGTTGCAGTCTGGAGAGCAGCAGTGGTACCAATGTCCTTATCAGCATCGATTGAGGGTGGATTAGATAAAGGGAGGGTTGTTCTGAATGAAGCCTAAGCAACTTTGAAAATGGGGGAAGTCTTGGGAGTAAATTTTAATCGGAAGAAAGATGAAGTGTTAAAATAGATAGTGAATCTTGAAATGAAGGACAATGAGAGAATTGAAAAGGGGATTGAACTGGGGTATAGAGTACATAAGTTGAGCTGAAACAAATGAGTAACATTGGTCTGCAATGAAGATTCTATCATGGAACATTAGAGGGTTGGGGAGGACGGAAAAGAAAGGAAAGATTAAGAAGCTTTTAAAGGATAGAAATGTGGATGTTGCTTTGTTTCAAGAGACTAAGAAGTCAGAAATCACAGAGGGTGAGGTCAGATCTATGTGGGCAAGGGACAAAATGGAGTATATGGTGGTGGATTCTGTAGGCCTATCTAGAGGATTACTGTGCATCTGGGATCCATATATTTTCCAAGTCACGAATTGCTGCAGCAATAGAAGGTTCATTTTATTATCAGGTACCCTCTTTAACTCATTTGAATGTGCTATTTTGAACATTTATGCACCTAACGATGTGGTTTTAAGAGGGAATCTATGGGATTGTTTATTAAAATTGAAGGAGGAGTTCCCTAATCCTTGGTGCTTGGGGGAAGAGAGGGGAGGGGGGGATTTCAATGAGATTAGGAATATTGGTAAATGGAAAGGGTGTTCAAGGAGGAATAGAGGTATGAAGGAATTGAATGAGTTTATTGATAAGTGTAAGGTATCTGATTTACCACTACTAGGGAGGAAGTTCACCTGTTGCAACTCAGGTGTTTGTGAGAAGTGGAGTAAAATAGATAGAGTCTTAGTAGATCCAAAATGGCTTGAGGTGTTCAATTTGAAGTTGTGGGGATTATCTAGACTGTTATCTGATCACTACCCTCTCCTTATGATGAAGGATGAGAGGGACTTGGGTCCTAAGCCCTTTAGGGTAAGTGGGTGTTTGGGAAGTTGCTATTTTAGTAGGCTATTTTAGTTTTTGGTTATTTTAGTAGGCTAAATTTTTTGTGTTTGGGAAGATGATTGGAATTTTTTGTAGTTAAATGTAATGTTTGTGAGAGAAAAAATGAAATGATTATGAGTTTGATGTGACATTTTGTCTTATTGACTATTTTAGCTTATTTTGTCTTTTAGTGCTATTTTAGCCAAAAAAAGCTAAAAAAGCTTCTTCCCAAACACCCAATAAATGCTTGGTTCTTGCACAAAAATTTTCATAGTTTATGGGAAAAAAGATGGGAGGAGACCACAGTAGAAGTTTAGGCTGGGTATATACTGCTTCATAAGATGAAGAGTTTGAAAACTGGCCTAAAAAATTGGAATGTGGAGATATTTGGAAATGTAACTAATAGCCTAAAGGCAGCAGAGGTTGAACTACATAGTTTTGATCTTATGGCTAAGGTTAGAGACCTGGATGATGTGGAAAGAGTAAGGAGGAGTGAAGTCAGGGATGAGATGTGGAGGTTGAGTAGGATGGTGGAATGGTTATGGCTGCAAAAATCAAGACTTAACTGCGCAATGAAAGGTGACAAAAATACAAGATACTTCCATGTAGTGACAAAATGTAGACTAGCAAGAAATGAAATTAATTCCATTACATAATGGGAGGTGGTGTTTGAAGACCCCATATAACATGCCCGGGGAGTACCCATGCACGTTAAATAATTCGGACTCTCGATTTCTTTGATTTAGTCTTACGAGTGCAATGTGAAATATCGATGAGAGTCCAGATTTGGCAACTTTTAGAAAATCTATTTTATTGCAAAAAAAATATTTTGCCAAAAATGGACTGCGTCATTAGATTTTAAAGTCGTCACCTAATATTTTGGGAAATTAGGAAACCCATGACTTATGCCAAGACCACTGTTCATCATAACCAAAGTTGTCTCGGTTTAGAGCCTTAGGTATGAGAGGGGAATGTCATTAATTGAGCACCCTCGCTCACCCGATTAAAAGATTAGCTTTTACTAAACCTTGATATGAATTTTATTTACTTTATATGTTCATATTTCGATTATTTAATAAATACTAAAAATTACTATGTGAAACATACACGTATAGACTATGTCATTTATTTTGGAATAATTTGATTTCATGTATTTTGAAAGAGTTTTGAAGATGTACAACTCAAAGAAATTGAGTCTCCAGTCATGAAAACCAACATTATTCCAAATTAAACGACACAACCTCCATCCACTGGCATTCATAGAGTTATATCACATAAACAAATAGCCTCATGGTAGAATGCTAAGCATAGTAAGAAAAACACACATAAACGGGATGTTAAAGCATAAAAATTTACATGTTTGACGTCTCGTGAACAAGTTACAAAACAAAGTTAGTAAAATATACATGATCTTATATACAAAATCCTAATGCAATTTACTCATGAGATGCAACTAAAGATTCGGCTTCTAAGATATGACATGTGAATCATCTCAAGAATATGAGGTTGCGTACATAATTACATAAGAATTGATTAAATCCACAAATGCAAAATTAGCTGAATCAAGATGCATGAAACATAGATGCAAAGCAAGGATATACTAAAAATAAAATAATAAAATAAACATGATGTATATCCACAAATAAGGAAAGCAATTAAAAGAACGGGATAGAAAGAAGTGGAATGGGAAATTATTACAACACTCTGAATAAATTATTACAAACCAAATGAGAGAGAGAGGAGGGAATATTGCAATAAAATAAAACAAAACCTCACAAAACACTCAAACTAAAAGCTTCATGTTCCTTGGAACCGTTGGCGAAAACTGGTTAACATTAGGAGATTTCGCCATCTTGTCCGAAAGAAGCTAACTGACTGGTCAAATAGGCCGGCCGGCCAACTAGGCTGAGCAAAACCTGCCTTGTTGTGAAACCAAGAAAATGAACAAACAAGAAATATGTAGGTGGCTTAACTAACCACTACCGGTTAGCTTATAGCACAACTAACATGAAACAAGAGCAAACAAATAAGCAAAAAAAATAAAAATAATAAAATAATAATAATAATAATAATAATAATAATGAGCTAAACAAACTACTTGGATTACAACAACACACTATGAAATATAAAGTATGAAAATAAATATGAGATAAACAAACCACTTGAATTATAACAAAACACTATGAAAAAAGAAGCAAGAAAATAAGTATGAGATAAACAAACCACTTGGATTATAACAAAACATTATGAAATAATAAGCAAGAAAATAAATGTAAGATAGAAAATATAAGAAAATGAAAGACTAGAAATTCACCTTCCAAAGAAAGATTGAACTTCTTGGTTTCCAAACTTCCTTTTAATCACCATCAAGTTTAGGAAGTGTGTTCTCAATCCTCAATTCGAAACTAGAATGGAACTCTGGGTATGTATGGTGGAAAAGTGGCTAACTCTCTTATTTTTTCTCACTTTCAATAACACTCACTCTTTCCTTTGATCAATCACTATTGAAATTTAGCTATTTCAGAATTTTTTTGAGGAGTTTTGGGTGTAAGAAAGATGGAATTTCAGTTTGTATGGAATGTATAGGGTGTATATGGAAGACATGAGTGTTTTTGGCTCAAAAACTCAAATTTTCTCTATTTTTTCACCATTTTCTCACTCTTTTCTCTTCAATTTGTGTGGTCCTCCCTCTCTCTTACAATCTGATCATTCTATATAGACAATGAGGGAGAGTGAAGGTCAAAAAGAAGGTGGGAGACAAGGTGAGAGACAAGAATGTGATAGGAGGGAAAATTTTCAAGGTGGCAGCATGGGATACTTCTTTATGGATGCAAACAAAATCTCTTTTTGACAATAGGGGATGATTAGGCATGTATTTGATGATATATGGGTCGGCTAATGGGGTAGGGGAGTGTCCTACACACAAGAAAAAAATGCAAAAATACACCTTCTTTGCCTGTTGGTTTGAAATGGTTAAATATTATTTAAGGGGAAATATAACATAAGGCAAAGCTTTGGCAAAGTGGTTAAGGTGTTGGGTGTGGAGTCTTAGGTTGGGGGTTCAAACCCTTTCACTAGCATTTCTTAAATTCATTTTTTTGGGTAAAGACAAGTTAGCGCCATATCATCAGTAAGGACCAATCTAGTTATGCCACGTCAGCGTCATAGTCAATATTGATGGAATATTCTGCATATGGACAAAATATTCCCTGACTTAATAGAATATTTCCTCACATAACAGAATATTCCTTGAGTTTTGAAAATTACAATTTGGCCAAAAAGTTTCAAATAATTGTGTTGTAACCCAGATTTCGGGAGAATTTTTCAGTGAGGCCCTGGGAAGTGCAGCGAAGGTTGATCATAGCTAAACGAACCATTCTGGACACAACCATGAGGTCAGAATATTCCCTTGGAAAGGTAATTTGTGGCTGTTTAGGACTGAAAATAGGGCTTCAATTCTAAGTTTTCTTATTGAGAATTCTGTGAGAAACACATTCTTATTTTGTCATCATAGGTAATTCAAAAGAAAGTACCCAAGTCTTAGGGCCGATCAAAATAGGGTGTCTACACCCCAGTCAAGTGAAAAGGAAGGTTTTTGAGCACTTCAAGAATCAGTATTCTGAACACTGGACATCAAGACCTGAATTTGGAGGATTCTTTCAATCAGTAGAAGGAAGGTTGGGGTTTGATATGCTAGAAAAAGAATTCGTAGAAGCAGAAATCAAAGCAGCAGTGATGGACGGTGATGGGAATAAAGCACTAGGGCCAGATGGGTTTAATTTGCTGTGCTTCCAAAAGTTTTGGAAAGTTATGAAAGGTGAAGTGTTAAACCTTGTAAACGGCATAAACAGTTCCTTTATAACCCTCATTCCCAAGAAGGATAATCCTGTGGGGCTATCTGACTATAGACCTATAAGTTTGGTGGGTTCAATCTACAAGATTATAGAAAAATTGTTGGCAAGTAGATTGAAAATTGTGATGCCTCATATCATTAGTGAGACACAGTCTACGTTCTTAAGTGGAAGGTATATTCTAGATGGGGTACTAATTGCTAATGAGGTGGTTGATGGATGGAAGAAGGCAAAAAAAAAAAAAAAAAAAAAAAAAAAAGGTGTGATCGTCAAGTTGGATTTTGAAAAGGCATATGATTCCATTAATTGGGGTTTCCTATTCTCTATGATTTCTAAGTTTGGGTTTGGAGCTAAATGGACCAGTTGGATTAAGGAATGTGTAACAACTGCAAGGGTATCAGTGTTTGTTAATAGATCTCCTATTGAAGAGTTCACCCCACAAAGGGGTCTTAGACAAGGAGACCCTTTGTTCCATTTCCTGTTTAACTTAGCACCAGAAGGCCACCATATTCTATTGAGCAGAGCTCATGAGTTAGGACTGATTAAAGGTGTAAAGGTAGGCTGTGATGGTGTTGTGCTAACCCATCTCTAGTTTGCAGATGACTCACTTTTATTCTGTGAAGCAGAGGAGACAGAGGTGAGGAATTTGAAAAGGGTGCTAAGATGCTTTGAACTCATGTCTGGCCTGAAAATAAACTTCCACAAAAGTGTTGTGTGTGGTGTGGGTGTCTCGGAGGAGATTATGATTAGTTTTGCTGCAATACTTAATTGTAAAATAAAATCATTGCCTCTCAGTTACCTAAGGCTGCCATTAGGGGCTAACCTAAGGAAAAAAGCAACTTGGAAACCAGTTTTGGATAAAATCAGAAGCAAATTAGTTGGCTGGAAAGGAAAGATGTTGTCCTTTGCTGGGAGACTAACACTTGTAAGAGCAGTAACATCATCATTACCAATGTATTACTTGTCGTTGTTCAAGATGCCTGAAGGGGTTGCTAAAGATTTGGAGAGACTTCAAGCCACATTCTTGTGGGGTGGTTCTGAACTAGAGAGAAAAATCCATATGATCAAATGAGAGGACTTGTCTAAAAGGGTGGATCAAGGAGGATTAGGCATTAGGAAAATAAGGGATGTCAACAATTGCTTGCTAATTAAATAGTGGTGAAGGTTTGGTAGTGAAAGTGAAGCTTTGTGGAAAACAGTAATTTGCAGCAAATATAAGATGGAGGTGGGTTGTTGGATTCCATCTTTTATTCCAACCTGCAGCCATTCTGTAGTATGGAAAGGGATAATTTCTATTGCTGAGCAGTGTAACAGTTTAAAGGATTTTTACTTGAACAACTTTCATTTAAAGGTTAGAGATGGAAGGAGGATTAGGTTTTGGTTTGACACATGGTGTCAGTCAGTGTATGAAGGATGAATTCCCTAATCTCTTTATGTTGTCTTTGGAAAAAAGTATATCCTTGAGAGTTTTGATTGACAGGATATCTGTAGTAGGAGATTGGACCCTTGCATTTAGAAAAGAGTTGTATGCATGGGAGGAGTAGGATCTTGCTAGGCTTCTTAACCACTTGTTGGAAGCTCCTACTGTGAGACCAGAGTATGCTGATAGGCCCGTATGGTCACCTTCATCTTCAGGGGATCTAATTGTAGCAGCATTGTATAAGTTTGTTGTGGACAATTCAGGTTCAACCATGAGAATTACCAAGTTGATTTGGCTCAAGGACATACCTCCCAAGGTGCAAGTTTTTGGGTGGTTTGCTTGGAGAAGGAGAGTTAAGACAAAGGAGTTTTTACAAAAAAATGGGAGTTATTAATCAGAATGCCTCCATATTATGTGTGTTTTGCGACATTGGCAGCGAATCAGTGAGCCATGTATTAATTTGTTGTCCTTTTGTGTGGCAGATTTGGGCTAAAATGCTGCAGTGGTGGGATGTTCAAGCTACTTTACCAGGCTTTGTGGATAGTCTTCTTCTTTGGTGGGTGTAGCTTGACTTTTCGTGCTCCTTTCGGATACGACTAGCCCTACAGTTCGGACTCTTGTGGTTCTGAATCTGATTCCACAAGTGTAATGTGAAATAGATAAACACAAATGAGTCAAAATCTGACAATTCTTTTGCAAAATCGATTTTGAATCAAAATGCCAAAAATAGACTGCTTTGCAAGAGATAGAGTCGCCACCTAAATATTTTTTTAGAAAATTTAGGAAACCCGGGACTCGTGCCAAAGGCCATTTATCCGTCATCACCAAAGTGTCTCGGCTCAGGAACTTAGGTACAAGAGGGGAAGGTCATACATTGAGCACCCCACTCGCTCGATCAAAGATTGGCCTTTACTAATTATGATGTGATTCTTATTTACATTATATGCACTTGTTCTAATTATTAGGCTAATTTACTATGTGTTGCACACAAGTATAGACTAATTTGCAAAAGTTGGAACACTTTGATTTCATGTATGTTTTTAAAATTGTTTCGAATATGTACCATTTGAAAAAGTGATCTCATATGTACATTAATCAAATTATCCTAATTCAAGCAATTAGCCTTTATCCACAAACACTCAAACATGTATATTACTTAAGCACTTAGCCATATGGTAACCATGCTTGATATGGCAACACTAACACTCATGCGATATGCTAAAGAAATAAGTGCTCACCTAGTACTCCAAGGCAAGCCGAAAGAAACAAAAGAGTTAGAAAACATGCATGCCCCTAACTATGCAAATGACCAGTGCAGCACAAAAAAGATGTAATTAATTAGACTCGGCTACTAATATTGCATGTGAATCAACTTTATAGCATATGGTTTAAGCATGTTTTCAAAGAAGTAATAACTACAATGCATTATTAGAATGATGCGCCGAGCCTAATGTAAGACAAATGGATGAAAACATGGGAAATTCTAAAAGAAGCATGATGTTCTAAACTAACCATTATAAGCAAGTAAATAAAAGGAAGAAAGACGTGAGATTGGAAGACATACACGATATTACATGTTTGCCCTCATGCAAGAGGGTTTGAATAAATGGAAAAGCAAATTAATTACCTAATTAACTAACTATTACAATACCCAAAATAAATTAGCTACACTAAGTAATTAACTAATTAACTAATTATTACAACACTACAAATTAACTAACTATTCTAGTAAATTAAATAATTACAACACAAAATTAAATCAACTAGCTACTCTAACTAATTAATACAAATTAACTAATTAAACTATCTAATTAGTTACATTAAGGAATTAATTAACTAAGTAATCAATTACAAGTTGTACAACAACATACTACTATTACAAAAAAAAACAAGTTTAATGGGTCTCGAGGAGCAAGGAAATGGCTTATGCATGCACATGAATTCCTCCCCGGAGAATGCCTCTACACTGTTTTGGCACCTCAACCTCTGCTCTGCTTTGCTTTGTGAAGGAAGTGGTACTGCATGGCTGAAAAAGGTGGCCTGCCGCCCACTAATGTTGGGTTTCTCGTGTTGCAACAAACAACAAACATAGCACAAACAGAGCATCCTCAGGTGATGTTGGGTTTCTCGTGTTGCAACAAACAACAAACATAGCTCAATTCGCAAGCCATCAATCGATGCAATTTCATTGCGTGATGACTTCTGAACCAAGGGATACAATTTCAATAAATGCATAATAAAAGACTCATGAACCTCCTCCCTATCATGATATTGATCAAGGGAAGCGGTCGGCATTGATTCTTGAACCGTTTTCATCACTAACAATTATGAAACGACTTAAGACTCAATGGGTTCAATTAACGTCCGATTGAACCCAAAGCCATTTTATTATCTTGTTCCATTTTAGTTCACTTTTAATTACCTCTTTTAATTACCTTTCCATTCCATAATTCATTTAGTCCAAAAATGAGCACTAAGTCCACTATTGGAAAAAAGTGTCAAACAAAAGGTTGTTTTGGGCATGAGGGAGATGTCATGTCGTTGGTAATGAACCAACGAAGAGATTAAACCATTAAGCACAATGTAGAAATCCCATTTTGACTGCTCACAAGACTTAGGTGCTTGGTTCGATATACTTGATGATCAAAGTTGAATTGTGTGCATTGAATTCACAGCGATTCAGATTCAGTCAGGCTCTCGAAATAACCTCAAATCTTCAACATTTACCTTGTTTGAACCTCTGAGTCCCATTTTTGGACCTTTTTCCACCTTGAGCTGAGTTTAAACCAAAAAATAGGGGAGGGCATCAAAGCCCGATTGTGCATCAGTGATGGCCGGCCGGCCCTTGGTGGTGAAAAACACTGTTTTGGGCAGGAGGCCACCAACAGTCTATTTTTGAAGATATTTATCACCTTTTGAGGTCAAATTCTATAAAAACGAAGCTGTGTTATTGTTTTGAGGGTTGAACAAAATGTAGAAAGCCTATATACACCTTGAGAGCTCCTCTCTCCTTCTTCTTCCTTAGTAAGCAACCTTTGAACTAACCTAGCTTCCTTGGGTCATCTCCATACACCACACACAACCTTGTCTCACCATCTTAGAGCCTTGGTTGATCTTTGAGAAGCATAATCCAAGCTTGAGAGTGTGTTGGAGCTTAGTTTGATCACAAATAACAAGCTTACTCCTTTGAGAGGTATAAGCTTGCTATCTTCGTTCTTGCCTTCACTTCTTTCATTTACTACTTAGTTCTTTTTGTTTTATGTTGTTTTGATCCTATTTGAAGTGTTTAAGATTGGGTTTGAAAACTTACCAAAAGAATAGAGAGAGTTTAACACTCTTTCTATATCTTTACCTATAGCTCAAACCTTTCTTTTACACTTCTTTTCTTTGCTCCTTGCACTGATTTTCAGAGTTTAAAAAAGGCCATAAATCATGTTTTGAGGTTTTGAAAGTGGAGGGGTTAGCCACCCCTCATTGTTCTTGCTTTCTAGCCTTATTTCATTTCTTTGTTGTTAGGCTTTTAGGGCTCTTTTCATGCATTTTTAACCACTATTTTTCATGTGTTAAGGACTGTTTTAGGGCTGTCCAAGCCTTTTAAATGGGTTCATGCTTTGGTTAATTCATTTGTTGTCTCATAAGTTGGCATACATAACATGTTATATATTGTTTTAAGCTTTATTTTCATGTTAAGAGTCTAATTTTAACAATCAATCCACCATCCATCTCTTTCATTCTTGAGAATGATTTCAACCGATTGAGGTTGCTCAAAATATGTAAGAAAGACTTCTAGCTAATGGCTTAATCTTTTCGGAGATTCATTGTCAACGGTATAGTCTCTCTCTCTCTCTCTCTCTCTCTCTCTCTCTCATCTCTTTGAAGAACCTCTTGTTTGACATTACTTCTTGTTTAGAGGACTTTAACATCACCATGGACAAATGGACTAAAGAATGGCAAAGCTTCATAAAATTGGCTTAAAACTTGGAACAACCCATATAAAGAAAATGGCTTAAAATTGCTTGAACTTGGCCAGACGTTATGCCAAGTTCCTTGTGTCAAGAGTTGTCACATGCTAATTCATGGCGTTTTGATGATTCTTGAAGCGTTGCAACCTCCCTCTTTGAGTTCATCCCATGACAAGAGGGGGGGGGGATCATATTCATATCATTCATTAATTTTTCTTTGTCCAAAATTGTGTCCGAGATCATCAAGCAATCAATTTTCTCGTTGATGATTTCGGGATCAATTTCAACCTTCTCTCAAGGTTTTCCTATGACAGAGAAGGAAAATGGGACAAACAGAGCTTGAGAAAACTTTGTCTGCACTGATTCACCTTAAAACACAAAGACAGAGTTTTGCATCAGACTGATGCACGATCGACCATCTGTAGACCTGGCCGGCCATCACTGATGCATGGTCGGCCCTCAGTGTGTGGCCAGCAGTGCAGTTTTGCAAGAAACAGAGATAGTGGCTGAAGGTGAAATAGAGTTGGCCTGGACAGACAGAGTAACTCTCAAGCGCTGTGCATGCAACCTTCATCCATTTTCACTTACACCATTGTTGAATGCAATTAATTGTTCCATTAGTGTTATGATTATTATTAGTTATAAATTAATCTTATTAGATTAGTATTGTTGTAGCCATTGCTTATTGATAATTGGTATACCTAGTTAAACTGTTGTAATAAAGTAGTTAGTTAGCTTAGTTAAGTTAATTATTATTCATTCGCTCAGTTTTGTAATAGTTAGTTAATTCGGACTTTCGGACATTGATTTGCACCCTCTTGTATGAGGGATCAAATGTTGTAATAATGTGTATGTCTTCCAGCCCCACGTCTTTCTCCCTTTTATTTAATCACTTACGATGGTTAGTTTAGAAAATCACCTTTCATTAGCATTCTCATGTTTTGCATCCATTCATCTTGCATGCATTTAGGTTCAGCTCACTATGCTAACCAAATGTTTAAATTCGTTGCTTGAATACGTGCCTTATCGCATGTCTTGAATGAAATCATATGCCATGTTCATAGCTGAGCCTATAAAATACATAATGTATGTGTTGCATTAGCCATAATCGCATAAAATTAGGAACATGTATATTTTACCAACTCTTTTACCTTTTTGGCTCGAAATACTAGGTGAGCTTTTACGTCTTAGCATTTTGCATCAAGTGTTTGTTGCCATATCTACCATACTTGCTATGAGGCTAAGTGCTTAAATGATATAACTGTTTGAATGCCTGTGGATGAAGGCTAATTGCTTGAATTGGGACCGTTTGATTAAATGTCCATTTTTTTAGCCCACTTTTTCAAGTGGCAAATTCACAAAACAATTTCAAAACAAAACATGAGATCAAATATTCCAATTCTTGCAAATTAGTCTATATTTGTGTGTGCGTCACATAGTAATGTTAGGCTAATAATCAGAACAAGAGCATATAATGTAAATAAAAATCACATCATGATTAGTAGAGGCCAATCTTTGATCGGACGAGGGGGGTGCTCAATTCATGACCTTCCTCTCTCGTTCCTAAGTTCTCGAGCCAAGACACTTTGGTGATGACGAACTAATGGCCTTTGGCACGAGTCTCGTGTTTCCTAAATTTTCCAAAAATATTTAGGTGGCGACTCTGAAATCTGGCAAAGCAGTCCATTTTTGGCATTTGATTCAAACATCGATTTTCCAAAAAGAATTGCCCAATTTTTTTTTATTTTTATTTTTATTATTTTTTTATTTTTTGTGTTTTCAATATTTCACATTGCACTTGTGAAATTAGATTCAGAACCATAAATGGAGTCCGAATTGTAGGGCTATTCACCTTCCGAAAGGAGCGCGAAAAGCTAAGCTACAGTTTCTAGTGACTTTGCTTGGGAGTTAGAAAACTTGACTTGAAACTCATGATGTGACTTTTTATTTACATTTGTATGTTTCTTTGCCTTTTCATTTGCATTTGCATTTGCATTGGTGCACTTAAAGTCACTGTGTTTGCTGACTGCTATTCTTGGACGGTTTGTCGGAGGCTCACCCGAAAGGCTTGCCAAAAGGCTGACCGGTCATGGGCTCTGCCATGTTGGGAACACAACCCTTGGATCTGGACTACCGTTGTACCGTTTGATCCTTTTTTCACTTCTCGGTGTTAGGTGTGAGAGGTATATTAGGTAATCTTGCCAAGGTACCCTTTTGACTATTCAACCTAGTTGCATATAGTGAAACTATAATGATTATTCCAAATTAGGGCATGATGCCACCCATTCGTAGGATGTCGTGAAACTTGTTATTTGACATAGTGTAGCCTAGATCATATCGAAAATCTAGGATAGGGTAACCCTACCCCCTCATAGGGGTGTTTTGGTTTTTTTACTTGATATGTGCTTTTATAGTAAAACTGTACAGGATGGTTCACATCAGTAAGGTTTGAAAACAGAGTTCAGTGGGGATATCAGTTCAACTATATGTCTTGACTGTTGTGAATTGGGGCCGACGTGCTGTCCAATTTTGATTTTGATTTTTTCTTTTTGCTAGGTAGTTTACCATCATAGCTTCAGAAAGACCAGATATTTCCCAAGTTGTGTGGACTCATTTTGGCAGGCTGTGCAAAGCACGAGACCTTATTGGTGGTCAACCTGTGTGTAGACACCCTATTTTTGACCGACCTTAAGACTTAGACATCATCGATTGAGCGCTCGATGATCGCGAATGTTTGTGCTCGTTTTGAGTTTCCGGAGTTTTCAGCTGAGTGCCTTAACTCTGGGCCTCTGAACTCTTTGTGTTTTGGCTCGGTTTGTAAACCAAACCTTGTCTTCCCTTCCCTGGAGGGAGAGAGAGGTTTGTAGACCACTTCTTGTGGTCGTAGAGCACTTTTCCCTCTTGTAGGCTAGTTTCCGGTTTCCGGAGCCTTCGGCCGAGCGCCTTGTCTTGCTTCCCTTTTGGTTTGGTTTTGAACCTAACCTTGTTTTCCCTTGCCTAGAGGGACACTTTTTGTGGTCGTAGACCACTTTTCCCTTTTGGAGACTAGTTTCTGGTTTCCGGAATCTTCAGTCGCGCGCCTTGTCTCGGGACCACTTAACGTTCTCCTCTTGGCTTGGTTTTTGAACCATGCTTTGTTGCCTTTGTCTAGAGGGACACTAAGGTCCGGGAGACCACTTTTTGTGGTCGTAGACCACTTTTCCCTCGTGGACCACTTTTGGTGCCCGTAGACTAGTTTTCGAGGCTTCCGGTTGTGCCCCTCGACCTCCGGACTCTTGTCTTGCATCCTTTTTGGTTTGTTTTTGGCACAAACCTTGTTTTCCTTGCTTGGAATGTGGAATGAGGGTGGGAGACCAGTTTCTCTCCCTGAAAACCACTTTTCTTCCCCGCCAGCCAGTTTTCTTTCCTGTAGACCACTTTTGGTGGTCTACAAGTGGTTTGCAGCTGGAAAAAGTGGTCTCCCACCATGCCACGACCTTGCTTTTTGTGTGCAGACCACTCCTCCTCCTGGCCGACCACTTTTCTTTCTGGGAGACCACTTTCACTGGTCGGTCGACCAGTGTAAGTAGCTGGCCGACCACTTTAAGTGGTCGGCTACTTTCCAACACCTTTTTGAAGATCTTTTCTTGCCAGCTGTGCTAGCTGGTGAGCATATAAACCATTCTCCATACGTGTATAGAGGGATGGCTTGGAGCTCTTAGCTTCCTCAACAAGTTTGTTGCTTGTTCTTCTATATAAGGGAGGTCCTCTCTCCCTTCTCTAGGTTCAGAAAAAAGTTGATCGGGCTATACATATCATCTATCTCTATACTTCTTCATTTCACTTCATTTTTGTGCTCAAAAGTGCCTATTCTTCACACTTTTGCACACAAACACATAGTGAAACACCATACTCTTGTTGCTGAGGCACTTTGAAGTTGGTTTTGGTGTTTTTGGACTGGTTTTGATCCGAAAAAGCTGCTGGAGTTGTTGCTTTAAAGTTGTTCTACAAGGGTGAGCTTCTAACCTCTTAAACCCTTGTTTTTGATTAAGCTTTTGGCCCTACTTGCATGTTGTTTTAGGCCTAACTTTTAACTGCAAAAAGTTCTGATTTTTCATGCTTGAAATATTTGTTTAAGGCCTTGTTGGTGTTGGGGGTGGTCTATCCTCTCTTGTGCCTTGTTTGGCCTTGGTTTTGTGCTATACGTTTAAGCTATTGGGACCACCTCCTTTTGGCCTTCTTACCACTGAAACTCAGAGGAATTTTAGTGGTGGAAATGTGATTTTGAGGTCCCAAATAGGAGGGGGTCATCCCCTCTCCTTGTATCTTGGATGCTTGCCTTATTGGCCTCATGTTTGAGCATGGTTTTCTAGCATGTGTTGGCTTGTTCTCAACTTGTTTTTGGGGTTATTTTGACATGGCATACCTTTTTTTTAGCTTGGTTGAGTCACCACTTGCATGCATTCTACACTTGTAGTGTAATCATGCATGCTAGCCTAACATGCATCATGCTTTTGGACCATCATTTTAGCATGTTTTGGCTCAGCTCCAAGAAGCTTTTGTTCATATTTTACCATGTTTAAGCTCTGATTTAAGTGTTTTGGGCCATGCATGCCTTGCTTTGTATAGCTATAGTTCATTCATGCTTACTAGCTTTGAGTTTCCAAGCCACTAGCATGCATTGCTTGAGCTATTCACATGATTTGGCATCATTTGTTATGTGATTTCAGAGCATGTTTCATTGCCATGCCCTCACATCTTTCATTCATTCAATGCTTTGGAGGGTTCATGCTTTATGCTTTAAACATGAGCCTTTGTGCATGCCATCTTGCCTAGGCTTTTGGGTCACCATTTCGGTATGTATTTGGTCCTATTTTGCCATGATACAACTCTGTTTTTGGTTGTTTAGAGCATCCCTCATTTTCTTCTTACACTTGTACTGTAAGTCCTCTTTACTAGTCTTGCATGCCTAATGAGTGAGCTTATTATTCTAGCATGTGTTGACTTGGTATTAGCCCATTTTTGGTGTTATTTTGACATGTCATAACTCTGATTTTTGTTGGTGAAGTCATCCCATGCTTGGTTTTGGTAGATGTAATGTAATCCTCCATATTGGCCTTGCATATTGCATGTTTCATGCCTTCATGCTAGCTTGTTTTGGCTCTGATCCATACATGTTTTAGCATCATTTTGACATGCTCTAGGACTATTTTGGGTTGCCTTGTCATATGCTTCATGTATTGCATAGCTATAGTGCAAGTGCCTATGCTAGTTTCAAGCTTTGAGCCTCCTAGCATGCTTCATTTGTGACATGTACATGATTTGGCATCATTTACCATGTTATTTCAGAGCATATAGCATTATCATGTTCTCACTTCTTTCACTCTTTGAGTGCTTTTAAAGGTTGTGCATTACTGCCTTGTTTGTGGCCTAGCTTGTATGCATGCATGCCTTGCCTTTTGAGCTCCCGTCTCAGCATGTTTTGGTCTTGGTTTTGACCTATTTGAGCTTTGTTTGTGGCTGGTTCATCCATTTGTGCCATGCATTGCATGCCTCTTGTGTAGTCCCATTCACTAGCTTTCATGCTTAAGGGCTCTTGCATGCCGTACTTATGTTGTTTGAGTGGTTTGGCACCATTTCATATATGATTTCAGTGCTTATAGTGTTGTCACACTTCCACATTTGTCACTCTTTGAGCACTTTTGAGAGTTGTGCTCTTATGCCTAGTTGATGGGCCAATGCATGAGCATGTGTTCTTGGCCCTTTTGTGCCTTAGTTTTAATGCATCTTGGCCACTGCTTTGGGCATGATTGAGATCTATCCATATTTGGTTTAAGTCCATACAGCATGTTTGTTTGCATGTTGTTCGCATGTTGTTACATTCCATGTTGTTTGCATGTGCATGCATTGCATAGTGTGTGCATGCCTTGCATTGTGTTTGGAATTTTGTGCATGCCATCCTAGCATTGGTAGAATAGCATGTTATATGCTTGTTGCATTGCATTATGTTGTTGTATGCTTGTTGCATTGCATTATGTGGTTGCATACTCATGTTGTTTACATTATACTTGCCATGCTCATGTTGCATTGCATTGTATTTCCATGTGCATGCATTGCATTGGTTTGGATAGGGTGTTAGTCCAAACACGAGAAACGAGGGACGTTTCATACTTGAAGTGATGAAACATGCCTCGATTCTCGGTCGCCGACCCTCTTGATCATGCATGAAAGAGGTTAAGGCTTTATGTGTTATTTGTGCATTCATTTACATTGAAATGTGCAATCTTGGCTTCTCGGCCATCGTGCATTGCGATGCTCGGTTGGTGGCTCGAGAGTTGAGAACCGCACTCCCTTGAGCCTAAGAAATGATAGGGAGAGTGGTTGTGCACACATATCTTGCAAATACATTGCCATGCCCCTTCTTGTTCTCTGTTGCAGCAAACTGGAGAAATGCAGCAAAAACTGGTCAGCAAACCAGTAAAAGTGGCTGGCCGACCACTTTTTTTGGTCTGCAGCAAAGGCAAGTGGTTGGCAACACCACCAAGTGGTCGGCCATGCTGCTGGAGGTTCCCATGGTGGAGCAAAAGCTATCTGGAGCTTTGTACAGTGTTCTGAGAACAATTGAAAACAGAGGCAAGTTGGGGCATCGCGATGGATTTCCGAACGAGGCGACCGAGCATGCATGAGCCTCTCGCTCCGAGGCCCCTTCTATTTGCTTTACTTAGTTGCTTTGCTTAAGCTAGCTAATGCATTTGTTTTGTACTTAAGTAGTTAATGCGCTTAACTATTCATTTGTGTTTGTAATAACTAGTTAGTTGACTTGTTAGTTAATTAGCTTCGTTTTGTAATAATTAGTTAACTAGGATTAGTTAATTAGTTTTTTTTTTTTTTGTAATAATTAGTTTAAATTAGCTTAGATTAGCTAGTTAGCTTATCATTCGGACCCTCCGTCGAGAGGGCACAACTTTTGTATTTAGTGTGCGTGTGTGTGATACATGTCTTCCAACCTCCATTTCTTTCTCCCTTTTACTTATCTGCTTTCAGTGGTTAGTTTTAGGGCATATTTCAATTAGCATCCTTATGCTTCGCATGTTTGCATTCATTCATCTGTCTTGCATGCACTGGGCTCGGTGCATCATACAAACTACTTTGTATTTCAATTCCAATTTGAATACATGTATCAATTGTTGCATTCACATGACAACTTAGAATAGTCGAGCCTATTTTAGTTGCATTTTGCATGTGTTGCATTAGGCATTGATAACATAGCTAGGATCATGCATTGATTACTAACTAGCTTCTGTTTTGGCTCGGAGTACTAGGTAAGCTTTTACGCTTTAGCATCCTTGCATGCATGTAAGTGTTGCCATATTTAGCATGCTTGCCATGAGACTATGTGCTTAACTGCTATAATTGCTTGAATGCCTATAGATGAAGGCTTGATTGCCTGAATTGGAACAACTCGATGATTGTGAGTTTTTAAGCCCACTTGAAGTGGCAAAATCATGTTTTCTTAAGCCCACTTGAGGGTGGCAAATCCACGTCTTAGCCTACTTGCGAGTAGCACCTTCAAACCACTTTAAAAAACAAACATGAGTTGTTTTGTTCCAATTCGCGTGATTGAGTCTATACTTGTATGTTGTGCGCATCACATAGTAAGCTAGCTAATAAATCGGAATAAGAATGCATGTGTTTTCAAAAACAACGTATCATGTTAGTAGAGGCCGATCCTTTGATCGGGCGAGCGGGGGTGCTCGTTGCATGACCTTCCCCTCTCGTACCCAAGTTCCCGAGCCGAGGAAACTTTGGTGATGACGAACACGTGGCCTTAGGCACGAGTCAGGGTTTCCTAAATTTCCCAAAATAAAATATTTAGGTGGTGACTCTGAAATCTGGCAAAACAGTCCATGTTTGGCGCTTTTTGATTAAAATCGATTTTCCAAAACGATTTGCCGGATTTGGACTTTTTGGTGATTTATTAGTCTTACATTGCACTTTGTGAGATTATATTCAGAACCGTGAGATGAGTCCGAACTGTAGTAGCTAAGAACTACAATTCGCGCCCTCACGCGCGGAGCGGAGTTCTGGGCGGTCTACACTGTGCTAGTATCGCTTCCTCCAATCACTCGGTGAATAAGAAACAAGCAATCAGTAGCTTCAGTACAAAGCACTCCACAAATGCCTACCTGTTCTCAGTTAATCAATTCACCAGCATCTAGTTCACCTGGGTTAGCAATGGCACAGAACATAGTACCAAACGCAGAGGAATTCACTGCCATGATGATCGCCGTCAAAAGAACTATGGATATTGTAAACCAAAGGATGGCCGCACAAGATGAAGTCATTGCTGATTTGTGGTGTACATCTGGGGCATCTGCGTCAACTGTGCACCCGGTCCCTACTGTTTAGCCAAACCCGGATCTACCTCCGCCAGTAGAGAATCTACAAGTCCCAGATCCTCAGGACATATTTCCCCCACCTCCAGCTCATCGTCCTCCGGTCCAACCTTCTCCAAGGATTTTTCCTTTCGATATTAATGAGATTGATCCAGCCTTGGTCAAAATTGCCAGATTGGAGAAAGCATTGAAGAAATCTCAAGGCTTCAACTCTATTCCAGATATCGAAGATGGGTACACTCTGGCTTCGGTTAGACCACCGGAGAAATTTAAGATGCCCCATATCGACAGATTCGATGGAAGTGGGGATCCAATCGTGCATGTCTGATTATTTTCGGATGTATTGAGGCCCATAGGTTTGTCTTGGTGCAGAAGCTTTTGTTGTTTGGAAGGACCCTGTCTGATGTGGAGGCCATTTGGTACGCTAAATTGGAGGATTCTACAAAACAAAATTAGGAGGAGCTATCTGAGGCATTTGTCAATCAATACTCATATAACACTCAGATAGAAGTAACCATCCGCGAGCTGGAGGCTATTACCCGGTGGAGAGCCAAAGCAGCCCGAATGACAAATAGGCCTGCTGAGAGGGAACAAGTCTGCCTAGTGGCCCAGAACCTAGAGCCAGACATGTTGTAGAGAATGATAATGGTGCTGTTGTCCACGTTTGCTTCCTTACATGAGTTAGGGGTCCAGAAAGAGAGTGCATTTAAAAAGGGTATCATCCATAGAACCAGCGAACCCACAAGAAGGCCGTTCTCTCGGAATACCAATGCTAGTAGTAGCACTACTCTGTGGCCTGCAGATGTCAGTAATGTCATCACAACGGCCAAGATGGTTGATCCCTTTGCTACTTCCACAACTTCATAGCCTTCACAAAATACCGGTGTAGACACTCCATTTTTTACCGCCCTTAAGACTTGGGCACTACTAATGGTTTACTTGGTGGTGAAAAGTGTGCAGGGCAAAGGTTCAGTTTCTTCGGCGAGAGGAGAGTCAACCTCATTTTGGACCAAAGCTATTTTGAATGGTTTTTAGACCTTAAAACCCTCTCTTTCAAAACATTTTTGAAACAAAGTTCCTACGATGCTTCGAGGCTCACATTTCGTTAAATGTTGCGCTTTTTGGTAAACCGAGCAAGGACAAAGTGGAAATGAATGAAAGAGAGATGAAATCTCTAAAAAATATTTCAAAACACCTTGTTTGGGGGTTTGGAGTTGAAGAAAATGAGAAAAGAGAGAAGAAAACTAGTTTGGGAGAAGTTCGACATGAATCCGGGAAGGATCGAAATTGAGTGGCTTCACCAAAACAGGCATAACTTTTTTCACAATTGGAATTTTGATTCAAGGCTACCACCATTGGAAATACTACTTCCGGGGCTTCAATTTGGACACAAGAATGACCTGAAAAGGAGTCCACATGAAGGATTTATGGCCAATTGAAGTTGGACCTGGAAAGCAAAATTTTCCTGCCGACCAGCAAAAGTAGCTGGCCGACCAGAAAAAGTAGCTGGCCGACCAGAAAAGTGGTCGGCCGACCAGAAAAGTGGTTTGCAGGTCCCAAACTCAGATATTTCGAAGATCTTTTCCCTCCAGCTGTTGTGCACTGCTCCAGATATTTCCAAACTCAGATATTTTGAATCAACTATTGTATATTGCTATATATGAGGCTTTTCACTCATTTTGCAAGAGGAGAAGAACATGGAAGATATTTTTGGAGCCTCTCTCTCTAAAAATGTTCTCTCTCTCTCTAGAAATTTCAGGGCAAAATCTCAGCTTTTCTCTCTAGTTGGCCCTCCCTCTTGACCTTGTGTGCATGCAAGAGAAATACTTGAAGATATACCTCTCCTTTGCCTAGGCACCCTTAACCAAACTTAACCACCGTTGGGCTCAGGTTCTTTGAGGATCATTTGGAGCTCCAAAAGGCTGATTTTGGGTCAGGTTTTGGCTGGTTTTGCTGCTGTCCTTCAAGGTGCTTCAAGGGTAAGCACTTGTCCCTTTAAAACAAAAAAAATGAAAAGAAAAGAAAAGAATTGAAAAGAAAAGAAAAACATAGCTCGCAAGGTTGAAAACCCAGAAGGGCAGCCTTGGCAAAAGTTAGAGCGCAAAAGGAGAGGTTAATACCCAAGTGTACCCGACCCGAACTACGTAAGGCTTGATTCCCATGTTTGGGATACGTAGGCAACTTCATTCTGAAGTCCAGCCATAAACACTTCCAAATCGATGGTGTCCATGTGATGGTTCTGATCATCTTCCTCATTTCTGTATCCAAGAGTTCGGTTATGACCTTCATTATGAGAACTGGTTACAGTGTGCTGCGGTGCTATTCAAACAAGGGGCAACTTTCCGTTGCCGTTCAATGCGCTACGGTGCTATTCAAACAAGGGGCAATTTTCCATTGCCATACAGTGCCATTCAGACATGGGGCAATTTTCCTTCGGATCTGAGGTTGTGCATCTCAAGAGTAAGTTCTGCGTTGGTTGAGCAGTGGCCATTTGCAAAAACAGTTTTTGAGAATTTTTACTGAGATTGACTAATTCTCTCAAAAATTATTCCATTTTTTTCCAAAACTGGACCATTTCTTGGACCAAAAAAGGAAAATTTTTAGTGCTTATAACCTAACTTTCATGATTTTGAATCAGAAAATTGAACAAGTATGTTAATCTAACTCTTATGTTGGTCAAAATTGTTTTAGTAGAAAGTCAAAACAAAAAATGGTCAAAATGATGAACTAGGGGCACAGTTGAGTCAGGTGTTCTGTCTTTTCCCCCATTGTCAACATACTTGCCAAGAAGGACACTCTACTCGCCACAAAGCGCACAACTGGAGCTAACAACAAAGGGCTGAAAGCTTTCTCAACCTTCAAGCAACGAGGTATCAAGCCAAGTGCGAAGCACGAATTGGAATGGATCAAGATACACCACTCCCTCTTCCAGGGCATCGACTAGACGTCACCGGAAGAAATAGCTGTGAGCTGGTGATGTCGGGCATGAACCCACAACTTCTTGTTTATCTATCAACCACCCAGGGGAGGGATAAAAAATGAGAGATTAAAGAATAGAGAGATGTGCGTGGAGAGAAAAAGGGCTTTTTCAGAAAAACAGAGCTTGAGGGCCGAGTGATGTGAGAATCACAAATGAGAAAATGTGGGAAACAATACCCAGAGAAACAGGCTCCCTGTGCACGTCTGAGTGTTGTGTCTTTTGTTTTGTCTCGATTCTTGCTTTGAGTCGTTTCGAGTGTTTCTCGGTGTGTTTAGGTTGTTTACCTTTTGTCTTTCTTTATTGAGTCGTTTTGCGCTGTGTTCAGTCGTCGGCTCAATACCCGGTTAAGAACTTATTTCTTAATTTCAAAATAAATCATTTTGTGCCAAGCGTGTTGTGCCATTCTTCACATTTGTGCAAAATAGATTTTGTTCTTTGATAAACTGCAGGGTTCAACCCAGGTTATGTGAGAATAGTAAAACCAGGACCTATCTGAAACTATACGGGTTTCGGGCTACGAAGCAAAAGAAAAGAGGGAAAAATCGGAGCATCTGAGGTTGTTTCGACTCCTGCGAGTTCCGTCTTTGCATCCTGTGTGTTCAAAATGAACAGAGCACTGTGTTATGGGTTGTGTGTTCAGAGTGGGCAGTGTTCAGAATGAGTTGTGTGCAGAATACGCTGAGTACTGTCTTATGAGCTGTGTGTTCGAAGTGAGCAGTACCCCGTGTGAGCCGTGTGCCGAATAAACCAAGCACTGTGTTATGAGCTGTGTGTTCAGAATGAGCAGTGCGCTGTATGAGCTGTGTGCAGAATAAATCAGGTACTGTATTATGGGCCGTGTGTTCAGAATCAGCAATGTCTTGCATGAGCCGTGTGTTCAAAATAAACCGAGTGCTGTGTTATGAGCTATGTGTTCATAAGGAGCAGTGCGCAATATGGGTTGTGTGTTCAAAATGAATAGAATATTGTGTTGACTATTTTTGCGCCAAAATGGCAATCAGAAGTGCTTTCCCGGAGTACTAATCCCTGCCAGAGGCATCTTGGCTGTGTTCGCAATGAGTTCCTAGGAGATCAATTGCGATGGTGGAAACTAGAGTTTGAATGGTTGTTGCCTAGAACACAAAGGTTTGGAATTTCCGAGACTAAAGTCTGGTTTGAATACCCATGGGTGTATCCCCGACTTGAAATCTGTATGGAAGCCCCATAGTTGAGGCGGCATGTATGCACTTCAATTCTGGATACTGAACCAACCTAGTCTGTCACCCCATTGAAGAATAGGGAAAGTTGTGAACATGATCAGGAAGAAAAGCGGCATCCGTGGTTTCCCTAGCAGATGTTGCTCCTTGTCAGCATTTCAGCACCTTTGTACTGTGAGTTGAAGGTAAGTGTTTGAACAACGTAATGCAAAAGGGAAATCCCCAACAGAGTAGAGCGGTTCACCGCCACTCACCTCATGAGGTGCTTTCTAAAGTGCTGCTTTGTTTGTTTATTGCAATCCTTAACATCATGCGTTGTATTGCTTTCTACCTATCAGATCCTTTCTCGTTCGTGAACGGTATTGTATGTACTGTTCATTCAGAGAAGTTCCGGTTCAGTTTGACTGATCCCTTCCTCTCGCGTTTGGCGGGCGTTTGGATACCTTTCTCCTCTTGTGTTTGACACGCGTTTGGATGACTGCGCTTTCTTGCACAGTCCCTTTCCTCTCTTGCGTGTGATACGCTGAGAGATGCTCATTTCCTCTCTTGCGTGTGATACGCTGAGAGATGCTTCTTTTCCTCTCTTGCGTGTGATACGCTAAGAGATGTTTCTTTTCCCCTCTAGCGTGTGTTACGCTAAGAGGTTTTCTCTTTCCTCTCTAGCGTGTGCTACGCTAAGAGGTTTTCTCTTTCCTCTCTCGCGTGTGCTATGCTGGGAGTTTTTCTTCTTTTCCTCTCTTGCGTGTGATACGCTGAGAGATGCTTCTTTTCCTCTCTTGCGTATGATACGCTGAGAGATGTTTCTTTTCCGCTCTAGCGTGTGCTACGCTGAGAGGTTTTCTCTTTCCTCTCTAGCGTGTGCTACGCTGAGAGGTTTTCTCTTCCCTCTCTCGCGTGTGCTATGCTGAGAGGTTTTCTCTTTCCTCTCTAGCGTGTGCTATGTTGAGAGGTTTTCTCTTTCCTCTCTCGCGTGTGCTATGCTGAGAGGTTTTCTTTTTCCTCTCTAGCGTGTGCTACGCTGAGAGGTTTACCTTTCCTCTCTTACGTGTGCTACGCTGAGAGGTTTTCTCTTTCCTCTCAAGCGTATGCTACGTTGAGAGGTTTACCTTTCCTCTCTCACGTGTGCTACGCTGAGAGGTTTTTCCTTTCCTCTCTCGCGTGTGCTACGCTGAGAGGTTTACCCTTTCCTCTCTCGCGTGTGCTACGCTGAGAGGTTTGCCTTTCCTCTCTCGCATGTGCTACGTTGAGAGGTTTTCCCTTTCCTCTCTCGCGTGTGCTACGCTGAGAGGTTTTCCGTTTCCTCTCTCGCGTGTGCTACGCTGAGAGGTTTACCTTTCCTCTCTCGTGTGTGCTACACTGAGAAGTTTACCTTTCCTCTCCTGCGTGTGATACGCTGAGAGATGTTTCTTTCTCCTCTCCTGCGTGTGATACGCTGAGAGATGTTTCTTTCTCCTCTCCTGCGTGTGATACGCTAAGAGAAGTTGTTCCGTTTGAGACTTTGGGTGTTCTCGGTAGTCGCTTTTGGCCTTCTCCGCGTGAGACGCAGTGAGAATTACATAATTTTCTTACATCCTTTTTGTTGGAATGTGTGAGACTATTGTTTCTTATTCGCTTAAACTGTTGTATTTATTTTTCATAAATGCTTCATTACAGAGCTCTCTTTGCATGATCATAAGTTATGTTCGGCATCGTGCATATCATTTGCATTTTTCCCCTGCCTGCGGGCGCATCTCTTTATTATCTTGCCTGTTTGTCTAAGTCCTCGGCCTTGTAAAAAATGGGTTGTCTCTGGGCTTTGACATTCACTCCTATCACTTCTTGACTTCCGAGTTCTGTCAAAGAGGGGCAACTGTAGACACCTCATTTTTGACCACCCTTAAGACTTGGGCACTACTGATGGTTTACTTGGTGGTGAAAGGTGTGCAGGGCAAAGGTTTAGTTTCTTCGGCGAGAGGAGAGTCAAATCCCAACCTTACACCTCATTTTGGACCAAAGCTATTTTGAATGGTTTTTAGACCTTAAAACCCTCTCTTTCAAAACATTTTTGAAGCAAAGTTCCTACGATGCTCCGAGGCTCACATTTCGTTAAATGTTGCGCTTTTCAATAAACTGAGCAAGGACAAAGTGGAAATGAATGAAAGAGAGATGAAATATCTTAAAAAATCTTTCAAAACACCTTGTTTAGGGGTTTGGAGTTGAAGAAAATGAGAAAAGAGAGAAGAAAACTAGTTTGGGAGAAGTTCGACATGAATTCGGGAAGGATCGAAACTGAGCGGCTTCACCAAAACATGCATAACTTTTTTCACAATTGGAATTTCGATTCAAGGCTTCCACCATTGGAAAGATTACTTCCGGGGCTTCAATTTGGACACAAGAATGACTTGAAAAGGAGTCCACATGAAGGAGTTATGGCCATTTGAAGTTGGACCTGGAAAGCAGAATTTTCCCGTCGACCAGCAAAAGTAGCTGGCCGACCAGAAATAGTAGCTGGCCGACCAGAAAAGTGGTTTGCAGGTCCCAAACTCAGATTTTTTCGAAGATCTTTTCCCTCCAGCTGTTGTGCACTGCTCCAGATATTTCCAAACTCAGATATTTTGAACCAACTCTTGTATATTGCTATATATGAGGCTTTTCACTCATTTTGCAAAATGAGAAGAGCATGGAAGATATTTTGGGAGCCTCTCTCTCTAAAAAATTTCTCTCTCTCTAGAAATTTCAGAGCAAAATCTAAGCTTTTCTCTCTAGTTGGCCCTCCCTCTTGACCTTGTGTGCATGCAAGAGAAATACTTGAAGATATACCTCTCCTTTGCCTAGGCACCCTTAACCAAACTTAACCACCGTTGGGCTGAGGTTCTTTGAGGATCATTTGGAGCTCCAAAAGGCTGATTTTGGCTCAGGTTTTGGTTGGTTTTGCTGCTGTCCTTCAAGGTGCTTCAAGGGTAAGCACTTGTCCCTTTAAACCTTTGCTTTGCATGCTTGTTTTGCCACCCTTTCAAACTATTTTTGGTTTGGTTTTGAACTGAAGAAAACTCTGTTTTTCAGTCCTAAAAGTGATGGTTTAGGCCTTGTTTGGCTAGGGGGTGTTTCCTCCCTTTTGCTCCTTGGCTTGTAAGGCCTTTTGAGCTAACTTCCAAGCTTTTCAAACAACTCATTTTTTTCCTTAAAACCACTGAATTCTAGAGAAATTTCAGTGGTAGAAAACTTGTTTTGAGGGCCAAAATGGGTGGGGGTTGTCCCCCCTCCTCTTCTCTTGTTTACTTGTGTTGATGGCTCATCAAAAGAGCATGTATTTCTCCTCTTTTTAAGCTTAGTTCAAGCACTTTTTGGTGACTTTTAGGACCTGCCATAACTCTTTTTTGGCTTGGTTTGGTCACCCCTTGCATGCCTTATACTATTGTAGTGTAAATCTTACAAACTAGTCTTGTATGCTTCATGAAGTAGCATGTCATTCCAGCTTGTTTTGTTTCCATTTCAGCATGTTTTTGGTGATGTTTTGCCATGTCATACCTCTTTTAGGGTTTGATTTGGTTAGCCTTTGCATGCTCCTTGCACTTTTAGTGCAATTCCATGAAATAACCTAACATGCATCATGCTTTAACATGTCATTCTAGCATGCTTTTGGCTTAGCTTCAAGAAGCTTTTGTCCATGTTTTACCATGCTCTAGCTCTGATTTGTGTTGTTTTGGTCATGCATGCCATGCTTTGTATAGCTATAGTGCATTCTAGCTTGTTAGCTTTGTGCATCAAGTCCACTAGCATGCATTACTTGGACTTTTTGAATGATTTGGCATCATTTGTAATGTGATTTCAGTCCATGTTTCATGCTCATGCACTTGCATTTTTTACTCTTTCAACATCATTTCAGTGTATTTTTGGGGTTATTATGCCATGATATAGCTCTGATTTTTGTTAGTTAAGTCATCCCATGCTTGGTCTTAATAGGTGTAGTGTAATCCACCTTATTTGCCTTGTATGCATCATGCCTTATGCCCCTCATGTTAGCATGTTTTGGCTTCCTTCCATGCATGTTTTAGACTCATTTTGACATGTTCTAGGACTGTTTTGGGTTGCCTTGGTCACATGCTTCGTGTTTTGTATAGTTGTAGTACAAGTGCTCTTGCTTGCTTCAAGCTTTGAGCACTATAGCATGCTTCATTTGTGTTGTGTACATGATTTGAAATCATCTAACATGACATTTCAGAGCATTTAGCATTGCCATGTTCCCACCTCAATCATGCTTTAAGTGCCTTTGAGTGTTGTGCATTGTTGCCTAGTTTATGCCTTAGCTCGTATGCTTGCATGCCTAGGCCTTTGAACCCTCGTCTCAGCATGTTTGTGTCCTTATTTTGACCTACTTGAACTCTGTCCATGCTTAGTTCATGCATATTTGCCATGTATTGCATGCCTCATTTGTAGTCCTCTTTACTAGCTTCATGCTTTAAGGACCCTAGCATGCCATACTTGTGTTGTTTGAATGATTTAGGATCATTTCTTACCTTATTTCAGTGCCCTTAGTGTTGTTACACTTCCATGTTTTTCACTCTTTAAGTGCTCTTGAGAGTTGCACCTTAGTGCCTTAATTGGTGAGCCAATTAACATGCATGTTTGTATGTGTTTTCGGTGCCTTCATTTTAGTACTATGGCCACTAATTTGGGCATGACTGAGATCCACCCCTTTTGGTTTAAGTCCATTGATTATGCCATGTATATTGCATTGAGTATGCCATATTGTTTCATTGCATTGAGTATGCCATCTTACATTATGCATTGTGTATGCCATGTAGTTCATAGCATTATGTATACCAAGTTGTTTCTTCGCATTGAGTATGCATATTCCTAACATTGCCAAGTTGCCCTTGTAGCATTGCATTGTGCATGCATGTGTTAGCATTGTTTGCATGCCATTTGCATTGGTAGTTTGATCATGTTGCATTGCATGTTTGTCCCTTGCATTGTGTATGCCATGTAGTTGCATTACATGTTTTCCATGTATCTTGTTGCATGTGTTTGGGAATAGGTGTTAGTCCAAACACGGGAAATGAGGGGCGTTTCATACTTAAAGTGATGAAACGTGCCTTAATTCCCGGTTGTTGACGCTCTTGATCATACATGATAGAGTTTTAGGCTTTATGTGTTTACTTGTGCATTCATTTTACATTGAATTGTGCAACTTCGCCCCTCGGCCATCATGCATTGAAATGCGCGATTGGTGGCCCGAGAGTCGAGAACCTACACTCTCTTGAGTTCATGACATGATAGGGAGGGTGGTTGTGCACACATATCTTGCAAATACATTGCCATGCCTTTTCTTGCTCTCTGTTGCAGAAAACTGGAATTCAGCAGCAACAACTGGCCGGCCAGCCAGAAAAACTAGCTGGCCGACCATCTGGTTTTTCAACAACCAAAAGTGGTCGGCAGGTGTCTGGAGAGACCAAAAGTGGTCGGCCACCCTCTCACAGGATTCCCAAGGTGAAGTTTCATCTTTCTGGTGCTTGGTGCAAGGTTCTGAGAACAAATGAAAACAGAGGCAAATTGGGGCATCGCATTGGATTTCCGAACGAGGTGACCGGACATGCATGCATTCCTCTACCTCTGAGGCTCCTGATTTATTGCTTTCCTTAGCTGCCATGCTTAGGTAGCTAGGTTTTGCTTTGGTCTGTACCTTTAATAGTTAATGCGTTAGCTATTCAATTCATTTTGTAATAATTAGTTAACTAGGATTAGTTAATTAATTTGTTGTGTAATAATTAGTTTAATTAGCTTAGATTAGCTAGTTAGCTCTTTATTCGGTCCCACCCTGGAGAGGGCGCATTGTTGTAATAAGCGTGCGTGTGTGTGATGCATGTCTTCCAATCCCCATTTCTTTCTCCCTTTTACTTAACCGCTTACGATGGTTAGTTTTAGGGCATATTTCATTTAGCATACCTTATGCTTGCATGTGTGCATCCATTCATCTGTATTGCATGCACCGGGCTCGGCGCATCATACTAACTGCATTGTATTCCAATCCCTATTTGAATACATGTACCAAGTTGCATCTCACATGACATTCTTAGGATAGCCGAGCCTATCTTAGTTGCATTTTCGCATGTGTTGCATTAGCCATTCTAACACGAACTAGGATCATGCATGATTTCTAACTAGTTCTTTGTTTTGGCTTGGAGTACACTGTGAGTGTTTACACTTTAGCATACTGCATGTGTGTTATTGACTGCCATGAAAACATGTTTGCCATGAGGTTAATTGCTTATTTGCTTTAACTTCCTGAATGCCTGTGGGTGAATGTTGGATTACTTAAATTGGAACAATTCATCGAAATCTGCATTTTTTCCTACTTGCGAGCAGCAAACTTCAAACTATTTTCCTAACAAACGGATATGCAATGCTTTGTTCCAAATTAGGCGATCTAGTCTATGCTTGTGTGTTGTGCACATCACATAGTAATTCTAGCTAATTAATCGGAATAAGAGCACATGTGTTTTCAAAAATTCGATATCATGCTTAGTACAGGCTGATCTTTGATCGGGCGAGCGGGGGTGCTCATAGATGACCTTCCCCAATCATACCCAAGTTCCCGAGCCGAGGCAACTTTGGTGATTACGGACACGTGGCCTTAGGCACGAGTCAGGGTTTCCTAAATTCCCTCAAAATAAAATATTTAGGTGGCGACTCTGTATCTGGCAAAGCAGTCCATGTTTGGCACTTCTTTACAAAAATCGGTTTTCCAAAACGATTTGCCAGATTTGGACTCTTTGGTGATTTATCAATCTCACATCGCACATTGTGAGATCAGATTAAGAACCGTGACATTTGAGTCCGAACTGTAGTAAGCAAAGCCCGAAGGGGCGCGTCTACAACCGGTCCACCCCGAAACCGTAGAGTCTTTACCCCTCTCCATATGAGCCCAACTCAAGCCTTCAAGTTATTGATGCGAAAGGGTCATCTTAAGCCTCTCGATCCTCGACCACTTCCAGACCCCTTACTACCCAAACATAACCCTACCCAGTACTGTATCTTCCATCGACAACAAGGCCATCCTACGAACATGTGCTATCGCCTACGTCATGAGATTCAAGATCTCATCGATAACAAAGTCATCGCCCCACCTGCAAAAACAAACATAACAACCAATCCACTTCCTACACACGACCAAGTCCCCCCACCCAGAAATATTAACCACATCTATACACTACCACCCATCTTCAACCCCAGCATATACACTTCCTCATCCCACTTACCAAAACCAGAGGTGGTCATTCCAGAAGGCACTGACACGTACATGATGGATTTAACACTACAAACCCCACCCAGGCCCGTGGCAGTAGAAATGGAGAAAGAGAAGAATGCACTGAAGACAGGGTTACCTGATACCCATGTTATAGAGAAGGGGGTCTCACTTGCGGAGGAATATGATCCTAGCTTATACATTGTGGCCATTGATCAGCTAAAGCCAGTGGTCATACTGTCGGACTTTCTCAGCATTAATGTTATTGGGGAAGACTAAATGGCACAAAATTAGAATGAGTGGCCAGAGCAAGGCTTGTATGACTTAGCAAACCTAGAGGAGGATTTGGCAAAATTAGAAGAGGATCTGGAGGATCTTTACTTCTTCGAAGAAGAAGACACGAGCTGTGTACAGATAGGATGGTAGGACTCGAGTCAGCCAGAAACTAGCAATTGGTGGTTGAGCGAGGAAGAGTCCGATGTGGAAGAACAAACAGGAGAGACTGGAGAAAAAGAGAAAATTGTTGTTAAGGGTAAGGCTGAGGCTGCACCTCCTACGGAGAAGGAACATGCACTAGAACAGTTTCAAAAGGAAAGGATAGAGGAAACCCAAGCAAGATAGCTCTAGAACAAGGCAAAGGAAAAGGGAAAAAAGAACCTGAAACAACGGTTGGTGATGCCTATATAACCAGAAAAGTCGAATGGGATCCCAATAATGGAAAGAGGATGTTGAGGAAACTCAAAAAATACCAGGATGATGAAACCCAAGTTGTGCCAGAAGAAGAATAGTACGATGACGAGGCATGTAATGTCAATATGCTCCGGATAGAACCAGATGCCAGTCCGGTCATGACTTTGGGAGAGTGGTGGCAAGACAGCAACCTAAGTCATGCATACACTAACGAAGGTTGGAAAGCTGATACCCCAAATGACACCTGGTACACCGATGAGATCAATCACATGACCTTGAGCGGTTGGTACTTCAAACCTGCAGCATTAGACCAGCCAGAGACCTCTGGAAAGGAGGCTGAGAAGGCAAAAGAGAGGGATGTGGAGGAGAGCATGGTCCTGAAATAGCTCAAGAAGATTCAGGTCGACATATCCATTTGGGGACTGATAATGGCGTCTCGGGAGCATAGACAAGCCCTGCTCGAAGCAATGAACCGAACTAAACTGCCCATTGACACCACCGCTGATCAATTGGTGTCATTGGTCACCTCTGGGGATGTTATGCCAGTAATATCCTTCACGGATAAAGAATCGCCTCCCGAGGGCGCCAATCACAATAGGCTTTTGTATATAACTTTGGAGAGTCAAAAAAAGTGGATTCCGGTGGTATTAGTGGATTGCGATCAATATGTGCCCAGTGAGAACTGTCTATGCCATCGATCTAAGACCGATTGACATTACATCTACGACCCAAGCTGTCTGGGCTTATGATAATACAAGCCGGGATGTCATGGGAACGTTCAAGAGCAATATCCTAATCGGCCCGTCTGAACATGAAATAGAATTCCATGTCATGGATGTTCCAGCCACATTCAACCTGTTACTGGGAAGGCCCTGGCTCCATCAGATGAAAGTTGTGTCATTCACATTCCATCAGTTAGTGAAGTACCCCTGTGGACTTGACTTTCTTTGCGCCTCCTTTCGGAGAGCTCGAATCGGTCCTACAGTTTGGACTCACGTCACAGTTCTGAATCTAATCTCACAAAGTGCAATGTGAGACTGATAGACGCCAAAGAGTCCAATCTGGCAAGTCACCTTGGAAAATTGATTTTAGATCAATAATGCCAAAACTAGACTGCTTTGCCAGATTATAGGGTCGCCACCTAAATATTTTATTTTTGGAAAATTTAGGAAACCCTGACTCATGCCAAAGGCCACGCGTCCGTCATCACCAAAGTTGCCTCGGCTCAAGAACTTGGGTACGAGAGGGGAAGGTCCTAAAATGAGCACCCATGCTCGCCCGATCAAAGATCGGCCTCTATTAAACATGATATGTTGTTTTATAAACCTCATGTGTTCTTATTCTGATTATTAGCTAACTTTACTATGTGACGCACACGAGCAAGTATAGACTAAATCACAAAAATTGGAACAAAACAACTCATGTTTGTTTTTGAAAATGATTTGAAGTTGCCGCCCTTAAGTGGGCTAAAACGCGGATTTGCCACCAAACATGATGGGCTTAAAACATGATTTGCCATTTCGCAAAGTGGGCTTAAAACTCACATTTGATGAATTGTTCCAATTCAAGCAACAAAGCCTCCATCCACAGGCATTCATGCAGTTTTAGCAAATAAGCACACAGTCTCATGGCAAGCATGCTATCATGGCAACAATCACACTCATGCAAGTATGTTAAAGTGTAAAACTTACAGTGTACTCCAAGCTAAAGACAAAAGTTAGTTAGAAAAAAATGCATGATCCTAACTATGTAACATGCCTAATGCAACACATGCAAAATGCAACTAAGTAGGCTCGGCTACCTAATCACGGCATATGAAGCAACTTGATAACATGCTTTGAAACACGTATTCAAGTAAGTATTGAAATACGATGCAGTTTGAATGATGCGTCGAGCCCGGTGTATGCAAGACAAATGAATGATGTAAACATGCAAGCATAAGGTATGCTAATCAAAATATGATCCCTAAACTAACCATCAAAAGTGGTTAAATAAAAGGGAGAAAGACGTGGGGTTGGAAGACTTGCACTCACTCACGCACACTTATTACAACATTATGCCCTCACGAATGAGGGTCCGAATGAATAAGCTAACTAGCTACACTAAGCTAAGCTAATTATTACAACACAATTGAATAACTAGCTATACTAAGCTAATTAAGGTATTACAAACCAAATTAAACTTAAATAAATTACAACACTTGCATTAATGAGCTACAACTAGCTAATAAAGCAATAAGATGGCCTTGCGGGCGAGGGAGATATGCATGCTCAGTTGGCTTCCTCCCGAAAATCCATCGCCTTGCCATCGGCTGCCTTTGTTTGCACTAATTTGATCTCTTGAACATTGAATCAACTTCCAGACTACCACAGCTCCAAAACAGGAACACTATTGCACAAAAATTCACTGGTGGCCGGTTGGCCACAAAAGGTGGTTGTCGGCCACTCTAGCTGGCCGGTCGGCTAGTTTAATGGCCGGTCGGCTACCTCAAGTGGCTGGTCGGCCACCTGCTTTTCCAAAATTCTATTTTTGCTGCAACAGAGAGCAACAGAGGCAAAGCAATACATTTTTCAAGGAATGTGTGTACTACCACCCTCCTTATCATTTCTTAAGCTCAAAGGAGTATGGCACTTGGCTCTCAAGCCACCAATCAAGCATTTCAATGCATGATGGATAAAGAACCAAGCTTGTACAAGCTTAATGAATGTAGAAATAAGACTCTAAGGACCATCACCCTATCATGCATGATCAAGGGTGGAGGTGACAAAGGAGATTGGCTCATCTCATCACTTTGAGTATGAAATGGACCAATCTACCTTGTGATCAATATAACATCTGATTGAACACATGCAATGCAAACACAACATGCTTATCTTGGCCATGTTTTACTTGTTCAATTTTTTTTTACTCATTTTAGCATTACCAAGTCATTCTTTAACCGGTTAAGTCCAAGATGAGTGTCCTCTAATGAGAGAGGGGTCAACCAAAGGGTGGTTTAAGACATGAGAGAGATCATGCCTTTGGTTAGGAGGAACCCTCAAAAGAGAGTTAAAACCATTGAGCACAAGCTCTATCTCAAGCTTAAACACAACCTTAAGGATAACCAACCCTCAAAGCAAATGAAAAGTGAAGAAATGAGGGAGGTTGCAGATTTTTCAGTGATGAAATGGCACTAAATCATGCAAGCAACACATGCACAACATGTTCAAAGGCCGAAAGCATCAAACTAGTGAAAAGCATTACACTAGAGGCATGCAATATCAAGCTTAAATAACCAAACCAGCTCTGGATAGAGCTTAAATATGCCAAAACAGTGGCTAAAATATGCTGAGATTGAAGCATAAAAGGCAAGAAAAACATGCTCACATGTTAGCCCACAAACAAGGCACAAAACACAACTCCCAAAAGCAATGAAAGAGTGAAGTAAGTGAGAGTGTGATAGAGCCATATGCACTAAAATTACATGTTAAATGATGCTATATCATGCAATCATCTCAAGCAAAGCATGTGAGAGGCCTAAAACAATATACTAGTGAAGGCATTTGCACTACAACCATACAAGATAAGTCTCATATGACCAATAGGGCTCAAAATAGAGCTAAAGCATGTCAAATCAGTAGCTAAATCATGCTGAAATTAAGCCACAAAAAGATAGAAAAGCATGCTCATATGTTAGGCTATCTGCACTTGCAAACAAGACACAAGGAGGGGAGGCCAACCCCTCCTATTTTGGACCTCAAAACATGGTTTTTGCCACTAAAAATTCTCTGATTTTCAGTGGTTAGAAAGGCCAAAAAGTTTGATGTAAAACAACTTTGAAAGATGGCACAACAACTTAGCATGCAAGCTACAAGAAGGGTGGACCACCCCTAACTCCAAAAAGGGCCTAAACCACCATTTTTAAACCTTAAAAGTAGAAGTTTTTGTAGTTGAAAACCAGGCCAAAAACAGTTTGCAAAGGTAGCAAAACAAGTGTGCAAAATAAGCTTAAATGGGGTAAGTTCTATACCTTTGAAGCCAAGCACACAATAGGCACAAATCTGAGCTTAAACCACCATTTTAGAGCTCAAAGGAGGCTCCAAGAGAGCTTCAAGCAACCTCAGCCCAAGGATGAACCACTTTGGTTAAGGGTGTCTAGGCAAAGGAGAGGTATTTCTCTACTTGTATGCACAAAAAGGCAAAAGAGAGAGAAGTCTAGAGAGAGAGGATTATAGAGAGAGAGAGATTTTAGAGAGAGAGGCTCCCAAACATTCTAACCTCACAATATGAGAGATATGGCTTCCATATATAGCAAAAACACAAGCCTTGGTTGAAAATATCAAGATAGAAATATCTAGAGTAGTGTAGGACAGCTGGAGGAGAAATATCTGCAAATTCTGAGCTTTCTGAACATTTGTGGCCGACCAGCCACATTTTTAGCCGACCAGCTACTAATGGTGGCTGAAAAGGGTCACTTTTGGCCGACCTATGGCCGGCAAGCTCCATTTTTGGCCGGCACACTCCACCAGTGGCCGATAGAAAAATCTGGTTCTGGCCCTGATTTCAAACAGGCATATCTCCTTCATTTGGACTCCTTTTCAGGTCATTCTTGAGCCTAAATTCAAGCCCTGAAAGTCTTCTTTTCAATGGTGGCAGTCTTACATCAAAATTATAGGTGTTCCAAGAGATATCCCTCTTTTAGTGAAGACTGCTTAGTTTCGGTCTAACCAGATTGATGCCTAACTTCAACTAGCCATATCTCCCTCATCTGGCCTCGGCTTAAGGAGATTCTTGAATGTAAAATGAAGCCCTAGAAGTCCAATTTCCAACAGTGGTGGCTTCATAGTTGAAATACAAGTGTACAAATGGATAGGTCTGATTTAGGGAGGGCTACTTGACTCTCTCTTTTAACGGTTCATGCCTATCTTCTTCCCCAACTTTGTTTCTTCCCTTTCCTCTAATTTTCTTCAAATCCAAACCTCTAAACAAGTTGTTTTAAAGATTTTTAAAAAGAGTTCACCTCTCTTTCATGCATTTCTACTTTGCCTTTGCTCGGTTTACCGAAAAGCGCAACATTTAACGAAATGCGAGCCTCGGAACATCGTAGGAACTTTGTTTAAAAAATGTTTTGCAAGAGAGGGTTTTAAGGTCTAAAATCATTTTGGTCAAAATGGTTTTGGTCCAAAAAAGGGGTTTAAGGTTGGGATTTGACTCTCTCCTTGCTGAAGAAATCGAACCTTTGCACTGCATAGCCTCACCATCGAGTAAACAATTAGTGGCACCCAAGTCTTAAGGGCGGTAAAAAATAGGGTGTCTATAACCCCTTTAAAGACAGGATTGCCACAGTATACGGTAACTGTGATAACCCTATTCTGTATTATGCTAATTGGTCCTTATTTTGAATATAATTATGTGTTTAATATGATTTTGTGTGCCATTATGTGAAAATATGTGGTTTTGAATTTCTATCTATTCACTGTAGGAATATCTGTTTGATTGTCTGCTTTGGAAATCAAATTGAAGGCCCTATCGGCCACCGAAACCGAAATTGGTCGTGCCATTGTGATTGGCATAATTTTTAGAGCCTACGGTGAAGTTTAACTGAAAAATGGATTCGGACCAGATTAAATTGATTAAACTATTGAATTAGTGCCTAATTAGTTATTATTATTAAATTGAATTAGTGGGATTTGTTGTAAAAGGGCACTACACCCTCAATTCTCCTCCTTTGTTGCATTTTGGCTGATCTTGAGCTCTAAAATAGAGAGAGGGTCGGCTAGAGAGAGAGGGAGAGAAACAATTGAAGATTTTCTCAAGAAGCTTGAGTAAATTGAAGGCTAGCTCAAGAATTAACCTTAGTTTGTGAAGATTAAAGCTCCTTGGTGAGTAATTCATGAGTTTAATGTTGTAAAGTATGTATTCAAGCTAGTTGGGTAATCAAGAGTAAGAATTGAAATGGAATTGAGTTGATCATGTTGGATTGAAGGTCAATATATGCATGCATGTGTGTAATTGCTTTGAATTTGCATGTTTGGGCTTGAAATATATGATTCATGTAGAGTTTTGGTTAAAACTCGTGTTTGAAATCACCATTTGCATCATCTAGGTTGAGAATAAGGGTAATACATCACATGCATGTACAAACTATAAGAATAGGAGCTTTGAATGCATGAATTTGCATGTTGGAAATGAGTTTGGTGTCAATTGGGACATGCATGTGTTTGATTTATGAAATTGAGCTCCATATTGATGTAAATGGGTGTTTGTATCATGATAGCATAAATATATTTTGAAGTTTGAGCTATAAATTGTAAGTTGGATAGGTTTTAATGCTGGATTTGAGCTCAAGAACTTAGCTGGAAAACCCAGAAAATTTGATGTTCGCTCGAGCGGGGAAACCGCCACTCGAGCGTGAATTTCGTGCTCCCAGTATTTTTGCAGACTTGGATGTCCGCTCGAGCGGGGAGCTATGTAAACAGACCTTCAGCTCGAGCGCCATACTTCACGCTCGAGTGTAATTTTGATACATCCAGCACTTTTACAGACCTCATGGGTCCGCTCGAGTGGGGAAGTCTACGCTCGAGCGGGGACCCTAATTTCTGAAATTTTGTTTATGCATTCTGTGTTTCGTTTTCCGTCCTCTTTCACTTCTAAGTACTCTTAGGCATGCATTGAGCATTGTAATTGAGTTAAAGAGATAAGAATGAAGCCTAAAGAGGAAAATGCGAATTTAGAACAGATTGAATCATTTGTGACCCTTTTGTGTTCATGGAATGTGTAGGGTCGAGCTCTAGGGCAAACCAACCAACCGATCACTGTGAGTAATTTTGATATTTGGAACTTGTCATTTGTCCAATTGCTTATTTCCTTATAAGCCTTATGAGTTTGCCAGTTTGAATTATGGACAAATGTTTGATACGAATAAAAGAATGGGCCAGAGGCCGTTTTGACATGAATGAATGGGCTAGAGGCCGTCTTGACATGAATGAATGGGCCAGAGGTCGTTTTGACAAGAATGAATGGGCCAGAGGCCGTTTTGACATGAATGAATGGGCCAGAGGCCGTTTTGACACAAAGGAAAGTTTGAATGGCCCGAAGGCCAGTTTGTTCGGAACCGTAGTCACTTGACCTAAATTGTGTATATATGTTAAATAGAAATATGAATTAGGCCCAGGGCCGTTTGAAGCATGTTGTTCTACATATCGTTTGTATAACTTCTTTACTTGATATTATTCACTGGGCTATCGCTCACGCTCATTCATGTGTTTGTAGGTGAGCCAAGAGAAGCCCAAACCCAGCCCCAGTGAAGTCCGTGAGGAACAACAAAGGTTTTGAAGAGTCAGCCCTTGTGTCTCACGCAAGAGGCCCGTCTTCGCCTTTTTGTCATTTCGTTTTATTTTGTCATATGGGCGAAGTCTTTGAATATGTTGTATATAGTTTTATTCGGCCGACTTAGACCTATATGATCCTGTATGTACAGAGCTTTGTGTAGTACATATTTTGATGTGAGTTATTAATGTGCATATGTATGGTTTGTTATGATGTGCCATGTAAGCACAGCTCTATGGACAAAGTTTTAAATTGCTTCTGTTTGGCCCCCATTAACTCTGTTAAAATACGTTTGGTTTGGTCTGAGGCCGTAGGTAATCTCATGATTACTGGCCGGTTATGTCCTTAACCCTTGGGGGCGGGTTCGGGCCATGACAGTAACTCTGCAATCCATCTTCCTCAAGGAACTACTGCACCACTACTTGAGATTATACATAGGGAAGAGGATGTGTTCCTTTCCGGTTTCTCTCTGGCGGAAGCTTGGTTGGTTCAAACCATCATGGCAGAGGGCGATGGAGATTATGTGAGTGCACAATCCATATACATGATGAACAAATAGGGGCATATGCCTGGGTTAGGACTAGGCCAAAGTGGCTGGTAGTGAGGTACTGTTGCTAAGAAGTTGAGTCATAACCCCCATGCTTTCAGGTTGGGATATAAATTTACCGTTGCAGATTGGCAGAGAAAAGGGCAAGAGTTGAGAGAGAGGATAAAGGCAAAGAGGACTAGGAAGTAGTATGAGTTAGTTCACAAACCTATACGGGAAACCCTGAACAAATGCTTTGTCCGCCAAGGGGAAGATTTCCTATTCTGTGGATTCCCAAAGCCTTGGTCTGACTAGGAAATAAAGACTAGGTATCCGGGGTTCAAGACCTTCTTCGGGCACCAGTAACCAGAAGAAGAGGATGAACAAGCAGATCTAAGCATCAGCACGGATCAAGGAAAGACTGCAAACCTGGAAATCAAAGAAGAGGAGTTATTGGGAAAAGCGTTGTTGGGAAAAACATTGGTTGATTTACTGCTAAGTTCCACTGCTAAAGCTGAGACCACTAACTTGGGGAATAGTTTTATTATCTCAATGATCGGGGATACCCTAGCAGCGAATTTCTCTAATCTTATCGTGGATGCATTTGAGGCTCTACGCTTGGTTTGGAAGTTCGAGCAAGGTGTCATTAACAGTTCTGAATCAGATAGTGAGTTCGGATCTAATTCCACTGAGTTTGTGGAGTTGGAGTCAGATTCGAGTTCCTCTGATTCTGGTACTTTTGGGAGTGGTAACCCGGATGCCAAAGTCCTGTCAGGTCATCTTTTAGTTTTTCCTTTGAGTCCACTATAACTGAGGATCTAGACTTTTTGAATGGGAATGTTGTGAATGTTGCTTACTTATCTATGCCTTTGGTTTGTTGTATTGATCTTAATTTTCAAAATTTTGACATAAACGAAGAGGAAGAAATTCCTTGGGTTTTGAAAAATTTGGTTGATCATGAGGAGGAGAGGCTTGTTAAGCCCTGTACAGATGAAATCGTATCAATTAACATGGGTATTGAGGAGGATCCTCGCTTGGTCCAAATTGGGTCTACGCTGTCATCGGAGGAATGTGAGCGTTTAATCGTTCTATTAAAAAATTTCAAAGATGTTTTCGCGTGGTCCTACGAAGACATGCTTGAATCGATCCTAAGATTGTACAGCACTGGATCCCTCTCGACCCTGAGGCCCAGCCAGTTAAGCAAAAGCTACGTAGAGTTCGCCCAGATTGGGCTTTGAAGATTAAGGAAGAAGTTACCAAACAGATTGAGGCAGGGTTCTTGCTTGTATCTGAATAGCCAACGTGGTTGGCCAATATTGTTCCAATTTCGAAGAAGGATGGTAGAATCAGAGTCTGTGTCGACTTCAGGGATCTGAATAAGGCTAGTCCAAAGGATGATTTTCCACTGCTGCATATTGATGAGTTGGTAGACTTCACCACAGGTCATGCATTGCTCTCATTTATAGACGGATTTTTCGGGTATAACTGGATCTTGATGGCACCTGAGGATAGGGAGAAGACCGCTTTCACCACTCCGTGGGGCACCTATTGTTACCAAGTCATGCTGTTTGGGCTGAAGAATGTTGGGGCCACTTATCAGAGGGCTGCAACTACCATTTTGCATGACATGATCCATAAGGAGGTTGAGGTGTATGTGGACGATATGATTGTCAAGTCCAAAGATTGAGAGGGCCACTACACTCCCTTGGAAAAATTCTTTCAGCGGATCAAAGAGTATAGATTGAGGTTGAACTCGCAAAAATGCACTTTCGGCGTAACAACAGGAAAAATGCTAGGGTTCTTAATCACGCAGAGAGGAATTGAGGTAAATCCTTCCAAAATCAAGGCCATCTTAGAAATGCTACCACCAAGGACTGAAAAGGAGGTGCACAACTTTCTGGGTAAAGTGCAATTCATAAGGCGGTTTATTTCAAAACTAACCTTGATTTGGTCTCTTGAAGAAAGGAAAAAAGTTCCAGTAGGACGATCACTGTCAGTTCGCTTTTGAACAAGTCAAGCAGTACCTGCAAAACCCACTTGTGTTATCACCGCCGAAACCAAGAAAACCACTGATCTTGTACTTGTCGGTGACAAACTCAACCACGGGGTGTATGTTAGCTCAAGAGTCGAATGCCAAAGTGGAGAAAGCTATTTACTACTTGAGCAAGAAAATGCTGGATTACGAGACCCGTTATACTCCTCTTGAGAAATCTTGTCAAGCCTTGGTATGGGCTACCCGGAAGTTGGGGCACTACCTATTAGCTCACTCTGTAATCCTGGTTTCAAGATTAGATCCCATCAAATATCTCTTTGAGAAACCAACGCTTTCGGGTAGGCTAGCTCGTTGGCTGCTTCTTCTCTCCAAATTTGATCTTACATATGTTATATGCAAGTCTGTTAAAAGGAGAGTTGTAGCGGAATTTTTGGCTGATCACCCCATAGAGGGAGATGAAATAGTGGAGTACCTTTTTCCAAATGAAGATATTCTGCAAATAGAGGAGAGAACGTGGATGATGTACTTTGATGGAGCAGCCAATCAATACAGTTATGGGATCGGTGTGTTGCTGATAGCACCTGATGACTCCCACATACCCTTAGCCTTCAAACTCCGGTTCAAAGTACCTAACAACGAAGCAGAGTACGAGGTGTGTATCGCTAGTTTAGAAGCCGCCCTAGAACTAGGGGCAAAAAGGTTAGACGTCATCGGGGATTTGAATTTGGTTGTGTCTCAGGCTAATGGAGATTGGCAAGTTAAAGAGGAGAAAATGAAGGTTTATCATCGGGTTTTGGACATGCTGATTCTGAGGTTTGAGAAGTTAATGTTTACCCACTTGCTAAGAGAGAACAACCGATTCGCTGATGCACTAGCAACTCTATCTTCCGTGGTAGACATTCCATTGGGAGTCAGGATGCATCCGATCATTATTGAACAAAAGTACACGCCAGCCTACGAAACCATTGCCGCGATATATGAGGATTCAGACAATAAACCCTGGTATTATGATATCAGGAATTTCCTGGAAAAGAAGGCGTATCCGCCAGGAGCAAATGCCAAGGACAAAAGGGGAATATGGCGTCTAGCTGTTCAATTCATTATTTGCGAAGGCTAGTTGTACAAAAGAGGCCATCTGGGAATGCATAAGCTATGCGTCGGGAAAAAGGAATCAAAGTGCCTCATGGAGGCCATCCACGGAGGGTAGTGTGGAGCCTACATGAACAGTGTCATGCTCACCTGAAAAATCCTTAGACAAGGTTACTATTGGTCAACTATGGAAGAGGATTGTATTGGTTTTGCTCGGCGCTATCACAAATTCCGATTCATGCCAACTGCATGAACATTCCGCCGCCAAAGCTCTACAACATGACTTCACCATGACCATTCTCTATTTGGGGGATAGCTATTATCGATGCAGTTACACCAAAAGGGTCAAATGGGCATGAATTCATTCTGGTAGCAATCGATTACTTTACAAAATGGGTGGAGGCCCAGTCTTACTCCTTGTTGAAAGCATCGTATGTGGCTAAGTTCATCAAAAACAACATCGGTATGGGGTGCCCAATGAAATTATCTCCGATAATGGAATGCACTTCAAGAAAGAAGTGATAGATTTGCTTGAGAAGTATAACGTGGCTTGCCATAAGTCATCAACCTGTAGGCCACAAACTAATGGGGCAGTTGAAGCTGCTAACAAGAATATCAAGAGAATTCTGCAGAAGATGGTGGAAACCTATAGAGACTAGCCAGATAAATTACCATTTACGCTTTGGGGCTACAGAACTTCAATCCGAACATCTACAGGGGTGACCCCCTATTCTCTTGTCTATGGGATGGAGACTGTTCTGCCGATCGAAATTAAAGTGCCCTCGCTACGAATTATGGTTGAATGTCAGATAGTAGAGGCAGATTAGCAGTAAAGTAAGTTTAAGGAATTGATGTTATTTGATGAGAGAAGGCTAAGAGCATTGTATCATGTTCAGGGCTACCAACATCGAATTGCTAGAGCTTTTAACAAAAAGGTTAAGTCCCGGAATCTCAAGGAAGGGGACATGGTACTAAAAGACAACTGAGCTCCCATTCATGACCCTAGGGGCAAGTTCAAACCTAACTGGACTGGTCCTTACATTATCAAGTCAATTTTGTCAGGAGGAGCGGTTATTCTTATGGACTTGGATGGCTTGGAGTTCTCGCAACCGATCAACATGGACAAGTTGAAGAAATATTACCCCTGAGAGGCTCGCTAGGCCAAAAACCCGAAAGGGCAACCTAGGCAAAAGTTAGAGCATGAAAAATTAAAAATAAAAAAAACTGAGCTCGCAAGGTTGAAAATCCTAAAGGGCGACTTTGGCAAAAGTTAGAGCGTAAAAGGAAAAAATTAATACTCCAGTGAACCTGAATCGAACTATGTAAAGCCTGATTCCCATTTTCGGGATGCATAGGAAACTTCATTCTGAAGTTTGGCCGTAACTATCTCCAGTTCAACCGTCTTATCCATTTTCTTTATCAATTCATCCTTGTTCATCATTTATCAGTTCTGTTGTGCTCCATATTTCGGGCAGAAAAGCTAAATACAGAACAGCAACAATTAAACCCAACTAAGGGTAGTTGTGATTTTCTTTTGATTCGGGATTGTACATCTTAAGGATCGATTCTATGCATGTTAAGTGGTGATCATTTCTGAAAAATTGTTTTGGAAAGTTTTAATAAACGTTGATTTTGTTCAAAATTTTACCCTTGTACAATTTGGACCTTTTTTGGGACCGAAAGGAAAATTTTCAATACTTGCAACTTTAATTTTATTGATTTCAACATAAGTACATTCTCCAAACTCTTTGATTCAGATCAAAGCTTCTTTTTACATTTTAAAACTTGAAAAGAAAAGATCAAAGCGGCAAAACTAGGGGCACAGTTGAGTCAGGTGGCTCTATGCCAAAGATGGTCCAACCTTTGCCTCATCTTTAAGCCAAGTCAAACACTCTTCAGACAGGGTGTTACAGAAATTAATGGCAGGGGCCTGAATCTCTCTTGCCCTCTAGGCCGTGAGATACCGGGACAGATAAGAGGTGTGAACCAGAAATGAAGCTGTGTATTCCACTCCCTCATCTAGACGTATCTGATCATGCCCGAACTAGCATCAGAACCGGAGAAGAAAATAGAACAAGCAATGTGTAAGGCCAATTAGGTCTACACCTGACTGTTAGGATATGCTATAGCTCATCTCGGCTAAATTAAGTTAGGGGCAACGCCAAGATATATCGGCTACAGACCGGCTACACATCCAATAACACCATAAACTCTCTGAAGGGAAATCTGTTAGCCGTTGCCGAAAGAAGTAAGCCTTGGTTGAGTATTCGGGGCAAGGGCTCACTACCTGCAGTTTATCCATCAACCATACTTGGGTAGGGATGAAAAATAAGAGAGATTAAAGAATAGAGAGGTGTGCCTTGAGGGAAAAGTAAGAAAAGGGTTTTGAGAGAAAAATAGAGAATGAGTGATGAGTGATGTAAGAATCATAAATTAGAAGGATGGAAAATAATACCTGGAGAAGTAGTGGGCTCCCTACAAAGCGGGTAGTCTCTCGCCGACGGAAAGCATCCAAACCCATTAAAGTTTTGGCCAGTGATAAACCTATGCAGCTCTTGCCCTCTTTCAAGCCTTGGGCCACTTCGCTTAACTGGATGCTAGTTGCGCCGAAGCTAGGGGCAATTAGGAATTGTGCAAGAAGGCATAAATAGAGAATATGTTGTCGGTGGCTGCACCAGAAAAGGTCACTCCTATCTCTAATAACGGAAAACCAATGAACTAAACTGGGGATGTCCAGTTCCCCATCATTAGCCAAAGATTGAGCCTCGTGCAATGATAATCCACACATCTGTCCCAAAGCTTGGGCATGGCCAAAACGGGGCTTTGGCATGATTTCTTCGTTAAGCCGGGACTTCATTAGTGCTTGAAATTCTTTGAGTATTGGACACATTTCTTGAGATCCAAATTGAAATACATCTGTGACCGGATTCCAACATCGAACTGCCGCATGGAGGAATGGAAAGCAAAGAGAACTACAACTCAAGGGAAAAAGGGCGTTTAGGCCGAAACCGCGAAAATTCACCTTTTCTGAGCCGTCCAAAGTGGCTTTCCAGTCTCAAAGTCTATTGACAAGCAACATTTCCATCTTGAGAGCAAAATATCAAGGAGTTGTGTTTCTGCCAGACAAAAGCAGGGGAGTACTATTTATAGAGTATGAGAAGGAGCTGAGCTTGACAACTGGACTGCACTGACCGACATCACATTGATGGCCAGCCGTGCATCAATGAAGCCCAGTTGGGCCTTGGTGCTGGCCCAGTTCAGTGTAGTTGCATCAAAAGCTAGCCTTTGTTTGGATGCACCACAACTTTGTTTTATAGTTTTGTTTTGTTTGCACCAAGTGTTTGTTAGCTTTTTTGAGTTGCTTTCATTTCGTTTTCCTATTTTTGAGTTGTATTTTACATTTTGACTGGTTGTAAGTTGTTATTCGATTCATGAATCTATTCAAGAACAAGCATTCACAGTTATAAAGGTTATAATGCAAGGATTACACCATTCATCACATGAAAATGTCATTCATCACATTGTGCAAAGAGATCATTCAACAAAAACTTGTCTTTTATAACTAGCGGGTCCAACCTAGGTCATTGTTTTACAAAGCAAAAAAAAAAAAAAAAAACAACAACAACAACAACAAAAGAAAAGTCTTCAAAAACAAAAAGGGTCTATCTTGAGCTAGTCTTTAACTACATAGCAAATCAAAAGCAGAAAGGGAAAAACAAAAACAAAATAGCAAAATCATCATCATCATCAGTAGCCTATCCTAGCTCTCTCTCTCCTTGTTCTCCTCGACTGCGGGGGAGGTACATCATTGTCATCACTAGAGCTACTGGACTACAAGTCAATCTCCTTTCCTTTGTCCTTGGGGGTCGTGGACTCGTCAAAGGGCTCCTCCGAAGGTGAGCGCTGCCTTACTCGACCTCTCCCCCGATTGGCTCATCCTCGACCTCTCACCGGGCCCTGTCTCCTTCTCCTCCTAGTTGGAGGATGTCCTGTAGGTGCAACTGGTACAGGCTCAAGCTAAAAAAAGGATAGATATCAGTATGAATAAACAAAGTGTATAGTATGGTAACAAGTATAGTATGGCAACAATAGTAGACTACAAATAGAGTGTACCTCGGTCCCATAGGTGACTAAGGCAGTCTACCTCCTCCAAACCATCAGGAGTAGTCGGTCGATCGTACGAAGGAGGTCATCATTGTACGCCCGGGGGATCTGCAAAAGAACAAAATCTAAGAATGGCAGGCAGAAGTAATAAAGAACAATGAATGGAAATGGCAGAAAACAAGCTAAAGTGCAATATGGACTAGCATAAAGAAATGTGTACCTGCTCGACGCCAGGAGCAAACACGAGTTTGCGGTCCCTCTCCTCAATATGCTCAAGTGGGATCTGCTCGATCACTCCATCCGGACGCATGTATACCATCTCAGTGGGGATCATAGGAAATCCAAGAATGAGAGCAACGGCAGGGGCACCTCCAGCAGGCACATCGCCAGCCCCAGCAGCAGCAGCAGCAACCTTTGGCACAGCTCGAGCCATGCCTGGGGTAAGAGGCGCTATCACTCGGGTGTGTAAGAAGGTAGTGATATCATCAAGAGATTGAGCTCAGGACCGTCCTACAGATCATCCACTACCCTCATGCCAGGAGGAGAAGGATGTGGAATGTCGAGGGTCAGCAACGCCCCGCATTTGGCGGATGAACCTCTTTCCTAGGTAGTATGCCCGGCCAAAGGGGCCCTCGAACAAAATCCTCATGGTGGAGGCATGCCATGCAGTGGTGTAGGTCATCCTCAACACCTGAGAAATGCCTGCCCAAGGGTGCCAGTCAACCTGTGAAATCAGTGTAGTGTCAGACGTCAGTGCAGTATAAGAAATCAGTGTAGTATCAGAAAATCAGTGCAGTATGAGGAATCAGTGCAGTGTCAGACGTCAGTGCAATATGAGAAAATTAGTGTAAGATGTCATTGCAGTATGGGAAAATTAGTGCAGTATGAGGAAATCAATGTCAATATTAGAAGTCAGTATAGTATGAGAATGGCAATATGATACAGATGCAACGGCATGAGAGTGACCGTGTAGTGTGGAACGGTGCAATACGCTTATGGTAGGTAACAACTAAAGACTGGTATTTTGCTACCTAGTCTGCTATGATCGTGTCAAAAAAGCGGTAGAAGTACGGGAAGGTTCGGTCTACGAGGTGGCGTCGCTCGAACCGTGAGTTGTAGTACCGGGAGCGGGGTACTGACAACTCAATCGGCCTCACTGGGATTGGAGCCAGGGAAGTGAAATATGTATAGACCCAAAGCTGCAAACAGAAGACATGAGAAAATAGATCAGATGAATAAGAAATGCAACAGTGAACAAAATGTAAAGCATATCAAAAAAGTGAGTGTAGGGTATACCTTCCAAATCCTCTAGTATCTGCCGAGTGAATCCGCCTTATGGCGGGGGATGGAGTTCATATAACAGTAAAAGGTGGCCAGGCTGGCACCACCCTAATTGTAGTCCACCACCCGAGGAAGGCGTACCAGTGCCCCTAGAAGGTATAACCCCACGGTTTTTTCCCTATTTGCAAACAGGGTAGTACCGAGGAGATACATGAGGAAGTTGTAGGTATACTGGGAAATCTTATCTACAATAGCTAGCTGAGTGCCAGAAAAGTGCTCCAAGAACCAGTTGTAGCGCACTATCCCATGGCCAGTGGTGTCTGGGATCGGCCCGAGAAGCTGGAGCTGTGCAGCTCTCCATTGGGTTATATCCAGATCAAAGGGACTAGGCTGTCGACCCTAACCCACAAACAAGTCAGCATCGAGAAGTTGTATGGGGTCAGTGTCATCTCCTTGGTCGAGGAAGTGGAATGAGTTGGTGGTATCCCAGCATCTCTCTACCAGGACCCCATAAAGCCATGACTCGACCCTTATTTGTATAAGCCCGGAGCAGAAGGGCCCAAAGCCAGTAGCATCAACTAAAGTCCGAACCTCTGCGGGAAGCCGCTCGTACCGATGCCGGGGCTAGATATGGAGCCATAGCCGCCTATCCTCCTGGCCATCACCTATCAATTGGAAGTTTTATCAGTATATCTACAGTAGAGAATAGTGGTTTGTTCATCAGTTTCGACATTTCAATATGTGTGCAAAGTAAAATAGAAGAAAAGTTGCGTACCGTGGAGTCGTCGACAGATACATGCTCCATGGGCTCTCATAGTAAAGTGTCCTCATCCAACCCTATAATGAAACCCTCAAATCTCAAGATGCCACCTGGGGGTGGCACATGTGTACATGGCTAGTATGTAGCCGCATCAAAGGGCCTCTCGGCAAGGGGAGGCAATGCAGTAGCCTTCTCCGCCTCCATGTCCGCACCAAGGACAACACCAATACCCGCGGCGGGGTAAGGAATGGGTATGTCGTCGTTAGCCATAGAGAGGAGATGAAAAATTGAGGAAAAAGTGAGTGGATAAGTGATTTTGGAGTGAAAACCTCAAAAAAAAAAAAAAAAAAAAAAAAAAACCTAAGAGAGAGAAAACCAAAAGAGAGAAGAGATATAAAAAATCAAAGGGAGAAGGGGGAAAAGTTGGGAAAACGTGTGAAGATCTATGAAAAACCAAGAGAAAACTCAAAACTTCACCAAACCAAAATCCAATCGGTTCAAAAGATGGAGGATCAAGAGGGTTTCAAGGAAAATTTTTGCAAAAGTTGTTAGGTAACTCAAGAGGAATGAAAATCTAGAGAGAGAGGGAAGTTAGAGAGATAGAGAAGAGGGTTTTGGCCTTGGGAGTGTGAGGAAATGAGGGTTTATTTGTGTTTTTATAACCACGGGTGTCGGTTTTATTGATTTGCCCCGTTGCCGCCATCGAGGCTCGGCCAGCTGTGTTGAAGCTCGGTTGTGCCTCATCGATGCCCGACCGACTCTCGGTGAGAATTCAGTTAGGTTTGTTTTTGTTGTTTTGCTTGTTTTGTTTTTTTACTTTACTTCTTGTATTGTGGAGCTGGAGCTTCAATACGAATCTAAAAAAAAGAAAAAGAAAAAAAGAGTAGTGGAAAAGAAAAAACAGGACATACAATGAAGAAAAGAAAAGAAAAGAAAAGAAAACTAAAAAAAAAAAAAAGAAAAGAAAAGGAACAAAGGCAAAATGTCAAAGAGATCAAAAGAAATAAAGAGAGTGAGCAAAAATATCCATGTTGTTTTGTTTTGCTGCGTGAGTACATAATTTGATTTATTTTATTCTTGATTGATTTTTGTTTAATTTGTTTAAACTCATTTGTATGACTCATAGTTTAAATTCATGATGTGAATTGTTTTAAGACTTTTACCTTGTTTAAATTGTTCTGGTAAGTTATAACTTGTTTTGTCTAATTCATGATCTGTTCTGTTATTCCGTAACTCAACGATATTGTATGTATGGTTCATTCAGAGGAGTTCCGGATAAAATCATTCGTGCCACATTAAAATCATCATCAATTTTACAGCCAGATTGAAACCTGGTGCGTTGAGCCCATTGTTTTAACACATTAGCATTGTTTTGATTTTCACGTGTCTTTGAGTAGAATCCTTGTTTTGAATCATACTTATGCGATTTGTTTGTTCTTAGTCCATTCCCACCCTTCCTCCTCTCGCGCGTGACGCGTTATGATTGTACCTTCGGTTAAAAACATTCGGGTGCACCCAGTGTTCACACCATCCTTCCTCCTCTCGCGTGTGACGCATTAGGATTGCAAATCGGTTAAAAACATTCGGGTGCGCCTGGTGTTCACACCACCCTTCCTCCTCTCACCCGTGATGCGTTAGGATTGTACCTTCGGTTAAAAATATTCGGGTGCCCCCAATGTTCACACCACCCTTCCTCCTCTCATGTGTGACGCGTTAGGATTGCAAATCGGTTAAAAACATTCGGGTGCGCCCGGTGTTCACATCACCCTTCCTCCTCTCGCATGTGACACGTTAGGATTGCAAATCGGTTAAAAACATTTGGGTGCGCCTGGTGTTCACACAACCTTTCCTCTTCTTGCGTGTGACGCGTTAGGATTGCAAATTGGTTAAAAACATTTGGGTGTGCCCAGTGTTCACACCACCTTTCCTCCTCTCGCGTGTGACGCGTTAGGATTGCAAATCGATTAAAAATATCTTGTGTGCCCGGTGTTCATACCGTCCTTCGTCCTCTCGCGTGTGACACGTTAGGATTGCAAATTGATTAACAACATTTGGGTGCACTCGGTGTTCACACCACCCTTCCTCTTCTCACGTGTGATGCGTTAGGATTGCAAATCACTTAAAAACATTCGGGTACGCCCGGTGTTTACACCACCCTTCCTCCTTTCACGTGTGACGCGTTAGAATTGCAAATCGGTTAAAAACATTTAGGTGCGCTCGGTGTTCACACCACATTTCCTCCTCTCCTGTGTGACACGTTAGGATTGTACCTTCGGTTAAAAACTTTCGGGTGCGCCTGGTGTTCATACCACCCCTCCTCCTCTTGCATATGACGCGTTAGGATTGCACCTTCAGTTAAAAACATCGGGTGTGCCCGTTGTTCACAACACCTTTCCTCCTCTCGCGTGCAACGCGTTAGGATCTTGGTTGAGACCTCAGGTGCGCCCGATGGTTATGTCACCCTTCTCCTTTCTTGCGGTGCACAGTTAGGCTTGCATAATTTTCTTACATCCTTTTTACGTGAAATGTAGTTTGGCCCGTGTTTCCGACGTGAGGCATGTTTGTTTCCTTGCTTCTTTTCATAGTTGGAATTGCTGTATCTTGTTTCAATTTGTTTAATGTGGCATTTTTTTGCATCGCATTTGCATTCAAGTGTTTTATTGCATGGCCTCATTGCATGATCGTAAGTTATGTTCTTGTATCTTATGTTTGCATTTTGCCCCTGAACTACATTGGTTTGATTCCTTGCAAAGGGATACGTAGGAAGCTTGGGAGCGCAACCAATCTAATTTTTGTCTTGCTTTCTTGCCCAAGTCTTGCGGCCTCGTCAAATGGGTCTTCTGTGGGCTTTGACATTCAATCATGTCATTTCATGACTACTCGAGTTCTATCAAAGAGGGGCAACTGTAGACACCCCATTTTGACCGTCGTAAGAGTTAGGCGCTTGGTTTGATACACTCTATGATGAAAGTTGAATTATGTGCTTTGAATTCACAGTGATTTAGATTCAGCCAGGCTCTCAAAATAATCTCAAATCTTCAACATTTACCTTGTTTGAACCTCCGCGTCTGATTTTTGGACCTTTTTCCACCCTGAGCTGAGTTTGAACCAAAAAACAGGGGAAGACATCAAAGCCCGACCGTGCATCAGTGATGGCCGGCTGTGGCTATGAATGGCTGGCCAACCCTTGGTGGCGAAAAACACTGTTTTGGGTGGGAGGCCGCTAGCTGTCCATTTTTGAAGATATTTATCACCTTTTGAGGTCAAATTCTATAAAAACGAAGTTGTGTTATTGTTTTGAGGGTTGAAGAAAATTTAGAAAGCCTATATACACCTTGAGAGTTCCTCCCTCCTCATTCTTCCTTAGCTAGCAACTTTAGAACTAACCTAGCTTCCTTGTGTCATCTCCATACACCATACACAACCTTGTCTCACCATCTTAGAGCCTTGGTTGATCTTTGAGAAACATAATTCAAGCTTGAGAGTGTGTTGGAGCTTGTTTTGATCACAAACAACAAGCTTACTCCTTTGAGAGGTGTAAGCTTGCTATCTTCCTTCTTGCCTTCACTTATTTCATTTACTACTTAGTTCTTATTGTTTTATGTTGTTTTGATCCTATTTGAAGTGTTTAAGATTGGGTTTGAAGAGCTACCAAAAGAATAGAGAGAGTTTAACACTCTTTCTATATCTTTACCTATAGCTCAAACCTTTCTTTTACACTCATTTTCTTTGCTCCTTACACTAATTTTCAGAGTTTAAAAAAGGCCATAAATCATGCTTCGAGGTTGCAAAAGTGGAGGGGCTAGCCACCGCTCCTTATTCTTGCTTTCTAGCCTTGTTTCATTTCTTTGTTGTTAGGCTTTTTAGGTTATTTTCATGAATTTTTAACCATTGTTTTTCATGTATTAAGGGCTATTTTAGGGCTGTCCAAGCCTTTTAAATTGGTTCATGCTTTGGTTAATTCATTTGTTGTCTCATAAGTTGGCATACATAAAATGTTATATATTGTTTTAAACTTTATTTTCATGTTAAGAGTCTAATTTTAACAATCAATCCACCACCCATCTCTTTCATTCTTGAGAATGATTTTAACCGATTAAGGTTGCTCAAAATATGTGAGAAAGACTTCTATGGCTTAATCTTTTCGGAGATTCATTGTCAACAGTATAGTCTCTCTCTCTCTCTCTCTCTCTCTCTCTCTCATGTCTTTGAAGAACCTCTCGTTTGACATTACTTCTTGTTTAGAGGACTTTAACATTACCATGGACAAATGGACTAAAGAATGGCAAGGCTTCATGAAATTGGCTTAAAACTTGGAACAACCCATATTAAGAATATGGCTTAAAATTGCTTGAACTTGGCCGGACGTTATGCCAAGTTCCTTGTGTCAAGAGTTGTTACATTCTAATTCATGGCGTTTTGATGATTCTTGAAGCGTTGCAACCTCCCTCTTTGAGTTCACCCCATGACAAGAGGGGGAGTCTTATTCATTACATTCATTGATTTTTTTTTTGTCCAAAATTGTATCCGAGATCATCAAGCAATCAATTTGCTTATTGATGATTTCAGGATCAATTTCAACATTCTCTTGAGGTTTTCCCATGATAGAGAAGGAAGATGGGACAAATAGAGCTTGAGAATACTCTGTCTGCACTGATTCACCTTAGAACACAAAAACAGAGTTTTGCACCAAATTGATGCACGACCAGCCATCTGTAGACCTGGCCAGCCATCACTGATGCACGTTTGGCCCTCAATGTGTGGCCAACAGTGCAGTTTTGCAGGAAACAGAGACAGTGGCTGAAGGTGAAGCAGAGTTGGCTTGGACAGACAGAGTAGCTCTTAGGCGCTGTGCATGCAACCTTCATCCATCTTCACTTGCGCCTTTGTCGAATGCGATTAATTGTTCCATTAGTGTTACGATTATTATTAGTTGTAAATTAATCTTATTGGATTAGTATTGTTGTAGCCATTGCTTATTGATCATTGGTATAGCTAGTTAAATTGTTGTAATAAAGTAGTTAGTTAGCTTAGTTAAGTTAATTACTATTCATTCGCTTAGTTTTGTAATAGTTAGTTAATTCAAACCTTTGGACATTGATTCGCACCCTCCTGCGTAAGGGATCAAATGTTGTAATAATGTGTATGTCTTCCAACCCCATGTCTTTCTCCTTTTTATTTAATCACTTACGATGGTTAGTTTAGAACATCACGTTTCATTAGCATTCTCATGTTTTGCATCCGTTTGTCTTGCATTCATTTAGGTTTGGCTCACCATACTAACCAAATGTTTAAATTCATTGCTTGAATACGTGCCTTATCGTATGTCTTGAATGAAATCATATGCCATGTTCATAGCCGAGCCTATAAAATACATAATGTATGTGTTGCATTAGCCATAATCGCATAAAATTAGGAACATGCATATTTTACTTACTCTTTTACCTTTTTGGCTCGGAGTATTAGGTGAGCTTTTACGTCTCATCATCTTGCATCAAGTGTTTGTGTTGCCATATCTACCATACTTGCCATGAGGCTAAGTGTTTAAATGATATAACTGTTTGAATGCCTGTGGATGAAGGCTAATTGCTTGAATTAGGACCATTTGATTAAATGTCCATTTTTTTAGCCCACTTTTTCAAGTGGCAAATTCACAAAAACAATTTCAAAGAAAACATGAGATCAAATATTCCAATTCTTGCAAATTAGTTTATATTTGTGTGTGCGTCACATAGTAATGTTAGGTTAATAATCAAAACAAGAGCATATAATGTAAATAAAAATCACATCATGATTAGTAGAGGCCGATATTTGATTGGGCGAGTGGGGTGCTCAATTCATGACCTTTCACTCTCGTACCTAATTTCTTGAGCTGAGACATTTTGGTGATGACGGACTAATGGCCTTTAACACGAGTCTCGGGATTCCTAAATTTTCCAAAAATAGTTAGGTGGTGACTCTGAAATCTGGCAAAGCAGTCCATTTTTAGCATTTGACTTAAACATCGATTTTCCAAAAAGAATTGCTGGATTTGGACTTCTTTTTTTTTTTTTTTTTTGTGTTTTCACTATTTCACATTGCACTTGTGAAATCTAATTTAAAACCACCAGTGGAGTCTGAACTGTAGGGCTATTCGGCTCCCGAAAGGAGCGCGGAAAGCCGAGCTATACACTACGACCTCAATCTCAAGCTTAAACAATTAATCGGTTGAACCAACTCTCAAAACAAATAAAAGGCCAAGAAAACAGGGAGGTTGTAGAGATGATTAGAGGTGATCACAAGTATAGAAAGTTTGAAATAAATGCTATCAACTCAAATAGGTTTGTGTCTAATGCCTAAAACACCAAACCTACGAGGACCATTACACTACAAGTATGCAATACAAAGCATAAATGAAACTAACACATAAGGAGGGGTGGCTAATCCCTCCATTTTTAGGACTTCAAAAAAAAAAATTTAGCCTTTGAGAAACTCTGAAATTCAGTGGTAAAAATCTCAAAAAAAGTGGAGAAAAGATTGGGAAACACAAGGGTAAAAGCTTAGAGAACAAGGTTCAAAGAAGGATGGTTAACCCCTCCACCTTTGGTAGCTTTAAACCACAAGTTTTAGCCCATAAAAATAGTGTAAAAATAGTTCAAAATTAGCAAGAAAAGATAGAAAACAAGTAGTGTAAAGATGCTCAATATTATACCTTTTGAAGCAAGGCAACTCTTTTGTTAACAAACCCACAAGTTCTCACTCTCAAGGGCTAAAATTTGGACTCAATAATCTTAGCAAGGAGAGCTCCAATATTGGTTTAGGAAGTGTTTGGATAAGGTGTGTGTGTTGCAAGATAGAGATAGAGAGAGAATTTCAAGTTTTGGGGCTTTGGATTTTTTTGTAACCTTAAAACCAAGAGGAAAGGTCAAGTATATATAGAAAAACATGTGTCTATCTCGAAAAAATCTGTATACATACAGCTGGTGCAGTACATGCACCTGTGGGGGACAGCTGGCAACAAATATCTGCATTTTACACAAGTGGCCGGCAGGCCACTAATAAAGCCGGTCAGACGAAAATCTGTTTTCAAGCCTGACTTCAAACGAGCATATATCCCTCATCCTGACTTAGTTTCAGGTCATTCTTGAGTCTAAATTGAAGCCCAGGAAGTCTAATTTCCAATGGTGGTAGCCTCACATCTAAATTCTAAGTGTGCAAAGAGATATTTCTATTTTAGTGAAGGCTACTCATTTCTTTTCTAACAGATTGAAGCCCAGCTTCCTCCCCAACTAATTTTCTTTCATCCTCCTATTTTCTTCAACTCCAAACCTTAAAATAAGAAGTTTTTAAAGATTTTCCAAAAAGTTCACCTCCCTTCCATTTATTTCCACTTTGTCCTTACTCGGTTTATCGAAAAGTGTAATATTTTAAACGAAATGTGAGCCTCGGAATATTGTAGAAACATTTGGAAAAGAGGGTTTTAAGGTCTAAAATAGTTTTCGTGCAAAATAGTTTTGGTAAAAAATAGGGTGTAAGGTTGGGATTTAGATGCTCTTCTTGCTGAAGAAATAGAACGTTCGTACAGCATAACTTTCATTATCCAGTTATCAACGTGAGGCGCCCAAGTCTTAAAGGCGTTCAAAAATGGGGTGTTTACAGTTGCCTCTCTTTGATGGAGTTCGAAGTCATGAAATGACGTGAGTGAATGTGAAAGCCCGAAGACGACCCATTTTGACAAGGCCGTAAGACTAGGTCAAAGAAACAAAATGCAGATGTAATTGGTTGAACCCGAGGGTTGCCTACATATCCCTTTGCAAGGAATCAAATCAGCGTAGTTCAGGGGCAGGATGCAAATGATACACAATGCAACAAAACAGTGTAAATGATATAACAAAATAATCAAACCACAGGCAGTGCAAAACACACGAATATCATAAAGGAGTGGAGATGCAAAATCAAACTATGTTTTATATAGAAAAGAAGTGGGCATATCCAAATGATGCCCAACACAGGCTAAGTGCCTATATCCTCAATACTGGCCTCAGCGCAACATGGATGCTTACACATAACAGAACCATGTTTTAACGTAAAATGGGTGCGAGCACATGCAAAACTATGTTTTTTGCGGAAAGAGAAAGAATATAAGTAATTGGGTGGTATGATATAAGTGAGAAATGATCTGTTAGAGAAAGATAATGATCCTAAATGCTGAATGTAACAAGACAAAGTATGATGCAATGGATGCAGTGAATAAGGGACGCAGGCCAAACCACATCTTACCTGGAAAACGTATGGACACAAAACAAACCACGTCTAACACAGATAAGGTGTTGACACCCTCAATACTGGCCTCAGTGCAACATGGGTACTTACACGTGACAGAACCATGTTTCAATGAGGGAAAGGTATGAGCACATGCCAAACTAAGCTTAACATAGAAAGGATGGAGGTAATAAAATGGTATAATATAATGGATGTAATGGATAATGCAGTAGATGCATGCGATAGATGATATATGCAATGTAATAAGTGAAAGAACCTTACAGGGGCAATCAGCACTGACTCACCTTATGCTGCTAGGAATTTTTTCTCTTTTTCTTGGTTTCAAGACTTTTTTTTGCATCTTGCGCTTCCCAACCACACTACTTTTCTCCCTGGCTATATTTGCAACTTTCCCTATTCTCCAATAGGGTGACAGACTCGGTTAGTACGGTATCCAAAATTGAGGCGCATATAAGCTACCTCAACCCATGGGGCTGCCATACAGATTTCAAGCCAAGGATACATCCCTGGGTATTTAAACTAGACTTTAGTCTTGGAAATCCCAAACTTTTACTTTCTAGGCCTCAGCCATTCAAACTCTAGTTTCCGCCGTCTCAGTTGATCACCTAGGAGCTCACTACAAACATAGTCAGGTGGCTATACCAGACCACCAGAAGCCATTCGGGCACGACAAACACCAAATAAATTGCACCTTTAGAGGATTTAAGGTCTTCTAGACCATAGTGAGTGCACAAGATAGTGTAGGTGAGGTGCACGAAACAGTGCGAGCGAGGGTGAATGAATGCACAAAACAGTACTATGCAGGGTGAATGCACAAGATAGTGCGATGCAAGGTGAATGCGCAAAACAGTGCGATACAAGGTGCACAAGACAGTGCGATGAAAGGTGCACAAAATAGTGCGAAACATGGTGCACAAAACAGTGCGATACAAGGTAAATGCACAAAACAGTGTGATGCAAGGTGCACAAAATAGTGCAGTACAAGGTGAATGCATAAAATAGTGCGATACAAGGTAAATGCACAAAACAGTGTGATGCAAGGTGCCCAAAATAGTGCAGTACAAGGTGAATGCATAAAATAGTGCGATACGGGGTGCACAAGACAGTGCGATGCAAGTGAATGCACAAGATAGTACTGTGGAAGGTGCGATGTAGGTTAAATGCACAAAATAGTGCGATGCAAGTTTACACAAGACAGTGCGATACAAGGTAAAATGCACAAGATAGTGCGATGCAAGGTGCACAAAATAGTGTGAATAAGGGTGAATGAATGCACAAAACAATGCTATATGAGTGCACAAAATAGTGCGATACAAGATGAATGCACAAAACAATGCGATACAAGTGAATGCACAAAACAGTGCTAAATGGGTGCACAAGACAATGCGATGCAAGTTTGCACAAGACAGTGCGCTATGGGTGAATGCACAAAACAGTGTGATGCAAGTTGCACAAAATAGTGCGATGTGGGTGAATGCGCAGGATAGCGCAATGTAGGTGCACAAGACAGTACGAGTGAGGGTGCACAAGATAGTGCGATGTAGGGGTGCACAAGATAGTGCGATGTGAGTGGAATGCACGAAATAGATGTGAATGCACAAGATAGTGTGATACGGGGTGTATAAGATAGTGCTACGTAGGTGCACAAAATAGTGCGATGCAAGTTGGATGTACAACATAGTGCGATATATGGTGAATGCACAAAATAGTGCGATGCAAGGTGCACAAAATAGTGCGATATAAGATGAATGCACAAAATAGTGCGATGCAGAGTGAATGCACAAAACAGTGCTATGTAGGTGCACAAAATAGTGCGATGCAAGTTGGATGCACAAAACAGTGCGATACAGGTTCAATGCACAAAACAGTGCGATGGAAGGTAAAATGCACAAAATAGTGCGATACAGGTGCACAAGGCAGTGTGATATGTGTGGATACAATAGTGTTATATGGGGGTGACTGCACAAGACAGTGCAATACAGGTGCACAAAATAGTACGGTACAAGGTGCACAGGATAGTGCGATGCAAGGTGCGAGACAGGGTGCACAAAACAGTGCAAGACAGGGTGAATGCACAAAACAGTACTATGTAAGATGCAATAAATGTAACTGAAAAACACTGCAGAAGGTAACTCAACGAAAATTTGTTAAGTATAGAATAAAGCCAAGAGCAAGAGCAACCAATCACGCAGTTCAAAATGACTAGAGTGTATGAGCATGTATGCATAATCCAAAGCACACATATTAAGTAGAGGGAAGATGCCAATCCCAAGAGAGTTTTGAAAATGGTCGGAGACAACTTTCGACATCTGAATCATATCAGAATCATCATGGGGGTAAAATACCCTAATCCACGGAAAAGTACCCAACAAGTGGCTTTGAGCGAATTGAGGGAAAGGTTGGGTTCATGCCCTTTGTTCAATTGATGACCCGATCAGATGCACTGAAAATTGCCCCTAGTGTCCAGTCACTGGCCACCGGTTGGGGCTCATACCCTTTATTCGCTGGATGGCCCAATCAGATGTACTGAAAATTGCCCCTAGTGTCCAGTCATTGGCCACTGTTTTCAACATTGTGCAGGCATGTGTGATGGGGATCATCAGATCTTGGACAAGTTGCCAACCAATTAGACTCATGTTTCTCTTCTTTCCCGACATGTTGAGAACTTACTCCAGTCCCCCCCCTAAAGTAGTGATAGATTCCTCATATACACTGACCATGAATGCGTTGCCCCTTGTATAGGCACTCTTAGTTTGTTTATGAATTCCACACATGGACTTGTTTTTGAGTTTCAGGCGAACACTCATGTATGGAATTTTGACCACATCGCTCTATTGAACTTTTGAGTGACAAACACACTATGGTGACTCAATAAAGAGCGCTTTTGAGCAATAGACATGTTATGGTGACTCGATGAAGAGCGCAGACTGAGACAAACACCAAGCACGACACAACTAAATTCACAATTGACCTAAAAGCAGAAAAAGACTCAAGGTAACTGATCATTTATAGTGCCCCTAGTATTACTTATGTTCCCTTTCAAACTCAATTTTCATTCCTTTTTTGCTCAAGGTAGAGATTCTACTGATAAGTTAAGGTATTGAAAAATTCTCCACTTGTTGATTCAAGTTAGTTCTTTCTTACCCAATGCAAGCATGTGATACGCACAACAGTCGTTGTAGCTCATGGATTGATGCGAAGTTGTCGATGTGATTTGGGCAAGATGATCGGGTTGAGATGAATAAGATGGATATGATTGAGACTGAACTTCAGGATGAAGTTGCCTATGTATCCCAAGAATGAAAATCAGGTCAACGTAGTTCATAGCTAATGTTTGCTCGGGTGTTGACACTTTCCTTTTGCGCTCTAACTTTTGCCAAAGTCGCCCCTTCGGGGTTTTCAACCTTGCGAGCTATATTTTTTTGGATTTCTCATTTTTCATGCTTTAACTTTTTCCTAGGTTGCCCTTTCAGGTTTTTGTCCTAGCGAGCCTCTCAAGGATAGCGTTACAACATTTGCGATGAATTTGTTCAATAGTCATCCTTGCCCTAACACTAGAACTGGCTTTGCGTTGAGTTAAGTTTGATTCTCTATTCCCTTATGCATGTCTTCTTCTTTTCTTTTGCTCTATTTGCAAAGTTGGCTCTTCTTTCAATGTGGTACTTCCTCGCATTGTGTAGACACCCCATTTTTGACCGTCCTCAAGACTCGGTTGTGCTTCCAGGTACATCCGGACACAAGTTCGATTGCTCGTCGGGCATTCGACTTTTGCGGCGGAACGTCACAGGTTCGAGCTTTCCAGACCCTGTATCCTTTCTGCCCCATTCTTGGACCATGACTTGGTCCTTTCAGAATGTGTTTCTTGGTGCACTGCCGGCCCCCTTTTGGACCTGCCGGCCCCCACTTTGTTGCTGCCGGCCATTGATTGAGCCTGCTGGCCATCAATAAGCCATTGCCGACCATCCCTGATGGCCGGCAGCACCCCTGTCTCAGCAGGTTTCACTCCAGATCTTTTGAGCCAGCTGGAATCCTGTTATCTGCCCTCCATACACGTGTATGGAGGGATGAAGCTCTTGCCAAGCTTCTTGAAGAAGCTTTGCATTGCTTTTCTTCTATATAAGGAGAGAGCCTCTCTCCTTAGCAGAGGTTCAGCATTTTGAGAAGAAATATCTCTCTCTCTCTATATATTGTTGTTGATTTGTGCCTTGAAGTCGATTTTCCTTGCCCTTTTACACTACAACACTTAGAGATACACCACCATCTTTGGATTGAGGTTCTTGGGAGGACTTCTTGAGCTCTGAAAGTGAGGTTTTACCCCCTGAAGTTGCTGGTTTTGAAGTTGATCTTCAAGGGTGAGCTTCTTCCCCTTTTTAGCACTTTTTTGTACCTCATTTTGGCCATCTTTGCATATTGTTTTAGACCTTGCTTTCAACTGAAAAAGGTCTTGTATTTAAGTGATTTTGAAGTTTGTTTAAGGTCTTTTGGTTGTTGAGGGTCTTCAACCCTCTTGTTGGCCTTGTTTGGCTTTGTTTTGAGCCATGCCTTAAGGCCTCCGAGCTAGCCTTGGTTTGGCCTTCTAACCACTGAAATCCAGTGGATTTTTAGTGGTAGGCATATGGTTTTGAGGCCTCAAATCAGAGGGGGTGGCCCCCTCTCTTTTGGTTTTTGTTTGCTTGCATTTTTGGCCTTCCAAAGGAGCATGCCTCTCTGTATTTTTTAGGCTTGGTTCAGGCCCTTTTTTTGTGACTTTTAGGACCTTCCTTGGCTCTTTCCATGGCTGGTTTGGTCACCTTTTGCATGCATCTTGTATGTGTAGTGTAATCCCATTTGTAGCTCATCAAAGTAGCATGTTTGCCTAGCTTGTGTTGAGTCCATTTCAGTAGGTTTTTGGTGATGTTTTACCATGCCTTAGATCTATTTTGGGTTGGTTTTGTCACTCCATGCATATATGATACACTTGTAGTGTAAATCTCATAAACTAGCTTTATATGCTTCTTGCTTTAGCATGTTATCCTAGCTTATGTTGAGTCCATTTCAGCATGTTTTTGGTGATGTTTTTCCATGTCATGACTCTTTCCATAACTGGTTTGGTCATCCTTTGCATGCTCCATATACTTGTAGAACAAATCTTACTTACCAGCTTTATGTTCATGATGTTTTGACTCATCATCCTAGCATATTTTGGCTTTGCTCCAGCATGATTTTGTTCTTATTTTGGGCTGTTCTTGGACTGTTTTGGGCTGCCATGGCCATATCACTCATGCTTTGTATAGCTATAGTGTAAATGCTTAGGCTAGCCTTGGGTTTTGAGGCCCCTACCATGCCATACATGTGATGTTTGCATGCTTTTCCATCATTCTAAGTGTTATTTCAGTCCATGAAATGTGGACATACACTTGCATTTGACATGCTTTTAATGCCTTGGAGCCTTGGCTCTTTATGCCTCAAGAATGAACTTTTGTGCATGCCATTAAGCCTAAGCCTTTGGCTCATCATATCAGTGCATTTTTGGTCTTGTTATACCATGATGTAACTCTATTTTATGTTGTCCAAGTCATGCCATGTTTGGTTTCAATAGGTGTAGTGCATTGCCTCTTTTGTAGCCTTGCATGCTCCTTGTTTTTGGCCTCTTGTTCTAGCCAGTGTTGGCTAGCTTCGAGCTTGTTTTTGGTCTTGTTTGGACCTGCCTTGTGACTATTTTAGGTTCCCTTAGCCCTTTGGGGCTTGCCTTGCATGGCCATGGCTTAAGTCCCTTTGTTAGTTCGAGCTTTGAGCTTTCTAACATGCTATGCTTGCATTGTTTAGTTGATTTGGCATCAATTTACATGAGATTTCAGAGCTTACCTTGTTGTCACATATCCATGCTTGTCACTCTTTAAGTGTGCTTAAGAGTTGCATCTTTATGCCTTAATTCTTGAGCCAATTGGCATGCATGTTTGCCTTGCCTTTTCATGCTTTTCATACTATCAATTCATCACTTATGGCCACTGATTTGGGCATATCTGAGGTCTACCTATTTCGGTTTAAGTCCATCCCTTGCATGTTGTTGCATGCTTGTCTTGCATATTGTTGTATGCTTCCTCCATTTTTGCATGCTTAAGTCATATTGCATGATTGCATGTTCAAGTTAGCATTGTGTATGCCATCCTTGCATTGTATTGTTGTTTGGATTAAGTATTAATCTGAGCACGAGGAACGAGGGGCGTTTCATACTTCAAGTGATGAAACGTGTCTCAATTCTCGGTCGCCGACGCTCTTGATGATCCATGATAGAGTTCTAGGCACTTATGTGTTTATTTGTGCATTCATTTCACATTGATTTGCACAAGTTGGATCTTTGGCCATCATGCATCGGGATGCGTGATTGATGGTCGTAGATCCGACTATGCCTCTCCCTTGATGTTTTGAGATGATACGGGGTGGCATAGTGCGTACATATCCTTGGGAGACCCTTCATTTTCTTTGTTTTGTGCTCTACTGCAGCTTGGTGTCCCAGCACATCAGTGGCCGGTAGTGCCTTGCAGATGACCGGCAGTGCCTTGTTATTGGCCGGCACCCCTTCATTTTTGGTCGGCAGTGGCTCCCCATGGCCGGCAGGCCACTGATGCACTCCCTAGCATGTTTTTGATAAGGTTTAGTAGGAATTCCTTGAGGACACCCTGCAGACAAAGCCTCTAAAGAGCAACCGGAGAGCTTTTCGGGGCGGCATTCGAGCATGCATCCTCTCCTTCTTCGAACAGAGTTGGAGCAGCTTATTTTTCATGCTTACTTGTTAGTTAGCATCAATTTGTAATAATTAATTAATTTGTTAATTAGTTAATTGTTGTAATAATTAGTTGTAGTTAGTTATTCAATTCGGTTATGTAATAATTAATTAGCTTGTTAGTTAGTTAATTAGCCGGCATGTATTATTTATTCGGACCCTCCGTCGAGAGGGCCAATTTTGTAATAAGTGTGCGTGCGTGTGTGCATGTCTTCTAACCCCACGTCTTTCTCCCTTTTACTTACCTGTTTTTGTTGGTTAGTTTTAGGTCATATTTCAAATTAGCATACTTATGCTTTGCATGTTTGCATCCATTCATCTGTCTAGCATACTTATGCTTCGCATGTTTGCATACATTCATCTATTTTGCATGCACCGGGCTCGGCGCATCATACTAACTGCAACGTAATTCGATACCAAGTTGAATACATGTATCAATTATCGCATCTCATATGTCATCTTAGAATAGCCGAGCCTATTTCTAGTTGCATCTTGCATGCGTTGCATTAGCCATCTTAACATGAACTAGGATCATGCATTGATTTCTAACTAGTTCTTTGTTTTGGCTCGGAGTACTAGGTAAGCTTTTATGCTTTAGCATACTACATGTGTGTCATTGATTGCCATGATAGCATGCTTGCCATGAGGCTATTTGCTTAAGTGTTTAACTGCCTGAATGTTGGGGGTGAAGGTTGGATTGCTTGAATTGGAACAATTCATTGAAATCTGCATTTTAGCCTACTTACGAGTAGCAAACTTCAAACCATTTTCCAAACAAACGAATATGCGATGCTCTGTTCCAAATTAGGTGATCTAGTCTATACTTGTTTTGCTGTGCGCATGACATAGTAATTCTAGCTAATTAATCGGAATAAGAACACATGTGTTTTTCAAAAAAACTAGATATCATGTTTAGTAGTGGCCGATCTTTGATCGGGCGAGCGGGGGTGCTCATAGCTAACCTTCCCCAATCGTACCCAAGTTCCCGAGCCGAGGCAACTTTGGTGATGACGGACACGTGGCCTTAGGCACGAGTCAGGGTTTCCTAAATTCCCCAAAATAAAATATTTAGGTGGCGACTCTGTATCTGGCAAAGCAGTCCATGTTTGGCACTTCTTTACAAAAATCAGTTTTCCAAAACGATTTCCGGATTTGGACTCTTTGGTGATTTATCAATCTCATTGCACTTTGAGATCAGATTAAACCGTGACAATTTGAGTCCGAACTATAGCATGAGGCCCTCGGGGCGCGTCCACAGTTTCTGGCGACTCTGCTAGGGAGTTAGAGAGCTTGACTCGAACTCATGATATCTTGTTTTGATTGCACTTATGTGTCTCTTTGCATTGCATTTGCATTGGTGCGCCTAGGACACCGTGTTTGCCGTATGCTATTCCTGAACAATTTGCCAGAGGCTTGCTTTGAGAAGCATGCTATAAGGCTGACCGGTTGCAGGCTCTGCCATGACGGGAACACAAACCCTGGTTTTTACCGGGGCACCCTTTTTGACCATTCGACGTAGTGCATATTCGGAATCCATAGTGACTATTCCAAATTAGGACAGGCTTCTTACCCGATTTTAGGTTGTTTGAAACCACTGCGTGCGTAGTAAAACCCTAGTTCCTGACAAAATAGGATAGGGAAACCCTACCCCAACATAGGGGTGTTTTGGCTCTCATTTGCTTGCTATGTGCTTTTAGAGTTGGCCTATACAAGAATGCACGTATCAGTTTGCAAGTCTGGGTATCAGGCCTGCGGGCATCAGTGTCAGTATTTTGAGAATCAGTTATATCCGCGAGTATCAGATTCAGTTTTGGAGCAGTAATTTGGGGAACAGTGATCAGTGGTTGAGGATAGTTCTTTCAGCTTGTGTGTGCCAACTGTGTGTTGTATTTATTTAAGCTGTTATGCTGTCCGTTTTTCTGTTCATTATTTCCTTATTATGCTTTATTTATCTTTTTGCAAGGTAGTTTAGCATAATTGCATCCGACCAGGTAGATATTCCCCAAGCACTCTAGGTTAGAGGTCGTAGACTTAATCGATCCAGGGATTTGGTAGATGGACAAGCAGTGTTCCTTTCTTTACCCCCGGTTGCTAGATGGAGGTCAAAAAGGCGCAGTATATCAGTACAGTGGTCGCCAGATCAGTGGTCTACCCCATTAGTGAACAGTCAGACTAAGGTCTTAGTTTCTATTGCAGGGACAGATATACTAGTTATTCAGATAGATCCGTACAATATGGCAAGCTTAGAGGAGATGGTGTGTCACCTCCAAGAAAGCATGAAAACTATGCAGCAGGACGCTGCCCGTCAAGTAGAATCTGCCAAAACAGCAGGCCGCGATCGTGACCCAACAGGCAGAATTAATCACTAGGCTACAGCAGCAAACTGGAGCATCTACTTCACACCAGGTTGCTCCCCCACCAAGAGTTCCCATACTCGGGGAGACAACTAACGTCCAGGATGATACGGACATTCCAATCGGGCCAGCTCCGCCCCCGGTTCTACCCCAGCTGTCCAAAACACCTACCAACCTACCTGATTCTCCCTTTGAGTTCAAGACGGACCCCACAGCACTGAAAGTAAGCAAGCTTGAAAAGCTGTTCAAGAAGTCTCAAGGGGTTCATTCCATTCCGGATATTGAGGATGGGTACACTGACTCGGCCGTGATGCTGCCGGACCTTTTAAGATGCCACATATTGACCTCTTTGACGGGTTGGGGGACCCTATGGTGCATTTGCGGCTATTTTCAGACATTTTAAGGCCGATGGGCCTCTCTAGATTACAGAAGCTTTCCTTGTTTGGCCGGACCTTGTCAGGTGTAGCGGCCATTTGGTATGCAAAATTGGAAGATTCCGTCAAGAGGAGTTGGGAGGAGATGGCCGAGGCCTTCATAGCTCAATACTTATACAATACACAGATCAAGATTACGACCCGTGATCTTGAGACAAGAGCCGAAGGAGAGTTTCTCTGATTTTGTAACCTGATGGAGGGCCAAGGCCTTGATGATGACCATCAGGCCAGTTGACAAAGATCAAATACGGATGGTTGTGCGCAACCTCCAGCCCAAGCTTATACAAAAAATGATCGTTCTCCCCCTCCCGACCTTTGCAGACCTACACGAGATAGGGGTGCAGATCGAGGATGCTATGAAACAGGGTCTGATTGACCAAGACCGAGAGCCGCCCAAGAGGGCATTCAACCGCAGTTCAAATGCAGGCACAAGCAGTGCTGCAGTTGGTAGATCTTCAGATGTGAGTATGGTTACCACCACCAATGCCCCAAGAACCCTTGCAGCTACACCATTCACCGGTGCGTCTGGAAGTAGCTCGCAAACAACCAAGTATTCCCTCCGAAGCCAAAGAACCTTCACCCCACTATATATGCCCCCGTGCAAAGCTCTGGGGGTTTTGATCAGGAAAGGGCACTTAAAGCCCCTATAGTCGCGGCCACTACCAGACAGACTCCCTACTTCCCATAACCCGACCAAGTACTGTGCCTATCACCAGCAGTATGGTCATGACACCGACCAGTGCTTTCGATTACGTCATGAGATTCATGATCTCATTGACAACAGGGTGATCATGCCCCCGGAAAAACCAAATGTCACAACCAATCCTCTCCTACCACATAACCAAGCTCCACCTCCCAAGCGCATCAATTTCATCCAAACTGGGGTTGTGTCATACGACCCCAGCATATATATCACCCCTTCTCAACTACCCAAGCCGGAGGTGTTCATCCCTGACAGCACTGACTTGTGCGTGTTGGATATCTCCTAAACCCAACCACAACCAGAAACGGTGGTGGTAACTATCGGAGATGGAACTGGGTCAACTGTGAGAACAGACGACGATGAGCAGTCAGAACCTGAGGGGTCTACGAGTTTCAAGTACAACCCGAGCGGTTACATTACATCAGTAGGCCAGGCTAGGCCGAACGTGGAATTGCCAGTAGGGGCAGAGATTTGTGTAGCATGAGAGAATGGACCTGATCAAGGGCTAGATGACCTAGCGGATCTGGAAGAAGACCTTGTAAATCTGCAATTCTTTGAAGAACAGGATTCAGGGGACGTGACAGTCAATTGGTTTGATGGGTCAGCAAAAACTACTGGATGGCTTGACGACCAACCAGATGTTGTGGAACAACCTTAGTTAGAGTAGAGTCTGCCAGGGACGGAGACATCAACAGTGGCCGAGAGGGCCGAGAATCAGAATGCAGCGTCGGAGAGCACCGGTGATAGTAATTTTGCTTAGGACCAAAGCATTTCGAGTATAGAGGACATCGAACAGCAAGCCGCACTGAAACAGTTCGAGCGAGAAAGGACCAAGGATTCTAAAAGAGTCAGGAAAGTCAAAGCCCCTGAGGGGACAGAATGTGTTGTGAGCATGGGAACGGAAGGTACTGTGGGTACAGGAATAGTTGTAATGGAGCCGGACAGGTGCCTGTCGGTTGCCGATGGCATGTGGTGGGAAGATGACGACCTACATCTTGCCCCACACAGATGATGACTGGGGACAAAGCCAGCCAGATGATACCTGGTATGTGGGTGAAGTAGACCACATGACTAGGAGCGGACGGTATTTTAAGCCCCCACACGTAGATTAACCAGAAGCGTCCGGGAAGGACAAGGAGGTGAAGAAACAAAAAGAAAAGTTACTCAAAGAAGAGGCTGTGCTGAAACAGCTGAAGAAGATACAGGCAGACATCTCCATCTGGGGACTGCTTATGGCTTCACGAGTCACGGGGGTGCTCATAGCTGACCTTCCCCAATCGTACCCAAGTTCTCGAGGCGAGGCAACTTGGGTGATGACAGACACGTAGCCTTAGGCACGAGTCAGGGTTTCCTAAATTCCCCCCAAAATAAAATATTTAGGTGGCGACTTTGTATCTGGCAAATCAGTCCATGTTTGGCACTTCTTTACAAAAATCAGTTTTCCAAAACGATTTGCCGGATTTGGACTTTTTGGTGATTTATCGGTTTTGCATTGCACTTTGCGAGATCAGATTCAGAACCGTGACAATTTGAGTCCGAACTGTAGCATGAGGCCCTCGGGGCGCGTCCACACATTGGCTTCTCCAGGTTCAGACAAAAGTTCATTTCCTCATAGTTGCTTGGATTTTATTCCAAAGAATACCCCTGGCATGGCGGTTGACTTTTTCTCTTTTCTTTTTCTTTTCTTCATTCTTTTTTTTTCTTTTTTCTTTTTCCTTTCTTTTTTCTTTTTTTCTTTTCTGGTTTCTTTTATCCATTGTTTTCTCTTTGAAATAATGAAAACACCAGGGGAGAAATTCTATGATTTGTGAGGTCTAAAAGCTGCCATGTACATGTAGGTCTGAAAGCCGCCTTGTGCTTGCCAAAATGATCGTCTAACGGCGAAGAGAATCCCTAGGACAATGTAGAATACCACGCACAGTTCTGAACATATCTTCGCAAGTTTTGCAAAAGAAATAGCTTAAAATTTTTAAAATCATGAAAGACTTTGCACCGATAAGTCAGAACCCACTCAAACTATTTGGGGGATCCTTCTCAACACTAGAGCTTATTTACAGAATCTCATTTAAAAAACAATTTCAAAGTTCTCCCATTTGTAAAAGGTCACACATGCATTCCTATATGCACAACAAAATGATCAAAAACTTGACTCCCACTTTTTTATAAAGATAAAGATGAAGACCTGAAGGTACACGAGAGCGACTTAAAGGAAAAGACTTAACTGATGCAACAACGCAAGAAAAGATAGAAAATAAAACTCACAACATAACTATTTGCAGGACACAACTCAAAACAAAATAAGCATCTCTGAGACAAAAGGGGATTTTCACTCCTTCAAGTCCATCTGTAGAATTTTAAAAACAACTTCAAGTAGCCCATAGGAAGGTTCAGACCTGCCTTCAATTCAGCAATACTAACATCCATACCCAGAAGGATTTATTTTTGACTTTCAAATCGGGTCTCATAGATTGAACCTCACAATTACGTTGTCCCCATACATCTTCTTGACCGAAACAATTGCATTTTCACACCATGCCTCCAGTTCAGAAGGTCCTTTTCAAGTTCTTTCGATAATTCCCTTAGCTGAGATTGTGGTTCATCATTCCAACCACCAGTGCTGTCATCTGTAGAGAGCCCACTTCTTCATCATGCTTGAACTCACTAAGATTGAGTAAACTTTCCATCTCTTCAGAGATTTTGTTCCTTTTGCTCAGATCGGAATTAGAAGATTCAGGAATGAACACAATGGGTTTGGGCTCATTGGGTATGATGTGTTGGCTAGGGCAATGGTTAGTTGTTGGCAAGCTGTGGGTGGATTTTATGTTATGGAGTGGCAATCTATGGCGGTCAAGGAGAGGGTTATTAACAGCTTTGGGATTTTCAGGTAGGGTGATGACCTTATTGTCAATCAAGTCTTGGATTTCATGGTGAAGATGGAAGCAACAGTCAGTATGATGACCGTATGATTGATGGAATGTGCAATATTGGGTAGAGTCATGTTTAGGTGGGAGAGGATTAGGGAGAGGTCGAGGATTGAGCGGTTTGAGATACCCTTTCTCTATCAGTACCTTCAATGCATAGGTTAGGCTCATATGGAGTTGGGTGAAGGTTCATTTTTAGGAGCAGGGAGCACTACGTTTAGAAATATTAGCAAAGAGATTGGCAGGTATTGGCTAGGTATTCGTGGGCATGGGATTGGAATCAAGATGGGTGTTTCTGGTAAAGCATTCCTTTTCATGGCTTGGCCCTTGATTCAAAATGCTCTCAACCTGAGTGATAAAAGTGTCAATCACAGTCTTTGCAACAACTGCGAGCACTTGCAGCTTGTTTAACCCTTTGAGCTTCAGAGTCTCAATAACCCACCAAAGATGTGCATCGGGATCAATACTTGTCTTGACCTTGTTCTTGCCACTCGCTTCAGCTTGGCCAAGGGAATGGGCGGCTATATCAAAGTGAGGCCCATTTGTTGTTGATCTGTCATCACCCAGACTTGAGATACATTCAGGTTGGCCCTTTTCAACTACAACTCACCCCAAGATTGGGGAGCTTTTTGATGAGATTGAAACTCGAAATGTTAAATCTGTCACCATTCCTTGAAGGTCTTCAATCATTCCGTACATCTCAACAATAGTAGGTTCAGCCATTTGGTGCTCTTAGCGTACTCGAACCAAATTGGGTGCATCTATCATAAACAAGTTAGTACTTTTTGGAATGAACACCTCAGACTTGGGTAAATGGGCCGGGGTGATGTATATGCTGGGGTTGAAGGGAGGTGGCAGTGTATGGATGAGGTTAAGGTGAAGAGAAGGTACTTGGTCATGGATGGAAAGTGGGTTGGTAGTAACATTGGGTTCTTGAGGTGGGGCTATTATCTGGTTTTCAATGAGATTCTAAACCTTATGACGAAGGTGGTAGCAACGATCGGTACCATGACCGCGTTGCTGATGGTATGCACAGTATTTGGTGGGATTATGTCTAGTAAGGAGTGGGCTAGGAAGTGGTTGGGGATCAAGGGGTTTGAGATACCCTCTTTTCATTAGGACTTTTAGTGCACTGGTTAGGCTCATATAGAGGGCGGTGAAAGTTTTGCCTTGAGCTTGGGTTGGGCTGGCAGTTTGTGGGCTTGTATTGGCAAAAGCGTTGGCAGTTTTAGTAGTAGCGGCAACAATATTGATTTCAGTGGGTTTGGGAATAGTGCTATTGCTAGAATTGGTACTTCCGGAAAACACCCTCTCTGTTGATTCACTTGCTCTAGGAATAATTCCTCTGTTAAATGCACTCTCAATCTGAACCCCCAATTCATGCAAAATTTTGAAAGTGAACAGTGGAGTGATTATTAACTTTTGTAACATATTAGGCTCAAGGTTCTACACCACTATCCGCACTTGGCCCCTCTCAGAAGGTCGATATGTCATTTGTGCGGCCTTTGCTCTCCACCTTGTAACAAATTCCACAAAAGGTTCTATAGGATTCTGGTGGGTTGCTTCAAGCTCTTGAGTGGTCATTTCAATTTGGGTATTGTAAGAATACTGATTGACAAATGCCTCAGCCAAATCTTCCCAATTCTACTTCACTTTATCCTCTAACTTGGCGTACCAAGTGGCTGCTATACCCGACAGGGTTCTTCCGTACAGAGAGAGTTTCTGAGGCTTAGTCAGACCTATCGGTTTCGAGACGTCCAAGAAAAGCCAGATATGTACCATAGGATCTCCAGACACATCGAAACGGTCAATGTGTGGTATTTTGAATCTCTCTAGGAGTAGGGCAGCCTTGGTGTACCCATCCTCAATGTCGGGAATGGAGCTAATTCCTTGTGCCTTTTTGAACTGCTTCTCAAGGTTAACAAGTTTTAACAAGGTCGGGTCGAGATCATCAATATCAAGGCGATAAAGCCCATCATTAGGCTATACCAGGGGTCTAAAAACTCGAGGTTGAGCCAACCCTTCTCGAGGATCTGGACCTTGTAAATCCTCAACTGGCGGAGGTGAGTGAAAGTTCAGCTGGGGGCTTGGGACTAGAAGTGTGGTAGATGGCCCAGATGGGTGTTGCATTTCAGCATTAGTCTTATCCTGCATGGCAATTCCCTGGCATAACACAGCTATCATGGGTCTGCTGAGTTGGCAATTGAGAAAATTGATGGGTGTATGTTGAGAGCTAACTAAAAAGGATTTTGACCCAGTTATACTTGATGTATCTGAACTGGATTAGTCTTGACAGGTTTGACTAGATTGGGCTTTTTAGAATGGGTCTTTCGGTAGTGGATGGATCTTTTCTGAATTGGCCTTTGGGGATTAGATGGATTGGGCCTTGGCTGAGTGGATTTTTTCTAAGATTTGGATGGACTCTGATGAGTTAAGGCCTTCCAGGTTGGATTGGATTGGGCCTTTGCTGAGTTTGGATACTGCTCATTCTTTGGCTCAGACAAACCTATCACTACAAACAAATGTCGCATCAGATCAGGATACCGGGTATGCCAGTCAAAGAAAAATAAGATACAATTTTTTTGACCCTAGTTCTAGTTTTGCTAAAAATTCACCCATATCAAACGCAAACCCCTGGATTTCGACTCAAATTCTGATTCTGATATGATCCTCAAGGTTGAAAGGAATCACCTCAAGATTAAGAGTCTCCCAAGATTGCATCACACATTCCAAAGATTTCACATTTTGCACAAAAGCACTCAAAACATCCCTATAAGAGGTTAGGCTTTCCTTGTCCTAGTTTTTGGAGTGATCTAGGATTCACTATTTCAATCAAGCGGTTTCATGCAATCCTACATTCGGGTGAGCGTCCTGTCTTAGTTTGGAATAGTCTCTATGGCTATCTACATGCAGCTAGGCTAAATGGTCAAAAAGGATGCCTCAGCAAGACTATCAAATATAACTCTCACACCTAACACCAAGAAGTGAAAGGAGGATCAAACGGTACAATGGTAGTCCAGATCTAAGGGTTGTGTTCGTAACATGGCAGAGCCCCCGATTGATCAGCCCTTGGCATGCTTTTGGGCAAGCATCCAGTGAACCGTCCAGGAATGATAGATGGCAAACATAGTTACTTAAGTGCACCAATGCAAATGCAATGCAAAGAACATATAACTGTAGATAAAATTTCATATCATGAAGTTCGAGTCAAGTTCTCTAAATTTCCCAGCGGAGTTGCCAAAAACTATAGCTTGACTTTTCGTGCTTCTTTCGGATACGACTAGCCCTACAGTTCGGAGTACCGTGGTTCTGAATTTGATTCCAATATGTGAAATAGATAAACACAAATGAGTCCAAATCCGGTAATTCTTTTGAAAGAGCAATTTTGAATTAAAATGCCAAAAATGGACTACTTTGCCAGATACAAAGCCGCTATCTAATTTTTTTGGGGAAAATTTAGGAAACCCTAGACTCGTGCCAAAGGCTACTTATCTGTCATCACTAAAGTGTCTCGGCTTGGGAACTTAGGTACGAGAGGGGAAAGTCATTAATTGAGCACCCCACTCTCCCGATCAAAGATCAGCCTCTACTAATCATGATGTGATTCTTATTTATATTATATGCTCTTGTTCCGATTATGAGGCTAATTTACTATGTATTGCACACAAGTATAGACTAATTTGCAAAAGTTGGAACACTTTGATTTCATGTATGTTTTGAAAATTGTTTTGAATATGTACCACTTGAAAAGTGATCTCATATGTACATTAATCAAATTATATCGATTCAAGCAATTAGTCTTCATCCACAGGCACTCAAACAGGTATATTACTTAAGCACTTAGCCTCATGGTAATCATGCTTGATATGGCAACACTAACACTCATGCAATATGCTAAAGCAATAAGTGCTCACCTAGTACTCCAAGGCAAGCCGAAAGAAACAAAAGAGTGAGAAAACACGCATGCCTCTAACTATGTAAATGACTCGTGCGACACAAACAAGATGTAATTAATTAGACTCGGCTACTAATATGGCATGTGAATCAATTTGATACCATGCGGTTTAAGCATGTTTTCAAAGAAGTAAAAACTACAATGCATGGTTAGAATGATGCACCGAGCCTAATGCAAGACAAATGGATGCAAACATGGGAAATACTAAAAGAAACATGATGTTCTAAACTACTCATTATAAGCGAGTAAATAAAATGGAGAAAGACGTGGGATTGTAAGACATATACGATATTACATGTTTGCCCTCATGCAAGAGGGTCCGAATAAATGGACTAACTAATTAATTACCTAATTAACTAACTATTACAATACCCAAAATAAATTAGCTACACTAAGTAATTAACTAATTATTACAACACTACAAATTAACTAACTATTCTAGCTAATCAAATAATTACAACACAAAATTAAATCAACTAGCTACTCTAACTAATTAATACAAATTAACTAAGTAAACTAACTAATTAGTTACATTAAGGAATTAATTAACTAAGTAATTAATTACAAGTTGTACAACAACATACTACTATTACAAAAAAAAACAAGTTTAACAGGTCTCGAGGAGCAACGAAATGGCTTATGCATGCACATGAATTTCTCTCCCGAGAATGCCTCTGCACTGTTTTGGCACCTCAGCTTCTGCTCTACTCTGTGAAGGAAGTGGTACTGCCTGGCTGAAAAAGGTGGTCAACAGGCTAGAAGTGGTGGCTGGTCGCCCACTAATAGTTGCCTGCCGGCCACTAATGTTGGGCTTCTCCTGTTGCAACAGACAACAAACAGAGCACCAACAGAGCATCCTTAAGGGATGTTTGTCCACCCTACCCCTCCTTATCATCAAACAGCTCAAAAGAGTGATAGACTCGATTCGTAAGCCATCAATCAGCGTAATTTCATTGCGTGATGACTTATGAACCAAAGGATACAATTTCTATAAATGCATAATGAAAGACTCATGAACCTCCTCCCTGTGATGATATTGATCAAGGGAAGTGGTTGACATTGATTCTTGAACCGTTTTCATCACTAACAAGTATGAAATGACTCAAGATTCAATGGGTTCAATTAACGTCTGATTGAATCCCAAACTATTTTATTATCCTGTTCCATTTTAGTTCACTTTTAATTACCTCTTTTAATTACCTTTCCATTCCTTAATTCATTTTGTCCAAAAATGAGCACTAAGTCCACTAAAGGAAAGAAGTGTCCAACAAAAGGTTGTTTTGGGCATGAGAGAGATATCATGCCGTTGGTAATGAACCCCCGAAGAGATTAAACCATTAAGAACAACGATCTCAATCTCAAGCTTAAACAATCAATCGGTTGAACCAACTCTCAAAACAAATAAAAGGCCAAGAAAAGAGGGAGGTTGTAAAGATGATTAAAGGTGATCACAAGTATGGAAAGCTTGAAATAAATGCTATCAACTCAAATAGGTTATGTAGCTCAACTTTTCGTGCTACCTTTCGGAAGACGAATAAGCCCTACAGTATCGGACTTCTGCAGTTCTGAATCTGATCTCACAAGTGCAATGTGAAATAGATACACCCAAAAAGTCCAAATCCGGCAAATCTTTTGACAAATCGATTTTGAATCAAATTGCCAAAAATGGACTACTTTACTAGATACAGAGTCGCAACCTAAATATTTTTTTGGGAAAATTTAGGAAGCCCATGACTCGTGCTAAAGGCCATGTGTCCGTCATCACCAAGATTGTCTCAGCTCGGGAACTTACGTACGAGAGGGGAAGGTCATGAATTGAGCACCCCCGCTTGCCAGGTCAAAGATCGATCTCTACTAATCATGATGTGAATCTTACGTACATTTTATGCTCTTATTCCGATTATTAGGCTAGCATTACTATGTGATGAGCACACACACAAGTATAGACTAATTTGCAAGAATTGGAATACTTGATTCTTGTTTGTTTTGAAAATTGTTTTTGAATATGTACCACTTGAAAAAGTGATCGCATATAAACATTACTCAAATTATTCCAATTCAAGCAACTAGCCTTCATCCGTAGGCATTTAAGCAATTATAGCACTTAAGAAATTAGCCTCATGGTATTCATGCTTATGGCAACACAAACATACGATATGTTAAAGCGAGTAAAGGCTCACCTAGTACTCCAAGTCAAAAGAAAAATGAGTTAGAAAAATGCATGATTCCTAACTATGTGATATGACTAATGCGATACATGCGATATGCAATTTACTAGGCTCGGCTACTAATGTGGAAAATGAATCAATTTGATAGCATGCGGTCTAAGCACGTATTCAAAGAAGTATTTAAACTACAATGCAAGTTAGAATGATGAACCGAGCCTCGGTGCATGCAAAACAAGTGTATGCAAACCTGGAGAATGCTAAATAAAACAAGATGCCCTAAACTAACCATTGTAAGCTAGTAAATAAAATGGAGAAAGATGTGAGGTTGGAAGACATACACATTGTTACAACATTGCGCTCTCACGAATGAGAGTCCAAATAAACGAACTAGCTAACTAATTAAAGCTAAGCTATTACAACAACAAATGAATAATTTAGCTAAATTACTTAACTAATTATTACAAACCGAATGAACTAATTAATTAACTAATCTAGCTAATTAAAATAATTACAACACGAGACGAATTAGCTATTCTAACTAATTAATTACAAAGCCACTATTTTAATCACAACATTAATATATTTATAACACAAATCTTGAGGATCGATGGAGGGCTTATGCATGAATGCGGTTTCCACCCGAAAAAGCTACCATTTCTATTACCAAACGCCTATGTTACACAGTAGAACATTTGCACTGATTTCCACCTCCTGACCAACTTTGTTCTACTTTAAAAGGACACTGCTTGATTTTGTACTAATGGCAGGCAGAGGGCCTGCCGCCCACCGATGATGGCCTGCCGGCCACAAAAAGGGGCCTACCGACCACTGATGACTGGATTGTCCAGCTATAATAGAGAGCAAACAGAGCAAGGACAGGGTATTCTTAAGGGTTTGTTTGCACAATTTACCCCTCATTATCATTTGAACAGCTCAAAGGAGTAGTAAGTTTGATTCATAAACCACCAATGGATCCAATTTCATTACATGATGGCTTATGTGGAGAAGTGGTTTGGAAATACTCTTCAGATCCTGGGGGACGCTCGTGATCTTTAGCTAGCCACTTGAAAAAGAATTAACACTCCGGTCGGGGGTGTCAAAATTAGCACTCCGACAGGCAAGTCAGTCTCTACTCTCTGAATTAGTTGTATTTTAAGTTAAGTGTAATGGTTCTCACATACCTTTCTTTGACTGAATATCCTGTATTTATAGTATTCTCTTTGGGCCTTAGGGCTTGGCCCATCCCTGATCCTTTACATGTGCTTTTACTCTGCCTTTGTTCCACTGGTTGGAATGCCGGCTATTTTATTCGGCTCTTCAATTGACTGGGACCAATGCCGAATAGAGGTTATGTTATCGACCGGACTGGTCCTTTCTTCTGTATTGATCCAAGGAAATTCAGTTCCCACAGCTTATGAACCAAGTGTGCAAGGTCAATGAATGCAACAAAACAAGACTCTCAAAACCACCTCCCTATCATGAAAGATCAAGGGAAGTAGTTGACAATGAATCTTGAGCTGTTTATATCACTAATGAGTATGAAACGACTCAAGACTCAAGGGTTCAATTAACGTCCGATTGAACCCTAACCAAATTATTATCCTGCACCTTTTTTATTCACCAATTTTATTACTCCATTTTAGTTACCTCTCAATTCTTTAATCAATTAAGTCCAAAAGTGAGTTTAAGTCCTCTAATGAAAAGACAGCTCAAACCAAGTGTTGTTTTGGGCATGAAAGAGGCATCATACCATTGGTAATGAATCCCAAAGGGATTAAACCATTAAGCATGACATCTCAATCTCATGCTTAAACAAACAAGTAGTTTGAAACCACTTTCAAAGCAAAACAAAAGCCAAGAAAGGAAGGAGGTTGTAGAGGTGATTAAAGGTGAGAATAAGTAAGAAAAGCACTAAATAAATGCAATCAACTCAAATAAGGTGGGGTCTAAGGCCTAAAACACCAAACTTATGAGGATAGTTACACTACATGCATGCAATATAAGGCTCAAATGCAATGAACACTTACAAACAGTCCTAAAATAGTGCTAAATAAGTCCTAAAACATGCTGGAATTAAGGCCAAAATAGCTAGAATAAGAAGCTAAAACGTAGAGCTATGTAAGCTAGTGAACAAGACACAAGGAGGGGAGGCTAACCCCTCTAATTTTGGACTTCAAGAAGTGTTTTTAGCATTAAAATAACTCTGAAATTCAATATTTAAAAGCTCAAAAAAAGGTGACAACAAGGTGGGAAACACAAGGGTTAAGGCCTTGGAAACTAGGTAGAAGGAATGGTGAGCCACCCCTCCACCTTTATTGGCCTTAAACCACAAGTTTCAGCCCAAAATTTCAGAGTTTAGACAGTCCAAAAACAGCCCAGAAACAGTATAAAAAAAAGTAGTAGAATGAAGACAAAAGTAGCTAAAATAATAAGCTAAAACATAGAGCAATTTAAGCTAGTAAACAAGCCAAAACAGGGGTGGCTAACCCCTCCATTTTTGGGACTTCAAAATCACTTTTTTAGACTTTGAAAACCAGTGGTAAGAAGCTCAAAAAAATTTGATGAAAGAATGGGAAATACAAGGGCAAAAGCTTAGAGAACAAGGTTCAAAGAAGTGTGGTTAACCCCTCCACCTTTGATAGCTTCAAACCACAAGTTTCAGCCCATAAAAAGAGTTGAAAAACAGTTCAAAATCAACAAGAAAAGATGGAAAAGAAGTAGTGCAAAGGTGCTCAAAATTAGGCATCTTGAAGAGGAATAACACTTTTGTTCGCAAACCAACAAGTTCTCACTCTCAAGGGCTGAAATTTGGACTCAATAATCTCAATAAGGAGAGCTCCAATATTGGTTTAGGAAGTGTAGAGAGAGGGTGTATAGGTTGCAAGATAGAGATAGAGAGTGAATTTCAAGTTTTGGAACTTTTCGATTTTTTTTTCAACCTTAAACCATGAAGGAAAGCATGATATATATAAAAAAACCAACCCCTCAGGTCGAAAATATCTTGCCTGGAATAGCTGGAGCTTTTGGGGGATAGCTAGCCAAAAATATCAGTGTTTTTCACCAGTGGCCAGCAGGCCAAAAGTGTGAATTGCAGGCCACTAATGGTGGCCTGCCCGCCATAGAAAATCTGCTTCCAGGCCCAACTTCAAATGGGTATATCTCCTGCATCTGGACTCGCGTTTAGGTCATTCTTGAGTCTAAATTGAATCCCTGGAAGTCTACGTTCCAATGGTGGCAGCCTCACATCTAAATTTTTAGTGTGCAAAGAGATATGCCTATTTTAGTTAAGGTCACTTATTTCTATCTTAATCGGCTTGATGCCTGACTTCAAACGGCTATATCTCCCTCATCCGGACTTGGCTTTAAGAGATTCTTGAGTCTAAAATGAAGCCCTGGAAGTCCGCTTTCCAATGGTGGTGGCCTCACAACTAAATTCTAAGTGTACAAAGAGGTGGGCCTGATTTAGTGAAGACTGCCCAGTTCTCTCTAAATGGTTTGATGCCCAACTAGTTTTCTTCCATCTCGTCCAATTTTCTTCAACTCGAAACCTATAAAGAAGAGGTTTTTAAAGATTTTTCAAAGAGTTCACATCTCTTCCATTTATTTCCACTTTGTCCTTGCTCAATTTACCGAAAAGTGCAACATTTAACAAATTGTGAGCCTCAGAACATCGTAGAAACATTCGGAAAAATATTTTGAAAGGGAGTGTTTTAAGGTCTAAAATAGTTTTGGTCAAAAATAGTTTTGGCCAAAAATAGGGTGTAATGACCCCAAAAGTCATCCTTATTTAATTAGGGGTTAATGTGTTTTAATTCACCTATATCTATTGGAATTGAGAATGTTTTATCTTATTTTGGGGTATTGAGTGAGGTGGTGGTATGATGGTAAAGTAAGATTGGACCAAGGAATATAATCCGGATAGTTATTCTACGATCAGCCGTCACTCATTTGCCCTTTTCTTTTTCCACACTTTGAATTTGAATGTGAGGTTAGAACCATTGGAAAGCTTATTCCCGGGGCTTCAATTTGGACACAAGAACGACCTAAAACGGAGCTCGGATGAGAGAGTTACGCATGTTTGAAGGTTTGGAATCTGTGCTGGAACAGGTCCGCTCGAGCGGGCATCTGGACGCTCGAGCGGGTTTTTCGGGACAGCAGCTTTAAAATCGAGATTTTGGATCATTTCTTACATTATCTTCTTCCCTCTTCTTCCTCTTTGCCTAAGTCCGAAACCTAGCCCCAAACCCTTGAATTCCTTTATTTTGATTACGATCCACCATGGTTTTGGCATCAAGGATGGAGAATAAGGGAGAATCAATGTTTTTACCCGATTAGAACTTGGATTTGTGAAGGCTTCTTCTCAAGCTCACCCCTTTGCTTGATTGTTGAGGTAAGGGTTTGAATACTCATCATTTACATCCATAGATAGATTTGTGGCATTTTATTATCTAAATACAAAAATTCCATATTTGGAGCATGTGGTGTATAGTATGAGTTTGGGGTTTTATGGTTTGAAGATGTTGGAAGTTAAATTGATGGGTTTAAATGATGGATTATGAATCCTAGATGTAGAATCATGGGGAAAAATTGGAATTAAAAGTGGTGATTTACGAAGTTTGATTTTTGTTAAAAATCCTCATTTTTCTTGAAACCCTAGCTTGATTAATGATGATACCCAATGATTTGGCCCAAATTGAAAGAAGAATAATGAAATTGAGGTGTGAATTATATGTGTTCAAGTTTAATTAGCATTTGGAAATGTTGAAAATTATATTTAAAATTTGCGAATGAACTTTGTTATGAATGTTCATGGGTGATTCATGCTTGATTTATGAGGGTTTCTCATTAATTAATTATTTTGACACTATATGTAGTGTTGTATGCAATTATATTTCACTCTTTGGTTGTATATCATGGAATTATGTTATATATATGTGTTATGTTTCAAGAACGTGAAGAACTTGAATTCGAGAATGGGATTTGAGAGAGAAATGGTGTTGAAGCTTCTAATCTTGTTTAATTTGTTATGCTCAAGTAGAATCCATGTTATGGTGATGTTAGGTTAATATTGTCTTAATTTCACCTTGGATTGCATGAAAATGGCATGAAAGAGAAGTTAGGGTATCAAATTGGAAGTTCTGAATTTCAGGATTTCGCTTGTTCCGCTCGAGCGGCAGAGTCCCGCTCGAGCGGGAAAAACAACCTCCCAGCAGTTTTGTAATTGTTCAGTCCGCTCGAGCGGCCAAGTGGCGCTCGAGCGGGGGACTCATTTTCAGGAAAAATTTATTGTTCAGTTTTGTGTGCTTGACTCTCTGGTATTTTTAGAATATTTTCTGAACTTTAGATGATTATAATTCATGTGAAGTGTAATGACACAAGATGGCTTTCAATGATTTAAGAGGAAAGAGAAGTAATTTACAGTTATGATTGCGTGCAGGACACTCAGGGAGGAACTAGCACGGTTATCACGCACAGTGAGTAAGTAGTACAGTAATTGTACATTTAAAATCATTAATGACTCTTCTTGTTAATAATATTCAGGAATGTCCTGTTAAGTTAAGCTAATTAATTCATGTGACTATGTAACGGTTACAATAGTACTCTGTTAATACCAGTCAACTATGTTCCACACACAGACCACCAAACAAAGGTGTATGCTTTAGATGCTACTATTAATAGATCAAATGAACTACGACGTTTCTTAAGGAATAAAGAGAAGTTATGAGTTACCAAGGGTAGACACTTTCGAAGAATCAGAATAATTGAAAAGCTATGTGTTTTCGTATGAATGGGAAATTATTTAGAAACCACAACATAAGGGCAAAGGTTTAACATGTTTATGTAACCCTTCCTCATGAGAAAGTGAATTATTCTATCTTTGTTAAGCTTTTACAAGTTCAAGTATGAACAAGTTTAAGTAAGTTTGCAAGTTCAAGCATATACAAGTTTAAGTATGTTACAAGTTTACGTATGTTCTACGTTTAAGTCTGTTACAAGTTACGTATGTTATAAGTCAAGAATGTTACAAGCTCAAGAACAAGTTCAAGTACGTCACGAGGTCATGTATGTTACAAGTTCAAATATGTTATCAGTTCATGTATATCTCAAGTATGTTTTAAATATGTTTCACGTATGTTTTAAGTGTGTTTCAGGTATGTTTCAAGCATGTTACAAGTTCAAGAATGTTTCAGGTATGTTTCAAGTATATGTCACAAGTTTAAATATGTTTCAAGGTTAAATAATATTACAAGGGCTTTATGCCATTACAAGGGCTTTATGCCACATGTTTTCAAGGGCTTCATGCCACTTTCAAGGGCTTTATGCCACATGTTTTCAAGGGCTATGCCAACTTTCAAGGGCTTTAGTGCCATATTTCAAGGGCCTTGTGCACCATATTTTAAGGGCTTATAGCCATTATGTTATGATGTTTATGTTGCAGGATTGGGCCTGAGGCCGTCATGTACTTAACACAGATTCAGACTAACTATATGAACTCTGCATTCTTATATGCATTGATATGTATTATGTTTCAAGTTAGGCGTCATTTTATTTATGTATTACTATTCACTGAGCCCGGCTCACTATCTGTTATGTCTGTTTCTGTAGGTCACCAAACAGGTGGCCAGTTCTAGCCAAGACGCCGCTTTCTTTGTCAACCCTCATATGTCCAGGCACTATACCGGCCATTGATTTTGTTAAGCAGTTAAGATGTTGGTTTGCTTATGAGTGTCCATTTAAGGTTGATGTATATAATTTCCATATTTACTTTTGTATATGCCAGTTATAGGGCAGGGAATGTAAATGTGTATGCGTAAGCTCCGGGTTATAGTTTGGAATTTTATCTATCCACTATAATGCATGTGATGAATGAGATCCTGGCATGTAGAAGTAGCTCAATGGAGTTTGTTCTATTGTCAAATTTTGATATTTAATGCTTCCGTTCAGGCCCCATTTGATATATATAGCAGGTTAGGTGTCCGTTCTAAAGTAGTCATGTCCAAACTTTTAGGGGCGAGTCTAGGGTGTGACAAGTGGTATCAGAGCACGAGTTGCTATCTCACACACGAATCCATTGAGATTTAGGATGTCTAGAAAAGATTTTGGCATCATGCATGACATCTTTTGTACATATGAAAGGAAGTGATAGCAACAATTATGGTATATGTAATGACGCTAACCATAATAGTTATTATTCATGTCTGCTATACTGGTATATTATATGTGATTGCTATGCAGAACATGACAAGACCTACAGATGGGATTAAATCAATAAAGTTGCGCGCAGCGGAAGCGTGGTGAGGATTCAAATTGGTCGGTAAGACTATTTATATGTACAGATTAAATAAAATGTGTGTTGTCGGTTGTTAGTCATTTGTGAGAATGACGACGATATAATTAGGTTTTGTAGCATCTCTCTAAGTGAATTGGTGAATTGATTGAATCCTAAGCATGAGATATTTCTAAGAACAAAGGAAATACTATATGTGATACTCTAACTTTAAGCTAGAATTATGTCTTCCTCGCCGTGACAATGTTTAGATCTGTGATTTGAGAAAGTACTGCATTTGAGTAGTTTGATAAAATGTGGTTGCGTACTAATTGAAATTGTATTGAGTACGATTGACTGTAAGAAGAATTTATGCATATAAGGACCTCTCTTAGTGAGTGTAATTTGTTTATGGGAACGTGTAAGCTAAAATGTGAATTTCAAGTCTGAACTCTAACTTTACTATGTGTAAATTGTAATCCGTAATCAATTCTCTATATGATATGTATAAGGAAATAAAAGGCTAAAGTTTAAGCTTTGCTTGAAGCCATAGAAAGAATATTGGAGAAAGAGACAGTAGAATTATGATAGCTGACAAATTATGGAATTATTGTGATCGAGATATTTAATGATTGATAACGAGCATGGAACTAGTAAAAAGAGTTAGAACGTTGAAATTGCTACCTGGAATGCATACAAGTACCATGATTTGTGATCGCATAATGTTCGATAGAATTTTATGGAAGATATAGGGAAATTGTATTTCTTTTGTGGGCTGCCATTTGTCTGAGATCATTGGAATGGAACTTATGTGAACCATGTTATTTGGAAATGTCATACCATCAAGTACATTCGGTATTTTTGACAAGTATGACTTTGTGTGAATCGACCATGGACCTAAGTGATTAATGTCTTTGTAAACGATACTGTTGTATAAATGATGTTGAAAATGACTATGTTATACAATGTTTAATGAAATCCATATTTTGGATTACGAAATGTTTCATCTGATAAATATTTTCTGAAATGATAAAACGACTCCGAACTTCCGACAAGTTTATGATATGATAAGTTTTCGGGATAATTTTCCCAAGATGACTAGATACACTGAAACTCCGAATGTTCAAGATATGACAAGTTTTCTGAAAAAGATATTTTACTATGCATGAATGAGTTCTTCATTTCATAATGAAGGCTCTATGTTGAGCTTCAAGTTATTCTGTTTTATTTGTTATCAGTTGAATCGGAGATTACTCTGTCAAAGTTTAAGTAAGTTTAATGTTACTGGGAATCTTCCCATCATCTGATATCTTTAAAAGGTCTGATAAGTTTCTGAATAATATCTCTGAACAACGTATTGTATATAATTATGGAGAGTTTAAAGAACTTTATGTATTACGTATGTTTGGAAAATGTTTTGTCCATGATAGGGGCATTTTACTAAATATGGAACAAGAATATAATACCTTTATGGTAAATGTATTATGTGCTTAATGTCACGATGTTGATTTTGAGATCTTCTCAACCAGTATGGATTTTAAATGCTTATTACCTTACAACAATTTGGGGAGTATGATCATTAAAGCTTGATCTGTATTTGGTTTTATGAACATGTAATACCTTGATATGAAATGTTTCCTAACCTTTGAGGAAGTATGAAATGGAGGTTATTTGTGACCTTAAAAGTTTGAATTACGTTTGATAACTTATGAGTCGCATGCAAACGAATACTTGAAATGAATTCATTTCTAAATACCCTCAAGTTATTATATTATGTGAAAGATATGATTTATGGAGTAATGAATTAAAATGTACAAGGTTATGAATAATGAGACGAAGCTTTGATGTTAGTAAGTATTATTATCAATTGGGTTATCAAGTAGTTAGGAGAGATGAATTACTTGTGATTTTGGGAGCAAATTCCATCGAAATTGACTGTATAGGATTATGAATGGCCTAATGATTGAGAAATGTTATACGTCCAGGACGACGTTAGACTTGTGGCAAGGTGAATCAAGTTTGGAGGACCAAACTTCTTAAGGTGGGGAGAGTGTAATGACCCCAAAAGTCATCCTTATTTAATTAGGGGTTAATGTGTTTTAATTCACCTATATCTATTGGAATTGAGAATGTTTTATCTTATTTTGGGGTATTGAGTGAGGTGGTGGTATGATGGTAAAGTAAGATTGGACCAAGGAATATAATCCGGATAGTTATTCTACGATCAGCCGTCACTCATTTGCCCTTTTCTTTTTCCACACTTTGAATTTGAATGTGAGGTTAAACCATTGGAAAGCTTATTTCCGGGGCTTCAATTTGGACACAAGAACGACCTAAAACGGAGCCCGGATGAGAGAGTTACGCATGTTTGAAGTTTTGGAATCTGTGCTGGAACAGGTCCGCTCGAGCGGGCATCTGGACGCTCGAGCGGGTTTTTCGGGACAGCAGCTTTAAAAACGAGATTTTGGATCATTTCTTGCATTTTCTTCTTCCCTCTTCCTTCCTCTTTGCCTAAGTCCGAAACCCTAGCCCCAAACCCTTGAATTCCTTTATTTTGATTACGATCCACCATGGTTTTTGGCATCAAGGATGGAGAATAAGGGAGAATCAATGTTTTTACCCGATTAGAACTTGGATTTGTGAGGCTTCTTCTCAAGCTCACCCCTTTGCTTGATTGTTGAGGTAAGGGTTTGAATACTCATCAATATGTACATCCATAGATAGATTTGTGGCATTTTATTATCTAAATACAAAAATTTCCATATTTTGAGCATGTGGTATATAGTATGAGTTTGGGGTTTTATGGTTGGTTTGAAGATGTTGGAAGTTAAATTGATGGGTTTAAATGATGGATTATGAATCCTAGATGTAGAATCATGGGGAAAAATTGGAATTAAAAGTGGTGATTTAGAAGTTTGATTTTTGTTAAAAATCCTCATTTTTCTTGAAACCCTAGCTTGATTAATGATGATACCCAATGATTTGGCCCAAATTGAAAGAAGAATAATGAAATTGAGGTGTTGAATTATATGTGTTCAAGTTTAATTAGAATTTGGAAATGTTTGAAAATTATATTTAAAATTTGCGAATGAACTTTGTTATGAATGATTCATGCTTGATTTATGAGGGTTTCTCATTAATTAATTATTTTGACACTATATGTAGTGTTGTATGCAATTATACTTCACTCTTTGGTTGTATATCACGGAATTATGTTATATATATGTGTTATGTTTCAAGAACGTGAAGAACTTGAATTCGAGAATGGGATTTGAGAGAGAAATGGCTTGTTGAAGCTTCTAATCTTGTTTAATTTGTTATGCTCAAGTAGAATCCATGTTATGGTGATGTTAGGTTAAAATATTGTCTTAATTTCACCTTGGATTGCATGAAAATGGCATGAAAGAGAAGTTAGGGTATCAAATTGGAAGTTCTGAATTTCAGGATTTCGCTTGTTCCGCTCGAGCGGCGGAAGTCCCGCTCGAGCGGGAAAAACAACCTCCCAGCAGTTTTGTAAATTGTTCAGTCCGCTCGAGCGGCCAAAGTGGCGCTCGAGCGGGGGACTCATTTTCAGGAAAAAATATTATTTGTTCAGTTTTGTGTGCTTGACTCTCTGGTATTTTTAGAATATTTTTCTGATAACTTTAAGATGATTATAAATTCATGTGAAGTGTAATGACACAAGGATTGGCTTTCAATGATTTAAGAGGAAAGAGAAGTAATTTACAAGTTATGATTGCGTGCAGGACACACTCAGGGAGGAACTAGCACGTTATCACGACACAGTGAGTAGTAGTACAGTAATTGTACATTTAATAATCATTAATGACTCTTCTTGTTAATAAATATCAGGAATGTCCTGTTAAGTTAGCTAAGTTAATTCATGTGACTATGTAACGGTTACAATTAGTACTCTGTTAATTACCAGTCAACTATGTTACCACATGAACACCAAACAAAGGTGTATGCTTTTAGATGCTACTGATTAATAGATCAAATGAACTACGACGTTTCTTAAGGAATAAAGAGAATTATGAGTTATCAAGGGTAGACACTTTCGAAGAATCAGAATAATTGGAAAGCTATGTGTTTTCGCATGAATGGGAAATTATTTAGAAACCACAACATAAGGGCAAAGGTTTAACATGTTTATGTAACCCTTCCTCATGAGAAAGTGAATTATTCTATCTTTGTTAAGCTTTTACAAGTTCAAGTATGAACAAGTTTAAGTAAGTTTGCAAGTTCAAGCATATACAAGTTTAAGTATATTACAAGTTTACGTATGTTCTACGTTTAAGTCTGTTACAAGTTACGTATGTTATAAGTCAAGAATGTTACAAGCTCAAGAACAAGTTCAAGTACGTCACGAGGTCATGTATGTTACAAGTTCAAATATGTTATCAGTTCATGTATATCTCAAGTATGTTTTAAATATGTTTCACGTATGTTTTAAGTGTGTTTCAGGTATGTTTCAAGCATGTTACAAGTTCAAGAATGTTTCAGGTATGTTTCAAGTATATGTCACAAGTTTAAATATGTTTCAAGGTTAAATAATATTACAAGGGCTTTATGCCATTACAAGGGCTTTATGCCACATGTTTTCAAGGGCTTCATGCCACTTTCAAGGGCTTTATGCCACATGTTTTCAAGGGCTATATGCCAACTTTCAAGGGCTTTAGTGCCATATGTTTCAAGGGCCTTGTGCCACCATATTTTAAGGGCTTATAGCCATTATGTTATGATGTTTATGTTGCAGGATTGGGCCTGAGGCCGTCATGTACTTAACACAGATTCAGACTAACTATATGAACTCTGCATTCTTATATGTATTGATATGTATTATGTTTCAAGTTAGGCGTCATTTTATTTATGTATTACTATTCACTGAGCCCGGCTCACTTTCTGTTATGTCTGTTTCTGTAGGTCACCAAACAGGTGGCCAGTCCTAGCCAAGACGCCGCTTTCTTTGTCAACCCTCATATGTCCAGGCACTATACCAGCCATTGATTTTGTTAAGCAGTTAAGATGTTGGTTTGCTTATGAGTGTCCATTTAAGGTTGATGTATATAATTTCCATATTTACTTTTGTATATGCCTAGTTATAGGGCAGGGAATGTAAATGTGTATGCATAAGCTCCGAATTATAGTTTGGAATTTTATCTATCCACTATAATGCATGTGATGAATGAGATCCTGGCATGTAGAAGTAGCTCAATGGAGTTTGTCTCTATTGTCAAATTTTGATATTTAATGCTTCCGTTCAGGCCCCATTTGATATATATAGCAGGTTAGGTGTCCGTTCTAAAGTAGTCATGTCCAAACTTTTAGGGGCGAGTCTAGGGTGTGACATAGGGTATGAGGTTGGGATTTAGAAGCTCTTCTTGTTGAAGAAATCGAATGTTTGCATAGCATAATTTTTATCATCGAGTGATCAACCTGAGGCACCCAAGTCTTAAGGGCGGTCAAAAATGGGGTGTTTACAGTTGCCCCTCTTTGACAGAGCTCGAAGTCATGAAATGACGTGAGTGAATGTCAAAGCCTGAAGACGATCCATTTTGACAAGGCTGTAAGACATGGGCAAACAAACAAAATGTAGATGCAGTTGGTTGAACCCGAGGGTTGCCTACGTATCCCGTTGCGAGGAATCAAACCAGCGTAGTTCAAGGGCAGGATGCGAAATGATACACAATGTAATGCAATAATACAAATGATATGCAGTGCGATGCAATAATATAATCAAACCACAGACAGTGCTTACCACACAAATATCATAAAGGGATAGAGATGCAAATCAAAGTACGTTTTATATAGAAAAGAAGTGGGCACAGCCAAACGACGTCTAACACAAGCTAAGTGCCCACATCCTCAATACTGGCCTCGACGCAGCATGGATGCTTACACATAATAGAACCATGTTTCTACATGAAAGGGGTGTGAACACATGCAAAACTATGTTTTTCGCAGAAAGAGAAAGAATACAAGTAATTGGGTGGTATGATATAAGTGAGGAATGATCTGCAGGGGAAAGATAATGATCCTAAATGCTAAATGCAATAAGAAAAAGTACGATGCAATGGATGCAGTGAGTAAGAGGCACAAGCCGAACCACATCTTACCTGGAAAAGGCATGGGCACAAAACAGACCTTGTCAAACACAAAAAAGGTGTTGACATCCTCAATACTGGCCTCAGTGCAGCATGGGTACTTACACATGACATAACCATGTTTCAACGAAGGAAATGTATGAGCACATGCCAAACTAAGCTTAACATGGAAAGGATGTAGGAGATAAAATGGTATGATATAATGGATAAAATGAATAGTGTAGTAGATGCATAGGGTGACATACTCCAACCATGCTGGAATCATGAGAGGAAGGAAAAATTCAAACCACGCTAAAATCGTGATAAGAGGTCCTGAGAAAACTGCTTATGGTCACGTTCCACGTGTCCTGAGACAAATTCCAAACATGCTGAAATCATGTGAAGAAAGGAACACTCAAACCACGCTAAAATCGTGAGAAGTGGTCCTGAGAAAATCACTCAGGGTCGCGTTCCACGCGTCCTAAGATAAATTCCAAACACGCTAAAATTGTGAGAAGATGTCCTGAGAAAACCGCTCAGGGTCGCGTTCCACACGTCCTGAGATAAATTCCAAACACATTGAAATTGTGTGAGGAAAAGGGAACACTCTAACTACGCTGAAATCGTGAGAAGAGGTCACGAGACGATGCGATGGATGCAAAGATTATGATGAGATTGTGTGATAGATGCAGAAAAGTAATGAGATTGTGCAATAAATGCACAAGAAATGCAGTAAACAAACAAAGCGGCACTTTAGAAAGTACCACATGGGGTGAGTGGCGATGAACCGCTCTACTCTTATGTGAATCTCCCTCTTGAGTTCTTCGAACTCTTACTTTCAACGCATAGTTCAAATGCCCTCAAATGCTGACAAGGGGTAACATCTACATGTAGAAGCGACGAATGTCATTTTTATTCCTGATCATATTCACAACTTTCCTTATTCTCTAATGGGGTGACAGACTAGGTTGGTTTAGTATCCAAAATTGAGGCGCATACACGCTACCTCAACCTATGGGGCTGCCATACAGATTTCAAGCCGGGGATACACCCCTGGGTATTTAAAGCAGGCTTTAGTCTCAGAAATTCCAAACCTTTGTGTTCTAGGCATCGCTATTCGAACTTGAGTTGTCACCATCGCAGTTGGTCTCCTAGGAACTCATTGCAAACACAGCCAAGATGCCTCTGACAGGGAATGGTGTTCGGGGATAGCACTTTGATCGCCATTCTGGCTTGAAGCAGGCTTGGGCTTGAGCTTGAGGTAGAGGTACACTCATACTCCGGAGAAAATACAAGGCCTGAGAAGGTGCATCCGGAATGCAATCTCAGAAATTGCTGAAGTTGAAACAAACTCAGATGCTCCAATTTTGTCTCTTTTCTCTTTTGCTTTCACAGTTCGGAATCTATGTAGCTTCAGATAAGTCCTTGTTCTATTACTCTTTCTTTTGATCGGGGTTGGACCCTACAGTTTCTGAAATAAAGAAATTCTGTTTCGCACGCCATATTGGGAATGACACAGTACTCTAAGCACAGAACGATTTATTTTTGAAATTGCAACCAAGAAATGAGTTCTTAACCAGGTATTGAGCCTACAGCTGACCACGGTCAAAACGACTCAACAAAGGAAAACAAAGTAAAACAACCTACACACAAATATTTACACTCAAAACGACTTAAAACAAGAATCGAGCCAAACAAGAATAACAAACACAACACTCGAATGTTTACCACCGGTGGGAGACCTCTCAGTTCATGGGGAGCCTGCTTCTCCAGTTATTGTTTCCCACCCTTTCTTATTTGTGATTCTCACATCACTTTAGCACTCAATCTTTATTTCCTCTAAAAAGCCCTTTTCTTACTTTTTCTCTTAGCGCACATCTCTCTATTCTTTAATCTCTCTGATTTTTTATCCCTTCTCAGGTGTGGTTGATGGATAAGCTGAAAGTTGTGGACCCTATGAGGGGAGTCAGATATCTTGCTCTATTTCCAGTTCATGCTTCGCACTTGGTTTGATACCTCGCTGCTTGGAGGATGAGAAACCCTTCGGCCCCTACTGCTAGCTTCAGCTGTGCCCTTTCTGGCAAGTACATTGGTAACGGGGAAAAGATAGAAAACCTAACTCGACTATGCCCCTAGTTCATCATTTTGACCCTTTCTTTTTTTTTGTTTTTTTTGGCTTTCTGTTAAAACAATTTTAACCAACATGAGAGTTAGATTAACATGCTTGTTTAACTTTCTGCTTTGAAATCATGCAAGTCAGGTTGTGAGCATTGGAAATTTTCCTTTTTTGGGTTCAAGAAATGGTCCAGTTTTGAAAAAAATGGAATAATTTTTTGAGAAAATTAGTTAGCTTCATTAAAAATCCTCAAAAATTGTTTTTGTAAATGGCCACTGCTCAACCAATGTGGAATTAACTCCTGAGACGCCCAGCCTCAAATCTGAACTTGATTTGTTTTGTAGTTGAATCTTCTAACAGAATAGGACAACCGATTTTGAATGAAGATATGCCAATTTGCACATGGATAGGATAGCCAAGTTTGAATAAGGACAAGGAAATCAATATAGATGAGACAAGTAGGCTGAAAATGGTTGGGGCCGAACTTCAGGATGAAGTTGCCTACATATCCCAAAGATGGGAATCAGGCCATACGTAGTTCCAGGGGATTAAGGTGCACTCGGGTATTAACACTCTCCTTTTATGCTCTGACTTTTGCCAAAGCCACCCTTCCAGGTATTCAACCTTGTGAGCTTTATTTTTCATTTTCATTTTTCTTTCTTCTTCTTTTCTTTTCTTTTTTTGTTCTTTGTTTGCATTTTTTCATTTTTGTTCTTTTTTCTTTTTTGTTTTGCTCTAACTTTTGCTTGGGTCGCCCTTCCAGGTTTTTGGCTCAGCGAGCCTCTCAAGGACAGAAAAGTTTAACTTGTCTATGTTGATCGGTCATAGGATCTTTAAGCCATTTGAATGCAAGAGAATGGCTATTGTTCGCTGATGATGTAGTCTTGATGATGTAAGGGCCCATCCAATTGGGTCTAAATTTGCCTCTAGTGTTATGGATAAGAACTTGATTGTCCGTCAACAAAAACTTTCTTCTCTCAGATTCTGGGATTTGGCTTTCTTCACGATCTCCATTGGCTTGAGAAATGACCTAGTTTTGAATCTTCGAGTGTATCTAACCTTTTTTGCCCCTATTGCAAGGATACTTCTCATCCATCTTTGCAAGCTTCCTTTGATGACATTTGACCTTATTGCCCCTGGTTCAAGGGTTGCTTCGAATCTAGCCATGCAAGCCTCACATTTTCGTTGATCATTGAACATTTTGAATCAAATTTCAAGGTTTGAAAGCAAAAGGGGTCGAGTCTTGAGGCCGAGAGTGATCCTATGCTGTACAATCTCAAGATCAATTCTAGGAATGTCTTTGTGGGACCACGCAAAACATTTTTTGAAATCTTTTAATAAAGCGACTAGTTGCTTATGCTCCTCCGAAGACAATGTAGAACCAATCTAGACGAAGCTAGGATCCTTCTCAATACTCACACTAACAGACATGATCTCATTCATTAAGGGCTTAGCACGCCTCTCTTCCGCTCAGTCGATCAAATTTTTCCAAATCTCGAGGAATTCTTTCTTTTTTGTTTTCATCATTGTTTTGGAAACAATTTTGAAAAACTTTGGTCAATGCAATGATTTAAAGGAATAGAGAAGTAAGTGGAAAAGTATTGTCATTTCATTCAGATCTTTTGGCACAACTGGCTCAATGGTAGAAACAGACTCAAAGAGTGAAAAAGACAAACAAAACAAGATAGTGATGTGATGTCTAAGTTAACACGCCCAATATCACCTGACTCTAACACAACAAGACTAACTCAATACAGCACAACAAGACTAACTCAATACCCAAATCCAAAAGTACAATAAACAACATTTTCAAAGTGCTAAAACAGTGCATTCCATCCACCACATCTGGAGTAAAATGAACACCATCAACAGGTGGTTCATCCCCGATCACATAGTCACATTATCCCCTAAGTTCATCGATCTAGCATCGATAGACTTTGTAGGACCCGGTGGAGTGATGACCTTATTGTCAATTAGGTCTTGAACTTCATGGCGAAGACGAAATCAACTGTCAGTGTGATGGCCAGTTTGTTGATGGAAGGCACAGTACTTGGCAGTGTTATACCTAGATGGAAGGGGATCAGGGAGACGCTGAGGGTCAGGGTGTTTGAGATGCCCTAGTCCTACGAGGATTTTGAGAGCTTTGGATAAGGTCATGTAAAGGGTATTGAAGGTGCGGTTACCAGTCCTGACAGGGTTGACAGAGGGGTTGATAGGTGTTGACTAGGTTTGATGACCTCTTATGGGTGTAGGATTGGAGCTGAAAGGGGTGTTTTTAGTACAACAACCTTTTTCATGGTTTATCCCTCGATTCAAAATGCTCCCAACCTGAGTGACAAAAGTGTCATCCACAGTCTTTGCAATAACTGCAAGCACTTGCTGTTTGTTCAGCCCTTTGACCTTCAAAGCCTCAATAGCCCACTGAAGCTGTTCATAAGGATCAATACTTGCCCCGACCTTGTTCTTGCCCCTTGCCTCCACTTTGCCAAGGGATTGGATGGCTATATCGAAGCGAGACCCATTCATTGTTGACATGTGATCACCAAGATTTGAGATAGCATTAGGTTAGACGTTTTCAATTGCAGCTCGCCCCCAGATTGGAGCGCCTTTTGGCATGAAATTTCTTGCATGTGATGTGGTTGATGAGGGAGCCAAGATCGCAAAGGCTAAATCTGCCATAGTTCTCCACAAATCTTCAATCATGCTCATTAGCTCAGAAGTAGTGGGTTCGTGGGTTTGAGAAGATTGGGGTTCTAGTGCATCAATCATACACAAGTCCGTGCTTTCTGGAATGAACACCCCAGGCTTAGGTAAATGGGCCAGGGTGATATATATGTTGGGGTTGTAGGTGGATAGCAATGTATGGATTAGGTTGAGGTGTGATGGATTAGTGGTGGCCTGAGGTCCTTTTGGTGGAACTATTGATCTCTTCATCAATAAGATCCTGAATCTTATGACGGAGGCAGCTGCAACAGTTTGTATCACGATCGTGCTGCTGATGACAGGCATAGTATTTAGTGGGGTCATATCTTGGTGGAAGATGATTTGGGAGGGGTCGGGGTTAGGAGCTCTAGGTACCCTTTTTCTAGCAGCATTTTCAAGGCTTTAGAAAGACTCATGTAAAGAGGATGGAAATTTCAGGCTTAGGGCCGAGTTGAAGTGGTTAGTTTTTGGCTATTGATGGGAGTGGTGACAGTGTTTACTTCTGAGCATTTCACAGCCGTGATACCATTGGAGCTGCGAACAACATTCCTTTTCATAGGTTCATTACCCTCCACAATGGTCCCTTACTTGATGGCATCCTCGATTTGAAACCCAATTTCATAGAGGTCCTTAAAGTTGAATAATGGGAGGACTATCATTTTTTGTAATAGACTTTCGTGAAGATTTCTAACAATTATGCGAACCTGCTCTTTCTCTAGAGGCCTGCTTGTCATCATAGTCGCCTTTGCCCTCCATCGAATAACAAACCCTGAAAAGCCTTCCTTCAGTTCCTGACGCGTTGCCTCAAGATCACGAGTTGTGACCTCGATCTGCGTGTTGTAGGAATATTGGGCAACGAAGTATTCGGCCAACTCCTGTCAACTCTATTTCAAAGAGTCCTCCAATTTAGCATACTAGATGGCAGCTATTCCAGACATAGTTCGGCTGAATAGTGACAACTTCTGTACTCGGGTCAAACCCATTGGTCGTAAGATATCAGAAAATAGATGCAAATGCACCATTGGATCTCCAGAGCCATCGAAGAGGTCGATATGCGGCATTTTGAACCGCTCCGATATGGTAACTACCGATTTAGTGTGCCCATCCTCTATGTCTAGAATAGAGTTGACTCCCTGTGTCTTTTTGAATAGCTTTTCTAGCTTAATGACTTTAAGCGCTGTTGGATCAACCTCGAATTCGAACGGTGCCTCGGTTTGATACACCGGGGCTCTGGAAGTTTGTGATGGGATGGGGTTCTGCTAGATTGCCCTAGTTTTCTTGGATATTGGTAGTATTAGTAGTGACACCGGGCACAGGAATAGTTGCGTGTAGCTCGACATTTTCGCGCCCCCTTTCGGAGGTTTGAAAGAAAGCCCTACAGTTCGGAATCCTGCGGTTCTGAATCTAATCTCACAAGTGCAATGTGAAATTCATAAACACCAAAGAGTCCAAATCCAGCAAATCTGTTGGAAAATTGATTTTAGGATCAAAAATGCCAAAATTAGACTACTTTGCTAGATACAGAGTTGCCAGCTAAATATTTTTGTTTTGGGGAAATTTAGGAAACCCATGACTCGTGCCAAAAGCCACGTGTCCGTCATCACCAAAGTTGCCTTGACTTGGGAACTTGGGTACAAGAGGGGAAGGTCATGAATTAAGCGCACTCACTCGCCCGATCAAAGATCGGACTCTACTAATCATGATATGATTTTTTATCAACATTATATGCTCTTGTTCTGGTTATTTAGGCTAGCATTACTATGTGATGCACACAAACAAGTATAGACTAGTTTGCCCGAATTGGAACAACTCAATTTCATGTTTGTTTTGCAAAAAGGGTTTGATTTTTCCACCTCAAGTGGGCTTATAGTTTACGAATTTACCACTAAGCATAGTGGGCTCAAAGCTGTGAATTTGCTACTAGACATAGTGGGCTTAAACATACAGTCGTTGAATCATTCCAATTCAAGCAACAAGCCTTCATCTACAAGCATTCAAACAGCTTATCAAGTAAGCATTTAGTCTCATGGCAAGCATGCTAGACATGGCAATCACTCACACTTATGCAAGTATGCTAAAGCACTAAAAACTCACCTAGTACTCCAAACCAAAAGATACAAGTTAGAAAAATATGCATGATTCCTAACTATGCCAAATGTCTAATGCAACACATGCAATATGCAATTAATAGGCTCGGCTACTAATAAAGCATATGATTCAATTCAAGACATGCGGTCTAAGCACATATTCATCAAAGTATTTGAAATGACAATGCAGTTAGAATGATGCGTCGAGCCTCGGTGTATGCAATACAAGATGAATGGATGCAAGCGTAAGGTATGCTAATTGAAACATGTCCCTAATCTAACCATCAAAAGCGGGTAAATAAAAGGAGGAAAGACGTGGGGTTGGAAGACATACACATTATTACATTACGCTCTCATGAAGGAGAGTCCGAATGAATAAGCTAGCTAAGCTAATTAAGCTAAGCTAATTAAGATAATTATTACAAAACTTGAACGAATAATTTACTACCTATCTAAGCTAATTAATTAAGGATTTAACTAGGCTAAGCTAATTAAATATTACAACATAAACTAATTTAATTAATCTAAACTAATTAAATAAGTAAACTAATTAGCTAACTAATTAAGCTAATTTAAATATTACAACACAAACTAGCTACAACTAATTAATTAACAACAAATAAATGATCTATTGCTAATTAAACTAAGCAACTTGCTAACTAGTCTCGGGAAGCGAGGGAGGCCCATGCATGCTCGGTTTCCACTTGAAGAATACCCAATGTCTGCCCTCAAATGCCTCTGTTTTCGTAACCCTTGCACTGTTTCCTTCTCCAGATCAACTCTGTCATGTTTCACAAGCACACTACCCAAATTTCACTGGTGGCCGGCAGGCCAAAAGTGGTGGCCAGCCGGCCACCATTGAGGGGTTGCCTCCTAACACTGATGGCCAGCCAGCCAGTAGCAGTGGCCAGCCAACCACTAATGATCCACTTTTCCTTGCTGCAACAGAGAGCAAATAGGGCAAAGAGAGAGCATTCTCACAGGTTGTATGTACTATGTATCTCTCCTTATCATCAAAACATCTCAAATGAGTGATACACTTGGTTCCAAAACCATCAATCAAGCAATTTCATTGCATGATGGCCAAAGAACCATGGTGTACAAGTTATTAAATACACAAATAAGAATCATATCCTTCACCCTATCATGCATGATCAAGGGCAATGGAAACCTTAGAAAAATTGGCACATTTCATCACTTTGAGTATGAAATGCCCCAATCTTCATTGTGTTCAATTAACGTCCAATTGAACACATCAAAACAAAGCCAATTTCTTATCTTGTGCATTTTTAGTTTTAACTTGTCTACCCATTTTAATTATCTTTCCATTCTTTAACCAATTAAGTCCATTGGTAAGAAGTCCTCTAAAGGGAAGGAAGTATCAAACAAGGGGTAGTTTAAGGCAAGAGAGAGATGTTATGTCATTGGTAATGAACCCCCCAAAAGAGGATTAAACCATTAAGCAAGAAACCTAAATCTCAAGCTTAAACTATCCTAAGGTTAAAACAACCCTCAAAGAAAATGGAAAAAGTCAAGAAATGAGGGAGGTTGCAGAGATTATACTTGCTGAAATGAAGTATGAAAAGCACTAAAAGATGCAATCAACTCAAACAAGGGGGTGCCTAATGGCCTAAAACACCAAGCTTGTGAGGACTATTACACTAGAGGCATGCAAAACAAGACTCAAATGCAATAAATAACCAAAAATAGAGTCAAAATAGTCTAAAATAGAGCCTAACACATGCTGAAATTAAGCTACGAAAGGCTAGAAAATTAAGCTAACACATGGAGCTAACTAGGCTAGCAAACAAGACACACGGAGGGGAGGCTAACCCCTCCAATTTCGGACTTCAAAACATGATTTTTCCCACTAAAAATACTCTGAAATTCAGTGCTAAAAAGCCCAAGAAAAGATGGTTTGAAGGTGGGAAACAAAGGTGAAAAAGCCTTAAAAGCAAGGAATAAAGAAGGGTGAGAAACCCCTCTAACCTTAAATGGCCTAAAACACCAATTTCAGCCCACAAAACAGAGGTTTTTACAGCTCAAAAACAGCCCAAAAATAGTTTGAAAAGATTGGAAAACAAGTGTACTAAAGCAAAGTAAAGAGGCAAATGTTATACCTTTTGAAGCAAAGCTCAATCTTAGGCACTAATCCAAGCCAAAACCACTTTCAAGAGCTCCAAGAAGGCTCCAAGGAATCTCAGCTCAAAGATGATCAACTTTGGTTAAGGTAGTGTCTACAAAAGTGTAGTGTAACTAGGCAAGTGTGATAACCCAACCCTTAATATACTTAATTATGCATACGATTATGTGTTTGATATAAATTTATAAGTTATTATGTGATTTATGTGATTATGAATTTCTATCGGTTGACTGTAGAAAAAATATATTTAAATTGGGGGCTTTGAACTGAGAATTTATAGCCTTAGAAGTGTTAGAAACCAAAGCCAACTTTACATCTATGTTTAGCATTTTTTTGAGCATGTGGTGGAATTTGGAAAAAGTTCGATTTGTAATGAATTAATTGAGTTTAATTAGCATAAACTGTAGATTAAGCCAACCACATCATGTATATGATTTTATGTTTAATTGATTAAGGAGATTCGAATTCTAATCTGTTGTCACTCTAATGTAATTTGGGATTTATGAGAATTCTAGAGTCTGATTCGTATTTGATTTTAATAATGATTTATTTTAGAATTAGAAATTGAGGGCCCAAATGGCTTAAGGAAATGAAATTAATGAATTGAATCAATTGAATTTTAAATACGGACCTATTTGGGAGTTTAATTAATATTTGGTTCAGTTTAGTAAAATCAAGAATTGATTAATTGGGTCCAAAATGGAGTTAATCAAATTAATTATGTTATAAGATTTGAGAAGTTGTGATTATTATGGATTAAATCTATTTATGAGGTATCCAATTTGCATATGTAATTTATTGACGGAAATTTTGAGTCTGATATGAAATTGAAAGCATAAATGATTTAAGGAAGTAAAATTGAGGATAGTGATAAGTTCAATTTGATATTTGGAGCCTTTGGGAGCTTGATTAAAAATTTGATTCGGATTGAGAAAAATTAAATATAATTAATTGGGCTCTAATAGAAGTCAATTAGACTAATTAAATTATGTGGGATTTGTGATTAGTTATGATTAATTAAGTATGTGTTAACTAAGATTTATTAAGATTAAGTGTTGCTTAATTAAATTAATCCTAAGCACAAATTGCATTATGGAACAAACTAGAATTGTGGGTGTGGGTGCGTTGAGAAATTTAGGTGGGTGTACTGAGAAATCTATGTATGTATGTACATGTGAGTGTTGTGTTGGAGGCTTGATTAAGTGTGCACGTGTGCTATGTGTTGTCAACAAGAAGAGGAGTGCATGTGTGTATAGGTGTGCATGTGTGTATGTGTTAATGGGATTTGTTGCTTGGTGCTCTGCTGAGAGCATTTCAAAGGAAGGAGAGTGAATTAAAGAGTGGAGAGAAAGGGGGAGTTTGCTGGAAGACCAAGGACAAAAACAAAGGAAAGTGAAGTGTTGAAGAGGAATTCAATAATTGACCAAGAAATTCATCAATTTGAAGACTCAAGGTAAGAAATTGAGACTTAAATTTTGTAGATAATTTACTTAAAAGCTAAAATTAAGGGGTAATTGGGTTTAATTTCATGACATAAGAAAAGAATGTAGAAGATTTGAGTTAAGTTTGATAATTAAGAAATTGATGTTGTGATTAAATATTTGAGTTTGACTTTCTTCATCCTTCACATATTTGAAGTTTATCATTACATGCATTGTAAATTTTCAAGATTTTAGAATTTAATTCATATTTTAAAATTTATGAGCTTGAGATTAAGATGGGATATAAATTAAGAAGTCAAATTATAAATTGAGCTTGATAATGTAAAATTGGTTGGATTTGATAAGTGTTTTATACATGCATCATGAATTTTGAGGAATTTAAGGTAAGCAATTTCATGTTTTGAAGAGAAGAAAGAAGAAATTTTATAAGAAAAATCAAGTTTATGGAAATTTGGGGGTTAATCCTAAAGTTAGACAAGGTCTTGATTTTACTATGAAAGATAGGAATTGGTTTAATTTTAATTTAAAAGTTTTATTCAAATTTAAAAGTATGAGTTTATGAAAAATGAGCTTTAATGTGTAAATTAAAGGAGTTTTGATGTAATTGATTTAAAATTGATCATGTTTGATGAAGATGAGCATCAATTGTATTATTTAAGTTGAAAATGAAGCCTATATTTCACATGCATGTGAAATTCAAAGTGATATGAAAATTAATTTGCATGAGTATTAAAGATATGAAGTTGGTATGGGTTGTCAAGAAAAATGTGAAATAATTTGAGAATTGAATTATAATTTTGGACAAATTAGACTAAATTCTCTTGTGTCCTCATATTGGATAAAGATTTCCATGATTTTGTATCAAGAACATGAGCTTTAGACCCTTCGAATGCTAAGTTTGAGTTTTAAATGCAATTCTGGAAATTCCAGAATCCGGCATGTCCGCTCGAGTGGGAAAAACGCCACTCGAGCGTGAAATGTTGGCTTCCAGAACTTTTGCAGACATTGATGTCCGCTCGATCGGAAAGAGTCACGCTTGAGCGGATAGCCCTATTCCTGAAATTGTGAAAAATGGTTTTGTGTTTTGTTTTTCGTTCTCTTTCATTTCAAAGCACTCTTAGGCATGCATTAAACCTTGTAAATGAATTAAAGAACATGAAAGAAGCCTAAGAATGTTAAACAAGTTAAATAATGGAATGAATTGTAATATGACCCAATGTGTTATGAATTATGTAGGGTCAAGCGCAAGGACGAATCAAGCACCAGAGCACTGTGAGTAATATCTTAGTAAAGATATTTTTATGTATGCATTTTTTTCTAAATGTTACCTACGTGTAAATTTCTGACTCTATGAATTTATACTATGAATGAGTATTCTATTTGTTTGATTCGTAGTAAAAAATGTGAAGGGATTTATACATGAGTAGGAAATGGGCCCAAGGCCGTTTGGCATGTTTGACGAGGACACAGATTGGGCCCAAGGCCGTTTGGAATGCTTAGCAAGATAGACTAAAGGTCATCTTATATACAAATTGGACCAAAGGTCATTTTGAATAAAGAATTGATTGGACTAAAGGTCGTTTTGAATATGAGTATGGATGTGATCACGATCATATGCGCATAATTATGAATATAATAATGGTGCACCCAAGGTCGTTTTGTAATATGATAAGGGGGACTGGTGGTCCTTGGTACACGGATCCATTAGACCTAAAGTTGGTCTATGAATGAGTGTTGGACCTGCGGTCGTTCAGTATAAACATGCGCATAGATATGAATATGGAAATGATGGACCTGAGGTCGTTCTGTATTATGATTAGGCCCGAGGCTGTTCTGTAATATCATGGAACAAGTATTTTGGACCCGAGGTCATTCTGTATGAATGAGAACTTGGACCTGAGGTCATTTTGCCCCTCCGATGCACCTTGAGCATGATAGATTGAACTTGAGATTGTTCTGATTTTGATTTACCTGTAATATGTATTAATGTGGTTTACTTAATTACGGATCTCATTCATATAACCTCTTTACTTTGGTATTATTCCCTGGGCATTAGCTCACTCCTTATTTACATATATGTAGGTGTAGGTGAGCAATTGGAGGATCAACATCAGAGTTTGCCTGGGAGCCCGCCTCTTTATCAAGCCACCTAAGAGTGCCTCTATGTAGAGGCTTTGTCCTCTTTTGTTTTGTCAGGCTTCGGATAATATTTGTAGTTGGCTAGAAGTCCTTTACGTAGTGTGTGAGATCTGATATAAAGTATGTCTTCATACATGTATATATGAATGTGTGTAAAAATATTTTAATTACTGTAGTGGATCATGTACGCACAGCTCGATGGACATCATCATTTTTTTTAAAAAAATTTTGCTTCCAATTCAGGCCCCTGTAAAATTAATTATTTTGAAATTTTGTCTGTGAGGCCGTAGGTAATCTACGGATTACTGGCCGGTTACGACGCTAAACCTATAGGGACAGGTTTGGGTCGTGACAGCAAGTGTGTACAAATTTGCAAGAGAGAGAGAGAAATGTAGAGAGGGAGAGAGATTTTTGTTCCAAAATTTCTAACCCTCAAAATGGGGAAGGAGACCCTATATATATTGATAAACAAGCATTTGGCTGAGAAAAATCCATCCATACACGTGTATGGAAATGAAGACAATTGTGCCAACAATTGGAATAACTGTCAACAAAATATCTAAAAAAAGACACTGGTGGCCGGCAGGCTCAATTGGTGGCCGACAGCCACCAGGGGTTGCAAGCTTGAAGGTTTTGGTCCAAAGCAGGGCACATAATGGATGGGGTTTGAAGGCTCAAAGATAGGGCATTTCACCGAGGACTTCGGGCACTAAAGCGAGCACAAAAAGTCACAATCATCGAGTGCACGAGCGATGACGACCAAGTCTTGGGGATGGTCAAAAATGGGATGTCTACATTGTGGTGGGTATATGTGATATAGAGGTCGTTGCTGTAGGCTAGTTATAACCTCGGCCTGACGGGTTGCGTCATGTTAGAGGGAGTTAACTGTTTGTTGTAGATGGAGTAATAATTCCTCCAAATTTTTCGGAGGCTGAGCCATGATAGAGGTAGATGCCCGGGATGAGCTGAACAAAGGTAATCTAACTAGTGAATGTCGGAACAGTGGAACTAGTGAACCCTGTCTGGCCCTTCTTCATCTCGCCACCGGTGAAAGTGAAACAAACACTGGCTGCCTTTGAACTAAATTTCTGACCTGATAAAGTCTATCGACACGAGTCCAGAGTACTTGGGGGATATCAGAGCCTTCTGAAGCTATGGTTCTAGGTCTACCTTGCAAAAGAGAAAACATACAGCACCTCAGCCCAATTTCACTAGAATAGATATGATCACAGCTGAATGAATGTACTCCCTGCTGCATTCTGCCCCAAAACAGATACCAACTAATATGTACATTCCTGTATAGTTTCACTGTAAAGCACATACCAATTAAAGAGAGCCAAAACACCCCTATGAGAGGGTAGGGTTACCCTGTCATAGTTTCGTCAGGAACTAGGATTCACTATTCAAACAAAGGGGTTTCACGTAAGCCTGTATTCAGGGTGAGCATCCTGTCCTAGTTCGGAATAGTCTCTATGACTTTTCGATATGCAACTAGGCTGAATAGTCAGAAGGGTACCTCAGCAAGACTACCTAATATACCTCTCACACCTAACACCATGAAATGAAAAGAGGATCAAATGGTACAGTGGTAGTCCAGATCTAAGGGTTATGTTCCCATCATGGCAGAGCCCATGACTGGTCAGCCTTTTGGCAAGTTTTAGGAAAGCCTCTGGCAAACTGTCCAGGAATAGCAGATGGCAAATACAGTGACTTAAGTGCACCAATGCAATTCAATGCAAAGAAACATATAAGTGTAGATAAAATTTCATATCATGAAGTTCAAGCCAAGTTCTCTAATTTTCCCAGCAGAGTCGCCAGAAACTATAGCTCGACTTTTCGTGCCCCCTTTCAGAAGACGAATAAGCCCTATAGTATCGGACTCCCATTGTTCTGGATCTGATCTCACAAGTGAAATGTGAAATAGATAAACACCCAAAGAGTCCAAATCCGACAATTCTTTTGGAAAATTGATTTTGAATCAAATTGCCAAAAATAGACTGCTTTGCCAGATACAGAGTCGCCGCCTAAATATTTTTTGGGGGAATTTAGGAAACCCATGACTTGTGCCAAAGGCCATGTGTCCATCATCACCAAGATTGTCTTAGCTCGGGAACTTAGGTACGAGAGGGGAAGGTCATGAATTGAGCACCCTCGCTCGCCCGATCAAAGATCGGCCTCTACTAATCATCATGTGAATCTTACGTACATTATATGCTCTTATTCCGATTATTAGGTTAGCATTACTATGTGATGCGCACACACACAAGTATAGACTAATTTGCAAGAATTGGAACACTTGATTCATGTTTGTTTTGAAAATTGTTTTTGAATATGTACCACTTGAAAAAGTGATCGCATATAAACATTACTCAAATTATTCCAATTCAAGCAACTAGCCATCATTCGCAGGCATTTAAGCAATTATAGCACTTAAGCAATTAGCCTCATGGTATTCATGCTTATGGCAACACAAACATGCGATATGCTAAAGTGAGTAAAGGCTCACCTAGTGCTCCAAGACAAAAGAAAAATGAGTTAGAAAAATGCATGATTCCTAACTATGCGATATGACTAATGCGATACGTGCGATATGCAATTTACTAGGCTCAACTACTAATGTGGCAAATGAATCAATTTGATAGCATGTAGTCTAAGCACGTATTCAAAGAAGTATTTAAACTACAATGCAAGTTAGAATGATGAACTGAGCCTCGGTGCATGCAAAACCAGTGAATGCAAACATCGAGAATACTAAACAAAACATGATGCCCTAAACTAACCATCGTAAGCTAGTAAATAAAAGGGAGAAAGACGTGGGGTTGGAAGACATATACATTATTACAATATTGCGCTGTCACGAATGAGAGTCCAAATAAACTAACTAGCTAACTAATTAAAGCTAAGCTATTACAACAACAAATGAATAATTTAGCTAAACTACTTAACTAATTATTACAAACCGAATGAACTAATTAATTAACTAATCTAGCTAATTAAAATAATTACAACACGAGACGAATTAACTATTCTAACTAATTAATTACAAAGCCACTATTTTAATCACAACACTAATATATTTATAACACAGATCCCGAGGATCGATGGAAGGCTTATGCATATTGCTGAATGCCTCTGTTACACAGTAGAACATTTGCATTGATTTCCACCTCCAGACCAGCTCTGTTCTGCTTCAAAAGGACACTGCTTGATTTTGCACCAGTGGCCGGCAGAAGGCCTGTCGTCCATTGATGATGGTTTGCCGGCCACTAATGACTGGATTGTCCTACTGCAACACAGAGCAAACAGAGCAGGGACAAGGTATTCTCAAGGGTTTGTTTGCACAATTTACCCCTCATCATTTGAACAGCTCAAAGGAGTAATAAGTTTAATTCACAAACCACCAATGGATGCAATTTCATTGCATGATGGCTTATGAACCAAGTGTGTAAGTTCAATGAATGCAACAAAACAAGACTCTCAAAACCACCTCCCTGTCATGAAAGATCAAAGGAAATAGTTGACAATGAATCGTGAGCCATTTACATCACTAATGAGTATGAAACGACTCAAGACTCAAGGGTTCAACTAACGTCCGATTGAACTCTAACCAAATTATTATCTTCCACCTTTTTTATTCACCAATTTTATTACTCCATTTTAGTTACCTCTCAATTCTTTAATCCAATAAGTCCAAAAGTGAGTTTAAGTCCTCTAACGGAAAGAGGGCTCAAACCAAGTGTTGCTTTGGGCATGAAAGAGACATCATACCGTTGGTAATGAATCCCCAAAGGGATTAAACTGTTAAGCATGACATCTTAATCTCATGCTTAAACAAACAAGTAGTTTGAAACCACTTTCAAAGAAAAACAAAAGCCAAGAAAGAAGGGATGCTGCAGAGGTGATTAAAGGTGATAACAAGTAAGAAAAGCACTAAATAAATGCAATCAACTCAAATAAGGTGGTGTCTAAGGCCCAAAACACCAAACTTATGAGGACAATTACACTACAGGCATGCAATATAAGGCTCAAATGCAATGAACACTTACAAAAAGTCCTAAAATATTGCTAAATAAGTCCTAAAACATGCTGGAATTAAGGCCAAAATAGCTAGAATAATAAGGTAAAACGTAGAGCTATATAAGCTAGTGAACAAGACACAAGGAGAGGAGGCTAACCCCTCTAATTTTGGACTTTAAGAAGTGTTTTTAGCCATTGAAATAACTCTGAAATTCAATATTTAAAAGCTCAAAAAAAGGTGACAACAAGGTGGGAAACACAAGGGTTAAGGCCTTGGAAACTAGGTAAAAGGAATAGTGAGCCACCCCTCCACCCTTATTGGCCTTAAACCACAAGTTTCAGCCCAAAATTTCAGAGTTTAGACAGTCTAAAAACAGCCCAAAAAAATGCTAGAATGAAAACAAAAGTAGCTAAAATAATAAGCTAAAACATGGAGCAATTTAAGCTAGGAAACAAGCTAAATGAGGGGAAGCTAACCCCTTCATTTTTGGGACTTCAAAACCACTTTTTTAGCCTCTGAAAACCTCTGAAAATCAATGATAAAAAGCTCAAAAAAAATTGATTGAAGAATGGGAAACACAAGGGCAAAAGCTTAGAGAATAAGGTTCAAAGAAGGGTGGTTAACCCCTTTACCTTTGGTAGCTTTAAACCACAAGTTTCAGCCCATAAAAACAATTGAAAAACAGTTCAAAATTAGCAAGAAAAGATAGAAAAGAAGTAGTGCAAAGGTGCTCAAAATTATACCTCTTGAAGAGGAATAACACTCTCAAAAGCTAAAATTTGGACTCAATAATCTTAACAAGGAGAGCTCCAATATTGGTTTAGGAAGTGTAGAGAGGGGGTGTATAGGTTGCAAGATAGAGATAGAGAGAGAATTTCAAGTTTTGGAACTTTTTGAATTTTTTTCAACCTTAAACCATGAAGGAAGACCTGGTATATATAGAAAAACAACTCCCAGGTCGAAAATATCATGCCTAGAACAGTTGGAGGTTTTGGGGGACAACTGGCCAAAAATATCTGTGTTTTTCACCAGTGACCGGTAGGCCAGAAGTGTGAATTGCCGGCCACAGAAAATCTGCTTCCAAGCCCGATTTTAAATGGGCATATCTACTTCATCCGGACTTGTTTTAGGTCATTCTTGAGTCTAAATTGAAGCCCTGGAAGTCTACTTTCCAACGGTGGTAGACTCACATCTGAATTCTAACTGTTCAAAGGGATATGCCTATTTTAGTGATGGTCACTCATTTCTATCTTAATCGGATTGATGCCTAACTTGAAACGGCCATGTCTCCTTCATCTGGACTTGACTTTAGGAGATTCTTTAGTCTAAAATGAAGCCCCAGAAGTCTACTTTCCAATGGTGGTAGCCTCACAACTAAAGTTTAAGCGTACAAAGAGATAGGGCTGATTTAGTTAAGACTGCCCAGTTCTCTCTTATCGGTTTCATGCCTAACTAGTTTTCTTTCCTATCCTCCAATTTTGTTCAACTCAAAACTATAAATAAGAGGTCTTCAAATATTTTTCAAAAAGGTCACATCTCTTTCATTTAATTTTACTTTGTCCTTGCTTGGTTTACGGAAAAGTGCAACATTTAACGAAATGCGAGGCTCGGAACATCGTAGAAACATTTGGAAAAATATTTTTAAAAGAAGGGTTTTAAGGTCAAAAATAGTTTTGGTCAAAAATAGTTTTGTCCAAAAATAAGGCATGAGGTTGGGATTTAGAAGCTCTTCTTGTCGAAGAAATCGAATGTTTGCACAATATAACTTTCATTATCAAGTGATCAAGCTAAGGCGCCTACTTACCCAAAAAAAAGCTAAGGCGCCTAAGTCTTAATGGCGGTAAAAAATAGGGTGTCTACAGGTTGGTGTCTAATGCCTAAAACACCAAACCTATAAGGACCATTAAACTACAAGTATGAAATACAAAGCATAAATGAAATTAACACATAACAAAAGTCCTAAATTAGCTCAAAATAGTGTTGGAATTAAAGTAAAACAACTAAAAAGTAAACTAAAATAATGGAGCAATTAAGCTAGCAAACAAGCATAAAGGGAGGGGGGGGGTGGCTAACCCCTCCATTTTTAGGACTTCAAAACAACATTTTTATCCTCTGAAAACCTCTAAAATTTAGTGGTAAAAAGCTCAAAAAAAGTTGAGAAAAGAATGGGAAACCCAAGGGCAAAAGCTTAGAGAACAAGGTTCAAAGAAGGGTGGTTAACCCCTCCACCTTTGGTAGCTTTAAACCACAAGTTTCAGCCCATAACAATAGTGTAAAAACAATTCAAAATTAGCAAGAAAAGATAGAAAACAAGTAGTGTAAAGATGCTCAAAATTATACCTCTTGAAGCAAGATAACTATTTTGTTAACAAACTCACAAGTTCTTACTCTCAAGGGCAGAAATTTGGACTCAATAATCTTAGAAAGAAGAGCTCCAATATTGGTTTAGGAAGTGTTTGGGTAAGGTGTATGTGTTGCAAGATAGAGATAAAAAGAGAATTTCAAGTTTTGGGGCTTTTGGAAATTTTTATAACCTTATAACCAAGAGTGGAGGTCAAGTATATATAGAAAAACATGTGTCTATCTCGAAAATATCTGTATACATATAGCTGGTGCAGTGCATGCACCTGTGGGGGGTAGCTGGCAACAAATATCTCTGTTGTACACAAGTGGCTGGTAGGCCACTAGAGGTCGGCCAAACAAGAATCTGTTTTCAATCCTGACTTCAAACGGGCATATCTCTCTCATCCTGACTCAGTTTCAGGTCATTATTGAGTGTAAATTGAAGCCCCGAAGTCTACTTTCCAATGGTGGTGGCTTTATATCTAAATTCTAAGTGTGCAAAGAGATATGCCTATTTTCGTGAAGGTTGCTCATTTCTTTCCTAGCAGATTGATGCCTAACTTCCTCCCCAACAAGTTTTCTTCCATCCCTTCGTATTTTCTTCAACTCTCCTAAAAATAAGAAGTTTTTAAAGATTTTCCAAAGAGTTCACCTCCTTTCCATTTATTTCCACTTTGTTCTTACTCGGTTTACTGAAAAGTGTAATATTTTAAACGAAATGCAAGCCTCGAAACATCGTAGAAACATTTGAAAAAATATTTTGGAAAAGAGGGTTTTAAGGTCTAAAATAGTTTTGGTCCAAAATAGTTTTGGTCAAAAATAGGGTGTAAGGTTGGGATTTACTAGCTCTTCTTGCAAAAGAAATCGAATGTTCGTATAGCATAACTTTCATCATCGAGTAATCAACTTAAGGCGCCCAAGTCTTAAGGGCGGTCAAAAATGGGATGTCTACAGTGAGCAGGGGAGAAGCTGAAGAAGAGAGAAAGGGTGATTTGGAGTGGCATTCCATTGGCTGTGATGTGGTCAATATGGAAGCTCAAAAATGAATGTGTGTTTAGAGCATCTATTCAAGACCAGTTTGAGCTCTGTGATTTAATTAAGTCTAGGATTGCTTATTGGTTAAAACCACTCTTCAAGGATTTCCATTTCTCAGTTCAGGATTTCACTCTTAATTTGAGGCAAATTAGGAAGTGCTTGGGAGGATCTATAGTTGGTTGTTAATGTATGGAGATTCTTTATTTCTTAAATGAGGTCTTGGTGGTTGATTGAAGGGGAGATGTAGATGAACTATCTTGTTTCATCTGGTTTGTTGGCTGCACTGCTATGGTGGTTGGACTGCTTTACTGAAGGGGAGATGTAGATGAACTATCTCGGTGGTTGGACTGCTATGGTCATCAATAAAGGTTCTTCTTTTGCTGATAAAAAAAAAAATGGAACATAAGTAGGTGAAAAGGGATTTATGGAAGTGTCCCTTTATTATTATTATATTATTATTATTATTATTATTATTATTATTATTATTATTATTATTATATATTAAAAATAGATCTATTTTCAAAATCATATTTATTGTTCATTGTTTTGAAGAAAAATATGGTAAAATCGAGTGACTTATATTAAGCAAGATTTTTTTTTTTTTTTTTCCCCACTCAACACAATTTCATTCATACGACAACATATTATGTGAGTTGTTTATATGTAGATTGGACCCATTCAGAATATGACATATTCCTCAATTACAATCTCCTATTTTGAGGGAAATACCATTTGATTCTAGCTTCTTAATATCACAAGTCCCATCTAAACAAAGGGTAAGGGAATTTATTTTTTAGGGACGTGAGGAAGTTTATTATGTAGGTTGCCTATGTATCCGAATCAGAAACAAACCTGAATCGAAATCAAGTGAGACATGTTCAAAGTTTAATATTTTTGTTCCATTTTATTTATTTGGTGTTGTGACTGCCCTAATGGAGGGTTGCCTACTTATTTGAGTTGGGAATCAAGTAAAAAATAGAATCGAGTGGACAATAGTTCTAAGACATTATCTTAGAACATACACCAATCAGCTTTTGTCCCTGGTCGGGTAATCCAAGACAACATTTTGGTTGCCCATGAAGCTTTTCATCACCTAAACAAGTTAAAGAAAAAATGGGCAGTGCATGAAATGACTTTTAAATTGTGTTTTAATAAAGCTTACGACCAGATTCAATGGGATTTTCTGAAGGCTCTTTTGCTTAAGATGGGGTTTAGCCCAATTTGGATCCAATGGATTATGGAGTCGTGTGTAGAGTGTCTTTCTTGATTTTTGCTAATGGGGAGAGAAGGGCATCTTTCATTCCTGAGAGAGGATTATGATAGGGAGATCCTCTCTTACCTTATCTTTTTGTTTTGGTAGCAGATGTCCTATCATTTATGATTTTGATAAGCATTTACAAGAACAAATTGGATGGGATTAGGCTTAAGAGGGGATGTCCCATTCTTTCTCATCGTTTATTCGCCGATGATGTTCTTATTTTCTTCACTACTAATGCTTCGCAATGCCTAGCCCTGAAGTCAATTCTTGATAATTATTGTAGTCTCAGGACAACTTGTTATCTTTGACAAATCTAGCATCACTTTCTCTACTAATACCCCTACGTATGTTCAAAACGATATCTGTACATCCATGGGCATTCCCTTGACTAGTCAAGAGTCAAAATATCTAGTGGTACCTTTATTTTAGGAAAGATCCAAGATAGCAGCCTATGGGTTTTTAGTGGCAAATGCAGTTCAGAAAATGCAAGAATGGAAGCGAAATCTTTGATCGTAGACGAATAGAGGAGTTCTTGTCAAATCCGTTGTCCAAGAAATCCCAACCTACATTGTGTGTTTTCCCTTCCCAAAGAAATTTTGTGATCAAATCAATGACCATCTTAGCAAATTTTGGTGGGATGGGGATCCGAATAATAGAGGTATACATTGAATAAGTTGGGATTCTATGTCCATGACAAAATCTAAGGGAGGAATGGGTTTCCGTGATTTCAAGGCTTTTAACATTGCCCTCTTGGCCCAACAAACTTGGCGCACTACAAGAAATAACATTTTTAGCGACCAACTTTTTGGTCACAGAAAGTTGATATCTAGTCGTTAATAGTTTTTAGCAACCAAAAAAAGTTGGTTGCCATTTAGTCGCCAAAAGCCCGTTCCATAAGGTTTTTGGCGACCAGAATTGAAGTTGGTCGCTGAAGTTACCATTAGCAACCATATATTTTGGTCGCGAAAAGGATTTAAATTTGTTGAAGATTGATCAGTTGCAACAAAAAAATTGGTCACAAAAATGGAGGTTTTTGGCGACCACAAATTAAGTTGGTCGTTGAAAGTCTACGTTTTAGCGACCACAGTAGCGGTCACCAATAGTTATTCCTAGAACCTTTTCAAAGACCTACTGCGACTAAAATGTTATTGGTCGCTAAAAAAAAAATTTAATTTCAAAAAATAATTTTTTAAATGTCATGCTAATTTTTTTTTGAATACCTATAATACATTTGCAATTAATACATAATTCATGTCAATCCAATCAATTTCAACATATCAATCCAATCAATTTCAACATATCAATCCATCAACAATCCAATCTAAAAACAAAAAACCATCAATTATAAAGTCAAAATAATAGTTTATCTATCTAATTACTACCACCTATCAACATGAACACATTACAAGTCCAAAATAACCATCCATCCTTTTAGTTTACAACGAATTCACCACATCAAAAACATATTTAACAAAACCATGAAAGATTTCAAATACGTGTCATATTTGTCCGATGCAAAGTATATCAAAAACTCCGCTTATAAGCATAACTTAGAATTAATGCACCGGCAAACTTAGGTCCATAAAAACGCATGACTACGCCTCTAGTTACCTGTATTAAAAATAAATAAATAAATAAATGAAGAAAGCGTTGTTAATAATAATATTTTTGCTTACATTTCTATTTTAGTTCTCTAAAAATCTATGGATCTAACTCCACTCCTAAAACTAGCAATCACACATAGCCTTACTACCCAATTCAAAAAAAGAAAAAAAAAGAAAAAAAAAAAGGGAATTAATCTAACTAGAGAATGCTTCATTGATGGAAAATAGATGGGAAATATTAATCAAACTTGAAATGTCATCCCTACAAGAATGAATAAACAGATGGAAAATATTAAAACTCACCCTTTTTGTGTATCAAAAAATAAAAACTCAAATTATATTATGAACTTCAGTTACCTAGCTCGAAAATATAATTAGTCGTCCGAACTTAACGTAAATAGTTGAATTTAGGCCATAAAGAAGTGCTAGTTTTAATTCTAAAATCTAAAAATGAGATTTAAAAAAATGAGATTAAGCTCTGGCAATAAAAAAAATACCCACTTGCTTGTTAAAAACATATAAAAATAAAAAATTCTAATAACATGTAAAATTATTTCCACAAATTTGAGTAGCACAAAAAAATAAAATAAAATAAAAAAATAAAACACTGTTTTGCAACCCCAAAAACAAAAATCATTGCTCATAGAATAAAACATAAATCAAGCACAAGAACATATGATTCAACTATCATAAACATGTTCTGTTAGCTTAAAATTTCCATAATCAACAACAAAATATAAGATTAAACTATTTGATTCAAAACCCTAAATCTCATCTACATGTATTTCAAAAATCACTTACAAACTCATGTTTTTTTATTTTATTTATTTTTTTATGAAATAGAAAGTACCACATATCCATCTATAGTGATATATTGAAAAGAATCAAAGAAATCCCTATCTCAAAATATGAAGAACAAATCTGAAAATGCAAAGCTTGCTGGATCAAGAATCTGAGGCTACTATTGCAAAGAGTGCAATGAGCTCTCCAACTTCCCTTTACAAAGATTATGCCAAATCTCACTCTAAGGACTCCTACTCTAAGCTCAAAACTTGAGCAACAATGGTGAAACTTTAAGAGAGAGAGAAAGAAAGAGCCGAGAGAGAGAGAGAGAGAGAGAGAGAGAGAGAGAGAGTTTGCTGGAAAGAAAAAAATGAAAGACAAAATAAAGAGAAGGGAAATGAGGGGGGCAACCACGTGGCTTGCTCCCTTTCCATTTATTTATATGTACAAATATGTATTCATCTATATATACATTAATTAAAATCATTTTAATAATACCTTAATATTTTATAATACAATGCGGTGATGTGGTTTAGAAATACTCTTGGATCCTGAAGGACGTTCCTGATCCTCTGATTGCTATCTAAAAAAGGGATTAACACTCTAGTCGACGGTGCCAGAATCAACACTCCGACAGACAAGTTAGTATATGTCTCTCGTTTGCTTGTGTCTTAAGTTTCTTGAGTCTGTTCTCACATGCCTCTCTTTGGTTGATGTTCCTCTATTTATATTCGCTCCTGGGCCCTAGGGTCGGGTCCACTCTTAGTCCATCGCATGATTGCTCATTCGGCCCTTCTATCGTACGCCAATTCCCACTCGGCTACTTGTTCAACTAGTTCTATGGCTACTTGTTCAACTGGTTCTATGGCCGATTTATCTATTCGGCTCGATGATCCCCCTGGGCGGAGCTGAATAACCTATATCTTGATTTTCCCCAAATTCATTTGGCTCTTATACATAAAACGATATTCGACTCCCACAATTGCCCCCCAAACATCCTACTAATGCCAGTTAGTCAGCATGTTTGGTTTTGAACTTGAAGAGTCAAAAATACGTCGGCTTCCCTTATTCCAACGCAAGTGTCAGAACATTGACGCTTTTTATGAATCATTATAATTTCCCATCCCTTCGTATGCTTCATTCATTTAATGCGATTTGAAACCGTGTTGTCCCTTCGAATGTATATTCTTTGAATATGCAAAGCTTCTTGGTTGCCTGCTAGTTTGCCTCCCCATTTCACGACCTCTACAACTTGTCCTCGTTCCTCACTGTCTTCCCTACTTCTTGTAAGTTCTCATCTTTTCCATTTCGATTCCCCTTTCCTTGTTTGTTGTTGTTTTTGTTGTTGTTGTTGTTTTTTTTTTTTTTTAAGTTTAGCGTACTTCTTATCCTGGCTAGGATAGCGAAACATCTGAAAGCCCTTCTTTTTGCGGATTGAGTTTTTGGTTTTCGACACCATTTTTCCATTCCTGACGACGTCCATCTGTCACTTGTGGCAGAGAGTGTAATTGACATGGAGAGGACCGTTGAGAGTACAATCATCTTTCCTCTCCTGTCTATTGCCGAGGGCGGAGTCCGTTTCCCCTCTTCACCCGTTTCTGAGGGCCGTCCTTCATCACTGGGGTCTAATCCCTTCTCAGCCTAACGTAAATTTTTACCGAATCATAATGGGTATTGTAAAACTAAACCGACGCCTTAGGCTCAATCTTGGAATCCCCGCTATTTAGCATTGCTATACCTTGGCCAAATCCTCTGGTCGGCAGGGGCGCTACTTCCTCAGGGCCAAGGACACCGACCATCATTTGGTGACTATGCTTGCCAGCTCTGGCAAACGTGTTGACGATATCATGGTTATTGTCCAAGGCAATTGGGAATTCGGCGAGGGCGAAGATCGCCTAGATCCCATGCCTAGATGAAAAGGTGAACCAGGTGGCCGCATAGTCATCCATGTGTATTTGTTATATATTTACTCGGCTTAGATTCTATGTACTTACCATTTTATTTATGTAGGCAACGATTTGAAGAAAGTTCTGGTCTCGGCCGACGACGCTGTACTTGCACAAATCAAAACCACGCTCCAGTTTTTTGGCCGTCCAAACCTCTAAAAGCAAAGAAGGGAGGCCCACATACTTCTGAGATACGAGCTGACTTACTCTACGTTTTCGGCCACAGATAACATTCCGATTCCAAGGGGCGAACAACAGCTTACGGTGCTTATTTTCCCGAACTTCAAAAACCTTAAGCAGATTGGTCTAGAAGCTTCATATTCTAAGTCGGCAGACGAACAAATAGTTGAAGAAGAAGCCGAGTAGCCGAATCAGTCCACCTTGGACAGATCCGATAATCTCGGGGAGGAAGTTGACGAGGCTCTGAATTTGGCTTTTGAGAAAGTCGGCCTTAATCCATCCAACCCTCCATCCACTTCAAGCAGAGTGGAAGTCTCCTTTGAAGATATTTTTACCGACCTAGGGGACCTTCCCGACGCATATCCTGAGAACATGGCTGGGGAGTCCCTCACGCAAATGGCCAGGAGGAAAAACACTGAGAGGATGGCCGCCCAAAGGAGAGCTGAGACCAACCGATTTGAACCTCCACCTGTTGCCGTGACTGAGTCTTCTCTGCCTGCTCCTGTGGAAGAAATGGCTCAGATTGATACGGCTGAAACGAAGCACATTGTTGACCAATAGGGCAATCAGGAGGCCGAGCAGAGGGGGAGAAAACATTCTGCTGAGCATGAAGCCGACTCTGCAGAAAGCCTAACCGATAAACGGCCACGAATAGAGGAGTCGTACTTGGTTGTGCCATTTATCGTCCAACTAAGGATAAAGAACGTGCCGATTGCTTCTGATGCATCGGCTGTGAAAGACCCTACTGTGGCCTTGAGCATGGCTTCTTCAATTTCCCTGCCGATTGACAGAGCAACCTCTCAGGTGGAGCCGAATTTGCTGTCAATAGCATTTGCCGCTCAATCAGCCATATTGGTACATGACTTGAGCCTTGTCTGCAGTCTTCCGCCTACATTTTTTATTTTTTATTTAACTCTAATTTCTTGTTTTTCAAATGGCGAGCAGGATAGTTGAGATTGGCCGGCGTCAACATGATGCTATTGAACAAATCAGCTTTCTCATAGCCAAACTTGAAAATGAAAAGAACAAGGTCATGCAGGCCTCTCTAAGAGCCAAGTGAGAGGCGATGAAAACGGCGGAAGAACGTGCGAGGGCCGACACTGAGGCAGAAAAGGCCAAGAGTTCCGACCAACATAGGTTGGCCGCCGAAGAGAGGGCAAACGCGAGCGAAGATGCGCTCAAGTTAGCCAAGGAGGTGATTGCCAAACTAGAAGCTGACTTGAAAGCATCAAAGAAGGCAAAGGAAATAGCCGACTCCAAGATTTCCAAAACATTCCAGGCTGGAAAGGACGCTGCCTTGGAGAACTACGTAGAGGAAGTACCCAAGCTCGAGAATCGGTGCTTCAAACACGGCTGACTCAAAGCCCTCACTGTCGCTAATGTGACATTGGCACAACCAATTTCATACGAGCAGGTGGACGTTGAGCCGCTGGAGTCTGACCCTGAACATTGACTAGGGTGATTTTGATTTTTGTTAGGCATCTTGCGCGCATAGATTTTTTGTAGATTTTTATTGATAGATTTTTGTTTATTTATTTCAGTTAGAAGTTAAATGTATGGTAATTTTCATCTGTAAAATGACTACTATCTGTACTCAATTTATTAATGAAAATTTCCTTTGCCTTTCTGTCTGCTGCATGTGCTAGTTAACGGTTTCGTAGGATGCAAGATCATGAAATGAGTAAATTAAACATCTGATAAAAAAACTGCGTAACTTTGCGATTTAGCCGAATAAATTAAAGAATCTACCTTTAGCTAATGAACTGGACCGCCGAGTATTGGTGGTTCATGGATTGGCTGGGGCACAACTTAGCGGCGCAAAGCTTTGAAATTTAGCCGAGTAGATTAATGAATCTTCCCTTGCCTCAGCTAATGAATGAACTGGACTGCCGAATATCGGTGGTTCATGGATTGGCTGGGGCACATGAACTTAGCGACGCAAAGCTTTGAAATTTAGCCGAGTAGATTGATGAATCTACCCTTGCCCCAGCTAATGAATGAATGGACCGTCGAATATCAGCGGTTCATGGATTGGCTGGGGCACAATTTAGCGGCGCAAAGCCTTGAAATTTAGTAGAGTAGATTAATAAATCTGCCCTTGCCTCAGCTAATGAATGAACTGGATTGCCGAATATTGGTGGTTCATGGATTGGTTGGGGCACATGAACTTAGCGGCGCAAAGCTTTGAAATTTTGCCGAGTAGATTAATGAATCTGCCCTTGCCCCAACTAATGAATGAATTAGATCGCCGAATATCAGTGGTTCATGGATTGGCTGGGGCACAACTTAGCGGCGCAAAGCTTTGAAATTTTGCCGAGTAAATTAATAAATCTGCCCTTTTCCCAGCTAATGAATGAACTGGACCGCCGAATATCGGTGGTTCATGGATTGGCTAGGGCACAACTTAACGGCGCAAAGCTTTGAAATTTAGCCGAATAAATTAATGAATCTGCCGTTTACCTCGGCTAATGAACAAACTGGACCGCCGAATATCAGTGGTTCATGGATTGGCTGGGGTACATGAACTTAGCGGCGCAAAGCTACGAAATTCAGCCAAGTAGATTAATGAATCTACCCTTGCCCCAGCTAATGAATGAATTGGACCACCGAATATCAATGCACAGAGCATTAAAGAGAATGCCTCAGGAGTGCTGCACCCGTAATGAATAAATTGGGTGGGGCTGCGTGCACATAGGTGCCATTTTTGCGTTCAAATCCAACAAATTGTGAGAGGGAAAAAAGCAATGTGTCGAGCCTATTCTTCAACAGTGTGGACGACTGTTAATGGCAAGAAGACTATTCTTCAGCAGCAGAGGAGAGGGTAGGACACTGACGGAACTGGACGTAGAGATGAATCGAGGTGGCGAGCCTACATGCACGGGGATTAGGACGTTGGGGGAGCGTAAGAGGTGCCACTCCCCATATCATCGAAGTAGATCACACAGGAAGGAGAAACAGCAACGAGGTAACTCTCCTCGTTCGAGAAGAGAAACCAGTGGGCAACCGCACCCGCTGAGTTTTTCGATCTTCATTGGGAACAAACCGATGACGGAAGCGGATTCGATTATCCACGACCCAAATGTAGCAGTCGAGTTCACTCGACAGATTTTTCTGCCAGAAGTCCAACAGTCGATGGTCGGCCGGGCTGATTATGAAGTTTTTCGGGAGGGCATCCATGGAGCAGTAAAGGGGTTATATACTTCTTATGAAATCGGCATGCATCCTCGTGCCGCGCGAAGAGAGATAGAACAGAAGAAAGGTCGCATTCGTAGCTTGGAAGCTCGCGCAGAGAAAGCCAAAAATGAGTTGAGGAAAGCTAACACCTCTGAACCTCAGTCGGCGAGTCAGGTGAACCCGATTGTCGTGGAACAAGTAAATCGGCGAATTGTGGATCACGCCATTGCCGTTTGACAAATGGCGAGTATGTTCGCAATAGAAGCTGCGAAGACCATGTCCTATGAAAAAGGCTTCCATGACGGTCGAAGAATTGGAATAGACAAGACGAAGGAAAAATTAGCCGAGGAAGTCTGTCGATGCGAAAATCGTGGATTTAAGTATGGATGGACCAAGGCTCTCCAGGCCACAGGCGTTGTTCCAGCGTCACCTTTATATCAGAGCTATACTCTTCCGTTTAAGGCTTTTGACGCCGAGAAGACTAATGACGAAGATGGAGCCGAATAATTTTTATGTACATTGTTCTGTTTTTATGTAAATCATGTACTCACGATTTATTTAATAAAACATCTTATTTTGATTGTTTGGATATTGTTTCAATCAATGCTTGTAAATTAAGTCATGACCATCTACTATCTGTCAATCGCGTTAGTGCTTGCCAATTGTAATATCCACGAGGGGCGCTCCGAATTCGGAGGCTTTATACGGCCCAAGCGTGTCATTTACACATGGGGCTTCGAATTCGGAGACTTTTCTTTTTTGGCCAATCGTGATATCCACGAAGGGCGCTCCGAATTCGGAGGCTTATTCGGCCCAAGCGTGTCATACACACATGGGGCTCTGAATTCAGAGGCTTTTCTTTTTTGATGGCCAATCGTGATATCCATGAAGGGCACTCTGAATTTGGTGGCTTACTCGGCCCAAGCGTTTTACTTACACATGGGGCTCCGAATTCGGAGGCTTTTCTTTTTTGGCCAATCGCAATATCCACGAAGGATGCTCTGAATTCAGAGGCTTTTCTTTTTTGATGGCCAATCGTGATATCCATGAAGGGCACTCTGAATTTGGTGGCTTACTCGGCCCAAGCGTTTTACTTACACATGGGGCTCCGAATTCGGAGGCTTTTCTTTTTTGGCCAATCGCAATATCCACGAAGGATGCTCTGAATTCAGAGGCTTTTCTTTTTTGATGGCCAATCGTGATATCCACGAAGGGCTCTCCGAATTTAGAGGCTTAGTCGGCCCAAGCGTTTTACTTATACATGGGGCTCCGAATTCAGAAGTTTTTCTTTTTTGATGGCCTATCATGATATCCATGAAGGGCGCTCCGAATTCGGAGGCTTATTTGGCCCAAGCGTGTCATTCACACATAGGGCTCCGAATTCGGAGGCTTTTCTTTTTTTGATGGCCAATCGTGATATCCACGAAGGGCGCTCTGAATTCGGAGGCTTACTTGGCCCAAGCGTATCATTCACACATGGGGCTCCAAATTCGGAGGCTTTTCTTTTTTGATGGCCAATCGTGATATCCACGAAGGGTGCTCTGAATTCAGAGGCTTACTCGGCCCAAGCGTTTCACTTACACATGCGGCTCCGAATTCGAGGGCTTTTCTTTTTTGATGGCCAATCATGATATCCACGAAGGGCGCTTTGAATTCGGAGGCTTATTCGGCCCAAGCATGTCATTCACACATGGGGCTCCGAATTCGGAGGCTTTTCTTTTTTGATGACCAATCGTGATATCCACGAAGGGCACTCTGAATTCGGCAGCTTACTCGGCCCAAGCGTTTCACTTACACATGGGGCTCCGAATTCGGAGGATTTTCTTTTTTGCCCAGTCGTGATATCCACGAAGGGTGGTCCGAATTCGGAGGCTTATTGTTACAACATAACTCACAAGATGAGAGAAAAGGCATTGCATTTGGAAAAATGAAAGATGTACACGGCGAAAATTGAAAACAAGCCGTCATGACGTACAAATTTGCTTAATGATAAAATTTGCGCAAGTGTGTGGAATTCCAGGGACACGGCAAACTTCTTCCATCCATGCCTTTGAGCAGATATGCCCCAGTCCCTGCAATTGAGTCAATCTGATAGAGGCCATTCCAGTTAGGACCCAACTTTCCGTCAGTGGGATTCTTAGCAGCGGAAAGCACTTTCTTGAGGACTAATTCTCCTGGTGTATAACGACATAGCTGTACACGTTGATTATACGATTTAGCGAGCTGTTGTTGGTACCGTGCTATGGAAGCAAGGGCACGGTCTCGGTGTTCCTCAATCAAAGTCAATTCCAAGGCCAACATCATGTCATTTCGGCCCATGTCAAAAACCTTCGATTTCAAAGTTGGAAGGCCGATCTCTATGGGGATGATTGCCTGGGCTCCGAAGCATAGAGCAAACGGAGTTTCCCTAGTGGATGGCCTTGGAGTAGTGCAATGAGCCCATAGCACGTTGGGCAACTCTTCGACCCATCAGCCATTAGCCTTCTCCAGTCTTTTCTTGATGCCATCCAAAATAACTTTGTTGGTGGCCTCCGCTTGACCGTTGCTTTGTGGGTAAGCCGGTGAAGAAAAGTAGGGCCAGATACCATAAGTGTTGCACAATTCTCGATATCTGCCATAATCAAACTGGGTACCGTTGTCTGAAACAAGCGCTCTTGGTATGCCGAATCTCGTTATGATGTTTTTCCATACGAAACGCTTAACATCGACATCTCGAATATGTGTTAGTGCCTCCGCTTTGACCCATTTTATGAAATAGTCCGTCGTGACAATTAAGAATCGCTTGTTCCCAGGAGTCCGCGGTAATGGTTCGACGATATCAAGCCCCCATTGAGCGAACGGGCAAGGACTAGTGATGGAGTTTAACTCCTCGGTAGGCAGATGACTTAGGGGGGAAAACTTCTGGCATTGTTCACATTTCTTGACATAACTCTCGGCATCAGTTTGCATGGTCGGCCAATAGTACCCCTGCATTACGACTCGATGGGCCAGAGACCATCTGCCCGAATGGGCACCACAACTGCCTTCGTGTATTTCAGACAAGAGTTCCTCGACTTTTTCCGGGTGAACACATTCCAAGTACGGCCCAGAGAAAGATTTTTTTGTAAAGCTTCCCCTATGGATCCAAGTAATATCAGAGGGCTTTGTTTCGCAGTTTGTGTGCCTCTTTCTTTTTCGTCGGGAGCTGCTTTAAGGATAGGAATGCAGCGATAGGGTCCATCCAAGTTGGACCTGGTTCAATAATGTTGATCTAAACTAATTCTGAAGAGGCAATGCTCGGTTCAGGGACGAACCCTACTTCGATTGTCCGCTTAACTTCTGAGTTGATGGCAGAGGCTAGGCAAGCCAGGGCGTCTGCATGCGTGTTCTAATCTCGGGTTATTTGATTCTGTTCGTGGTGATCAAATTTCAAGAGCAAACAATTTGTCGTTTTCATATAGAGTGCCATGCGGTCATTTTTGGCTGCATATTCCCCTTTCAATTGGTTGATTACTAGCTTTGAGTCACAAGCAGACGCCACGCACCGAGGTGGAGTGCATTCCGTAGGCCAGTTAACAATGCTTCATATTCGGCCTCATTGTTTGTTGCATCGAAGCCTAGTTTGACAGCCTGTTCTATTATCACCCCTTAGGGGATCATGATTACTACGCCAGCTCCACTGCCGCGTTGGTTGGACGACCCGTAGCAATACATCTGTTAAACGTCTCCAACATACATTCTCCAGTTGGGCTTAGGTTGCACTTGATCAGACTTAAAGTCGGCAAGGGATCCTGTGAATTTGGCTACAAAGTCGGCAAGCACTTACTCCTTGATGGAATTTCTAGGTAGAAACTGGATATCATACTGGTCAAGTTCAAGGGCCCATTTCGAAACGCGCCCCGATGTTTTCGTACTGCGGAGTGCTGATCGGAGGGGATATTCTGTCGGTACCCCAATGGTATGCCCCTGAAAGTAGTGCATCAGTTTTCTTGCAGCCATGACGAGAGCAAAGATAAGCTTTTCTAATGAAAGGTAATGCGTTTCGGTGTCGGCCATCGCTTTGCTCACATAGTAAACTGGTCGCTGCTCCCCAAGTTCTTCCCTTAACAATACGGTGCTGACTGCCCAGTTGGATACTGCCAGATGCAAAATGAGAGGATCGCCTTCCTCAGGTGTTGCCAAGTGTGGTACTGATCGGAGATAAGACTTCAGGCCATCCAAAGCGGTCTGGCACTCGGGGGTCTATTCAAATGCTCTGCCTTGCCGAAGTGTGTGTGTAGACCGCCCGAAACACCGCTCCGCGTGCGAGGGCGCGAATCGTTTGTTCATTAGCTACTACAGTTTGGACTCATGCCCACGGTTCTGAATCTAATCTCACAAAGTGTAATGTAAGACTGATAAATCACCAAAGAGTCCAAATCCGGCAAATCGTTTTGGAAAATCGATTTTAATCAAAAAGCGCCAAACATGGAGTACTTTGCCAGATTTCAGAGTCGCCACCTAAATATTTTGTTTTGGGAAATTTAGGAAACCCTGACTTATGCCTAAGGCCATATTTCCGTCATCACCAAAGTTGCCTCGACTCGGGAACTTGGGTACGAGAGGGGAAGGTCATGCAATGAGCACCCCCGCTCACGCGATCAAAGGATCGGCCTTTACTAACATGATACGTTGTTTTTGAAAACACATGCGTTCTTGTTCTGGTTTATTAGCTAGCTTACTATGTGATGCGCACAGCATACAAGTATAGAGTAGATCACCTAAATTGGAACAAAACATCTCAAGTTTGTGTTTTCAAAAATGGTTTGAAGTTGCTACTCGCAAGTAGGCTAAGACGCGGATTTGCCACCCTCAAGTGGGCTTAGGAAAACATGGTATTTTGCCACTTCAAGTGGGCTTAAAATGCACAGTTTGATGAATTGTTAAAATTCAGGCAATCTAACCTTCATCCGCAGGCATTCATGCAGTTATACACTTAAGCAGTTAGCCTCATGGCAAGCATGCTATACATGGCAACATACATATCTCATGTAGTATGTTAAAGCGTAAAAGCTTACCTAGTACTCCGAGCCAAAACAGACGCTAGTTAGTAATCAGTGTATGATCCTAGCTATGTCAACAATGCCTAATGCAACACATGCAAAAATGCAACTAAGATGGGCTCAGCTATTCTAAGATGTCATGTGAATGCAATTAGATAACATGTATTCAATTTGGAATTGAAATACAATGCAGTTTGAATGATGCGCCGAGCCCGGTGCATGCAAGACAGATGAATGAATGCAAACATGTGAGCATAAGGATGCTAATTGAAACATGCCCTAAAACTAACCATCGAAAGCTGGTAAATAAAAGGGAGAAAGAAATGGGGGTTGGAAGACATGCATCACACACACGCACACTTATTACAAAATTTGCCCTCTCGACGGAGGGTCCGAATGAATCAACTAACTAGCTACGCTAAGCTAATTAATTACAAACTGAATTGAAACTAGTTATACTAAGCTAATTAGAATATCACAACACAGATTAAGCTAATTAATTACAAAACAAGTAATTAACTACAACTATCTAGTAAAGAGGTAAAAATGGCCTCGCGGGGAGGGGTGTGTGCATGCTCGGTCGGCTTCGCTCGGAAATCCACTACCGTGCCTCGTGATGCCTCTGTTTGCACTGTTTTAGACCTCTGAAAATTGTGCCAACCTCCAATATACTTCTGATCCACCTCATGGACATTTTGAGAGGTGATCGGCCAAGGGGAGTAGCCATCGGCGAAGTATAATGATCATCAGCCAATTTTTATGGCTATCGGCCAATTTTGATAGCCGATCGGCAGACTAAATGGTCGATCGGCCACTGCTTCCTGCAAATTCTCCCTTTTTCTGCAACAGAGCACTAACAGAGGCATGGCAGTGTATTTGCAAGAAAATGTGTGTGCAACCACACTCCTTATCATGTCTAAGGCTCAAAGGAGTGTAGTGCTTGGCTCTCGAGCCATCAATCACGCATCTCAATGCATGATGGCCAAAGAGACCGAGTTACACAACTCAATGACAATGAATGCACACAAATATCACATAAGACTCAATGAACCTCCACCTTATCATGCATGATCAAAGGTGTCGGTGACCTAAGAGATGAGGCGCGTTTTATCACTTCAAGTATGAAATGCCCCTCGTTCCCCGTGTTCGGATCAACATCCAATCCAAACATAATGCAATGCAACAAGCATGCAAAGATAATGCAAGATGCAAACAACATGAGCATACAACAACAATATGTAAGCAACATGAGCATGCAACCAAATGCAAACCACAATGTCATGCAACAACATGCATACAACAATGCAATGGCAAGGGCTATGTAATGCAACACTTCATGGACCAAACCAAACTCAAGCAAGCCTCATGCATGCCAACACAATGGCCAAAGCATGCTGAAAATGAAGTCCGAAAGGATATACAAGCATGCATGCCAATTGGTTCACAAACAAAGCATGAAGGTACCAACTCTCAAGCACATTGAAGGAGTGGAAGATGTCGGAGTGTGGCAGTGAAATAGGCTCTGAAATCACGTTCCAAAGGATGCTAAATCATGCACATATGACAAACAAAGCATGCTAGTGGCACCAAAGCTTAAAGCTAGCCAAGGGACTTACACCATGGCTATATCAACCAAGCCCCAAAGGGCCAAGGTGACTCAAAATAGTCCCAAGGCAGCTCAAAACAAGGCCAAAACATGCATGGAATGAGGCCAAAACAAGCTAGCATGGTGAGCACAAAACATGACGCATACATGGCCAATGAAAAGGATTACACTACACCCACCAAAACCAAGCATGAGATGCCTATACCAACAAAAATCAGAGTTATGGCATGTCAAAATAACACCAAAAATGCACTGATATGGCAGCCCACAAGCTTAGGCAATAAGGCATGCATATAGACTCATACTTAAGGCATAAAGCATGACTCACCAAAAGCATTGAAATAGTGAAGCATGAGAGAGTATGGCCACACCATATGCACTGAAGTCATATACCAAGTGATGCCAAATCATGCAAATAGCCCAAGCAATGCGTGCTAGTGGCTTGGAAACTCAAAGCTAACAAGCTAGAATGCACTATGGCTATCTAAAACAAGTCATGCATGACCAAGACAACATGAATCAGAGTTTAAGCATGGTAAAATATGAGTAAAAGCTTTTTTGAGTTGAGCCAAAATCATGCTAGAATGATGGTCCAAAGCATGATGCATGTTAGGCTAGTGAATGGAAATGCACTACAAGTGCAAGGTGCATGCATGATATGATCAAACCAAGCCAAAATAGTGTTATATCATGAAAAAACAAGGCCTAAGACATGCTGAAATGGAGCCACAAAGAGGTAGAAAAACATGCTACTTGGTGAGCCATCAACACAAGCATACAAGAGAAGAGGAGGGGGGACAACCCCCTCCTATTTAAGGCCTCAAAACACACTTTCCACCACTGAAATTCCTCTGGAATTCAATGGTGAAGAGGCCAAATAAAGGCTAAAACAAAGGCCTAAAGTGATGGTTCAAAACAAGGCCAAACAAGGCTCTAGAGGGGGTAGACCACCCCTAACACCAAAGAGGCCTTAAACAAACATGTTAAACACTTGGAATCAAAGATTTTTTTCAGTTGAAATCAAGGCCTAAAACAATATGCAAGGATGGCCAATATGGTATACAAACAAAGGCTTAAAAGGGGGATACACTCACCCTTGAAGCACAACTTCGAAACCAGTAACCTCTGACGCAAAAACCAACTTTTAGAGCTCAAATAACACTCCCAAGAACCTCAGCTTAAAGATGGTGGTGTGTTGCTAGGTGTTGTAGTGCAAAAAAGAAGAGAAATCTCACTTTAAGGCACAAACTAACACAATATAGAGAGAGAGGAAGAAATGTATAGAGAGATATATATCTTCTACCTCAAATTTTCAGAACCTCTAGAAAGGGAGAGGGGCCTCCCTTCTTATAGAAAATGAAGTCCCAAGCTTGTTTGGTAAGCTAGAGCTTGGTTCAAATCCATCCATACACGTGTATGGAGGATTCACCAAGTGACCAACAGTTGGCACCAGTTGGAAGCAAAATATCCGCAAAAGCAGAAAAAGGGGTCTCGGCCAAAAAATGGTCGATTGACCAAAAAGAGTGCCGATCGGCCAACAGTTATGGCCGATGGCAAGAAGGAGAGGCCGATAGGCACAGGGCTTGGCCGATGGGTTGTGGGGCTGGCCAAAAAGCCACCCCCTTCCCTCAGAAACAAAACCACAAGCTCTTGGTCCACAACAAAGCACAAAATAGACAGGTTGAGAGGCTCCAAGGCAAGGCACACAGCCGAGACCTTCAGAAACTCAAAACGAACACAAGCATGGATGATCATCGAGTGTTCAAATGATGACGTCCAAGTCTTGAGGATGGTCAAAAATGGGGTGTCTACTGTTGCCCCTCTTTGACAGAACTCGAAAGTCATAAGATAACGGGAGTGAATGTCAAAGCCCAGAGACGACCCATTTTTGACAAGGCCGAAGAATTAGACAAACATACAGGATAACAATGAGATGCGCCCGCAGGCAGGGGCAAAATGCAAATGGCATGCAGAATGCAGAACATAACTTATGATTATGCAAAGAGGGCTGTAATGAAGCATTCATGCAAAACAAATACAACATTTTAGGCAAGCGAGTAAGAAACAACAGTCTCACACATTCCAAAAGAAATGATGTAAGAAAATTATGCAATTCTCACTGCGTCTCACGCAGAGAAGGCTAAAAGCGACTACCGAGAATAGCCGGAGTCTCAAACACAACATCTCTTAGCGTATCACATGCAGGAGAGGAAAGAGCAACACTTCTCAGTGTATCACACGCGAAAGGAGAAAGTGAAAAAGTGAACACCGGAACGCATCTGAGTGTTGGAAACCGAAGACGTCCTAACGCACCACATGTGAGAGGAGAAGGGATTGCGCAAGAAAGCGCGATGCACATGACAATGCGAGTACGTCCAAACGCGGCACGCGAGTAGAGAAAGGTTGCGCAAGAAAGCGTGATGCACATGACAGTGCAAGTACGTCCAAACGTGGCACGCGAGTGGAAAAAGGTTGCGCAAGAAAGCGCGATGCACATGACAGTGTGAGTACGTCCAAACGTGGCACGCGAGTGGAGAAAGGTTGGCAGTCAAACTAAACCGGAACTTCTCTGGAATGAACCGTACATACAATATCGTGCCTGCACAAAAGAGAGATTTTGACAAGTACAATATAGCAGGAACATATGATCAACGCTATATCAAGATACAATATCAACATAAGATAAATGCGTGCACATATGATACCGATGGAAATATGCATAGCAATGCAAGTGAGTGTGCATAACAATGCAAGTAACGTGCGCGACAACGCAAGTGAAACGTGCATAACAATGCAAATGAGTGTGCATAACAATGCAAGTAACGTGCGTGACAACGCAAGTGAAACGTGCATAACAATGCAAGTAACGTGCGCGACAACGCAAGTGAAACGTGCATAACAATGCAACGGGGTGTGCATGACAATGCAAGTAACGTGCGCGACAACGCAAGTGAAACGTGCATAGCAATGCAACGGGGCTGTGCGATAACGCAAGGGGTGTGCATAACAATGCAACGGGAGTGCGCGACAACGCAAGGGGTGTGTATAACAATGCAACGGGAGTGCGCGACAACGCAAGGGGTGTAAGATATAATGTATGCTCCATGCAACATTATGATGTACATATTCAATGTAAGCATGGTAAAGGCATGTTCTTCGCAATGTTGAGATACAATCGCAAAACGAGATGAGGCATGCTCAATGTAAGAGTGAAAACACGTATAACGAATGCGCACTTTGCAAATATGACAAAAACACTGTAATGCAACATATTCAAAAGCAATTTTTGAATCTCGCAATAAACAAAAGGATACAAAAGAAAAAGGATACACCTTGTGCATATCGAGTGCTACGCACGGGAGACACGGTTCGAGGTCACCACGGAGGCCGCTTAAGCTTCAAAAGTGTACTTTCTTGCACTTTCTTGAGATATGAGGGCACAAATCAATAGAACTACCCCAAAAAAGGGGATTTCAGGTCCATCGGCCACAAGGAGGAGTCATCGGCCACCCATCGGCCATCAAACAAGCTTATCGGCCAACAATTGAGCCGATCGGCTAGCAAATTGGCTGATCGGCCAAAAGTGGCAGATTCGAGGCAGTTTTGTCCATTCACCTCGGGTCTTTAAGTATAGGGTTCCAAACCCTATTTCCTCACTTCTCCCTAGCCGAAATTCATTCTCCTCTCTCTCGAGGTTGTTTTCCATCCTTCGATCCGAGCTTTTTCCCCGTTTTCAAGCCTCCCAAAACGTTCGATTCGCAAAACCTTCGTTATTCTCAACGTTTTGAACTGATTGAAACGTGAGTTCAGTGTTCCTTTCTTGATTTCCACCACTTGGGGTTTGTTTCCCTCGAGTTAGCCTTGGTTTCCGTGCCTTCTTCCGCACTTCGACCTTTTCTTCCATTTTCACCCCTCGGGATGGACTTTCGGTTGACTTTTGGCATTCTTGCCCATCTTCCACACCTTCGACCTTTTTCTCACTCTCCTTAAGATGGGGGACGATATTCCACAGGGTGGGGCTCCTCCAGGGATGGAGATGGATCCCGAGTTCGAGCTGTTACCACTTAGTGCTCGGCCCTTCGACCCGGCGACGTACGAGCCCGAGGTACATGTATTGCCTCCCGACAGTATTTGCCAGTTCAGGAGTTTCGCGCGAGGTGCGCCAGGAGAGCTCTTGCTACCCGAGCAGGAGTTACATTTGTTCTACAGCGCCGCTGAGGTATACTCTTCCCCTCTACTTTCTGCAATGTAAGTCATACATCTTGGATAGCCAATATCATACTTTACCTAATTAACCCAAACACATTTGTATACCGCATGCCTAGTTCACCCTGAGCACATTCATACATGATACTTCTGTCGACTCGAACATACACACACACACTGCATTTCTATCAAGTATGAACACTTTCAAAACTGTATTTATGATATTACTTCGCATCCATTTGTCTTTGAACACAGGGAGATTCCCATGCCTTCCGGGGTTATGGGAACATCGTTGCTCAAGATTGGTATATGGAGCTACCTGACGAGGTTCGCCATATTGTCGACGGGGCCGGCTTTGGCATTTTCTGCATGGGACTCTCGCGCCTCACTACAAGTAGGCCCCTTTTAGGGGCGCTAGTGGAGAGGTGGTGGGACACCACCGATTCCTTCCACCTTTCTGCTGCAGGGGAGATGACGATGACTCCCTTTGACTTCTCCATGCTCACTGGCATCGGAGTAGGGGGTGATCTGATCCCGTTCGACACTGATATGGGCGAGTAATCTTCTTGCTCAGCGTTCGCCCACCTCTCTCCTGACCAGGGTTCGTGAGATATTTGTGGTTCGAGGACCAGTTCAAGATATAGACACCGACGACCTGGGCGGAGGTCGAGCGCTACGCTCGGGGTTCCTTATGTTCGTGTTGGACACTACTCTCTTTGCCGACCGGACGAACATAATTGGACTCTATCTATTGAGCGCGCTGGTGGACGTGACCCGCATTCAGCACTATGACTGGGGTGGCGCAGGCCTGGCCACACTGTATGGATACATGAGCTCCTCATCTCGCCAGAGCGGGCACTTGCTAGGAGGCTACTGGCGAGCCTGGGAGGTACACCTTTCCCTTCTGTTTTACAGTTCTGCTTTACATTATCTGTACACAACACACACTGCATACACATAATCTGCTTTACATTGGCTGTACACTACACACACTGCATACACGCAATCTGCTTTACACTGGCTATAGACTGCACACCCTTCTCTGATTTTTGCTTTATCTGCATACCGCTTTGCTGATAAACATACTCATTATTACACTATTACATTCTGTAACTGTGGGTGTATGCCTACTTTTCGAGGCTTGCTCCAGAGCCGAAGGTGGAGATGCCCCTCGTTGTTCCTTATTCTCACAGATGTGACGTGAGGTGCGAGCGGAGGCCACGAGAGTCTTTCTTGTTCTTCCGCAGATATTTTGACACCATAGCCGCAACAGAGGTATTTCAAAGCTTACTGTTCATTTGAGTTTTGCTCTACATTGTACTTCTGATAGTAGATAACAAACTGTATATCCTGTCATTTCCAGATGACCTGGCAACCCTGGGCAGTGCTGCCCGATGCAGTGAGAGACTAGTACACGGGTGCTCAGGAGACTGCCCGATTCTGAGTTTTGCTGGAGGGCCCGGTCTGTCAGGCGTGGTACTTAGGTGAGCACTTCCTGCGTCAGACCCTTGGTTTGCCTGAGCAGATAGTCCCGAGGCCACCTCTCACCCATATGAGGCATACAGAGAGGTACACCCCGCAGGAGATGATTGATTTCATGATAGGTTGGGATGCCGACTATTTCAGAGATGATGGCGTCTACACTGACTTCATCGAGACTTATCTCATGCGACCTCTAGCTAGTGCTCGCCGAGGTGAGAGAGAGAGACCCGCAGCCCCAGCAGGAGGAGCAGGAGCATCGAGGGCGACTTAGGCCCGTGACAAGAGTGGTTCCCGGAGGGGACGGAGAGTAGAGTGGCCAGACTTGCCTACCACTATGACATGCCGCGGGTAGGCCGAAGAGAGTTATCAGATTCCGATCGCTCCTCCCCTAGCCGATCATGAGCTCGTCAGAGTTCGAGACTCGACCCCGGTATGTGCTATACTTTGCATTATGTACAGTCATTTTCATTTCGATTGATATCCTGCAAATTACTAAATACTTCAACGCTTTTGCAGGCTTCCATCGAGTATACTAGGCAGGCTCTAGAGCTATCGACCTCAGTGATGGGGATGCTGCAGAGGAGCATAGACCTACTGAGTATTTACGGTATCCCGGTAAGTTCTTTCAACCTCAGTCCCAAAACCTTGCATAATCTATTCCATACTGATCTGATGCATTACATTATCAATACTGCATTTGATACACTGCGCCCACATACCACTCACGGCACTGACACACTGTATCTCATATACTGCTCATAGCATTCATACACTGCAACCATACACTACTCACGGCACTCACACACTGTATCTCATATACTGCATTTGATACCATACTCAGCTTCGCATAGCATAACTGATGCATCTGCCAAATGTTCCCTTTCAGGCCCCATTCCAAATACCAGCCACGGTGGGTGCCTTAGCGGGGCCTTCAGTGCCTCCCAGAGCAGCAGGGGGAGCCGGACGAGGGATATCGATACACAACTAAGGCAGACATAGGCGTACTCGTACCGAGAGCAGTTCGCGGGAGCCTGCCTCAGATGATGATGAGTCTGACGAGGAGGCAGTGAGCCCACAGTCAGAGTCGTCTCAGGATGGAGACGAGGCTGGAGACGGCTCGGGCTCAGACTCTGGTAGCGGAGCTGACGGCGATGATCCTGGAGCTTCGTCCAAGAACAGGACGAAGAGGGATTCCTGCACTTAAGGCGACTAGCGCCGATTCCAGATGTTGCTCTTTTTTGCTTGTAGTTTTTACATTGTACTGCGTTAGACAGATTTATGTTCTTTAAAACTTTGTACTTGTGGACGCGCCCCGAGGGAGGGGGACTTATGCATGCCACAGTTCGGACTCGTTTTTGTCACGGTTCTTAATCTTAAACCAAAGAGTCCAAATCCGGCAAATCGTTTTGAGAAAACAAATTTTGAAAGAAGTGCCAAACATGGACTGCTTTGCCAGATACAGAGTCGCCACCAAAATATTTTTTATGGGGAAATTTAGGAAACCCTGACTCGGTGCCAAAGGCCACGTGTCCGTCATCACCAAAGTTGCCTCGGCTCGAGAACTTGGGTACGATTGGGGAAGGTCAGCTATGAGCACCCCCTCTCGCCCGATCCGAAGATCGGCCTCTACTAACCGTGATATCCTCTTTTGAAAACGTTATGTGTTCTTATTCCAGTTAATTAGCTAGAATTACTATGTGATGCGCACAACACAAAAGTATAGACTAGATCGCCTAACTTGGAACAAAACATTGCATATCCGTTTGTTTGGAAAACGCTTTGGAATTCGCTACTCGCAAGTAGGCTAAAACACGGATTTCAATGAGTTGTTCCAACTCAAACAATCCAACCTTCACCCACAGGCATTCAGGCAGTTTATATCACATAAGCATATAGCCACATGGTAAGCATGCTGTCATGTTAACATTCACACTCGTGCGAGATGCTAAAGCATAAAATACTTACAATGTACTCCGAGCCAAAACAAAGAACATGTTAGTAATCATGCATGATCCAAGTCCATGTTAAGTGGCTAATGCAGCGCATACAGAATGTCACTAGAATAGGCTCGGCTAATCTAAGGATGATATGTGAAATGCACAGATAGCATGTGTTCAAGTTAGATTTGAAGTACTTATGCAGTTAGCATGATGCGCCGAGCCTGGTGCATGCAATACTAATGAATGATGCACGCATGCATAGCATGAGGTATGCTAAATTAAACATGCCCTAATACTAACCATCGAAAGCAGGTAAGTAAAAGGGAGAAAGAAGTGGGGGTTGGAAGGCATGCACACACGCACCCATACTTATTACAAATTTGCCCTCGCTCGGATGGACCGAAAGAATAATACACTTAATTAACCTACAAGCTAATTAAATATTACAGACAAATTAAACTAGCTAAGCAAATTAACTAATCTAATTTAAGCAATAAGCGGCCTCGGGAAGAGGGTCCAATGCATGTGTGCTCGGTTTTGCTCGGAAGGTCACTGCCATGCACAAGATGCCTCTGCTTTGACTGTTCTGCTCCTCTGAAGACTGCACAAGTCCCAGGGTTGCTTCTCTGAATGCTGTGGAACACCACCGGCTAAGGGGATTGGCCACCGGCCACTAATTGAGATGTCGGCCACTGATGGATGGCCGGTCGGCACTGAAGATGGCCGGCCGGCCAAATCTTCCTGCAGAAACTGATTTTGACAGCAGCAGAGGGCAAGACATAGCATGGCAATGCATTTCAAGCAATGTATGCACCAACCATACTCCTTATCATGTTTATGACTCAAAGGAGGATGGGCCTCGATTCTCGGACCACCAATCGCGCATTTCAATGCATGATAGCCCAAAGAATCAAGTGTGCATTTTAATTTCAAATGCAATGCAAACCAAATAAGCAAACAAAGGGGCTTTCAACCTCTATCATGGCTTGATCAAGAGGTGAAAGATGCATGCAAATGCAATGCAACCTAAGTATGTTAACTAGGCATGCAACATGAGCATATGGGAAGCATGCAAGGCGTATAACAAGCATGCAAGTTAAATGAGCATACAAGGTACAATGCCAACACACAAACATGCAAAACATATGGCATGTTAAGCAACCAAAACAAGGAGGAGAATGCATGCCAAATGCAACACCATTTCAACATGCAACAACATGTCATAAGCTAAGCATGCAATAACATGCCAAGGGATGGACTTAAACTAATTTAGGCAGCCCTCAATCAAGCCTAAAACAGTGGCCGATGCTATGGAAATGAGGGCACAATGACATGCAAACATGCATGCACACAAGGACCAATTCCTAAGCATAAAGGAACAACTTCTAAGCACGCTTAAAAGGAGGTAAACATGGACAATTAGCATGCAATGTAAGCTCTGAAAATTATGTCAAAGATGATGCCAAATCAAGCAAACATGACAAGCATAGCATGTAATTGGTCCAAGTACTTAAAGCATGATCATATGACACATGAAGCAAATGACCAAGATGGATCAAAACAGTCCCGAACCATGTTAAGGCAAGCCCCAAAAACCACTTAGATGGCATCTAAATGATCTACTCATGGAGGCATGCACAAATGCTTAAACATGGAGCATACAACAGAACCTCTTAAAGCATCAAAGAAGTGATAAAATGCAAGCATGTAAACATATTACAAGGACTGAAATGACATGGTAAGTGGTTCCAAACCACTGAAATGATGCAAGTAAAGCATGCTACACACTCACACACCGAAGGCTAACAAGCCAAAATGCAAGGTGGCTATACTAAGCATGTGATGGTCGACCATAACAACCAAAAATAGAGCTTAAGCATGCTAAAACAAACACAAAAGCTTCACAAAGCTTGTTTAAAATCATGCTAGAATGAGGGTCAAAACCTAAAGCATGTTAAGGCCTAAACATGGCATTACAAGGCATGTATGCTAAGCAAGCATGGTGTACCAAAACCAACTCAAAACAGTGCTAAATCAAGACATAATAAGCACAAAAAACAGCTAAGGCATGGTCAACATACACTTAAACTAGATGCTCCCTTAAGAGGCAATAATGGCCCTTTTCAAGGACAACAAGGAGAGGGGGTGGCCCTCTCCTTCTTCGGACCTCAAGGCACCATCCTCACCTCTGAAATCCCTCAAGATTTCAGTGGTGAGGAGGTCCAAACACAATGGTCCCGGAGCTCACCAAAAATGCACAAAAAAGGAGCCTAACAAGGCTTAAGAGGGGTCAAACAACCCCAAAGCTTAAAACACCCTTAACCAACTATTTAGAGTAAGCAAAAACAGAACTTTTCTATGTTATATGTTAAGCTCAAAAATAGTTGTAAGGTAGGAAAAAATACAATGCAAAAATGGGGTAAAAAGGGACAAAAGTCTTACCCTTGTAGACCCTCTTCAAAAAGGGAAGACCAGCTGGTTCTTTGAGCTCAAACCAGCTCCAAAACTCCAAAAACAAGCGTCAAGGACCTCAGCTCCAAGAGAAGGTGCAAGTCTAGGTGTTTGTGTGCAAATCTAAGACTAAAACACCTTAAGGGCAAAAAGAGAGAGAGAAATAGATATAGGATAGATACAATTATGCTAACCCTAAAAACCAGAGCTCTCCTCTGAAATTTTGTAACCCTAAAAGAGGGAGAGGAAGCCTCCTCTTATAGAGCTCAATCTTGTAAGCTTACAAGACAAGCTAACTAAGAGGGAGATCCCTCCATACACGTGTATGGAGGGGAGCCAAATGCATGCCAGCTGCACAAAAATATCTGCAAAAGCAAATGCACAGTAGTCGGCCGGCCAAAAATGCAATTGACCAAAAAAAGATAGCCGGCCGGCCATCTATAGTGCCGGCTGGCCAAATATTTGGCCGGTGGCCTCAAGCCATGGCCGGTGATGGGTGGGGATGGTCAACAAGCCCTACCCTGCCCCTCAAAGGCAAAACACAAGTGTTTGGTGCAAAACCAGACACAAAACAGTCAAGTCGAGAGATCCTGAGGCAAGGCGCGTAGCCGAGACCTCCGGGAACTCAAGACGAACACAAACATGGATGATCACCGAGTGTTCAAACGGTGATGTCTAAGTCTTAAGGACGGTCAAAAATGGGGTGTCTACAGTACTCTTTTGCAAAAAGAAATGATGATAGAATGAAAACGGCTTCTCTTTTCTTTCTTTTTTTTGATTGAAAAAGTGTTACATTTGTACATTCTAAGCATCGCATCGCATCGCATTACATTACACAGCATGTAAATGAGATTGAACTTTGTTTGAAAATTGCACACTCGAATTGCATCGCCTTAATCAAGTAGTGAACCAATTGACAACTGAAAGGACAAAACAACTCGATAAGCAAAACTAAGACTTGACATGCTAACCAAATGTGAATACAACTCGATAAGCAAGACAAGAGCTTAACAATCAACGCAAAATACAACTCGATAAAAAAATGCAACAACTCGATAAACAAATTGAAGAAACACAGGCGCGACTTTGCAAAATCAATAACCGAAAAGCATTTGAAGCGGAACAAGTCATAAGTTCTCAACACCTCCAACACATAAACAGCTCAGAGAACAAGAGGAGAGGCCATCGGCCAGAGTAGAAGGCCATTGGCCATGAGAAATGGCCATCGGCCACCAATACTAGCCGATCGACTAAAAAGATGGTCGGTCGGCCATCAAAAATGGCAAGAGCCTCCAGAATGTTGCCACTTGTCTTCCAGTCAACACCTTATCTTCTACAAAAGCCCCAGCTTCGTAGTTTCTCCATTTCAACTCAGTTTTTGCACCAAATGGAGGCATTTCTTGTCCAAAATCTCACAAATTGGATTGCTAACTTGGATGGCTCGAAAAAGCTGAATTTCCGGGGCTTTAGAATAAATGCACTATTCACGTTGAGCCGCACTCCACTGCGTTTTCCGCTCCTTCATGCCGCGGCAAGGTGTTGGAATCCGATTACGCACGTTTTTAGCTTTAGTGGACAAGAGATGTGTCCCACTTTTGAAGACTTTCAAGCTTTGATGGAGTCCAAGCGTAAGGAAGTGATTTTGCCCCAACTCCGTTTCGGCCACATCCAAGCCTTGGGACGGATGTGCGGGCTCACTATGCATGACGCTCGGTCTTTGATCTGCGATGGGGAATTGGACATCCCCAGCTTGATTCATTGGTTTTCTGATGCCGGTGACCGCGGCGATCATCACTGGCAGGGTTTCCGGCGACATGCGCTTTGCTTGTGCATGTTGTCTCATTTCTTGCTTGCCCCAGGCTTTAGAGGATCTAGCATCCATTTGATTGAGGTTGCCCAAGGCTTAAAAGAGGGCAAGAGTTGCATTGCCATGTTACTAGCTGAGACACTGATGGGCTTGGATGCTTTCCATCACCAGGAGACGACTAGATTCGCGGGGAGTCCACTACTGCTGCAGGTAATGTTTCCCACCCTATCTCACATATATTTCTCACATCACTTGGCCCTCAGGCTCGGTTTTTCTCTCAAAACCCTTTTCTCACTTTTCTCTCCACGCACACCTCTCTATTCTTTAATCTCTCATTTTTCATCCCTCCCCAGATATGGTTGATGGATAAGTTGAAGGTTGTGGACTCATGCCCAGCATATTCAGCCCGCGGCTATTTCTTCTGGCGATGTCTAGTCGTTGCCCCATATGAGGGATGATGGTACGAATGGATGTGCACTCTGTCCACTGCCAACATTGTTTGACGCTGCCCTTGGCTCAATCTACTGGTGATGAGTTACAGCATGTCTTGCCAGCCCGGGATTCAGTTGATCGGCCTAACACACTGTGTCTTTTACTTCCCATTCCAATTCCAGCGCCAATTTGGCCAAGATCAGACTTGCCCGGAGGAGGGGATAGAGTACCCTACTGCATTCCCAGTCCGAGGCGCACAGCTAGCTCGGTATGCCACAGCATAGAGGACGAGAGAGCTTCTAGCCCCCACTCCCACTTTCGGTTGTACCCTTTCTGATGAGTGCATAGCTTGGCTTGATGAAGAGGCGCAGGTTGGTCCTACTTTGGAATCAGAGGCTTCCACAAGCTCTGGGAGGGGGCGCAGGAACACCTGATTTGACTATGCCCTGATTTTATTGCTTTATCAGTACTTTCAAGTTTTCTTTATGAATGTAATAAAAAGCAACTTGAATTTGTATTCAAGAGTAGGAGAACTCTACACTGAAATCAATGTAATTGAAGATTGTGGGTATTGAAAATTTTCCGTTTGGTCCAAAAATGGTCTAAAGTCGTAAAAAGATTAATTTGAGCAAAACCAACTTTTATTAAAACTTTTCAAAAACATTTTTGATATGGATCGCAACTGACACACCCGAGATCTATCATTGAGATGTACAATCCCGGATCCAAGCAACTGGGAAGTTGTCCCTAGTCTGAATAACACTTCACTGGAGATCACAACCGAGCTCTTGAATGCAGAATAGACAAAGATGACCAACATGATCACATGGACAAAGTTGATTTGGAAGTGTTTATGGCTGGACTTCAGGATGAAGTTGCCTACGTATCTCAAAAATGGGAATCAAGCCTTACGTAGTTCGGCTTAGGTTCACTCGTGTATTAACACTCTCCTTTTGCGCTCTAACTTTTGCCAAGGCCGCCATTTCTGGGTTTTCAACCTTGCGAGCTCAATTTTTATTATTTCAAATTTTTCATGCTCTAACTTTTTCCTAGGTCGCTCTTTCGGGTTTTCGGCCTAGCGAGCCACTCAGGGATAGTATTTCTTCAACTTGTCCATGTTGATCGGCTGGGAGAACTCAAGGCCATCTAAATCCATCAGAATGACAGTTCCACCCGACCAGATAGACTTGATGATGTAAAGGTCAGTCCAATTGGGTCTAAACTTGCCCCTGGGGTCGTGGATGAGAGCTCGGTTGTCTTTGAGCACTAGATCCCCCTCTTTCAAATTCCTGGACTTAACCTTCTTGTTGAAAGCCCTGGCAATTCTTCGTTAATAACCTTGAACGTGATACAGTGCTTTCAGCCTTCTTTCATCAAAGAGCATAAGTTCTTCGAACCTGCTTTGCTGCCAATCTGCCTCAGCTATCTGACACTCAGCCAATACCCGTAATGACAGAACCTCAACTTCGATAGGCAGAACAGCCTCCATCCCATAAACCAAGGAATACAGAGTTGCCCCAGTAGAAGTTCGAATTGAAGTCCGGTAGCCCCAAAGAGCAAATGGTAGCTTATCTGGCCAATCCCTATAGGTTTCCACCATCTTCTGCAGAATGTGCTTGATGTTCTTGTTGGCAGCCTCAACTGCTCCGTAGGTTTATAGCCGATATGTAGACGCTTATGAAAAGCCACGTTATATTTCTCCAACAAGTCGATCACCTCCTTCTTGAAGTGGGAACCATTATCCGAAATAATCTCATTCGGGACCCCGTAGCGACAGATGATGTTGTTTCTGATGAACTTAGCGACATGCGATGCCTTCAACACCGCGTAAGATTGGGCCTCAACCCACTTCGTGAAGTAGTCTATTGCTACCAGAATGTACTCATGCCCGTTGGACCCCTTCGGAGTGACAGCCCCGATCACATCAATCCCCTAGACTGAAAACGGCCGTGGCGAAGTCATGTTGTACAGCTTCAACGGCGGAATGTTCATGCGGTTTGCATGGATCTAACATTTGTGGCATTGCCGAACAAAGCCAATACAATCCTCCTCCATGGTGGACCAGCAATGACCCTGTCTAAGGATCTTCCGAGCTAGCATCACCCCATTCATGTGCGCTCCGTACTCTCCTCCATGGATGGCCTCCATCAGGCGCTTGGATTCCTCAACATTAACACACAGTTTATACATCCCGAGATGCCCCTCTTGTACAGTTTACCCCCGCAGACGATAAACTGAGCAGCTATTCTTCGAATTGCCCTCTTATCTTTGGCATTCGCCCCTGGTCGATACGCTTCCTTTTCCAAGAAATTCCAAACGTCGTAATACCAGGGATTCTCATCTTGTACCACATCTATGGCAGCAATCAGCTCGTAGGCCGGCACAAATTTATGTTCGATGATGATCGGACGCATCCAGACTCCGAAAGGGATGTCTATCATAGAAGATAGAGTTGCTAATGGATCAGCGAACCAGTTGTTCTCTCTTAACAGATGGGCAAAATTCAATTTCTCAAACAGAGGAATCAGCACGACTAAGGTCTGGTGATAGATTCTCTTCTTTTGTTCTTTAACTTTCCAATCTCTTTTAGCTTGAGATACAACAAGGTTCGAGTCCCCAATGACATCCAACTATTTTGCCCCTAGTTCCAGGGCGGCTTCTAGTCCAGCAATACATGCCTCATACTCTGCCTCATTGTTCGATACTTTGAACCGGAGTTTGAATGCTAGAGGTATGCGGGAATTGTGGGATGCTATCAGCAACACCCCTATCCCATATACGTATTGGTTTGACGCTCCGTCAAAGTACATCATCTAGATCTCTTCTTCAACATGCATAATGGCCTCGTCTGGGAACAGATACTCAACTGCTTCATCCCCTTCAACTGGGTGATAGGCTAGGAATTCCGCTACCGCTCTCCCCTTCACTGACTTGCGCGTCATGTACTTCAGATCAAATTCGGAAAGCAGAAGCGACCAACAGGCTAGCCTACATGTAAGTGCCGGCTTCTCGAAAAGATATTTGATGGGATCTAATCTCGAAACCAATATTATAGAGTGAGCTAACAGGTAGTGCCGTAGCTTCCTGGTAGCCCATACCAAGGCCAAACAAGCCTTCTCCAGTGGAGTGTAGCGGGTTTCATAATCAAGCATTTTCTTGCTCAGGTAGTAGATAGCCTTCTCCACTTTGTCCTTAGACTCCTGTGCAAGCATGCAGCCCATTGTAGTTTCAGTCACTGAAAGGTACAAAAGTAACGGTTTCCCCAGCTCAGGCGGTGACAACACAGGTGGGTTCTGTAAATATTGCTTGATCTGCTCGAAAGCAACTTGACATTGGTCGTCCCATCAGAACTTCTTTCCTTTCTTCAGGAGACCAAAGAGTGGTTCACAAGTCAAGGTTAATTTTGTGATAAACCGTCTTATGAATTGCACTTTACCCAGAAAGCCTCGCACCTCCTTTTCAGTCCTTGGTGGTGGCATTTCTAAGATGGCATTGATTTTAGAAGGATCGACCTCGATACCTCTCTGTGTGATCAAGAACCCCAGCATTTTCCCTACTGTAACACCAAATATACATTTCTAAGGATTCAGCCGCAGCCGATACTCTTTGATCCGTTGGAAGAATTTCTGCAAGGCGGTGTAGTGGCCCTCTCTTTCCTTGGACTTGACATTTATGTCGTCCACGTACACCTCAAGCTCTTTATGGATCATGTCATGTAGGATTGTGGTCGCAACCCGTTGATATGTAGCTCCAGCATTCTTCAGCCCAAACGACATCACCCTATAACAATAGGTTCCCCACGGAGTGGTGAAAGCAGTCTTCTCCCTGTCTTCAGGTGCCATAAAATTTGATCGTAGCCTGAAAATCCATCCATGAATGAGAGCAGTGCATGCCCAGCAGTGAAATCCACTAATTTGTCGATATGCGGTAGAGGAAAGTCGTCCTTCGGACTGTCTTTGTTCAAATCTCTGAAGTCCACACATACCCAAATTCTGTCATCCTTCTTCGGCACTGGAACTATATTGGCCAACCAAGTTGGGTATTCAGATACCAGCAGGAACCCTGCGTCAATTTGCTTGGTGACCTCTTATTTGATCTTAAGAGCCCAGTCCGAGTGAATCCTTTGGAGCTTCTGCTTAATAGGTCGGGCCTCTGGGTCAAGAGGGATCCGGTGCTGTACAATCTGAGGATCGATTCCAGGCATGTCTTTGTAGGACCGTGCGAAAACATCTTTGAAATCTTTTAATAAAGCGACTAAGCGCTCGCGCTCCTCCGAAGTCAACGTGGACCCGATTTGGACCAGCCACGGGTCCTTCTCAATACCAACATTAATTGTGGTGATTTCATCGACCAAGGGTTTAACAAACCTCTCATGTTCTTGATCAAGCAAATATTGCAAAACCGGAGGAATTTCTTCCTCATCGTTTTCATCAAAATTTTGAAAATCCTGATTAATGCAATAAATTAAAGGCATAGAAAAGTACTCGAAAGCCACAGCCGTACCATTCTCATTAATAACATCCAGTCTACCTGATTCGTCTGTTACAACAGACTCAAAGGAAAAAGAAAGAGACGACCTAGACAGGACAGTGGCATTCAGGTTATCACCCCCAAGAATACCGGACTCAAACTCAGACGAGCTGGAACCTGATTCCGACTCCACAGACTCAGTGGAATCAGATTCCGGCTCACTACCTGACCCGGTGCTGCTCGATAAAAAGCCCTCCTCGTATTGCCAGATGAAGGAGGGTGCGATGGATGCATCCAGAATGTTAGAAGATGGGATCGCAGCCGCTTCATTCCCAATCATGGACACAGAGAAGTTATCCCCCAAGCACTCCTGTATGATCTGAGGATCTGAGAGTAGACAAGCCAGTGCTACCCCCATTTCAATCTCTGTATTCTCGGAATCCTCCTGGAACTGCTCAGCCTCAGCTGGTGGGTCTGTCTGCTCTTCGGCAACATCATCCCCGGACAATTGCAAGTCAAAGAAAATCTCAAACCCCGGCAACTGTCGCCTCTCTGCATTTAGCCATGGCTCTGGGAAGCCATAGAATGTGAAGTCTTCCCCCGCATGGACAAAGCATCCGTTCAGGGTACCCTGGATAGGTCGGTGCATCAACTCATAATGCTTCCTGGCCTGCTTGGCTCTGGCTCTTCCGGCCATCTCTCCTTTCCTCACCCAGTCCTCCTTGGTAGGTAGATAACCTAAACCAAAGGTATATGGGTTATGCGGCACTTCGGCCGATGCTGCAATGCCCTTCCGGCCACTTCTCCCTAATCCCATTCCAGGGATGTGCTGGAGCTTGTCATGAGGTACATAGACTGTGCACTAACGTATAGCCCCTCATCAATAACAAAGATATTCTGTACAACCCGGGCCTCGGCTAGGGTGAACCTTGACAAAAACACATCCTTCGCGCCATGCTTAATCTCCAGAACTGGTGTAGAAACCTCTGGCGGCGGATGGATTGAAGAATTCCCAAAAATGATGGTCACCCCCTTCCCGTGGGGGTATTTAAGCATCTGGTGCAGGGTGGAAGAGACCGTTTTTACCTGGTGCAGCCACGGCTGCCCTAGGAGTAGATTAAAAGTTGCGGGAATGTCCAAGACATAAAAATCAATATCCTATTGTCCTGGACCAACTAGAGTTTGAATCTGTACAGTCCCCATCACCTCTCTACTAGTATTATCATACGCCCGTATCACCTAGGCGGTAGGCACAAAATCCGCGGGCTTCAACCCGATTGCATATGCCGTTCTTGACGGACACACGTTGATAGCAGATCATGTGTCAACAAGGACTACCGGTATCCACTTCTCTCTACATTCGACAGAGATGTAGAGTGGTTTGTTATGGTTTGAGCCCTCAGACGGCAATTCCTTGTCATAGAAGGTCAATGTCAGAGAAGCTCCTCCCGAAAAAGCCAGTCCTACCAGCTGTTCTGGCGTGGTGTCAATTGAAAGTTTTTCGTTGTCCATTGCAGAAAGGACAGCTTACCTGTGAACTCTTGAGGCCATAAGCAATCCCCAGATGGAGATGTCTGCTTGGATTTTCTTAAGCTATTTTAGTACAGCCTCCTCCTCGAGCAGTTTTTCCTTCTGCCTCCCTGCTTCTTTGTCCTTTCCAGACGCCTCTGGTTGATCTAAGTACGGGGGCTTGAAGTATCGCCCACTCCTCGTTATATGATCTACCTCTTCAACATACTAGGTATCATCCGGATGATTATGCCCCCAATCTTCATCAGTGTGGGCAAGGCATAAGTCGTCGTCTTCCCACCACATACCGTTGGCAATCAACAGACACCTGTCCGGTTCCGTTGCAACTGCTCCTGTACGCATAGCACATTCCGTTCTTATGCTCACAGCACGTTCCGTCCCCACAGGGGCTTTGGCCTTTCTAGCCCTCTCCAGATCTTCGATCTTTTCTTGCTCAAACTGCTTCAGTGCAGCCTGCTGTTCAATACCTTCTGTATTCAAACTGCCCGAATCCCAAGAAAAATTCTTAACACCGGTGCTCTCCGGTGATTCCTCCTGATTCTCGGCCATTCTGGCCACTGCTGATGTTCTTGCTTCTGATTGCCCCTGTTCTGGCTGAAGTTCTTCAACAACATCTGGCTCGTCACTGAGCCACCCAGTAGTTTCTGCTGACCCATCCAAATCAAACCAGCTGACAGTCACGTCCCCCGGATCCTGTTCATTGAAGAATTACAGATTCACGATATCCTCCTCCAGTTCTGCTAGGTCATCTAGCCCCTGATTAGGTCTATCCTCCCGAACTACACTGATTTATGCCCCGATCGGCAACTCTACCCTTGGCTTAAGCTGGCCTGTTAATGTGATGTAACCACTTAGGTTGTACTCAAAGCTCGCAGATCCCTCAGGCTCTGACTCATCACTCCCATCTGCCCTCAAAGTCATCCATGTTCTGTGTTCGGCAGTCACCACCACCGGTTCAGGTTGGGTTTTGGAGATGTTTAACATACACAAATCCGTGTTGTCCGGAATGAACACCTCCGACTTGGGTAGGTGGGAGGGCGTGATATATATGCTAGGGTCGTATGACACAACCCCAGTTTGGATCAGGTTGATGCGTTTAGGTGGTGGAGCCTGGTTATGTGGTGGGAGAGGGTTGGTTGTGACATTTGCTTTTTCTGGGGCTACGATCACCCTATTATCAACGAGATCCTGGATCTCGTGACGGAGTTGATAGCACTGGTCGGTGTCGTGACCATGCTGTTGGTGAAAGGCACAGTATTTGGCCAGATTATGGGAAGTAGGAAGTTTGTCTAGTAATGGCCGTGGCTCCAAGGGCTTCAAATGCCCTTTCCTGATTAGAACCCCCAGAGCTTTGGACAGGGGCATGTATAGTGGGGCGAAGGTTCTTTGGCCTCGGGGTGGATATCTGGCTGTTTGTGAGTTACTTCCGGACGCACCGGTGAATGGGGTAGCTGTAAGTGTTTTTGGAGAGGTGGTGGTGACCATGCCCACATCTGAAGTTCTGGCAACTACAGCATTACTCGTGCCTGCATTCGTACTGTGGGAAAATGCCCTCCTGGGCTGCTCTCTGTCGTGGTTAATTAGACCCTGTTTCATGGCGTCCTCAATTTGTACCCCAATCTTGTGTAAATCCGCAAAGGTGGGAAGGGGTATGGCGATCATCTTTTGCATCAACTTAGGTTGGAGGTTGCGCATAACCATCCGAATTTGATCCTTGTCGACTGGTCTGATGGTCATCATGGAAGCTTTGGCCCTCCAACGGGTTACAAAGTTAGAGAAGCTCTCTTTCGGCTCCTGTCTCGTTGTCTCAAGATCACAAGTTGTGATCTCGATCTGCGTGTTGTAGGAGTATTGAGCTACAAAGGCGTCAGCCATCTCCTCCCAGCTTCTCTTGACAGAATCCTCCAACTTTGCGTACCAGATGGCCGCGATACCCGACAAGGTCCGGCCGAAGAGTGAAAGTTTTTGCAGTCTGGAGAGGCCTATTGGCCTTAGGATATCTGAGAACAGCCGCAGGTGCACCATGGGATCCCTAGAATCGTCAAAACGGTCTATGTGCGGCATCTTAAACCGGTCCGGCAAAGTCACCACTGAGTCGGTGTATCCATCCTCTATGTCCGATATGGAATTGACCCCCTGGGCCCGTTTGAACAGTTTCTCAAGCTTACTCATCTTCAGAGCGGTTGGGTCCATCTCTGATTCAAACGGTGTATCTGTTGAGAAGGCCGATGTCTTTGAAATCTGCGGTAAAACCGGTGGCGGGGCTTGCCCTGTTGGGACGTCCATATCTTTCTGGACGTTTGCAGTGTCCCCGAGTATCGGAATTCTAGGTGGGGGTGGGAGTGGATGCGAAGTAGATGCTCCGGCTTGTTGTGGTTGCGGTTGCTGTTGTTGCTGAAGTCTAGCAATCAACTCTGTTTGCTGGGCTACAACCTCAGCCTGACATGTGGCAGCCTTTACCTGGCGGGCAGCATCCCGCTGCATGGCTTGTATAGTCTCTTGAAGCTGACGCATCATTTCCTCCATAGTTGCCATAAGGTGCTGGTCTAACTGAACAACCGGTATGTCTCTCTCTGCGGTAGAAATTGAAACCTCAGCTTGACTACTCACTGGAGGGGTGGATAAGGACCACTGATCCGGTAACCGCTGTACTGATGAACTGCGCCTAACTGACCTCCGTCTAGTAACCGGGGGTAATGAAAGGAACACTGGTTGTCCGTCTATCAGATTCTCGAATCTATGAAGTCTTCGACCTCTAACCCAGAGTGCTTGGGGAATATCTGCCTGGTCGGAAGCAATGGTGCAAAACTACCTTGCAAAAAGATAAATAATGATAATAAAGAAATAAACAACCAGAAAAATGGACAGCATAACTGCTTAAATAAACACAACACATAGTTGGCATTTGTAAGCTGAATACACTGTTCTCAACACTGATCACTGTTCCCAAATCACTGTATCAAATCTGATACTCTCAGGTAAACTGATTCTTCAAACACTGATACCCACAGGCCTGATACCCAAACTTGCAAACTGATACATGCATTCCTGTAGAGGCACACTCTAAAAGCACATAGCAAGCAAGTGAGAGCCAAAACACCCCTATGGAGAGGTAAGGTTTCCCTATCCTAGTTTTGTCAGGAACTAGGGTTTCACTACGCACACAGCGGTTTCAAACAACCTACAATCGGGTAAGCAACTTGTCCTAGTTTGGAATAGTCACTATGGATTCCGATATGCACTAGGTAGAATGGTCAAAAAGGGTGCCTCAGTAACAACTGAGGTTTGTGTTCCCATCGTGGTAGAGCCTGTAACCGATCTGCCTTATGGCACGCAGCCTCGGGCAAACCGCTTAGGAATAGCAGATGGCAAACACAATGTCCTAGGAGCACCAATGCAAATGCAATGCAAAGAAACACATAAGTGTAAACAAAACAACATATTATGAGTTCGAGTCAAGTTCTCTAAATCCCCAGCAGTCGCTAGAAACTGTAGACTGCCCGGAACTTCGCTCCGCTCGCGAGGGCAGAAATCGTTTGTTCATTAGCTACTACAGTTCGGACTCATGTCATGGTTCTGAATCTAATCTCACAAAGTGCAATGTAAGACTGATAAATCACCAAAGAGTCCAAATCTGGTAAATCGTTTTGGAAAATCGATTTTAATCAAAAAGCACCAGACATAGGCTGCTTTGCCAGATTTCAGAGTCGCCACCTAAATATTTTGTTTTGGGAAATTTAGGAAACCCTGACTCGTGCCTAAGGCCATGTGTCCGTCATTACCAAAGTTGCCTCAGCTTGGGAACTTGGGTACGAGAGGGAAAGGTCATGCAATGAGCACTTCAGCTCGCCCGATCAAAGGATCGTCCTTTACTAACGTGATACGTTGTTTTTGAAAACACATGCATTCTTATTCCGGTTTATTAGCTAGCTTACTATGTGATACGCACAGCATACAAGTATAGAGTAGATCACCTAAATTGGAACAAAATATCTCAAGTTTGTTTTTTGAAAATGGTTTGAAGTTGCTACTCGCAAGTAGCCTAAGACACGGATTTGCCACCCTCAAGTGGGCTTAGGAAAACATGGTGATTTTGCCGCTTCAAGTGGGCTTAAAATGCACAGTTTGATGAATTGTTCACATTCAGGCAATCCAACCTTCATCCACAGGCATTCATGCCATTATACACTTAAGCAGTTAGCCTCATGGTAAGCATGCTATACATGGCAACATACACATCTCATGCAGTTTGCTAAAGCCTAAAAGCTTATCTAGTACTCTGAGCCAAAACAGAAGTTAGTTAGTAATCAATGCATGATCCTAGCTATGTCAACAATGCCTAATGCAACACATGCAAAATGCAACTAAGATAGGCTCGGCTATTCTAAGATGTCATGTGAATGCAATTAGATAACATGTATTCAATTTGGAATTGAAATACAATGCAGTTTGAATGATGCGCCGAGCCCGGTGCATGCAAAACAGATGAATGATTACAAACATGCGAGCATAAGGATGCTAATTGAAACATGCCCTAAAACTAACCATCGAAAGTTGGTAAATAAAAGGGAGAAAGAAATGGGGGTTGGAAGACATGCATCACACACACGCACACTTATTACAAAATTTGCCCTCTCGACGGAGGGTCCGAATGAATCAACTAACTAGCTACGCTAAGCTAATTAATTACAAACCAAATTGAACTAGCTATACTAAGCTAATTAGAATATTACAACACAGATTAACTAGAATTACAAAACAAGTAATTAACTACAACTAGCTAGTAAAGCGGTAAAATGCTCACGGGGGGTATGCATGCTCGGTCGGCTTCACTCGGAAATCCACTACTGTGCCTCGTGATGCCTCTGTTTGCACTATTTTGGACCTCTGAAAATTGTGCCAACCTCCAATATACTTCTGATCCACCTCATGGACATTTTGAGAGGTGATCGGCCAAGGGGACTGGCCATCGGCCAAGTATAATGATCATCGGCCAATTTTTATGGCTATCGGCCACTTTTGATAGCCGATCGGTAGACTAAATGATTGATCGACCACTGCTTCCTGCAAATTCTCCTTTTTTCTGCAACAGAACACTAACAGAGGCATGGCAGTGTAGTTGCAAGAAAATGTGTGTGCAACCACACTCCTTGTCATGTCTAAGGCTCAAAGGAGTGTAGTGCTTGGCTCTCGAGCCATCAATCACGCATCTCAATGCATGGCGGCCAAAGAGACCGAGTTGCACAAATCAATGACAATGAATGCACACAAATATCACACAAGACTCAATGAACCTCCACCTTATCATGCATGACCAAAGGTGTCAGTGACCTAAGGGATGAGGCGCGTTTCATCACCTCAAGTATGAAACGCCCCTCGTTCCCCGTGTTTGGATCAACATCCAATCCAAACACAATGCAATGCAACAAACATGCAAAAAGATAATGCAACATGCAACATGCAAACAACAAGAGCATACAACAACAATATGCAAGCAACATGAGCATGCAACCAAATGCAAACCACAATGTCAAGCAACAACATGCATACAATAATGCAATGGCAAGGGCTAGTATGCAACACTTCACACCAAACCAAACTCAAGCAGCCTCATGCATGCCAACACAATGGCCAAAGCATGCTGAAAATGAAGTCCGAAAGTATATACAAGCATGCATGCCAATTGGTTCACAACAAAGCATGAAGCACCAACTCTCAAGCACATTGAAGGAGTGGAAGATGTGGGAGTGTGGAAGTGATAGGCCCTGAAATCACGTTCCAAAGGATGCTAAATCATGCACTATGACAAACAAAGCATGCTAGTGGCACCAAAGCTTAAAAGCTAGCCAAGGGACTTACACCATGGCTAATAAGCAAGCCCAAAGGCCAACGTGACTCAAAGCAGTTCCAAGGCAGGTCAAATAAGGCCAAACATGCATGGAATGAGGCCAAAACAAGCTAGCATGGTGAGCACAAAACATGACGCATACAAGGCCAATGAAGAGATTACCACACCCACCAAAACCAAGCATGAGATGCTATACCAACAAAAATAAGAGTTGTGGCATGTCAAAATAACACCAAAAATGCACTGATTATGGCAGCCACAAGCTTAGCAATAAGGCTGCATATAGACTCATACTTAAGGCATAAAGCATGACTCACCAAAAGCATTGAAATAGTGAGCATGAGAGAGTATGGCCACATCCATAGCACTGAATCATATACCAAGTGATGCCAAATCATGCAATAGCCAAGCAATGCATGCTAGTGCTTGAAACTCAAAGCTAACAACTAGAATGCACTATGGCTATATGAAACCAGTCATGCATGACCAAGACAACATGAATAAGTTTAAGCATGGTAAAACATGAGTAAAAGCTTTTTTGAGTTGAGCCAAAATCATGCAGAATGATGGTCCAAAGCATGATGCATGTTAGCTAGTGAATGGAAATGCACTACAAGTAGGCGCATGCATGATATGATCAAACCAAGCAAAACAGTGTTATATATGACAAAACAAGGCCTAAGACATGCTGAAATGGAGCCACAAAGAGGTAGAAAACATGCTACTTGGTGCCATCAACACAAGCATACAAGAGAAGAGGAGGGGGAACCCCTCCTATTTAAGGCCTCAAAATACACTTCCACACTGAAATTCTCTGGAATTCAGTGGTGAAGAGGCCAAATAAAGGCTAAACAAAGGCCTAAAGTGATGGTTCAAAACAAGGCAAACAAGGCTCTAAGGGGGTAGACCACCCCCACCACCAAAGAGGCTTAAACAAAGATGTTAAACACTTGGAATCAAAGATTTTTTTAGTTGAAAGAGGCCTGAAACAATATGCAAGGATGGCCAATATGGTATACAAACAAAGGCTGAAAGGAGACACTCACCCTTGAAGCACACTTCGAAACAGCAACCTCTGAAGCAAAACCAACTTTCAGAGCTCAAATAACACTCCCAAGAACCTCAGCTCAAAGACGGTGGTGTGTTTCTAGGTGTTGTAGTGCAAAAAAGAAGAGAAATCTCACTTTAAGGCACAAACCAACACAATATAGAGAGAGAGGAAGAAATGTATAGAAAGAGAGATATATATCTTCTATCTTAGATTTTCAGAACCTCTGGAAAGGGAGAGGGGCCTCCCTTCTTATAGAAAATGAAGTCCCAAGCTTGTTTAACAAGCTAGAGCTTGGTTCAAATCCATCCATACACGTGTATGGAGGATTCACCAAGTGACCAAGAACTGGCACCGGTTGGAAGCACAATATCTGCAAAATCAGAAAAAGGGGTCTCGGCTAAAAAAATGGCCGATCGACCAAAAAGAGTGCCGACCAGCTAACACTTATGGCCAATGTCAAGAAGGAGAGGCCGATAGGCATAGGACCTGGCCGATGGGTTGTGGGGCTGGCCAAAAAGCCAGCCGTTTCCCTCAGAAACAAAACCACAAGCTCTTGGTCCACAACCAAGCACAAAACAGACAGGTTGAGAGGCTCTAAGGCAAGGCGCGCAGCCGAAACCTTCAGAAACTCAAAACGAACACGAGCATGGATGATCATCGAGTGTTCAAACGATGACGTCCAAGTCTTGAGGACGGTCAAAAATGGGGTGTCTACAGTGTGAAAGAGTTGTCAGCAGCGATCTGTGGAGTGGCGTAGACACCCCATTTTTGACCATTCTCAAGGCTTGGACGTCATCATTTGAACACTCAATGGTTTTGTATGCTCGTGTTCGTTTTGAGTGCCCGAAGATCTTGGCCGAGCACCTTGTCTTTGAGCCTCTAAACCTGTCTGTTTTATGCTTGGTTGTGGACAAAGAGCTTGTTGTTTCAAGTCTGGAGGAAAGGGTGGCCTGTTTGCCATCCCCATAGTCCATCGGCCATGGCTTGTGTCTGGTAGCCATCAGTGGTGGCCGGTCAGCCACACTGATGGCCGGTCGACCACTAGTGATGGCTGGCGGCCATTTTTCTCCTTTTTCAAATATTTGTTTGCCAGTTGTGCCAACTGTTGTTCACTGAAGTGCATCTCCATGCACGTGTATGGAGGGATGAATACAAGCTTGAATCTTGATTTTCTATATATAGGGGTGTCCTCCCCCATTTCGAAGGGTTAGACATTTTGGATCAAAATTTTCTCTCTCTCTCTAGAATTCTCTCTCTCTTCTTGTTTTGTGCTTCATAGTTAGTTTTCTCTACACCTTTGCTCACTAAACCTTAACCAAACTTGACCACCTTGGAGCTAAGGACCCTTGGAGCCTAGTTTGAGCATTTAGAAGGAGGTTTGAGCCTAAAATTGTGGTTGTTTTGTGTTATGCTTCAAGAGGTATAAGACTTACGTTGTAGGCTTTGTTTTGACTACTTATTTTACCATCTTTTTATATTGTTTTTGGCCTGGTTTTCAACTACAAAAAAGTCTGATTTTTTAGCCTTAACACGATAGTTTGAGGTCATTTTGTGTAAAGGGGTAGTCCGCCCTTCTTGTTGCCTAATTGTGAAGCCTTTTGTGCCATCTTTCCAGGCTCTCAAATCAAAAATTTTAGGCCTTTAAACCACTGAAATTCAGAGTTATTTCAGTGGTGGAAAACATGTTTTGAAGTCCAAAATTGGAGGGGTTAGCCTCCCCTCCTTGTGTCTTACTTGCATGCCTAGTTAGCTTCACATGGTAGCATGTTTTTGTAGCTTAACTTAGCTTATTTCCAGCATATTTTTGCCTCTAATTTGGATTGTTTTAGCACTACAGCTTTGGTCATATGAGTCTTGTTTTGCATAGTTGTAGTGCAAATGGCTTCACTAGCTTAATGTTTTAGGCTCTTAAACATGAATTGCATGAGTTGCTTGCATGTTTTCGTATCTTTTTGCACTCCATTTCAGCATTGAAATCTCTGCAATCTCCCTCTATTCTTCACTCTTTCTTTTATTTTGAAAGTGACTCTGAACCCTTCGTTGGCTTGAGTGTGAAATTGAGACACTTGTGCTTAATGGTTTTAATCCTCTTTTGAGGGTTTCTACCAACCAACAGCATGAGGACTCTTTCATGCTCAAGACACTTGTGGTTTAAGCCCTTTTTCCATTAGTGGACACTCACCTTTTGGACTAATCAATTAAAGAATGGATTGGTAATCTAAAATGAGTAAATAAAACATGACAAGTAAAAGAGGCAAGATAAGCATCTTTCATGTTGCATTGCATGTGTTCGAATCGGATGTTAATTTGAACACAAGAAAAATGGGACGTTTCATACTCAAAGTGATGAAATGTGCCACTTTTCTTTGTCACCATCACCTTTGATCATGCATGATAGGGTAGTGGTTTTGTTGAGTCTTGTTTTGCACTCATTAAGCTTGTACAAGCTTGGTTCTTTGGCCATCATGCATGAAAATGCTTGGTTGATGGCTCGAGAGCCAAGAGCTACACTTCTTTGAGCTTGTGTGATGATAAGGAGGGTAACAGTACATACACTCCTTGAGAATACATTGCTTTGCCTCTGTTTGCTCTCTATTGCAGCAAAAAAGGAAATTCAAAGAATGAGTGGCCGGTAGTGGCTGACCGGCCACCAGTAGTAGCCGACCAACCACCAGCAATAGCTGACCGGCCACCAGTGGTAGCCGACAGCCACCATTGGTGGCTGACCGGCCAGAAATGAAATTTTGCACAAGTGTGTTCCTGAGTTGGAGCAGAGTTATTCTGGAAGTTGGCAGCACTGTTGGTGTTCAAGCGAGTGCAAACAGAGGTGTCCGATGGCAAGGCGGTGGATTTTCGGAAGGAAACCATCTGAGCATGCATGTGTCCCTCACCCTCGAGGCCATTTACTTGCTTTGTTTAATTAGTTAGCCATAGTTAATTCATTCATACAAGTGTTGTAATTAATTAGCTTAATTCGGTTTGTAATATTTGATTAGGTAGAATAGTTAATTAATTGTCTTGTAATAGCTTAGCTTAATTAGCGTAGCTAGTTAACTTAGCTCTTATTCATTCGGACCCTCCTTCGCGATGCCATAATGTTGTAATAAGTGTGCGTGCGTGTGTGTATGTCTTCCAACCCCACGTTTTTCTTCCTTTTATTTAATCACTTTCGATGGTTAGATTAGGGATCATTTTCGATTAGCATAACGTATGCTTGCATGTTTGCATCATTCAGTTGTCTTGCATGCATCTCGGCTCGGCTCATCATTCAAACTGCATTGTCAATTCAACACTTCTTTGAATACGTGTTTCAAAGAATGCTATCAAAGTGTTGCAAATGCCATATTAGTAGCCGAGCCTGTTAATTTCATGTCGCATGTGTTGCATTAGGCATCTTGTATAGTCAGGATCATGCATTGTTTCTAACTAGCTTTTGTTTTGGCTTGGAGTACTCGGTGAGCTTTCACGCTTTAGCATGCTTGCATGAGTGTGATTGCCATATTACCATGTTTTGCATGCTTGCCATGAGGCTATGTTCTTAAATGTTAAACTACATGAATGCTTGTGGATGAAGGCTTGTTGCTTGAATTGAAACAATTCATCAAATGTGTGTTTTAAGCCCACTTTGCGAAGTGGCGAAATCATGTTTTAAGCCCACTTGAGTGTGGCAAATTCAAACCATTTTCGAAAATAAACATGAGTTGAATTGTTCCAATTCTTGCGATTTTAGTTTATACTTGCTTGTGTGTGTCACATAGTAAAGTTAGCTAATAATTGGAATAAGAAGACATGAGGTTTATAAAACAACATATCATGATTAGTAGAGGCTGATCTTTTGATCGGGCAAGCGGGGGTGCTCATTCCATGACCTTCCCCCCTCGTACCCAAGTTCCCGAGCCGAGGCAACTTTGGTGATGAAGGACATGTGGCCTTTGGCACGAGTCAGGGTTTCCTAAATTTTCCAAAAAATAAAATATTTAGGTGGCGACTCTGTAATCTGGCAAAGCAGTCCAATTTTGGCATTATTTGATTTAAAATCCAATTTTTCAAAATGATTTGCCATATTGGGCTCTTTGGTGTTTATCAGTTTCACATTGCACTTGCGAGACTAGATTTAGAACCACATGTAGAGTCCGAACTGTGAGGGCCTTTCTTTTTAAACCTTTTTCCGAAAGGCGGGGGCGCGAAAAAAGGCGAGCCCACAAGTAGCTGATAAACCTGTTGAGCGCGGCGGCCATTCCCATCAGCTTCTGAACCTCTTTGACTGACCTAGGGGATCCAAGCTATAGAATTATTGTTATTTGCCTCGGATTGGCTTCGATTCCACGGTGGTTAACGATGTAGCCAAGGAATTTGCCGATTCGAGGCGTTCAATTTCATCTTATACTTTCGAAGGATGCCAAATGTCTCTGCCAAGTTGCCTAGATGGGCGTGCTTTTCCCTTGATTTGACCACCATATCATCAATGTATACTTCCACGGTACGGCCGAGCTGTTCCCTGAACATGGCAGTTACTAGTCTTTGATAAGTTGCCACTACATTCTTCAACCCGAAAGGCATGACCTTGTAGTAATAGGTTTCTCTTGGGGTGAGGAATGCGGTCTTTTCTTGGCCCTCCGGGTGCATGGTGATTTGATGGTAGCCCCTGTAGGCATTCGAAAAGCTCATGCGTTGATGACGTGCCATTGCATCTACGAGTTGGTCTATTCGGGGCAAGGGAAAACAGTCCTTAGGACAAGCTTTGTTTAAGTCTGTGAAATCCACACAAATACGCCAAGAGCCATTCTTTTTCTTTACAACCATAGTATTGGACAACCATGTTGTAGACGTCCCCGAACGCCCCGGGAGGGAATGATGTCCCCCCCCCCCCCGGTTCCGTTCGTTTTGGGCTTACTACAGTTCAGGACTCAAATTGTCACGGTTCTTAATCTGAACCAAAGAGTCCAAATTCGGCAAATCGTTTTGAGAAAACAGATTTTTTGAAAGAAGTACCAAACATGGACTGCTTTGCCAGATACAGAGTCACCACCTAAATATTTTATTTTTGGAAAATTTAGGAAACCCTGACTCGTTGCCTAAGGCCACGTGTCCGTCATCACCAAAGTTGCCTCGGCTCGGGAACTTGGGTACGATTGGGGAAGGTCACTTCGTGAGCACCCCCGCTCGCCCGATCAAAGATCGGCCTCTACCAAACATGATATCGAGTTTTGAAAACATTATGCATTCTTATTCCGGTTATTAACCTAGATTTACTATATGATGCGCACAGCATACAAGTATAGACCAGGTCGTCTGAATTGGAACAAAACATTTCATGTTTGTTTGTGAAAGTGGTTTGCTACTCGCAAGTAGGCTTAAAATGCAGATTTTGCCACCCTCAGGTGGGCTTAGAAAAAGATGGTTTTGCCACTATCTAGTGGGCTTAAAACTCACAGTCAATGCATTGTTCCAATCCAAATAACCCAACCTTCACCCACAGGCATTCAAGCAGGTATATCACATAAGCACATAGCCTCATGGTAAGCATGCTGTCATGGCAGTCACTCACACACATGCAAGGATGCTAAAGCATAAAAACTTACCGAGTACTCCAAGCTAAAACAGAAGCTAATTAGAAATCATGCATGATCCTAACTATACAGAAATGCCTAATGCAACACATGCAATAATGCAACTATAGCAGGCTCGGCTATTCTAAACAGCATATGGAATGCTACAACTATCATGTATTCAAACTTAGAATTGAAATACAAATGCAGTTAGTATGATGCGCCGAGCCCGGTGCATGCAAAACAGATGAATGAATGCAAACATGCTATCATACTGTATGCTAATTGAAACATGCCCTAATCTAACCATCATAAGCTGGTAAATAAAAGGGAGAAAGACGTGGGGTTGGAAGACATACATCACACTCACGCACACTTATTACAATTGTGCCCTCACTCGGAGGGTCCGAAAGAATAATATACAGTCCCGAATAAATACAGCCCGAATAAACCCTAATTAATTAACAAATTTAACAAGGAAAACAATAAATTGGCATGCAAGCCAGGGACTGCCTCGACTCTGCTCCGGATGATGAATGATGCATGTTTGAGTTGCTTGGCGCGGAAATCCATCGCGATGCCCCGACTAGCCTCTGTTTACAACTGAGCCCGGAATATTGTGCGAAGTCCCAAGAGATTGCCGGTTTCTGATTTGCTGCAACAGAGAGCAATAAAGGGGCATGGCAATGTATTTTCTCATATGTATGCTTGACTACTCTGCATAGAGCGTAGTCCTCGATCCTCGTGCCACTAATTGCGCATCTCGATACATGATGGCCGAGGAGTCGATTTGCACGACTCAATATGAAATGAATGCACATGAAAACACAACAAAACCTAAACTCCATCATGGGTAATCCGGAGTGTCGGCGACTGGGGAATTGAGACACGTTCCGTCACTCGGAGTACGAAACGTACCTTGTTTCCCGTGCTCTAGCTAACTCCTATCCCAAACACAATGCAATATGCATGACATGCATGAATGCAACTAAGATACAACCTAACATGCACAATGCTATGAAAAGGCATACACGATGCACGAGGTAACGTGGCATACACAATGCACTAACATACAACCTAGCATACACAATGCTATGAAATGAAATGGAATACACAATGCATAATGGACTTACACCAACACAAGTGGACCTCAGCCACACTCACATAGGAGGCCATAAGATGGAAATGAGACACTCGAGATACGTGCACACATGCACGCAAACTGAGGACCGAACCTAAGGCACGAATGCCACTCTACCAAAGCATGGTAAGGCATGGAACATGATATGCAAACAAGCAAATTTCAGCACTAAACATGATGCTAAACAGCCCCGAAGCATGGCAATATGGCACCCGATGCATGAGATGAGACCCGAAACTCAAAAACTAGGCACATGGAATGACTTATAGCTACACAAAGCATGCATTATTTGATCATGAAGCATTGAAGACAGAGTCAAGCAGTCCCAAAACATGAACTTTTCCAGTTTAAAGTATGCCAAAAGATGCTAGCAAGATGGCTTAAAATTGCATGCAAATTTGACCAACAAACATGGTTTACATGGCAAGTGTAAGAAGAAAGTGGAATATCACCAAACCAGAAAAAAATCAGTGAATGAATCATGCCAAAACATGCCCAAATAACCACTGAAATGAAGCTAAACACATGCACAAATGAGGGGCTTCTTGGAGGGCATACAAAGGTTATTAAGCACATACAAGATAGACATGTGGCAGCCCCAAACCAACTCTTAAAATCAAATATGATAGTCTCAAAACTCACCAAATTGGCCCAAAATCAGTCAACAAGCATGCAAGATAGGGCCTCTTTGGAAGGCCAAAATGACCACCAAACAAGTCAAGGTGAGAGGGGGTCACCCCCCTCTGATTTGGAGTCAAAACAGCATCAAGCCACTGGAAATCCACTGGATTCCAGTGGCTAGAAGGCCAAACAAAGCATGCAACAAGGGCTAGGGTAAGGCTCAAAATGGGAGGCAACCAAGCATACAAGATAGCATATGACCTCAAAAAAAAATGGAACCTTAATAAAACATGAAGATGATGTCAAAACAAGCCTTTTTTCAGTTTACAACAAGTCTCAAAAATGAACCAAATAGGCTAAACAACATGCAAAAAGGCCCTAAAAGAGAAATAGAGACAAGGGACAGCAGCCGGCCCCAAATGGCAAAGAGCCCTTCAACAAAGTTGAAGAGGGGCTCAAAACATGGCACTTTACAGTTTACATCAAGCCACGAAAATAAACACAAGTGAGGCTAAACTATCATGCAAGAAAAATGGCCTAAAAGAGGGATAAAGAAGCAAGTGATAGCTTCTGGCCTCAAACAGAGGAGAGCCCTTCAACAATGTTGAAGAGGGGCTCAAAACAAGATATTTTACAGTTTATGACCAAGTCCAAAACAGCTCACAAATAAGCCTAAAATACTATGCAAAAAAGGCCTAAAAGAGAGTTTAAACACAAAGGGTGAAGGAAGCCTCAAACAGGGAAAGGCCTTAATCAAACATGAAAGGAGCTCAAAATAAGACTATTTCAGTTTGGGTCGGAGCCCAAAAATATAAGCACAAGGAGCTAAGATATGACCAAAATAGTGCACAAAAGAGGGAAAATGGGACTCACCCTTGTAGCCTATGTCTTCAAAGTTTTGGTCCAAGAAATGGTGGTCCTAGCCTCTGGAAATGCTCCAAGTTCTGGAATGGAGTGAGGAGGTGTGGTGCTATGGATTGGTGCAAGAACTTTGGGGTTTTGAGGCTTGGAGTAGAGAGAGAGGGAGAGTTAATGCAAGAGCTCAAAGCAATTTTTGTAACCCTTAAAATGGAGCTGGAGGGTCTGGTTTATAGGCAAAGGAGTGGAGGAAAAGGGGGGAAAATTGAATTCAAATTTCCCCCCCAAAAGTTCCCCCTCGGATACAGAATCTGGGGGGAAAGGAGGGCAAGCTGGAAGGAACAGGTGTGGGGAGCATGGCCGGCCAGGTTCAGAGTCAGGTGGCCGGCCGGCCACCTCCCCTGGCCGGCCGGCCAGGTTCAAAAGGTCAATCAAGAAAACTGGCCGGCCACCCATATTGGTGGCCTCCCATGTGTGCACAACACAACCATGTGGTCAAAACCCAGAAAAAGTGAACCAGGAGAGAGAAAACCCAACTTTTCAGAGGGGTTCAAAAGGGTCAGGAACAATTGTGGCCGGCCATGACATATTGGTGGCCTCCCAGGTGTGTACAACACAAATATGTGGTTGAGGCCAAAGAAAGTGGCCCGGGAATGGTCAACACAGCTTTCTAGCGAGAAAACGGGCGACGGAGAGCGTGAAGGAATAAAGCTGGTCCTTAGAACAATTGCTGGCCTCCCACCCTTCTACGACCTTCATAGCAATGAAAATAAGGTCTCTGCCAAAAATGAACTCAAACCGATGCAAAACGAAGGTTCGGGGGCCAAAACGCGCAGCCCGGGGCCCCGAAAACTGACTGTTAAGCACCGGAGGTGGCGTTTAAGCACAAAGTTGGTCTCTCGAGCCATAGTGTCCCTCAAAAGGGAGGAAATAAGATGTATTCCAAAAATTGGAGCAAACAGAGGTGGTTAAGCGGTCCCGAACCGAGGCACACGGCCGACGGCTCCGAAAACCGAGAACCGGGCTCCAAACGGGAAAAATGGCCTACGACCACGAAACGTAGCCTACGGCCACTGAGAGATGATCTACGAGACCTCTCCCTCCCTTCGGGAAGAGAAAACGAGAAAACAGCCTGGTTCGCAAACCGAGGCAAGCACAGAAAAGCCCGGAAGTTCGGAGGCAAGGCTCGCAGCCGAGACTCTGAAACCTCTGAACGAGCACGATATGCAACATCACCAAGCGCTCAATCGGTGACGTCTGAGTCTTAAGGTCGGTCAAAAATGGGGTGTCTACAGTTGCCCCTCTTTGACAGAACTCGAAGTCATAAGTGACGGGAGTGAATGTCAAAGCCCAGAGACGACCCATTTTTGACAAGGCCGAAGACTTAGACAAACAGACAAGATAAACCAAATGTGCCCGCAGGCAGGGGCAAAATGCAAAGCGATATGCACAAAGCCGGATGTAACTCAATGATCATGCAAATGCAGCAAGCTGTAATGAAGCAAGTATTTGCAAATAGATGCAACAGTTTTAAGCAAGGATGCAAAGCAACAACTACATTTCATGCAGTTAAGAATGCGGAGAATTGTTCAACTCTCCCGCGTCTCACACGGAGAAGATACGATACCTGCGCGGTTCGTCTGGTCGCACCAGCCTCAAATGAGCCGTACATACAATATCGTGCCTGAAAAATGAAGAAACTTAACAAGCACAATATATTTATCAACATATGTTCAATGTGATATCGAGCGTAGACAAATGCGGTGTTGATGGGTGAGTGCATCGCAATGCGAGAAGCAACGTGCGTGACAACGCAAGTTTAAATGTGGAGGCATGATAATACCAAGGAAACGTGCAGAACAATGCAAGCATATGCATGAGAATGCAAGTGATGCGCATAACAATGCAGAACAAGTGTAAACTAGGATGCACGTTTGTCACAAAACAATGAGCGAAAAAATGCGCGTTTCGGCGAGGGCGACTCGATCGCGACCTCCGGTTCACCCCCCGGAAGGGTCAGAACATATTCAAAAGGATACACCTTGCTTTTGATGAGTAATGATGAGACACGCATCGAAAGTTGAAGTTGAAGTTCCGGCGGAGCGATTTCGCGACGGAAAGTGCACTTCTCTTGAACTTTTTCAGGTCTCGGGGACTCCAATCATCACCAAAATTTGCAGGAGCTTGGAGGCCATGTTGGGAAGGCTGCCGGCCATGTATTGTTCCAAGGGGAGGCTGCCGGCCAGTTTGAGGAGAGGGGTGGCCGGCCTGCCAGAAAAGGTGGCCGGCCGGCCACCTAGCCCAGATTCGGGGCAGTTTGTCTTTTCACCCTTTTCTTTAAATGTGCTCATCCAAAGCACTTTTCCACAAGTGCAGCTCCGAAATTGCTCTCTCCTCTTCCCAAACCATTTTCTCTCTCAGATCTGCGCTCTATACGCGTTTTCCAACGCCCCACGCAAGTTGTTTTCGCGAAATCTTTCAGTTTCTCACTTTGAACCGATTAAATTTTGATTTCGGGCTTCTTTTCTCATTTTCACCACTTGAGGTAAGTTTGTCTCAACATTTGGAAGACTTTCTCGAGAGTTGACTTTTGTTGACTTTTTCATTTCCCGAGAGTTGACTTTTGTTGACTTTTTCCAATTTTGGCCCATTTTGCTCATTTTTTCTCCTTTTTGCATATTTTTCGAGATGGCGGGTCATTTTCCACAGGGCGAAGGTCCTCCAGGTGCCGGGGGTGTTCCCGATATCATGGCTTTGCCCCCGAGAGTTCGGCCGTTCGATCCTGCGAGGTATCATCCTCAAGAGCACGTCCTCCCGCAGGCGGTTTTCTACGATTTCACTGACTTTGATGATCGAGCGCCTAGGGATCTGATTTTGCGAGAGCCGGAGTCCCACCTCTCTCATGAGGCATGAGAGGTATTTACTTTACTTTTACATCTTCTGCAATGTATTCTGCATTTTTCGTGTATTTCGTGCCTTCGCTATGTTTATCTGCCCATTCAAGCACACAGCTTGTTTTGAATGTTTAGCCCATAGCATCGTATTCGTTGGCATTTTGGGCACACAGTTCAAACACTCTGTCTTTCTGAACACGTAGCCCATAGATTGATTGTGAACACACAGTACACACTTGGTAGAAGGTTGAACACATAGCACAAGCTTTGAGATGAACACACAGCCCACACTGATTTTGAAATCTGAACACACGGCTCAAATACTTGATGATGAACACACGGCACACACTTTTGAGATGAACACATAGCCCACACTGATTGAGAGTTGAACACGCAGCCCAAATTGAAGGTGAACACGCAACACACACTTGTCGAGAGTAGAACACGCAACCCAAACTCTGAATTTCTGAACACACAGCCCAAATTGAAGGTGAACTCGCAGCACACACTTGTCGAGTGTAGAACACGTAGCCCAAACTCTGAATTTCTAAACACACAGCCCAAATTGAAGGTGAACACACAGCACACACTGATTGAGGGTTGAACACATAGCCCAAATTGAAGGTGAACACGCAGCACACACTTGTCGAGAGTAGAACACGCAGCCCAAACTCTGAATTTCTGAACACACAGCTCGTTGTTGAGGTGAACACACAACACACACTGATTGAGAGTTGAACACATAGCCCAAACACTGAATTTCTGAACACACAGCTCGTTGTTGAGGTGAACACACAGCACACACTGATTGACAGTTGAGCACACAGCCCAAACACTTGAATTTCTGAACACACAGCTCGTTGTTGAGGTGAACACATAGCACACACTGATTGAGAGTAGAACACGCAGTCCAAACTTTGATTTTCTGAACACACGGCCCATTGTCTGTATCTGATTTGATTTTGCAACACAACTTATATGCAGCTTATTCATTTCATTTGCGCGCAGCTTGTTCATTTCATTTTGAAGTTCTAAATACATATGTTCATTCTGAACGCAGGTGACTGCTCGGACTGTGCGAGGATACGGCTCTATTACGGCGAGAGAGTGGTACGCCGAGCTCCCGGAGGCTGTCCGGGATTTGGTTGATGTGGCAGGGTTCGGGACCTTTTGCACTGGGATCTCTCGTTGTCCCGCTAGTAGGACTCTGATGGGCGCTTTGGTAGAGAGATGGTGGGACACCACCAACTCCTTTCATTTTTATGCCACCGGGGACATGACCATGACCCCGTTTGACTTCACCATACTGACGGGCCTTGATGTGGGAGGTTGGGCCATCCCATACGACGAGGATATGGGCGAGTGGGAGGCCGCTTGGTTATACTTATTGGGGGCCCGCCCGCCAGTTGACCGATCTTCGGGCAGAGTCCGATACACCTGGTTTTCTTCCCATTTCAGGAGGCCGGAGATAGAGCCTGAGACTCGCGAGGAGGTGGCCCAGTATACTCGCGGATTCCTGATGTTCCTCTTTGGCACCACTCTGTTTGCCGATAGGGGGAACACCGTCGGGCTATATCTTTTGAGCGCTCTAGTTGACCTTTCACAGGTTAGCCGGTATGATTGGGGCGGTGCCAGCTTGGCTACCCTTTACTGCTATATGAGTGCGACCTCCCGAGGACGGGGGAACATGGTTGGTGGCTATTAGAGAGCCTGGGAGGTACTTTCTGCCCTCTTGATTTTACATTTCTGCTCCTCATTATTTGTACATGGCACACACGGCGCACTTTACATTCTGCACTTTGCTCCCAGCATGTTGTATTTACATTCTGCACTCGGCATTCTGTATTCTGATGACTATCGCTCTGTTTCTCACAGTTATGGGTCTACGCATACTTCCCGACACTGGCTCCGGAGCTTATAGTGGAGATGCCCCTCACGACCCCGTATTCACTCGTATTCGAGGGCCAGTACCGGCCGAGACCTTGGGAGTCTCTTCTCTATTTACGGCAGTATTTTGACACAGTGCGGCCATCGGAGGTATTTCAGAACTCTCAGTTCTCCATGTTTTCATGGCTTTGATTTATCTTGCGCATTCACAATTTCTAATCAGCTTATGCATTGGTTATCCACTGATCACGTGGTAGCCTTGGGCTCCTTTGGGCAGAGACCTCAGATTCCATTTTGCCGGAGCGTGGGGTGCCTCTCAATATAGGATCCTCTTCGAGGGGCCAGTTAGGAGGGCCTGGTTTTTGGGAGATCGCTTCTTGCGTCAGGTATGGGGCCACCCTGAGCAGGACATTTCTTCAGCGCCTCCAGACGATATGCGGACCGCCGATAGGCTCTCTCCCCAGGAGGTTGTTGACGCTGTGCTAGGTACAGATGCCTTCCTACATCTGGAGCAGGGGGAGTACGCGACCTACCGTCACACCTACTTGATGCCTCCGCTGACAGAAGTCCGTACTCCGACGAGGAGATCTGCTGGTATGCCTTCATCGAGCCGGACTCGGGCTGCAGGTGCCCCTTCCACCAACAGGGCTGGTACATCTAGAGGTGGGGGTAGACTAGTTCCCCCGGTTCCTCCGACTTATCATCATCCCGGATGGCCAGATATGCCGACTGAGTTGATGGGATGGCAATATGGGACCACCTCCCCAATTTCGATTCCGATAGAGCCTCCGATGCCTAGCCATCGATACGTCAGTGACCCTGACTCACCACCGGTATGTTCCGCTGTTTTCCATTTATCACACAGATACTTTGGGATTTGTTTATTCATTGATGTCTTGAACCTGTTTCTGCAGCCCCCTCGGGAGTACATAGATGAGGTGCTCGGGATGGTGGCCTCGCTTGAGGGCATGGTCCTGCGGAGAGAGGCGCAGTTGTCCATCATGGGCTTCCAGGTGCTCTTTAGTTTTCTGGCATTTATCATACTTCTGATGACATGCTGATCTTGGATATTTTACTGCATTGATAGGTTGCTTGTGTAGAGCACATCTGACACATACCGCATTTCATACTGTATCTGCATGCACCCACTCTCTATATCTGATATACACGTTCCAGCTGATGTATTCAAATTGCATTTTTTTCATTTTCAGATGCCTCCAGTGTATACCCAGTCACAGGCCGAGCCATCTAGGCCTTCCCGGGAAGCTGGGCCATTTAGGCCTTCTCGAGGAGCAGGAAGAGGGGAGTTGTCTCACGGACGAGGCAGACGCAGGGCACACAATATAGAGGAGGAGCCCGAGAAGGAAGAGGAGGCTGCAGATCGCCAGTCAGAGACATCTGCTGACACAGAGGGTGGCTCTGATCCCGGTTCTGGTAGTGGAGGCGAGGCCGAGGAGGATCCTGAGGGTGACAGCTCCGGCTCAGACGATGATGCCGGTGGTGCAGAGGTTGCCTCGCAGAAGAGGATGAAGAGGGCCTCTTATTCCTGCTCTTGAGAGCATTGATGCAGCTATTCCCTGTTTTATTTACCTTTGCGCTGGTAGTTTGTAGCACGTTGCACATTGTTAGGTAGTTTTATTATTTTGTAAAACTTGTACCCTTGTTGTAAAACATGACGGAATGAAACAGCTTTTGTTCAAAAAGTGTTATATTTTGTGTTCTTAGCATCATATCGCATCATTTTGCACCAAAATGAGATTGAATGGAAATGTGCATGGTGTATTTGCCCAGTCAGGTAGTGAACTGACACAACAAACTAAACAACTCAACTTACTAAGAAATAACAAAACCTTAGCAAGTTTACAACTCGATAAGCAAAACAACAAAGTTGACGGCTTGACAAATAAGGCACAACAAAATTAAACAAAAAGTAACAATTCGATGCACGAAACTCGACAGCTCGACAAACGTAACAGCTTGATAAGCAAGACAACAACTCGATAAGCAAGACTTATCAACAACTCCATAAACAAAGTGTATTTCGGACGATCTGGGTGACGGAACGCATCCGAAACTGAGGGAAATGGAGGCTTTCGACACTCCTGATGTATGGAAATGCTTGGAACTTCCTTCCAGAGAGTAAAACAGGGTCAAAGGCACATATTGGAGTGTAGCCGGCCACCTTTGGGAACTGGCCGGCCAGCTTTTTGCATTTGAAGGGAGAAAGGTGGCCGACCTGCTAGGAAAGGTGGCCGGCCGGCCACTCAGCCCAGCAACCATCAAATTTTTGACACGTGTCCCCCCGAACAGTGCCTTATCCTCTTTAAAAGTCCTAGCTCCGTGGCTCATTCATTCCATCTTAGTTTTGCATCAAAATGGAGGCGTTTCTCATCGAAAATCTCGCAGCTTGGATCGCTTCTCTAGATGGCTCGGAAAAGCTGAACTTCCGGGGTTTCGGCTTGAATGCACTATTCACGCTGAGCCGCACTCCGCTGCACCTTCCCTTCCTTTATGCCGCGGCGAGGTTTTGGAACCCGGTGACGCATGTGTTTAGCTTCAGCGGGCAAGAGGTATGTCCAACTTTCGAAGATTTTCAAGTTTTGATGGAATCTGAACGTCATGAAGAGATCTTGCCCCAGTTTCGCTTTGGCCACGCCCAAGCTTTAGGGCAGATGTGTGGGCTCACCATACATGACGCTCGGTCTCTGATCTGTAATGGGGAACTGGACACCCTCGTCTTGATTCATCGCTTTTCCGACGCCGGTGACCATGGCAACCATTATTGGCAAGGTTTTCGGCAACACGCCCTCTACTTGTGCATGCTGTCTTACTTTCTGCTTGCCTCGGGCTTCGGTGGGTCTAGCATTCGTCTGATTGAAGTTGCCCAAGGCTTAAAAGAAGGAAAGAGCTGTATCGCCATGACATTGGCCGAGACACTGATGGGTTTAGATGCTCTCTATCGCCGGGAGACGACCAGATTTGCGGGGAGTCCACTACTGCTGCAGGTAATGTTTCCGACCCAACCTCACATATATCTTGCTCACATCACTCGGCCCTCAGGCTCGTTTTTCTCACAAAACCCTTTTCTTACTTTTCTCTCATCGCACGTCTCTCTATTCTTCATTCTCTCATTTTTCATCCCTCCCCAGGTATGGTTGATGGATAAATTGCAGGTTGTGGACTCTTGCCCAGCCTACTCAGCCCGTGGCTACTTCTTTCGACAACGCTTAGTCGATGCCCCTGATGAGGGATGGTGGTTTGACTGGATGTGTAATTTGTCGGCGGATCGCATTGCTTGGCGCTGTCCTTGGCTCAATCTTCCGGCACTGAGCTATAGCATGTCCCGGCTAATCGGGATCCAGTTGATTGGTCTGACCCACTGTGTGTTCTACTTTCCGTTCCGGTTTCTACGCCAGTTCGGTCATGATCAGACTTGCCCGCCTGAGGGAATTGAGTACCCGGCTGCTTTCCCGGTCCGGGGCGCACAGCTTGCCCGGTATGCCACAGCATGGAGAACTAGAGAGCTCCTGGCCCCCGCTCCCACTTTCAGTTGCGCTTTGTCTGACGAGTGCTTGGATTGGCTCAATGAAGAGGCGCAGATTGGGCCCAGCTTGGCATCAGAGGCTTCGACCAGCTCTGGGAGGGGGCGCAGGGACACCTGACTTGACTATGCCCCGGATTTATTGCTTTATTAGTACTTTCAAGTTTTCTTTATGATTGTAATAAAAAGCAACTTCAATTTGTATGCAAGAGCAGGAGAACTCTGTTTTGAAATCAATGAAATTGAAGGTTGTGGTACTGAAAATTTTCCGCTTTGGTCCAAAAATGGTCTTAGTTGTAAAAAGATTAGTTTGAACAAAGTCAACTTTTATTAAAACTTTTCAAAACCATTTTCGATATGGATCAGAACTGGACACGCCTGAGATCTGTCACTGAGATGCACAACCCCGGATCCTAGCAACTGGAAAGTTGCCCCTAGTCTGAATAGCCGCGCACTGCACAGCAACGGAAAGTTGCCCCTAGTCTGAGAAGCACTGCACCGGAGATTACGATGAATGCTGATAGACAAAGATGACTGAGATGATCAAATGGACAAAGTTGATCGGGGAAAAGTTTATGGCTGAACTTCAGGATGAAGTTGCCTACGTATCCCAAAGATGGGAATCAAGCCTTACGTAGTTCAGGCTCGGGTTCACTCGGGTATTTTCACTCTCCTTTTACGCTCTAACTTTTGCCAAGGCCGCCCTTTGCGGGTTTTCAACCTTGCGAGCTCAGTTTTTATAATTTCAAATTTTTTGTGCTCTGAGTTTTGCCTAGGTCGCCCTTTCGGGTTTTCGGCCTAGCGAGCCTCTCAAGGGTAATATTTCTTCAACTTGTCCATATTGATCGGTTGCGAACTCCAAGCCATCTAGATCCATCAGAACCACAGCTCCACCTGACCAGATAGACTTAATGATGTAGGGGCCAGTCCAATTAGGTCTGAACTTGCCCCTTGGGTCGTGGATGGGAGCTCGGTTATCCTTGAGTACCAAATCTCCTTCCTTTAGATTCCTGGACTTCACTTTCTTGTTGAAAGCCCGGGCAATTCTGCGTTGATAACCTTGAACGTGGTACAGTGCTTTCAGTCTTCTCTCATCAAAGAGCATGAGTTCCTCAAACCTGCTCTGCTGCCAATCTGCTTCGGCTATTTGACATTCAGCCAATACTCGCAATGACGGAACCTCAATCTCGATAGGTAGAACGGCCTCCATCCCATAAACCAGAATACGGAGTCGCCCCAGTAGAAGTTCTGATTGAAGTCCGGTAGCCCCACAGAGCAAACGGCAGCTTATCTGGCCAGTCCCGGTAGGTTTCCACCATCTTCTGCAATATGTGTTGTGTTCTTGTTGGCGGCCTCAACCGCTCCATTGGTTTGCGGCCGTAGGTAGACGACTTATGAAAAGCCACGTTGTATTTTTCCAACAAGTCAATCACTTCCTTCTTGAAGTGGGAACCGTTATCTGAAATTATCTCGTTTGGGACTCCGTAGCGACAGATGATGTTGTTTCTGATAAACTTGCAACATGTGAAGCCTTCAACACCGCATAAGATTGGGCCTCGACCCACTTCGTGAAATAATCTATCGCGACCAGGATGAACTCATGCCCATTCGACCCCTTCGGAGTGACAGCCCCGATCACATCAATTCCCCAGACTGAAAATGGCCATGGCGAAGTCATATTGTACAGCTTTGACGGCGGAATGTTCATGCGATTTGCATGAATTTGACATTTGTGGCATCGCCGAACAAAACCGATACAGTCCTCCTCCATGGTGGACCAGTAGTAACCCTGTCTGAGGATCTTCCGTGCTAGCATTACTCCATTCATGTGCGCACCACATTCCCCCCATGGATGGCTTCCATTAGACGCTTTGATTCTTCGGCATCGACACACAGCTTATGCATTCCCAGATGACCCCTTTTATACAGCTTACCCCCACAGATGATGAACTGAACGGCCATTCTTCTGATTGCCCTCTTATCCTTGGCATTCACCCCCGGCGGGTATGCTTCCTTCTCCAGGAAATTCCAAATGTCGTGGTACCAGGGGTTTTCGTCCTGAACCTCATCTATAGCAGCAATCGACTCGTAGGCTGGTGCAAATTTCTGGTCAATGATGACTGGACGCATCCGGACTCCGTACGGGATGTCTATCATGGAAGATAGAGTTGCTAAAGAATCTGCGAACCTGTTGTTCTCTCTTAGTAGATGAGTAAAGTTTAGCTTCTCAAACCGAGGAATTAACAAGTCCAAGGTCTGGTGATACATCATCATCTTCTCTTCTTTGACTTTCCAGTCTCCTTTTGCTTGAGACACAACAAGGTTCGAGTCCCGATGACGTCCAACCGTCTTGCCCCTAGTTCCAGGGCTGCTTCTAGACCGGCAATGCATGCCTCATATTCTGCTTCATTGTTCGAGACTTTGAACCGGAGTTTGAAGGCTAGAGGGATACGGGAATTGTCGGGTGCTATCAGCAACACTCCTATCCCATACCCGTATTGATTTGACGCTCCGTCAAAGTACATCGTCCAAGTTTCATCGTCGATGTGCAAAATGGCTTCATCTGGGAATAAGTACTCGACTGCTTCACCCCCTTCCACTGGATGGTCGGCTAAGAATTCTGCTACTGCTCTTCCCTTGACTGACTTGCGTGTTACATATTTCAGATCAAATTCGGAGAGCAACAGCAACCAACGAGCTAGCCTACCCGTAAGTGCTGGTTTCTCGAAAAGATATTTGATGGGATCGAGTCGTGAAACCAACATTACGGAGTGAGCTAACAGGTAGTGCCGCAGCTTCCTGGTAGCCCATACCAAAGCTAAGCAAGCCTTCTCCAGCGGAGTGTAAGTCTCATCTCAGCATCTTCTTGCTCAGATAGTAGATGGCTTTCTCTTGTCCTCCGATTCTTGTGAGCATACAGCCCATTGTAGTCTCAGTCACTGAAAGATACAATATCAACGGTTTCCCCGGCTCTGGCGGTGACAACACGGGCGGGTTCTGTAAGTATTCCTTGATTTGTTCAAAAGCAGCTTGGCATCGGCCGTCCCATTGGAATTTCTTGCCTTTCTTCAGGAGACCAAAAAGTGGTTCACAAGTCAAGGTTAATTTTGAGATAAACCGTCTTATGAATTGCACTTTACCCAGAAAGCCTCGCACCTCCTTTTCAGTCCTTGGTGGGGGCATTTCTAGGATGGCCTTGATTTTGGAAGGGTCGACTTCGATACCTCTTTGTGTAATCAGAAACCCTAGCATTTTTCCCGCTGTAACACCGAACGTACATTTCTGAGGATTTAGCCGCAACCGGAATTCTCTGATCCTTTGGAAGAACTTTTGCAAGGCGGCATAGTGGCCCTCTCTTTCTTTGGACTTGACAATCATGTCGTCCACATACACCTCAACCTCTTCGTGGATCATGTCATGCAATATTGTGGTTGCGGCCCGTTGATAAGTAGCTCCCGCGTTCTTCAACCCAAACGGCATTACTCTGTAGCAGTATGTCCCCCACGAGGTGGTGAATGCAGTCTTTTCCCGGTCTTCAGGTGCCATTACTATCTGATTGCACCCTGAGAAGCCATCCATGAATGAAAGCAAAGCATGCCCCGCTGTAAAGTCCACTAACTCATCAATATGCGGCAAGGGAAAGTCATCCTTCGGACTAGCTCTGTTCAAATCCCTGAAATCCACGCATACCCGGATCCTGCCATCCTTCTTCGGCACCAGAACAATGTTGGCCAACCAAGTCGGGTACTCGGATACCAGCAGGAAGCCTGCATCGATTTGCCTGGTGACCTTTTCCTTAATCTTGAGAGCCCAGTCCGGGCAGATCCTCCTGAGTTTTTGTTTGATGGGTCGGGCCTCGGGGTCAAGGGGAATCCGATGCTGTACAATCTCAGGATCGATTCCAGGCATGTCTTCGTAGGACCACGCGAAAACATCTTTGAAATCTTTTAATAAAGTAACTAAGCGCTTGCATTCCTCCGAAGACAACGTGGACCCGATTTGGACCAGCCGCGGGTCCTCCTCAGTACCAATATTCACGGTAGTGATTTCATCCATTAAGGGTTTGACAAACCTCTCCTGCTCTTGTTCAATTAAGCGTTGCAAAACCGAAGGAATTTCATCCTCGTCATCAAAATTTTGAAAGTCTGAGTTTATGCAATAAATCAAGGGCACAGAAAAGTACTCAGAAACCACAGTTACTTGATTCTCATTAAGCACATCCAAATCGTCTGAATTCTAGGTTACAATAGACTCAAATGAGAAAGAAAAAGACGACCTGGACAAAACTGTGGCATCTGGGTTATCATCCCCAGGATTACCAGACTCAGACTCAGTCGAGCTGGAACCTGATTCCGACTCACAAGATTCGGTGGAATCAGATTCCGGCTCACTACCTGACCCGGTACTGCTGGACAAAAATCCCTCCTCGTATTGCCAAGTGAGAGAGGGTGCGATAGATGCATCCAAAATAGCTGCTGATAGGCCCACAGCCGTTTCATCCCCAATCATGGAAACCGAGAAGTTATCCCCCAAGCACTTATGGTTGATCGGAGGATATGAGAGTAGACTTGCCAGTGCTACCCCCATTTCAATTTCAGCGCCCTCGGCGTCCCCTGCTTTACACTGCTCAACCTCAGCTGATGGGTCTGTCTGCTCTTCGGCAACATCATCCCCAGGTAATTGTAGGCCAAAGAAAATCTCGAAGCTTGGCACACGCTTCTTCTCCGCGTTCAGCCACGGCTCGGGGAAGCCACAAAACGGAAAGTCTTCCCCCTCCCGGACGAAGCATCCGTTCAGGTTGCCCTGAATGGGCCTATGCATTAAGTCAAAAGGCTTCCCCGCCTTCTTCGCTTTGGCTCTCCTAGCCATTTCCTTCCCCTTTCGTATCCAGTCCTCCTTGGTGCGCAGATAACCCAAGCTAAAGGTATGAGGGTTGTGTGGCACCTCGGCCAATGCTGCAACGCCCTTCCGGCCGCTGCTTCCCAATCCCATCCCAGGGATGTGTTGTAGCTTGTTCATGAGGTATACAGATTGGGCATTGACGTACACTCTCTCATTAACAGCCATGATATTCTGCACCACCCTAGCCTCCGCTAAGGTAAAACCTGACAAAAACACGTCCTCCATGCCGTGCTCAATTTCTAGGACTGGCGTAGATACCTCCGGAGGTGGATGGATTGATGAATTCCCGAAAACGATGGCTACTCCCTTTCCATAGGGGTATTTCACCATCTGATGTAGAGTGGAAGAGACTGCCTTCACTTGGTGCAACCACGGCCGCCCGAAGAGTAGGTTAAAGGTTGCAGGAACGTCCAAGACATGGAATTCAATGTTGTATTGTCCTGGACCAACCTGGGTCTGAATTTTGACAGTCCCCATCACCTCCTGCTGGTGTTATCATAGGCTCTGATCACTTGAGTAGTTGGCACGAAGTCCGCGGGCTTTAACCCGATTGCATATGCTGTCCGTGACGGGCACACATTAATGGCGGATCCCGTGTCAACAAGAACCACTGGCACCACTTGTCTCTACATTCCACAAAGATGTAGAGGGGTTTGTTATGATTTGCGCCCTCAGGCGGCATTCTTGTCTGAAAAGGTTAACATCGGGGAACCTCCTCCCGGAAAGACCAGCAACTCCGACCAGCGCTCTGGTGTTGTGCTGGTATCTATAGAAAGTTTTAGCCTTGTCCATAGCAGATAGGACAGCCTGTTTCTGCACTCGTGTGCAACATAAGCAGTCCCCAGATGGAGATGTCTGCTTTGTATCTTCTTTAGCTGCTTCAGTACAACTTCCTCCTCAATCTGCTTCTCTTTTGCTTTTTAGTTTCTTGTCTTTCCTAGATGCCTCTGGTTGTTCTAAGTGCGGGGGCTTGAAGTACCGCCCAATTTTGTCATGTGATCGACCTCATCAAGATACCAGGTGTCTGGTTGATTGCTTCCCCAGTCCTCGTCTGTGTGGCAAGGCATAAAATCATGTCTTCCACAATTGTTGGCATTCAAAAGGCACTGTCTGGCTCCGGCATGATTGTACTTGCTTAGTACCTTCAGCCCACATGCTCACAGATCTTCTGTTCTCGTGCCACAGCACTTTCAATCCCTCATGGATTTTGGCTTTCCCGGTTCTTCATAACCCTTTTTCTACCTGCATCGCGCAGTTTGTTGTCAACCTTCCCTGCATTCACAATGCTTCTGTCCTGAGCGAAATTCTTTGTACGGTGCTCCCCGGCAATGTACCTGACTTCCGGCCCTTCCGGCCACAATTGATACCCTCGCCCCTGCCGGGCCCTGTGGAATCTACAAATCCGGTTTGATCATCCAGCCATCCGGTAGCCTCTGCCGCTTCCTCATACTCAAACCAGTTGACTGCTGCGTCCCCTGATTCTTGGTCATTGAAAAACTGGAGGTTGGCAAGACCCTCTTCCACAGCGTTAGATCATCCGTTCCCTGCTCAAATCTGTTCCCCTGGATCACACACAGTTCTGCTCTTCTCTGTCAATTCTATACTTGGCTCAGACTGGCCCACTGACAGAATGTACTCACTCGGATCGTAGGCTTCTCCAGCAAAATTCCCAGACTGCTCAAACCCAGACTCAACAGTTCTACCCTCCTCCGCAATTTCCCTTGTATCTCTTCAATGGCACCACCATTGGCTCAGGTTGGGTTGTGGAGATGTCCATCATGCACAAAAAGGTCAGTGCAGTCGGAAGGAACACTCCGGCTTAGGTAGAGATGGGAGAGTGATATAGATGCTAGGATCGTAAGACACGACCCCAGTCTGGATAAAGTTGACTCTTTGGGAGGTGGAGCTTGGTTGTGTGTAGGGAGTGGGTTGGTTGTGACGTTAGGTCTCTCTGGAGGCAAAATCACATTTTTGTCAACGAGGTCTTGAATCTCGTGACGCAGTCTGAAACATTGGTCGGTGTCATGACCGTGCTGCTGGTGATATGCACAGTACTTGGCTGGGTTGTGAGTGAGGGGGGAGTGGATGGATTGGTAACGGCCTTGGCTCCAGGGGTTTTAGGTGCCCCTTTCTGATTAAGACCCCTAGAGCCTTGGACAAAGGCATGTACAATGGGTGAAGGTTCTTTGGCCTCTGGGTTGGTATTTAGTGGTCTGTGTATTGCTTCCGGATGCACCGGAGAAGGGTGTGGCTGCCATGGGCCTTGGAAGGGGAGGGGGAATGGTGGCGACCATGCTGACCTCCGAAGTTCTTGCAGTTGCAGCGCCACTCGGGCCCGCATTGTTGTTTCGATTAAAGGTTCTCCGGGGCTGCTCCCTGTCTTGGTCAATCAGACCCTGTTTCATCGCATCTTCGATTTGTACCCCCATCTCGTGCAGATCCGAAAAGGTGGGGAGGGGAGTACAATCAATCATTTTTGCATCAGTTTTGGTTGGAGATTGCGCACAATCATCCTGATCTGGTCCTTATCGGTGGGCCTTAAAGTCATCATCGAGGCCTTCGCCCTCCACCGAGTCACAAAATCTGAGAAACTCTCTTTGAGCTCTTGCCTTGTTGTTTCGAGATCACGAGTTGTAATCTCGATCTGGGTGTTGTAAGAGTATTGCGCAACAAAGGCCTCGGCCATTTCATCCCAACTTCTCTTGACATCATCCTCCAACTTCGCATACTAGATAGCGGCCACACCCGACAGGGTCCGGCCAAATAGTGAAAGCTTCTGGGGTCTGGTGAGGCCCATTGGTTATAATATATCTGAGAATAGTAGGAGGTGGACCATGGGATCACCAGATCCGTCGAAGTGATCAATCTGCGGCATCTTGAATCTATCCGGCAATGTCACAGCCACATCGGTATATCCGTCTTCGATATCCGGGATAGCTTTTACCCCTTGGGATTTTTTGAATAGCTTCTCGAGCTTGCTCAGTTTCAGTGCTGTGGGGTCTACTTCGAACTCGAAGGGAGAGTCCGGGTGGTTGACGGGTGTGTGTACTTTGGATGATTGAGGTGGAAGCGGGGGCGGAGCTGGCCCCGTTGGAAGGTCTGTGTCCTCCTGGATGTTCTGGACATTTGGCAAGGTTGTTTGGATGTTTGGCAGGACATTTGGGTAGTTGGTGTTTGCTCGGGTATGGGACCCCTGGTGGAGGATGGAGGATTGGATGTGAGGCTGATGCTCCGGCTTGCTGCTGGAGCGGGTAATTAGTTCTGCCTGTTGGGCCATGATTGTGGCCTGCTGCTTTAGAGAACTCCGCTTGGCGGACAGCGTCCTCCTGCATTTGCTTCATACTCTCTTGGATTTGCCGCATCATTTCTTCCATCCCGGCAATATTCTGCTGATCCTGCTGACTGACTGGTATGTGTATCTCTATGGCAGAAACTGGGACCTCAACCCGACTGTTTACTGCTAGGGTAGACCACTGCTCTGGTAACCTCTGCTCAGACACACTACGCTTTCTCGGCCTTCTTCTGACAACGGGGGGTAGAGAATGGAACACTGGCTGTCCGTCAACCAGATCCTCAGATCGATTGAGCCGACGACCTCTTGTCCAAAGTGCTTGGGGAATATCTACTGGGTCGGAAGCAATTGTGCTAAAACTGTCCTAGCAGAAAGATAAATAAAGCAATAAGGAAATAAACAACCAGATAAATGAACAGCATAACAGCTTAAAATAAATACACAACACACAGCTGGGCATAACAACACACGGTTGATAAGCTGAATACACACTGTCCTCAAACACTGATCATTATCCCTGAATCACTGTCCCCGAAGACTGAATCTGATACCCGCAGATAACTGATTCTCAAACACTGACTGGTGCCCGCAGGCCTGATGCCCAAACTCATAAACTGATACATGCATTTCCCTGTAGAGACGCACTCTAACAGCACATAACAGATAAGTGAGAGCCAAAACACCCCTATGTTGGGGTAGGGTTTCCCTGTCCTATTTTGTCAGGAGCTAGGGTTTCACTACGCACGCAGCGGTTTCAAACAACCTATATCGGGTAAGCAACCTGTCCTAGTTTGGAATGGTCACTACGGATTTCGATATGCACTAGGTCGAATGGTCAAAAGGGTGCCCCGGTAAAACCGGGGTTTGTGTTCCCATACTAGCAGAGCCCACAACCGGTCAGCCTTATGGTCATGCCTTGACAAGACAAGCCTCCGGCAAACCGTTCAGGAATAGCAGATGGCAAACACAGTGTCCTGGGCGCACCAATGCAAATGTAATGCAAAGAAACACACAAGTGTAGTCAAAACCAGATATCATGGATTCGAGTCAAGTTTTCTAAATCCCCAGCAGAGTCGCCAGAAACTGTAGACGTCCCTGAACGCCCCGGGAGGGAATGATTTCCCCCCCCCCCCGTTCCGGTCGTTTTGGGCTCACTACAGTTCAGGACTCAAATTGTCACGGTTCTTAATCTGAACCAAAGATTCCAAATCCGGCAAATCATTTTAAGAAAACAGATTTTTTGAAAGAAGTGCCAAACATGGGCTGCTTTGCCAGATACAGAGTCGCCACCTAAATATTTTTTTTTTGGAAAATTTAGGAAACCCTGACTCGTTGCCTAAGGCCACGTGTCCGTCATCACCAAAGTTACCTCGGCTCGGGAACTTGGGTACGATTGGAGAAGGTCACTTCGTGAGCACCCCCGCTCGCCCGATCAAAGATCGGCCTCTACTAAACATGATATCGAGTTTTGAAAACATTATGCATTCTTATTCCGGTTATTAGCCTAGATTTACTATATGATGCGCACAGCATACAAGTATAGACCAGGTCGTTTGAATTGGAACAAAACATTTCATGTTTGTTTGTGAAAGTGGTTTGCTACTCGCAAGTAGGCTTAAAATGCAGATTTTGCCACCCTCAGGTGGGCTTAGAAAAAGATGGTTTTGCCACTATCTAGTGGGCTTAAAACTCATAGTCAATGCATTGTTCCAATCCAAATAACCCAACCTTCACCCACAGGCATTCAAGCAGGTATATCACATAAGCACATAGCCTCATGGTAAGCATGCTATCATGGCAGTCACTCACACACATGCAAGGATGCTAAAGCATAAAAACTTACCGAGTACTCCAAGCCAAAACAGAAGCTAATTAGAAATCATGCATGATCCTAACTATACAGAAATGCCTAATGCAACACATGCAATAATGCAACTATAGCAGGCTCGGCTATTCTAAACATGGCATATGGAATGCTACAACTATCATGTATTCAACTTAGAATTGAAATACAAATGCAGTTAGTATGATGCGCCGAGCCCGGTGCATGCAAAACAGATGAATGAATGCAAACATGCTATCATACTGTATGCTAATTGAAACATGCCCTAATCTAACCATCATAAGCTGGTAAATAAAAGGGAGAAAGACGTGGGGTTGGAAGACATACATCACACTCACGCACACTTATTACAATTGTGCCCTCACTCGGAGGGTCCGAAAGAATAATATACAGTCCCGAATAAATACAGTCCGAATAAACCCTAATTAATTAACAAATTTAACAAGGAAAACAATAAATTGACATGCAAGCCAGGGACTGCCTCGACTCTGCTCCGGATGATGAATGATGCATGTTTGAGTTGCTTGGCGCAGAAATCCATCGCGATGCCCCGACTAGCCTCTATTTACAACTGAGCCCGGAATATTGCGCGAAGTCCCAAGAGATTGCCGGTTTCTGATTTGCTGCAACAGAGAGCAAGAAAGGGGCATGGCAATGTATTTTCTCATATGTATGCTTGACTACTCTGCAGGGAGCGTAGTCCTCGATCCTCGTGCCACCAATCGCGCATCTCGATGCATGATGGCCGAGGAGTCGATTTGCACGACTCAATATGAAATGAATGCACATGAAAACACAACAAAACCTAAACTCCATCATGGGTAATCCGGAGTGTCGGCGACTGGGGAATTGAGACATGTTCCGTCACTCGGAGTACGAAACGTACCTCGTTTCCCGTGCTCAGGCTAACTCCTATCCCAAACACAATGCAATATGCATGACATGCATGAATGCAACTAAGATACAACCTAACATGCACAATGCTATGAAAAGGCATACACGATGCACGAGGTAACGTGGCATACACAATGCACTAACATACAACCTAGCATACACAATGCTATGAAATGAAATGGCATACACAATGCATAATGGACTTACACCAACACAAGTGGACCTCAGCCACACTCACATAGGAGGCCATAAGATGGAAATGAGACACTCGAGATATGTGCACACATGCACGCAAATCGAGGACCGAACCTAAGGCACGAATGCCACTCTACCAAAGCATGGTAAGGCATGGAACATGATATGCAAACAAGCAAATTTTAGCACTAAAACATGATGCTAAACAGCCCCGAAGCATGGAAATATGGCACCCGATGCATGAGATGAGACTCGAAACTCAAAACTGGGCACATGGAATGACTTATAGCTACACAAAGCATGCATTATTTGATCATGAAGCATGAAGACAGAGTCAAGGCAGTCCCAAAACATGAACTTTTCCAGTTTAAAGTATGGCCAAAAGATGTGCTAGCAAGATGGTTTAAAATAGCATGCGAATTGACTAACAAACATGGTTTACATGGCAAGTGTATGAAGAAAGTGGAATATCACCAAACCAGAAAAAATCAGTGAATGAATCATGCCAAAATGCCCAAATAACCACTAAATGAAGCTAACACATGCACAAATGAGGGGCTCTTTGGAGGGCATAGAAAGGGGTTATTAAGCACATACAAGATGGACATGTGGCAGCCCAAACCAACTCTGAAAATCAAATATGATAGTCTCAAAACTCACCAAATTGCCCCAAAATCAGTCAACAAGCATGCAAGATAGGGCCTCTTTGGAAGGCCAAAATGACCACCAAACAAGTCAAGGTGAGAGGGGGTCACCCCCCTCTGATTTGGAAGTTGAAAATAGCATCAAGGCCACTAGAAATCCACTGGATTCCAGTGGCTAGAGGGCCAAACAAAGCATGCAACAAGGGCTAGGATGTAAGGCTCAAGATGGGAGGCAACCAAGCATACAAGATAGCATATGGCCTCAAAAAAAAAAATGGAACCTTAATAAAACATGAAGATGATGTCAAAACAAGCTTTTTTCAGTTTACAACAAGTCTCAAAATGAACACAAATAAGGCTAAACAACATGCAGAAAAGGCCCTAAAAGAGAGAATAGAGACAGGGGCAGAAGCTGACCCCAAATGGCAAAGAGCCCTTCAACAAAGTTGAAGAGGGGCTCAAAACATGGCACTTTACAGTTTACATTAAGCCACGAAAATAAACACAAGTGAGGCTAAACTCTCATGCAAGAAAAAGGCCTAAAAGAGGGATAAAGAAGCAAGTGATAGCTTCTCGCCTCAAACAGAGGAGAGCCCTTCAACAATGTTGAAGAGGGGCTCAAAACAAGATATTTTACAGTTTATGACCAAGTCCAAAACAGCTCACAAATAAGCCTAAAATACTATGCAAAAAAAAGGCCTAAAAGAGAGTTTAAACACAAAGGGAGAAGGAAGCCTCAAACAGGGAAAGGCCCTTAATCAAACATGAAAAGGAGCTCAAAATAAGACTATTTCCAGTTGGGTCGGAGCCCAAAAATATAAGCAAAAGGGCTAAGATATAGACAAAAATAGTACAAAAAGAGGGAAAATGGGACTCACCCTTGTAGCCTATGTCTTCAACAGTTTTTGGTCCAAGAAATGGTGCTCCTAGCCTCTGGAAATGGACTCCAACTTGCTGGAATGAAGTGAGGAGGTGTGGTGCTATGGATGGTTGGTGCAAGAACTTTGGGGTTTTGAGGCTTGGAGTTAGAGAGGAGAGGGAGAGTTAGATATGCAAGAGGCTCAAAGCAATTTTTGTAACCTTCCAAAATGGAGCTGGAGGGTCTGGTTATATAGGCAAAGGAGTGGAGGAAAAGGGGGGAAAATTGAATTCAAATTTCCCCCCAAAAGTTCCCCCCTCGAGATACATAGAATCTCTGGGGGGGAAAGGAGGGCATAGCTGGAAGGAACGGGTGTGAGGAGCATGGCCGGCCAGGTTTAGAGAGTCCAGGTGGCCGGCCGGCCACTTCCCTGGCCGGCCGGCCAGGTTCAAAAAGGTTAATCAAGGAAAACTGGCCGGCCACCCATATTGGTGGCCTCCCATGTGTGCACAACACAACCATGTGGTCAAAACCCTGAAAAGGTGAACCAGGAGAGAGAAAAACCAACTTTTCAGAGGGGTTCAAAAGGGTCAGGAACAATTGCTGGCCGGCCATGACATATTGGTGGCCTCCCAGGTGTGTACAACACAAATATGTGGTTGGGGCCAAAGAAAGTGCCCGGGAATGGTCAACCACCAGCTTTCTAGCGAGAAAAACGGGCGACGAGAGCGGTGAAGGAAATAAAGCTGGTCCTCAGAACAATTGCTGGCCTCCCACCCTTCTACGACCTTCATACCAATATGAAAATAAGGTCCCTGCCAAAAGAAACTCAAACCGATGCAAAAGAAGGTCCGGGGGCCAAAACGCGCAGCCCGGGGCCCCGAGAAAACTGACTGTTAAGCACCGGAGGTGGCGTTCGAGCACGAAGTTGGTCTCTCGAGCCACAGTGTCCCTCAAAAGGGAGGAAATAAGATGTATGCCAAAAACTGGAGCAAACGGAGGTGGTTAAGCGGTCCCGAACAGAGGCACACGGCCGACGGCTCCGAAAATCGGGAACCGGGCTCCAAACGGGAAAAATGGCCTACGACCACGAAACGTAGCCTACGGCCACTGAGAGATGATCTACGAGACCTCTCTCTCTCTTCGGGAAGAGAAAATAGAGAAAACAGAGCCTGGTTCGCAAACCGAGGCAAGGCACAGAAAAGCCCGGAAGTTCGGAGGCAAGGCTCGCAGCCGAGACTCTGAAACCTCTGAACGAGCACGTTATGCAACATCACCAAGTGCTCAATTGGTGACGTCTAAGTCTTAAGGTCGGTCAAAAATGGGGTGTCTACACATGTGGGATAGGTTACTTCGCGAATCGCCCCGGCGTCAAGTAATCGATCTACCTTTTCAACAACGGCCGATGTATGCTCCGCGGCTAACCGCTGACTTCTCTAAATAATTGGCTTACATTTCGAATCAACGTTCAAGCGATGTTGGGCCACAGATGGATCCACTCCTGGCATCTCGTATGGTGACCATGCAAACACATCAACATTGCCGAATAAGAAGGATACTAACTCCTACCTTTCAACTTTATCCAAGGAAGCGCCGATCATGAAGAACTTATCAGGATTCCGGTCAATTTTGACCTGATCCAAGGCTTCGGTTGCCTCTTTACTTGGAGTCTTCCCAATGTCTTCGAGGCTCTCCCTATCCGGTACGTTAATTGAATGCACTTCCAACTCCTTTGGTCTCTTTGTAGCAAGAAGATAGCATGCATATGTTGACTTCTGAGAACCTCGAATTTGTTTAATACCGTACTCAGTCGAAAAACAAAGTAGTTGATGGTAGGTGCTTGGCACAGCCTGCATGGTATGCAACCAAGTTCTTCCCATGATGAGATTATACAACGAAGGAAGTTTGACAACCAAAAATTCTACATCTACTGATCTGGTGCCTACCCGAACTGGTAGTGTGATTTTGCCCAAAGGATACTTTGGGTTAGCATTAAAGCTGAATAACAAGTAATTAACCAGAGACAAATTCGAGTCAGTGAAGCCAAGTTTCACAAAAGTTTTGTAATACATTATTTCCGAAGTGTTGTCCTGGTCAATGAGAACACGCTCAATGGTGAACCTGTTTACGCGTAGCTCAATGACAAGGGGATCAGTGTGGGGGTGAGTTACTCCAATTAAGTCACTATCATCGAAACAAATCATTCCAGTTTCATGGGGCCGTTTCGCTGGCGTGACTCAGCTATGGGGTCTAGACTGTAACTGAATTGTATGCACCTCGGATGACGTCGGCAAGCTATATATCATATGAATTACACCAAGAGGAGGTAAGTCTGGCCGTAGAGCTACTTTATTTGTTGGATTGTTCTTTCGAACATGTTGTGTAAAATGGTCATCTTGTACCAACTCCTCCAGGTGATCCCTTAGTGCATAACAACTATCGGTGTCGTGTTCGTGGTCTTTATGATACTCACACCGCTCATCCCGTCTTCTTGTATCGGGAGGTCCTGTCATTTTGGGCGGCCACTTGAAGAACAGAGAACGTGCTGAACTTTCGACAGAATCTTACTGATCGGCTCTATTAACTCTGTGTATTTCTTGCCTAAGCACCTTGTGCACCTGCTTTCACTTAATACTATTCACTAGCTCGATGTGAACATTGATCGTTTGTTCGGCGCGAGTCATGCCTTTTGTCTCGTTTAGCTCGATTCCACGACTCGGGGCTTCTGGATGGCACGATGCTAATCGGCTGAACGATTCCCAATGTGGCCGTCTCAACGGCCTTATGTCCGACTTTGACCTGCAGGGCATCGTCTTCCACTTTGCAATATTCTTCGACCTTTTTCATTAACACCCAGACTGTTTTAGGGGGCCGTCTGGTTAATGAACTGCGGAGGGGACTATCAGGATGCAATCCCATCTTAAAGGCGATGATGGCCATGGAGTTATTGCAAGCATCATCTACCAGATTGAAGCATTCCCAATAGCGCGCCGAATATTCACGAAAGGTTTCGTTTGTTTTAATTTGTATCGCCCAGAGGGAATCGGCTTGTTTTGGCTGGATCTCATTAGTGATGAACCTAGCCCTGAAGGACTTCTGGAGCTGATGGAAACTCTTAATCGATGCCGGCTCCAGTTTATAATACCACCTGACAGCTAGCGGTCCCAGACTGATTGGAAATATTCGACACATGAGCGCTTCGTCGTCAGTATGAAGTGTCATTGCCTGCTTATAATGGTGAATGTGATCGGTAGGGTCTGATTTTCCGTCGTAGAGGGTGAAAAACGGTGCTTTGAACTTTTTGGGTAGTACAACCCTTACAAGTCTTCGCACAAAGAGGCCATGCTTATCTTCCTCATCCGAGTCATCGCTCCTCCCTTGTTTATACCGTATATACGGACTTCCTTCAGATGAGCTGGATACATCAACTCGTCCTTTCTTTCTGGGTTCAGAGGATGGCAGTAAGAATCACTGTCATTATTGCATTTTCGAAGTCAACGTCGTCGACCATCCTTCTTTTCCGAAGGTCGACCCTAGTCTTGGCATGTGGCTTGTTGGGATTTCGCCACCTCCAAGGCCAAATCCTGGCGCAGGCGCTCATTCTCAGCCATCATGTTCTCCAGTCGCTGTTCATTTTGCTTTGCTTGATCCATAATCGTCTGCATTGTCTCATGCATTGAGGTTGAGGGTAAGGTCTGAGCTACCGAATAGAAGTTCATGGCCCGTCGTGAGGCGATATTCTCCGGTCCAAGCATGTTTCTTGGAGTGAAGTCGTCTCTTGGCATAGTTTCGTCAGCGACTATCGGAGGATTTTCTGTGACTCCCGCCATGGATATGCTTGAGTTTTTTCACAGACGGCGCCAATTGTGGTGATGTGGTTTGGAAATACTCTTAGATCCTGAAGGACATTCCTAATCCTCTGATTGCCACCTGAAAAAGGGATTAATAGTCCGGTCGGGGGTGCCAGAATTAGCACTCTGACGGACAAGTTAGTATATGTCTCTCGTTTGCTTGTGTCTTAAGTTTCTTCAGTCAGTTCTCACATACCTCTCTTTGGTTGATGTTCCTCTATTTATATTCGCTCCTGGGCCCTAGGGTCGAGGCCACTCTTAGTCCATCGCATGATTGCTCATTCGGCCCTTCCATCGTACACCAATTCGCACTCGGCTGCTTGTTCAACTGGCTCTATGGCCGATTTATCTATTCGGCTCGATGATCCCCCTGGGCGGAGTCGAATAACCTATATCCTGATTTTCCCCAAATTCATTTGGCTCTTATACATAAAACGATATTCGGCTCCCACATATAATTAACAAAATGATGTAATTTTTTTTACCATAAAATATATATTTCGTTAGATGGTACACACCATAAATATTTGTAACTCTTTTATGATAGCAATAATAAACAATTACAGATGAGATATAATTTAATCAATTGTGTCCAAAATGAGTGAAATTTAACAATCTAAAATAAATCTATAATTGAAATGTTCAAAACGATGTAGTTTACTTAAAAAATAACCATTTTTTTTTTATTTTTTCTGACAACAATTCACTTGGTCGCCAAAAGTTTAGAAATCCCGCCTAATTTTTTTGCTCTCCCGCTACTACCTTCAATGACTGCATTTTACATTTGGTCACAAAAGGTTCTATATTGGCTACCAAAAGAGCTGCTGCCCGCTAAAACTTTAATCATTTGTGACTAAAATTTATTTTGGTCGCAAAAAGTAAACTATTTGTGACCAATTTTGGGTGTGGTAGCGGAATTTAGTTGCCAAAAGGTTTTTAAGATCCCCTTTTTCTTTTCCCTCTCCCGCTATTACTTTCCATGATCATATTTTATTTTTCTTTTTTGGTCGCAAAAAATTACCTATTAGCTGCCAAATGTCATTGGTCGCAAAAACACAACTCATTTGCGACCAAAAAAATGTTAGTCATAGAAAGTCAACTATCTGTGACCAACTCAAAAAAGGTGGTCTCCAAAAGTGTTTTTTTCTTGTAGTGGAGTTTACTAAAATTTTCAGAATCTTATTGTGCCAGAATTTTGAAAGGGGTTTACTATCCAAATTCTGATATTATGAATATGGTGAAAGGTCAGAGTGTTTCGTGGGCCTGGTCAAGCTTGCCTCAAGTGAGAGACTTGCTAAGAAAAAGAGGTTCGATGGCTGGTGGGTAATGGCAGTTCCATCAAATTTTGGAAGGATAGTTGGATCCGTAGCAATCCAAATTTTAAAGTGACCTTAAGACCAATCCCTAATTGTCAAATTTCGATGGTGAGGGATATGATAAAGCCACAGATCAAAGAATGGGATTACAATAGGTTGCAAGATACAGTGTCTAAGAAGGATTTTCTAAAAATCATATGTATCTCAATCTCTTTCGAAAACCAAGCAAACTCCCTTATTTGGCACTTTATGACAAAGGTAACTACGAGGTTCGAAGTGGCTATAGAGTGGCTATCGAGGAGCATCTTGTTAGAAGTACTTCGAGGTCCTCATCTTCTTTTACCACCCTAAAAAGAATGTAGAAACTAATCTAGTCCTTGAAAATCCATCCAAAGGTTAGGCAATTTTGGTGGAAAGTGTATAGTAATAAGCTTTTAACCAAGGAAACTTGTTTCGTTAGGAGATGCGTACCATCTCAGGTGTGCCCAATTTGTGGTAGCAGTGTTGAATCTATCGAACATATCCTTTTTCAATGCTCTTGGACAAGATGTGTGTGGTTTGGAAGTGATCTGGGTTTCAAAGTTGATTTTCAGTCCATTGGTTCAGTAGCGAAGTGGGTAGTTTTGCTTATGGATAATTGCTCAAACAATGAAGGTCGGAGAGCCTTGGTGGGTAAAGTAGCGGTGATCTGCTGGAAAATTTGGAAAGGTAGAAATGAGTATGGAGGGACTTTGGAGCAAAGGCTTCCTTTTGTTGTATACTTTCTTTTGTATAGCCAAGGGCTTTATTTGTGTTGAGCTAGTCTCACTTTTGTTGTAACCAAGCCATGACTTGGAAAGATGTAAGCTTATAGGGAATTTACTTATGCTAAACTCTTTTGTACCATTAACTCTATGAAATTAAAGAACATTACACTCTGATTCATGTTGTTATTCATATATGTTCTTGGTTGGATTTATGGTTTATTTCGGGGCGTTACAACTTGGTATCAGAGCGTACCGGGTTTGAATATTTTGGGTACATGGGAAGTTGTTAGTACCACAATAGGTTTATCTCGCTGACAAAGATGTTTATGTATTTGTAATGTTATGTGATAACATGTTAATGTGATTATATGGACATGAGATTTAATTTCTAGAATGTTGATCGAGTCTATGGGTTTCTAGGAGTCCTATTAGAAAGGTACTTGATCACTGCCATTTCTAATTGCAACTCTGGCAACGCCGTGGGATGGTCATTATCCTAGAATGAAATTTGTATGTGTTTACGTGACTACGTGTTTATGTGGAGTGAGTTACTGTTGTCCATCATATTAGGATGCGAGTGAGTTAGCTTTGGCACATTTGTAAATGTGCTAATCTCTTTTGTTACCTTCATTAGGATGTCAGGATGTGGACGTGGTAGTGGTAGGCATAGTAGGCCTAGGAGGCATGAGGTGCCTTTACAGGATGAAATTCTGGCGCAGGAGGAAAGGGTTGGTTAGGCCAATATGGCTGAGCTAGCTGGTCAACAGGCTATGGGCGCCTTAGCCCGCGAAATGACCGAGGCATTGAGGGAATCTATGGACATTCTTAGGGCTAAGAATCAAGTCCAGGCCCAAGTAGCCAAGGTAGGACCATCTTTTCTGAAGCGAGAGTTCTTCCGATCGAATCCGTATGAGATTTTGGGTGATCCCTAAGAGCCACTGAAGGCAGATGAGTGGCTAGAGCAGATAGTAAAGACGTTCGAGATGCTTGGCATCGAGGACGACTAGCTGAGGGTGACCTTGGCATCTTTTCAATTGAAGGGAGATGCAGGCCAGTGGTGGAAGTATGCGAGTGGGCGCATTGGGGTGACTTGGGAGGCATTCGTCAATGCCTTCCAAGACAAGTTTTTGCCTTCTACAGTTAGGGAGAATTTGAGAGACCAGTTCTCTAAGTTAGTGCAGTTGAACACACCAGTGGCCGAGTTTGTGGCCACCTTCACTAGCTTGTCTAGGTTTGCACCTGAGCTTGTGGCAATTGAGGAGCGCCGTTGCTTGGAGTTTGAGAAGAGATTGAGGACCAAACTCTTGTTCAGAGTGGCCAGATCCATGATTAGATATTATGGGCACCTTGTGGAGGTGGCAGCCCATCTTGAGACCATTATGTAGATGGAGGAGGAGAGAATGAGGGGCTCTAGGAGGGGTCAGGAGATACAAGGGGACAGTAAGAGGCAAATGGGTTCTAACCCATAACAGTCCTAAAGAGCACAGTCGAGATCCACTTTTCCAGTACTTGGTTCAAGTTCTGGGAGAGGCGATCAAGGAGATTTTACATGTTTCAAATGTGGTTAGTTGGGCCACATGTCTCTAACTTGCTCACAGAGAGGAGGAGGGCAATGATCTACGTCGTCTTTGGCTCGCTCTCAGGGCCAGAGTCAGGGGAGAGGCCAGCCGCTCACTTGTTATTAGTATGGGCAAGTGAGGCACTTGAAGAGGTTTTGTCCATAGTTGGGTGGCACACTTGGTGCATCTGGTTCGAGACAGACACGGGGTCACCAGCCAACACAGTCAGCACAGGCCTCGAGGGCCAACCAAGGAGCCTCTTTAGCTTAGTCAGTGCATCAAGCCTATGCTCGGAAGGGTGAGCAGGTAGATCAAAGACCTACAGGGCTTGTGTATGCTATTACCGCGCTAAGCTTGTACCAGTGCCTTCAGTAGTGAGAGGTACCATCTTGTTTTGCAATTCAATTGCTAATGTGTTGATTGACACATGTGTATCCCATTCTTTTATCTCCTCTGCATTTACATCGATTTTGGGATTAGAGTTGGCTCAGTTAGCATCTCTTATCTATGTAGAGTCATCTATTGGTGGTGAGGTTGTTTTGAAACATGGGTGTCGGGCTGTGATATTGAGGTTACCATTCACCAACTTCCCTTTGCATTTGATTGTCATTCACCAACTCACCTCTAGTTTTGATGTTATACTGGGTATGGATTGATTGTCATCCTACCGGGCTGTTATAAATTGCTACCATGAAAGGGTTACTGTATGTACCTTAAGAGGTGAGTGCTTTTATTTTTTGGGGGACCAGGTTGATAGAGTCTTATCACCAGTGTGTGATTCGCGTGGACGGAGTGAGCTTAGTTGCCTTCTTACCAACTTCTTTAGTATTGAATGTGATGAAGTCCGAGTCGAGTTACCAAGGGTAGTTTGTGAATACCCGGACATTTTTTAGGAGGATCTTACTGGTTTAGCACCTCACCGAGAGATCGAGTTCTCTATTGACTTAGTGCTTGGTACAACACCGATTTCTATGGCACCATATCAGTTTCCACCTGCTAAGTTGAGTGAGTTGAAGATTCAACCCCAGGAATTGTTAGATAAGGGTTTTATCCACCCTAGTACTTCACTTTGAGAAGCACCGACCCTTTTTGCTATAAAAAAAAAAAGATGGTGCGTTATGGCTTCGTATCGATTACTGGAAATTAAACTGAGTAACTGTTAAGAACAAGTATCCAATGCCTTGTTGTAGACACCCCATTTTTGACCGACCTTAAGACTCAGACGTCACCAACTGAGCGCTCGGTGATGTTGCATATTGTGCTCCTTCTGAGGTTTTAGAGTCTCGGCTGCGAGCCTTGCCTCCGGACTTCCGGACTCTTTTGTGCTTTGCCTCAGTTTGCGAACCGGGTCCCGTTTTCTCTGTTTTCTCTTCCCAAAGGGAGGGAGAGGTCTCGTAGACTATCTCTCAGTGGCTGTAGGCTACGTTTCGTGGTCGTAGGCCATTTTTTCCCATTTGGAGGCCAGTTTCCGGTTTTCGGAGCCGTCGGCTGTGCGCCTCGGTTCGGGACCGCCTAACTACCTCCGATTGCTCCGATTTTTGGTACACACCTTATTTCCTCCCTTTTGAGGGACACTGTGGCCCGAGAGACCAACTTCGTGGTCAAACGCCACTTCCGGTGCTTAATAGTCAGTTTTCGGGGTCCCGGGCCACGCGTTTCGGTCCTCGAACCTCCGTTTTGCATCCGTCTTGGTTCATTTTTGGCGGGGACCTTATTTTCATTGTTAGAAAGGTTGTAGGAAGGTGGGAGGCTAGCAGTTGTTCTAAAAAACCAGTTTTATTTCTTCATCGCTCTTCATCGCCCGTTTTCTTCACTAGAAAGCTAGTTTTTCCCACTCCCGGGCCACTTTTTCTGACTTTCCACCACATCATTGTGTTGTACACACCTGGGAGGCCACCAATATGGGTAGGCCGGCCAGCAATTGTCCTTGACCCTTTTTGAACCCCTCTAAAAAACTAGTTTTTCTCTCTCTTGGTTCACATTTTCTGGGTTTTGACCATACAGCTGTGTTGCACTCATCTGGGAGGCCACCTTTTTGGGGTGGTCGGCCAGCAATTCTTGTTGACCCCTTTGACCCCTGGTCGGCCGACTAGGGGAGGTGGCCGGCCGGCCACCTGACCCTTTTGCACCTGGCCGGCCATTTTTGTCCCTCCTGGTGCATTCCAGCTGTGCCAGCTGTTTTGCACCAGACCCTATGTCCGAGGGTCTGTCCTTTTGGGGGAGATTTGAATTGGTTTTTTCCCCCTTTTCTTTGGCTCCTCTCCCTCTATATAACCAGCACCCTACTTCATTTCTAAGGGTTAGAAAATCAGCTGGGGCATTGTTAGAAAATCCTCCATATCTCTCTCATCCAAGCTTCAAAACACCCTTAACCTTGCACCATTTACACACCAACCCATAGCACAACACCTCCATCATCCATTCCAGCACCTTGGAGGCCATTTGCAAAGGTTGAAAGCTCAGAATTTTGGACCAAAGACTGCTGGAAAGCTGCTCTTCAAGGGTGAGTCCCTATTTCCCCTTTTCTTGCTTTGTTTTGCATGATATCTTAGCTCCTTTTACTTACATTTTTGGGCTTCGACCTGAACTGAAAATAGTCTTATTTTGAGCCCCTCTTCAACTTTGTTTAAGGATTCTTTGCTGTTTGAGGCCATCTACTGCCCCTTATCCTCTATCTCTCTTTTAGGGCTTATTTTGCATGATATATTAGCCCAGTTTGTGAGCATTTCTAGGCTTCGAGCCAAACTATAAATTATCTTATTTTGAGCCCCTCTTCAACGTTTTTTAAGGATTCTTTGATGTTTGAGGCCATCTACTGCCCCTTATCCTCTATCTCTCTTTTAGGGCTATTTTTGCATGATATATTAGCCTTATTTGTGAACATTTTTGGACCTCGACCTAAACTTAAAAGAGTCTTGTTTTGACATCCTCTTCAAGTTTAGTTAAGGTCCCTTTTTCTATTTGGGGTCTTTTTCCCCCTATGCATGCTTCATCTCTTCATGAATAGGGCTATGCATTAGAGCACTTGCATTGGCCATGGTTTGGCCTCTTAGCCACTAAAATCTAGTGGATTTTCAGTGGCTTAGATGCATCTTTGAAGGCCAAAATCAGAGGGGGGGGGGTGACCCCCTCTCTCCTTATCTTGTTTGATGGTCTTTTAGGCCTTCCAAAGGGACCCTATTTTGCATGCATTGAAGTCACTTTTCAGGCTTTATTCTGAGGGTTTTGAGGTCTGCCTCAGCTCTGTTTGAGGCCCTTTTGGCCATATTTTATGTCTATGTTGCATGTGTAGAGAAATCCCATTCAAGGCCTCTCAAAGAGGCCTTTCTTTGCATGTTTCCGAGACTGATTCCAGGGCCTATTTGGTGGGTTTTAGGGCTGTCATAACCTATTTCCAGAGTTGGTTTGGTCTTGCTAAGTATCTATCTTATATGTGCTTAATAACCCCTTGTATGGCCCTCTAAAGGAACTCACCATTTTTGCATGTGTTGGCTGCATTTCAGAGGTTATTTGGGCATATTTTGACATGTGTTGTTCACTGATTTTTGTTGGTTTGATGAGTTCTCATACGTTTCACATACATGCCATGTAAACCATGTTTACTAGTCAAAGTTGCATGCTATTTTAGTCCATCATGCTAGCATCTTTTGGTCACACTTTGAACTAAAAATGTTCATGTTTTGGGACTGCCTTGACTCTGTCTTTGTGCTTCTTAGTCAAAAAATGCATGCTTTGTATAGCTATAAGTCAATACATGTGCCTAGTTTTGAGTTTCGGGGTTTACTTCATGCATCGGGTGCCATATTTCCATGTTTCGGGATCATTTAGTATCATGTTCCAGTGCTGGAATTTGCATGTTCATATGCCATCTATCATCCTCTGCCATGCCTTGTTAGAGTTGCATGTTGCGTCTTAGGATTGGTCCTCGATTTACGTGCATGTGTGCACGCATTTCGGTTGTCTCCTTTTCATCTAATGGCTACTGATATGAGTGTGGCTGAGGTCCACTCATGTTGGTATAAGTCCATCATGCATTGTGTATGTCATCTTAGTCCTTTGTATTGCGTATGCTAGGTTGTATGTTAGAGCATCGTGTATGCCATGTTACATCATGCATTGTGTATGATATTTCATAGCATCGCGTATGCTAGGTTGTATGTTAGAATTACATTCATGCATGTCATGCATATTGCATTGTGTTTGGGATAGGAGTTAGCCCAAACACGGGAAACGAGGGACATTTCGTACTCCGAGTGACGGAACGTGTCTCAATTCCCAGTCGCCGACACTCCGGATTAACCATGATGGAGTCTCGGTCTTGTTGTGTTTATATGTGCATTCATTTCACATTGAGTCATGCAATTCGACTCCTCGGTCATCATGCATCGAAATGCGTGATTGGTGGCACGAGGATCGACGTATGCACACATATGTGAAAATACTTTGCCATGCCCCTTTCTTGCTCTCTGTTGCAGCAAATCAGAAATCGGCAGTCTTTTGGAGCTTCGTGCAATATTCCGGGCTTAATTGTAAACAGAGTCTAATTGGGGCATCGCAATGGATTTTCGCGCAAGGCAACTCAAGCATGCATCATTCATCATCCGGAGTAGAGCTGAGGCAGTCCATAGGCTTGCATGCTAATTTACTGCTTTCCTAGATTAATTTGTTAATTAATTAGGGTTTTGTACTTATTCGGACTGTATTATTTATTCGGACCCTCCGCGCGAGGGCAATGTTGTAATAAGTGTGCGTGTGTGTGATGTATGTCTTCCAACCCCACGTCTTTCTCCCTTTTATTTACCAGCTTATGATGGTCAGATTAGGACATGTTTCAATTAGCATACAGTATGATAGCATGTTTGCATTCATTCATCTGTTTTGCATGCACCGGGCTCGACGCATCATACTCACTGCATTGTATTTCAATTCCGAGTTGAATACATGTTAGCTGTAGCATTTCATATGCCATGTTTAGAATAGCCGAGCCTATCTTAGTTGCATTTTGCATGTGTTGCATTAGGCATTTCTGTATAGAAAGGATCATGCATGGATTTCTAACATAGCTTCTGTTTTGGTTTGGAGTACTCGATAAGTTTTATGCTTTAGCATCCTTGCATGCGTGTAAGTGACTGCCATGATAGCATGCTTACCATGAGGCTATGCGCTTATGTGTTATAACTGCCTGAATGCCTGTGGGTGAAGGTTGGGTTATTTGGATTGGAACAATTCGTTCACTGTAAGTTTTAAGCCCACTAGATAGTGGCAAAACCATCTTTTTCTAAGCCCACCCGAGGGTGGCAAAATCTGCATTTTTAAGCCTACTTGCGAGTAACAAACCATCTTTCAAAAACAAACATGAAATGTTTTGTTCCAATTTAGGCGACCCGGTCTATACTTGTATGCTGTGCGCATCACGTAGTAAATCTAGGCTAATAATCGGAATAAGAGCACATAATGTTTTCAAAACTAGATATCATGGTTAGTAGAGGCCGATCTTTGATCGGGCGAGCGGGGGTGCTCATGAAGTGACCTTCCCCAATCGTACCCAAGTTCCCGATCCGAGGCAACTTTGGTGATGACGGACACGTGGCCTTAGGCAACGAGTCAGGGTTTCCTAAATTTCCCCAAAAATAAAATATTTAGGTGGCGACTCTGTATCTGGCAAAGCAGTCCATGTTTGGCACTTCTTTCAAAAAAATCTGTTTTCAAAAACGATTTGCCGGATTTGGACTCTTTGATGATTTCATCGGTCTTGCATTGCACTCTGCGAGATTAGATACAGGACCGTGACATTGAGTCCTTGAACTGTAGTGAGCCCAAATGAACAGAATGGGATTTCCCTCCCGAGACGTTCGGGGACGTCTACAGTTTCTGGCGACTCTGCTGGGGAGATTAGAGAACTTGACTCGAACTCGTGATATCTTGTTTTGACTACACTTATGTGTTTCTTTGCATTGCATGTGCATTGGTGCGCCTAGGACACCGTGTTTGCCATCTGCTATTCCTGAGTGGTTTGCCAGAGGTTGCGTGCCATAAGGCTTACCGATTACGGGCTCTCCCAGCATGGAAACACAAACCCCGGTTTTACCGGGGCACCCTTTTAACCATTCGACCTAGTGCATATTCGGAATCCATAGTGACCATTCCAAACTAGGACAGGTTGCTTACCCGATATAGGTTGTTTGAAACCGCTACGTGCGTAGTGAAACCCTAGCTCCTGACAAAAATAGGACAGGGAAACCCTACCCCAACATAGGGGTGTTTTGGCTCTCACTTATTTGTTATGTGCTTTTAGAGTGCGTCTCTACAGGAATGCATGTATCAGTTTGCAAGTTTGGGCATCAGGCCTGCGGGCATCAGTCAGTGTTTGAGAATCAGTTATCTGCGGGTATCAGATTCAGTCTTGGGGAACAGTGATTCAGGGATAATGATCAGTATTTGAGGACAGTGTGTATTCAGCTTATCGACCGTGTGTTGTTATGCCCAGCTGTGTGTTGTGTATTTATTTTAAGCTGTTATGCTGTCCGTTTATTTGGTTATTTATTTCCTTATTGCTTTATTTATCTTTTTGCTAGGGCAGTTTTAGCACAATTGCTTCAGATCAAGCAGATATTCCCCAAGCACTCTGGACAAGAGGTCGTCGACTCAATCAATCTGAGGATTTGGTTAACGGACAGCCAGTGTTTCACTCTCTACCCCCGGTTGTCAGACAAAGGCCGAGAAGGCGTAGTGTGTCTGAACAGAGGTTACCAGAGCAGTGGTCTACCCTAGCAGTGAACAATCGGGCTGAGGTCTCAGTTTCTGCCATAGAGATACACATACCAGTCAGTCAACAGGATCAGTAGAACATGGCCGGAATGGAAGAAATGATGCGCCAGCTCCAAGAGAGCATGAAGCTGATGCAGGAGGACGCTGTCCACCAAGTGGAGTTCTCTAAACAGCAAGCCACAATCATGGCCCAGCAGGCGGAACTGATTACCCAGCTACAGCAACAAGCCGGAGCATCAGCCTCACATCCAGCTCCTCCCCCACCAGGGGTCCCAATACTCGAGCAGACACCAACTACCCAGAATGTCCTGCCAAATCCCGAGAACATTTTGCCAAATGTCCATGTCGTTCAGGAGGATACAGATATCCCAACGGGGCCGGCTCCGCCCCCGCTTCCACCTCAATTATCTAAGGTACATACACCCATCAACCACCCAGACTCTCCACTCGAGTTCGAAGTAGACCCTACAGCACTGAAATTGAGCAAGCTCGAGAAGCTATTCAAAAAATCCTAAGGGGTAAAGGCTATCCCGGATATCGAGGACGGATATACCGATGTAGCTGTGACGTTGCCGGATAGATTCAAAATGCCGTAGATCGATCGCTTCGACGGATCTGGGGATCCCATGGTCCAACTCCGGCTATTTTCAGATATACTACGGCCGATGGGCCTAACCAGACCCCAGAAGCTTTCACTATTCGGCCGGACCCTGTCGGGTGTGGCCGCTATCTGGTATGCGAAATTGGAGGATGATATCAAGCGGAGTTGGGATGAAATGGCCGAGGCCTTTGTTGCGCAATACTCTTACAACACCCAAATCGAGATTATAACCCGTGATCTCGAAACAACAAGGCAAGAGCCCAAAGAGAGCTTCACGGATTTTGTGACCTGGTAGAGGGCGAAGGCGTCGATGATGACTCTAAGGCCCATCGATAAGGACCAGATCAGGATGATTGTGCGCAATCTCCAGCCAAAATTGATGCGAAAAATGATTGTGCTCCCCTTCCCCACCTTTTCGGATCTGCACGAGATGGGGGTACAAATTGAAGATGCAATGAAACAAGGTCTAATTGACCAAGACAGGGAGCAACCTTGAAGAACCTTTAACCGCAACAACAATGCAGGCCCGAGTGGTGCTGCAACTGCAAGAACTTCGGAGGTAAGCATGGTCGCCACCATTCCCCCTCCCCTTCCAAGGCCCATGGCAGCCACACCCTTCTCTGGTGCATCCGGAAGCAATCCACAGACCACCAAATACCAACCCAGAGGCCAAAGAACCTTCACCCCATTGTACATGCCCCTGTCCAAGGCTCTAGGGGTCTTAATCAGTAAAGGGCATCTAAAACCCCTGGAGCCGAGGTCGTTACCAAATCCACTACCCCCCACTCACAACCCAGCCAAATACTGTGCATATCACCAGCAACACGGTCATGACACCGACCAATGTTTCAGATTGCGTCACGAGATTCAAGATCTCGTTGACAAACAGGTGATTTTGCCACCAGAAAGACCCAATGTCACAACCAACCCACTCCCTACACACAACCAAGCTCCACCTCCCAAAAGAATAAACTTTATCCAGACTGGGGTCGTGTCTTACGATCCTAGCATCTATATCACTCCTTCCCATCTACCTAAGCCGGAGGTGCTCCTTCCCGACTGCACTGACTTTTTGTGCATGATGGACATCTCTACAACCCAACCTGAGCTAATGGTGGTGGTTATTAAAGACGGTGCAGGGGAGATTGCAGAGGAGGATGGAATGGTTGAGTCAGGGTTTGAGCAGTCTGGGAATTTTGCTGGGGAAGCCTACGATCCAAGTGATTACATCCTGTCAGCAGGCCAGTTTGAGCCAAGTGTAGAATTGCCAGAGAGAGCAGAACTGTGTGTGATCCAGAGAGATAGATTTGAGCAGGGAACGGATGATTTAACGGCCGTAGAAGAGGGTTTTGCCAACCTCCAGTTTTTCAATGACCAGGAATCAGGGGACGCAGCAGTCAACTGGTTTGATTATGAGGAATCGGCTGAGGCTACCGGATGGCTGGATGATCAACCAGATGTTGTAGAGTTCCAACAGGGCCTGGCAGGGGCGAGGGTATCTGTAGACACCCCATTTTTGACCGTCCTCAAGACTTGGACGTCACCGTTGGAACGCTCGGTGATTATCCCTGTTTGTGTTCACTTTGAGTTCCCGGAGGTCTCGGCTGCGCGTCGTGCCTCAAGACCTCTCAACCGGCTTGTTCTGTGCTTGGTTTTGCACCAAGACTTGTGTGTTTTGCATTTGAGGGTAGGGGGAGGCTTGTTAGCCATCCCTGAAGCCCACCGGCTGCCCCCACACCACACCGGCACTCCCTTTTGGCTATCGGCACTGTTTTCTCAAACACTTTGGCCGGTCGGCACTTTATGTTGCCGACCGGCACTTTTTTGTGCCGATGACTGTTTTGGCCGGCCGGCTTGCACCCTTTGAACCCCTGGGATATGGTGCATGCCAGCTGTGCCAGCTGGAATGCACCATCACATTCCCCCGTGCACAGGTGTGGCCATTTTGCACCCTTTGCACCCTCTAAGCTTCTAGAAGCTTGCACTTTTGACCAAGCTTCTTGGAGAAGCTTGGCCAGCTGTCTTGGCTTCTCCAAGAAGCCAAGACTCCTTTGCCCCCCCCTTGAACCTTTTGGTCTTGCTTAGCCATTAAGTCTTGGCTTTATTTTGCCTATATAAGCTCATTTCATCTCCCTTGAGCTAGGTTAGAAATTTTGAAGGCAAAAAAACCAGAGATATATCTCTATATCTCTGATATACATCCATATATATCTATATCTCCCTCTCTCTCATCCTTGTGTGGGTGTTTTAGGCCTAAAAGGTGTGTTTTACCTTACTTTTGCACCATTACACACACCCTTACACCTTAGCTCGAGATTGAGAGACTTGGAGGTTTATTTTGTGAGGTTTTGGACTGACTTTGATCACTAGAGAGTGGCTGGACCATCTGTTCTTCAAAGGATCTTCAAGGGTAAACTCTTTACTTTAGTTTCCCCATTCTTGCAACTAGTTTCTACCCCTCTTGCTTTGTGTTTTGAGCTTTGTCTATAACTAAAAAAACTCTTGTTTTTACTTGCTCTTGAACCTTCATTAAGGTCATTTTGTGGTTTGAGCAAAGGCTCACCCTTTTAGGCCTTGTTTTGGCCATTTTGGTGCCTTTTTGGCAAGGCTTTATTTGTTTATGTGTTTGGATCTTTTCACCACTGAAATCCAGTGGATTTTCTGTGGTGAGGAGATGGTTTGAAGTCTTGTATAGGGGAGGGACACCCCTCTCCCCTTTGTTCCTCTTTTGCCTTTGCTTTGGCTCATAAGGGAGCATGCATACTTGCTTGTTTTTGGCATCATTTCAAAGTCTTTTTGGGTGTTTTAGATCATGTTATATCTCTATCTTTGGTTGGATTTGTAGCCCTTAGCATGCTCCTTACACTTCCTTTGTAATGCTCTACTTTACTTAAAAAATGTGACATGTGCTTAGCCTTGCATACTCTCATGTTTTAGCTTAGCTTATTGAAAGTATTAGCATTATTTTGCCATGTTTAAGGGCTGTGAGCCGCTGATTTTGCCGTGTTTGGCATGCTTGGTATAGTTGCTTTGCATTTTGGCTTGAAAGCCTTGATTATGTAGATCACTAGCATGCTTAACTTAGTTTTTCTCTCATGATTTGGCATCATTGTAGGCTATATTTCAGTCCCTAAATCATACTCATATACTTACATTGGTCATCACTTTCATGTTTTGGAAGGTTGTTCTTTTGTGCCTTGAAATAGGCCTTATGCATGTTTGTGTATTTGAGGTATTTTGGGGCTGCCATATAAGGGGATTTGGGTGTATTTTTGCATCCTAAGAAACTGCTTTTGGTTGTCCAACATGTGCCATGAGTGGTCATGTTAATGATAGTTAGATGTTCTCTTTAGTACCCTTTGGTTTTGGGCCTATTTCCTTGTATGCTTGTAAAGCATTTTGCTCATGTTTTGGGGCACTTTTTGCCACTGTTTTGGGGAGGTTTGAGGGCTGCCCCATTGTGGCTAAGTCCATCATTGCATGTTTATTATATGCTTGTTGCATGTTTGCATGACATTTACATCTTGCATGTTCTAATATTTTGCATGCCTAGTATTGCACACTTGCCTTAATATGTTGCATAGCATTTGGAATGCCTTGCATTTTAGCATCATGTTGTATTGTTGAGCTATGTTAGCATAACATGCATTGCATTACTTGGTTTGGGGTGTCAAACCAAGTGTGAGAAATGAGGGGTGCTTGTACTTCAAGTGACAAAACACACCTCAATTCTCATGTCACCGGGGCCCTTGACTTTGGACATGATAGGGTCTTGGTACTCATTTGTTTGTTTGCATGCATTTACATCAAGTTGCTAACTTGGCCTCTTAGGCCATCATGCATCAAGATGCATAATTGATGGCCCAAGAATCAAGGGTCATGCTTCCTTGATCCCCCAAACATGATTGGAGGCAATGGCCGTGCATACATATGCCTAAAAACCCATGCCATGCATTGCTGGTCTGCTGCTGCTGTCAAACTGTCCCCTGCAGGAATTTTGTGCCGACCGGCAGTGTATAGTGCCGATCGGCACTATATAGGTGGCCGATAACTTCATGCACAGCCGATGGTTATCTTTGATGGCCGGTGGATATTCCATCCAGCCGGTGATGTACAGCAGCATGCAAGGAACGTGTTCTGGGACTTTGGCAATTTTTGGAGGGACATGGCAGCAAGAACAGAGGTAGCAGTGTTATGATGCGGGTTTCCGGGCGAGTCGGATTCGAGCATGCATCATTCGCGCATCCCGAGGCAGGGCTGAGGCCCCTATTCTTTTTATATACTGAATTCAATTTAATAAATTAGAAATTTCTGTAATAATTTATTTATTCTGTATTTGGACGGTATTATTTGGGACTGTAATATTTATTCGGCCCCTCCGTGTGAGGGCATAATTGTAATAAGTGTGCGTGGGTGTGTGTATGTCTTCTAACCCTCACTTCTTTCCTCCCTTTTATTTACCTGCTTATGATGGTAGATTAGGGCATGTCTATTTTAGCTTACCTTATGCAATGCATGCGTGCATCCATGCATTTGTTAAACATGCACCGGGCTCGGTACATCATACAAACTGCATCGTACTTTCAATTCCAAATTGAATACGTGATAGTTGTAGCATTTCACATGCCATTTTAGGGTTAGCCGAGCCTACTCTAAATTGCATCCTTGCCTGTGTTGCATTAGCCACTCTAACATGAACTAGGACACGCATGTTTGCTAATTAGTTCCTTGTTTTGGCGCGGAGTACGATGTAAGTATTTTATGCTTTAGCATCTCGCATGCGTGTGAATGTTAACATAACAGTATGATTACCATGTTGCTAAATGCTTATGTGAGATAAACTGTTTGAATGCCTGTGGGTGGAGGTTGGATTGTCTGAGTTGGGAAAACTCATTGAAATCCGTGCTTTAGCCTACTTGCGGGTAGCGAATTGCAAAACATTTTTAAAAAAAAACAAACGGATATGCAATGTTTGTTCCCGAATTAGGCAACCTAGTCTATACTTGTTTGCTGTGTGCATAACGTAGTAATTCTAGGCTAATAACCGGAATAAGAGCATGTAATGTTTTCAAAATCGGATATCACGGTTAGTAGAGGCCGGTCTTCGGACCAGGCGAAAGGGGGTGCTCATAGCTGACCTTCCCCGATCGTACCAAGCTCCCGAGCCAAGACATTTGGTGATGACGGACACGTGGCCTTCGGCACCGAGTCAGGGTTTCCTAAATTTCCCATTTTAAAAATATTTAGGTGGCGACTCTGTAATCTGGCAAAGCAGTCTATGTTTGGCACTACTTTTCAAAAAATCTGTTTTTCTTCAAAACGATTTGCCAGAGTTGGACTCTTTGGTTCAGATTTAGAACCGCAACTTCAAAAGGAGAGTCCGAGCTGTAGCGAGGCCCCACGCGGGCGGTGTTACAGTATCAGTTGTGGCCGGAAGGGCCGGAAGTCAGAGTACATTGCTGGAGAGCGTCGGTACGAAGAATTTCGCTCAGAACAGGAGCATTGTGAATACAGGGAAAGCTGAACAACAAACTGTGCCGACGTAGGTGGAACAAGAAAAGTTTTGGGATTCTGAGAGAACCGGGAAAGCCAAAGCCCATGATGGGACTGAAAATGCTGTGGGCACAAGGACAGAAGATGCTGCGAGCATGTGGGCTGAGAGTACTGCGAGTACAATCATGCCGGAGCCAGACAGATGTCTGTTGGCTGCTCACGGGATGTGGTGGGAGGACGATGATTTATGTCTTGCCCACACAGACGAGGATTGGGGGAGCAATCAACCAGACGACACCTGGTATCTCGATGAGGTTGATCACATGACAAGAAGCGGGCGGTATTTCAAGCCCCCGTACCTAGACCAGCCAGAGGCATCTGGGAAGGATAAGGAAGCTGAGAGACAGAAGAAGAAACAACTTGAAGAGGAGGCTGTGCTCAAACAGTTAAAAAAGATACAAGCAGACATCTCCATCTGGGGACTGCTTATGGCATCACGAGTGCACAAACAGGCTGTCCTATCTGCCATGGACAAGGCTAAACTCTCGATAGAAACCACGCCGGAGCAACTGGTGGGATTAGTCTTCCCGAGAGGAGCTACCCCGATGCTGACTTTTTCTGATAAAGAACTGCCACCTGAGGGTGGAAACCACAATAAGCCACTCTACATCTCTGTGGAGTGTAGAAATAAATGGAAACCGGTGGTTCTTGTTGATACCGGATCCGCCATCAACGTGTGCCCGGCAAGGACAGCGTATGCAATCGGTTTGAAGACCGCGGACTTTATACCGACAGCCCAGGTAATTCGGGCATATGACAACACGATCCGTGAAGTCATGGGGACAGTAAAGATCCAAACCAAAGTTGGGCCGAGACAACATGAGATAGATTTCCATGTCTTAGAGGTTCCTGCAACGTTCAACCTGCTTTTGGGACGGCCGTGGCTGCACCAGGTAAAAGCAGTGTCGTCTGCCTTACATCAGATGGTGAAATACCCCCATGAGAAGGGAGTAGCCATTGTGTTCGATCCACCGCCCGAGGTGTCTACACCAGTCCTGGAAATTGAGCACGGCATGGAGGATATGTTTATGTCAGGGTTTACCTTAGCTGAGGCTCGGATTGTGCAAAACATCATGGCTGTTAATGAGGGAGTGTATGTCAGTGCTGAATCTGTATACCTCATGAACAAGCTACAACACATCCCCGGGATGGGATTGGGAAGGAGCGGTCGGAAGGGCGTCACAGCATTGGCCGAAGTGCCATACAACCCTCATACCTTTGGCTTGGGTTATCTGCCCACCAAAGAGGATTGGATAAGGAAGGGAAAGGAAATGGCTAGAAGAGCCAGAGCGAAGAAGGCGGGGAAGCCTTTTGACTTAATGCACCGGCCCATTCAGGGTACCCTAAACGGACGCTTCGTCCGGGAGGTGGAGGACTTTCCGTTTTGTGGCTTCCCAGAGCCATGGCTGAACGCGGAAAAGAAGCGTGTGCCAGGTTTCGAGATCTTCTTTGACCTACAATTATCCGGGGATGACGCTGTCGAAGAGCAGACAGACCCATCAGCTGAGGTTGAGCAGTGTAAGGAAGTGGATTCCGAGGGCGCTGAAACTGAAATGGGGGTAGCATTGGCTTGTCTACTTTCAGGTCCTCCGATCGACCAGAAGTGCTTGGGGGATAACTTCTCAGTTTCCATGATTCAGAATGAAACGGCTGCGGGCCTACCAGCAACTATTTTGGATGCATCTATCGCACCCTCTCTCACTTGGCAATACGAAGAGGGGTTTTTGTCCAGCAGCACCGGGTCAGGTAGTGAGCCGGAATCTGATTCCACCGAGTCTTGTGAGTCGGAATCAGGTTCCAGCTCGACTGAGTCTGAGTCTGGTAATCCTGGGGATGATAACCCGGATGCCACAGTTTTGTCCAGGTCGTCTTTTTCTTTCTCTTTTGAGTCTGTTGTAACCGAGAGTTCGGACGATTTGGATGTGCTTAATGAGAATCAAATAACTGTGGTTTTTGAGTACTTTTCTGTGCCCTTGATTTATTGCATTAACTCAGACTTTCAAAATTTTGATGAAAACGACGAGGACGAAATTCCTCCAGTTTTGCAACGCTTAATTGAACAAGAGCAGGAGAGATTTGTTAAACCCTTCATGGATGAAATCATTATTGTGAATGTTGGTACTGAGGAGGACCCGCGGCTGGTCCAGATCGGGTCCACGTTGTCTTCGGAGGAACGCGAGTGCTTAGTCGCTTTATTAAAAGATTTCAAAGATGTTTTCGCGTGGTCCTACGAAGACATGCCTGGGATCGATCCTGAGATTGTACAGCACCGGATCCCTCTTGACCCCGAGGCCCGACCCGTCAAACAGAAACTCAAGAGGATCCGCCCGGACTGGGCTCTCAAGATCAAGGAAGAGGTCACCAAGCAAATTGACGCAGGCTTCCTGCTGGTATCCGAATACCCGACTTGGTTGGCCAACATTGTTCCGGTGCCGAAGAAGGATGGCAGAATCTGAGTATGCGTAGATTTCAGGGATTTGAACAGAGCTAGTCCGAAGGACGACTTTCCCTTGCCGCATATTGATGAGTTAGTGGACTTTACAGCGGGGCACGCTTTGCTTTCATTTATGGATGGCTTCTCAGGCTACAATCAGATAGTGATGGCACCTGAAGATCGGGAAAAGACTGCATTCACCACCCCGTGGGGGACATACTGCTACAGAGTGATGCCGTTTAGGTTAAAGAATGCTGGAGCTACTTATCAACGGGCCGCGACCACAATATTGCACGACATGATCCACAAAGAGGTTGAGGTGTACGTGGATGACATGATTGTCAAGTCCAAAGAAAGAGAGGGCCACTACACCGCCTTGCAAAAGTTCTTCCAAAGGATCAGAGAATTCCGGTTGCAGCTGAATCCTCAGAAATGTACGTTTGGTGTTACAGCGGGAAAAATGCTGGGGTTTCTGATTACACAGAGAGGTATCGAGGTCGACCTTTCCAAAATCAAGGCCATCCTAGAAATGCCCCCACCAAGGACTGAAAAGGAGGTGCGAGGCTTTCTAGCTAAAGTGCAATTCATAAGACGGTTTATCTGAAAATTAACCTTGACTTGTGAACCACTTTTTGGCCTCCTGAAGAAAGGAAAGAAATTCCAATGGGACGGCCGATGCCAAGCTGCTTTTGAACAGATCAAGGAATACTTACAGAACCCACCCGTGTTGTCACCGCCAGAGCCGGGGAAGCCGTTGATATTGTACCTTTCAGTGACTGAGACCACAATGGGCTGTATGCTCGTGCAAGAATCAGAGGACAAAGTAGAGAGAGCCATCTACTAGCTAAGCAAGAAGATGCTAGAGTATGAGACTCGCTATACATCATTGGAGAAGGCTTGCTTAGCTTTGGTATGGGCTACCAGGAAGCTACGGCACTACCTGTTAGCTCACTCCGTAATGTTGGTTTCACGACTCGATCCCATCAAATATCTTTTCGAAAAACCAGCACTTACGGGTAGGCTAGCTCGTTGGTTGCTGTTTCTCTCCGAATTCGATTTGAAATATGTGACACGCAAGTCAGTCAAGGGAAGAGCAGTAGCAGAATTCTTAGCCGATCATCCAGTAGAAGGGGGTGAAGCAGTGGAGTACTTATTCCCAGATGAGGCCATTTTGCATATCGGCGACGAATTTTGGACGATGTACTTTGACGGAGCGTCAAACCAGCATGGGTACGGGATAGGAGTGTTGCTGATAGCACCTGACAAGTCCCGTATCCCTCTAGCCTTCAAACTCTGATTCAAAGTCTCGAACAACGAAGCAGAATATGAAGCATGCATTGCCGGTCCAGAAGCAGCCCTAGAACTAGGGGCAAGATAGTTGGACGTCATCGGGGACTCGAACCTTGTTGTGTCTCAAGCAAAAGGAGACTGGAAAGTCAAAGAAGAAAAGATGATGATGTATCACCAGACCTTGGATTTGTTAATTCCTCGGTTTGAGAAGCTAAACTTTGCCCATCTATTAAGAGAGAACAACAGGTTCGCAGATTCTTTAGCAACTCTATCTTCCATGATAGACATCCCGTTCGGAGTCCAGATGCGTCTAGTCATAATTGACCAGAAATTTACGCCAGCCTACGAAACGATTGCTGCTATAGATGAGGTTCAAGACGAAAACCCCTGGCATTACGACATTTGGAATTTCTTGGAGAATGAAGCATATCCACCAGGGGTAAATGCCAAGGATAAAAGGGCAATCAGAAGAATGGCCGTTCAGTTGATCATTTGTGGGGGTAAGCTGTATAAGAGAGGTCATCTGGGAATGCATAAGTTATGTGTCGATGCCGAAGAATCAAAGCGTCTAATGGAAGCCATCCATGGAGGGGAATGCGGTGCGCACATGAATGGAGTAATGCTAGCACGGAAGATCCTCAGACAGGGTTACTAATGGTCCACCATGGAGGAGGATTGTATCGGTTTTGTTCGGCGATGCCACAAATGTCAAATTCATGCAAATCGCATGAACATCCCGCCGTCGAAGCTGTACAATATGACTTCGCCATGGCCATTTTCAGTATGGGGAATTGATGTGATCGGGGCTGTCACTCTGAAGGATTCAAATGGGCATGAGTTCATCCTGGTCGCGATAGATTATTTCAAGAAGTGGGTCGAAGCCCAATCTTATGCGGTGTTGAAGGCTTTGCACGTTGCAAAGTTTATCAGAAACAACATCATATGTCGCTACGGAGTCCCAAACGAGATAATTTCAGATAACGGTTCCCACTTCAAGAAGGAAGTAATTGATTTGTTGGAAAAATACAATGTGGCTTTCCACAAGTCATGCACCTTTCGGCCGCAGACCAATGGAGCAGTTGAGGCCGCCAACAAGAACATCAAACACATACTGCAGAAGATGGTGGAAACCTACCGGGACTGGCCAGATAAGCTGGCGTTTGCTCTGTGGGGCTACCAGACTTCAATTAGAACTTCTACTGAGGCGACTCCGTATTCATTAGTTTATGGGATGGAGGCCGTTCTACCTATTGAAATTGAGGTTCCGTCTTTGCGAGTACTGGCTGAGTGTCAAATAGCCAAAGCAGATTGGCAGCAGAGCAGGTTTGAGGAACTCATGCTCTTTGATGAGAGAAGACTGAAAGCACTGTACCATGTTCAAGGTTATCAGCGCAGAATTGCCCGGGCTTTTAACAAGAAAGTTAAGTCCAGGAATCTAAAGGAAGGAGATTTGGTGCTCAAGGACAACCGAGCTCCCATCCACGACCCAAGGGGCAAGTTCAGACCCAATTGGACTGGTCCCTACATCATTAAGTCTATCTGGTCAGGTGGGGCTGTGGTTCTGATGGATCTAGATGGCCTAGAGTTCTCACAGCCGATCAATATGGACAAGTTGAAGAAATATTACCCTTGAGAGGCTCGCTAGGCCGAAAACCCGAAAGGGCGACCTAGGCAAAACTCAGAGCATAAAAAATTTGAAATTATAAAAACTGAGCTCGCAAGGTTGAAAACCCGCAAAGGGCGGCCTTGGCAAAAGTTAGAGCGTAAAAGGAGAGCGAAAATACTCGAGTGAACCCGAGCCTGAACTACGTAAGGCTTGATTCCCATCTTTGGGATACGTAGGCAACTTCATCCTGGAGTTCAGCCATAAACTCTTTCCCCGATCAAGTTTGTCCATTTGATCATCTTGGCCATCTTCGTCTATTCAGCGTTCGAGAGTTCGGTTATGATCTCTGGTGCAGTGCTTTCAGACTAGGGGCAACTTGCCGTTGCTGTGCAGTGCCGCGGTACTATACAGACTAGGGGCAACTTCCCAGTTGCTAGGATCCGGGGTTGTGCATCTCAGTGACAGATCTCAGGCATGTCCAATTCTGATCCATATCGAAAATGGTTTTGAAAAGTTTTAATAAAAGTTGACTTTGTTCAAATTAATCTTTTTACAACTAAGACCATTTTTGGACCAAAGCGGAAAATTTTCAGTACCCACAACCTTCAATTTCATTGATTTCAAAACAGAGTTCTCCTGCTCTTGCATACAAATTGAAGTTGTTTTTATTACAATCATAAAGAAAACTTGAAAGTACTAATAAAGCAATAAATCCGGGGCATAGATAAGTCAGGTGTCCCTGCACCCCCTCCCAGAGCTGGTCGAAGCCTCTGATGCCAAGCTGGGCCCAATCTGTGCCTTTTCATTGAGCCAATCCAAGCACTCGTCAGACAAAGTGCAACTGAAAGTGAGAGCGGGGGACCAGGAGCTCTCTAGTCCTCCATGCTGTGGCATACCGGGCAAGCTGTGCGCCTCGAACCAGGAATGTGGCAGGATACTCTATCCCCTCTGGCGGGCAATGCCGGGACATGCTATAGCTCATTGCCGGGAGATTGAGCCAAGGACAGCGCCAAGCAATACGATCTGCAGACAAATTACACATCCATTCGAACCACCATCCCTCATCAAGGGCATCGACTAGGCGTTGTCGAAAGAAGTAGCCGCGGGCTGAGTAGGCTGGGCAAGAGTCCACAACCTGCAATTTATCCATCAACCATACCTGGGGAGGGATGAAAAATGAGAGAATAAAGAATAGAGAGATATACGATGAGAGAAAAGTAAGAAAAGGGTTTTGTGAGAAAAAAGCGAGCCTGAGGGCCGAGTGATGTGAGCAATACATATGTGAGATCGGGTAGGAAACATTACCTATAGCAGTAGTGGACTCCCCGCAAATCTGGTCGTCTCCTGGCGATAGAAAGCATCTAAGCCCATCAATGTCTCGGCCAATGTCATGGCGATGCAGCTCTTCCCTTCTTTCAAGCCTTGAGCAACTTCAATCAGACGAATGCTAGATCCACTAAAGCCTGGGGCAAGCACAAAGTGAGATAGCATGCACAAGCAAAGTGCGTGTTGCCGAAAACCTTGCCAATAATGGTTGCCGCGGTCACCAACATCAGAAAAGCGATGAATCAAGCCGAGGATGTCCAGTTCCCCGTTGCAGATCAGAGACCGAGCGTCATGCATGCTGAGTCCACACATTCGCCCTAAAGCTTGGGCGTGACCGAAGCGAAACTGAGGCAAAATTTCGTCATGACGTTCAGATTCCATCAAAACTTGAAAATCTTCGAAAGTTGGACATACCTCTTGCCCGCCGAAGCTAAAAACATGTGTTACCGGGTTCCAAAACCTCGCTACGACATGAAGGAAGGGAAGGTGCAGCGGAGTATGGCTCAGCGTGAATAGTGCATTCAAGCCGAAGCCCCGAAAGTTCAACTTTTCCGAGCCATCTAGAGAAACGATCCAAGCTTTGAGATTTTTGACGAGAAACGCCTCCATTTTGGTGCAAAACTGAGATGAAATGAATCAACCACGAGGCTAGGACTTTTAAAGAGGATAAGACACTGTTCGGGGGACACGTGTCAAAAAGTTGGTGGTTGCTGAGCTAGGTGGCCGGCCGGCCACCTTTTCTGGTAGGCCGGCCACCCTTCTCCCCTCCAATGCAAAAAACTAGTCGGCCAGCTCTCAAAGGGGGTCGGCCATGCTGCAAAGTGTGTCTTTGGTCCTGTTCTACCCTCTAGAAGGAAGTTCCTAGCATTTCCATGCATCGGGAGTGTCGAAGGCCTCCATCTCCCTCTGTTTCGGATGCGTTCCGTCACCCAAATCGTCTGAAATACACTCTGTTTATAGAGTTGTTGTTAAGTTTTGCTTATCGAGTCGTTGCTTTGTTTGTCGAGCTGTTTTAATTATCAAGTCTTGTTTATCATAGTTGTCGAGCTTTGTATTTTGAGTCGTTACTCTTTGTTTAGATCAACATTGCTGTGTCTTGCTTATCGAGTTGTAAATTTGCTAAGATTCTGTTATTTCCCGGTGAGTTAAGTTGTTTAGTTTGTTGTGTCGGTTCACTACCTGCCTGGGCAAATACACAATGCACATTTCCATTCAATCTCATTTTGGTGCAAAATGATGCGATGCGATGCTAAGAACATAAAATACAACACTTTTTCAAAAACTGTTTCATTCCATCATGCTTCCTTTGTTACAACATTTTACAACAAGGGTACAAGTTTTACAAAAAATAAAACTACCTAACAATGTGCAATGTGCTACAACTACTAGTAAAAAGGTAAATAAAGCAGGGACCAGCTGCATCAATGCTCTCAAGTGCAGGAGTAAAAAGCCCTCTTCGTCCTCTTCGGCTGAGAAGTCCCTGCACCATCTCCGCCAGCACCATCATCAGAATCAGAGCTGCCGTCTTCGGAACCCTCCTCGGCATCACCTCCATCCTCAGAACTAGAACCAGAGCCACCCTCTCTATCAGCAGATGTCTCTGACTAGGGATATGCAACCCCCTCCTCCTCTCCCTCGTCCTCGCTGGCCTCCTCCTCTATGACATGCGCTCTGCGTCTGCGAAATGGCCCCCCTCTCCCGGCTCCTCGAGAAGGCCTGGATGGCCCAGCTCCTCAAGAAGGCCTAGATGGCCCGGCCTGCGTTTGAGTATATACCGGAGGCATCTGAAAATGAAGAATGCAATTTGAATACATCAGCCAAAATGTGTATATCAGATGCAGATGCAAGAAAACTACATGAAATGGGTGCATGCAAATACAGTACGTGGATGGCGTGTGTGTCAGATGTGCTCTACATATACAGTCGGTCAATCAATGCAGTGGAATGGTCAAGCTCAGCATGTCATCAGAAGTATGATAAATACAAGAAAACTAAAGGATACCGAAACGCCCATGATGGACAGATGTCCCTCTCTCCGCAAGACCATGCCCTCGAGCGAGGCCACTAACCCGAGCAATCCCTCAGTATACTCCGTGGTAGGCTGCAGATGCAAGTGCAAATCATCAGTAAATGAATGAATGTCCAAATATCTAAGTGATAAATCAAAGCTGTAAAGCATACCGGTGGCGAGTCAGGGTCTCTGACAAATCGATGATCAGGCATCGGAGGCTCTATCGGAATCGGCTAGGAAGCCCCATATCTCCATCCCGTCAATTCAGTCGGGATATCTGGCCACCCAGCATGATGATGAGTCGGAGGAATCGGGGGAGCCAATCCACCCCCACCTCTAGATGTGCCAACCCTGCTGGTGGAAGGGACATCTGCAGTCTGAGCCCTGCTCGATGAGGGCATACCAGCGGACCTCCTCGTCGGGGTACGAACTCCTATCAGTGGGGGCATCAAGTATGTGTGACGGTAGGTCGCATACTCCCCCTGCTCCAAATGTAAGAATGCATCGGTACCTTGCATAGCACTAACGACACCCTAGGGAGGGAGCCTATCAGCGGTCCGCATATCGTCTGGAGGCGCTGAAGGAATGTCCTGAGCAAGGTAGCCCCATACCTGACGCAAGAAGCGATCCCCCAAAAACCAGGCCCTACCAACTGGCCCCTCGAACAGGATCCTATACTGAGGGGCACCCCATGCTCCGGCAAACTGGAATCAGAGGTCTCTACCTAAAGGCGCCCAAGGCTGCCATGTGATCTGCGGAGAACCAATGCATAAGCTGATCAGAAATTGTGAATGTGCAAGATAAATCAAAGATTGGAAACATGAAGAACTGAGAGTTCTGAAATACCTCTGACGACCGCACTGTATCGAAGTACTGTCGCAGGTAGAGGAAAGACTCCCGAGGTCTCGGCCGGTACTGGCCCTCAAATACAAGAGAGTAAGGGGTCACGAGGGGCACCTCCACCTCAAGCTCCGGAGCCAGCGTCGGGAAGTACGCATAGATCCATAGTTGTGGAAAACAGAACAGTAGCCATCAGAATACAGAATGCTGAGTGTAGAATGTAAATACAAAATGCTGAGAGCAAAGTGCAACGTACAGAGTGTAAAGTGCACCGTGTGTGCAATGTACAAGTAATGAGAAGCAGAAACGTAAATCGAGAGGGCAGAAAGTACCTCCCAGGCCCTCCAATAGCCACCGACCATGTTCTCCCGTCCGCGGGAGGTCGCGCTCATATAGCAATAGAGAGTAGCCAGGCTCGCGCCACCCCAATCATATCGGCTGACCTGTGATAGGTCCACTAGAGCACTCAACAGATAAAGCCCGACAGTGTTCCCCCTATCGGCGAACAGAGTGGTCCCTAAAAGGAACATCAAAAATCCGCGGGTGTACTGTGCTACCTCCTCAGGAGTCTCAGGCTCCATCTCCACCCTCCTGAAATGTGAAGAAAACCAAGTATATCGGACTCTGCCCAAAGATCTATCAACTGGTGGGCAAGCTCCCAATAAGTAGATCCAGGCGGCCTGCCACTGGCCCATGTCCTCGTCATATGGGATCGCCCAGCCTCCCACATCAAGGCCTGTCAATACAGCGAAGTCAAACGGGGTCATAGTCATGTCGCCGGTAGCAAAGAAATGGAAGGAGTTGGTGGTGTCCCACCATCTCTCTACTAAGGCACCCATCAGCGTCCTACAAGCAGGACAGCGGGAGATCCCAGTGCAGAAGGGCCCAAACCCTGCCAAGTCAACCAAATCCCGGACAGCCTCCGGGAGCTCTGCGTACCACTCTCTCACCACAATAGAGCCATATCCTCGCGCAGCACGAGAAGTCACCTGCATTCAGGGTGAACACATGTATTCAGTTTCAGAATGAAATATATAGGTTGCGTGCGAATGAAATGTATGAGCTGTGTGCAAAATCAAATCATATACAGAATCTGGGCCGCGTGTTCAGATTTCAAAGTATGGGCTGTGTGTTTATCACAAAGTTTGGGCTGCGTATTCAACTCTCAATCGGTGTGTGCTATGTGTTCACCTCAACAACGAGCTGTGTGTTCAACATCAAGTGTTTGGACTACGTGTTCAACTCTCAATCAGTGTGTGCTGTGTGTTTACCTCAACAACGAGCTGTGTGTTCAACATCAAGTGTTTGGGCCGCGTGTTCAACTCTCAATCAGTGTGGGCTGCGTGTTCATCTCAAAGTTCGAGCTATGTGTTCAACATCAAGTATTTGGGTTGTGTGTTCAGATTTCAAAGTATGGGCTATGTGTTCGTCTCAAAGTTTGGGCTGCGCGTTCAACTCTCAATCAGTGTGCACTGTGTGTTCACCTCAACAACGAGCTGTGTGTTCAACATCAAGTGTTTGGACTGCGTGTTCAACTCTCAATCAGTGTGGGCTGTGTGTTCATCTCAAAGTTTTGGCTGCATGTTCAACTCTCAATCAGTGTGTGCTGTGTGTTCGCCTCAACAACGAGCTGTGTGTTCGACATCAAGTGTTTGGGCCGCGTGTTCAACCCTCAATCAGTGTGGGCTGTGTGTTCATCTCAAAGTTCGAGCTGTGTGTTCAACATCAAGTATTTGAGCTGTGTGTTCAGATTTCAAAGTATAGGCCGTGTGTTCATCTCAAAGTTTGGGCTGTATGTTCAACTCTCAACGAATGTGTGTTGTGTGCTCACAATCAGAAAAATGGGCTGTGTGTTCATCATCAAAGTTCGAGCTATGTGTTCAACGTCAATGTTAAGTATTTAAACTGTGTGTTCAGGTTTCGAAATCAGTGGGCTGTGTGTTCATCTCAAAGTTTGGGCTGTGCGTTCAATTCTCAACAAGTGTGTGCTGTGTGTTCACAATCAATATACGGGCCGTGTGTTCAAAAAGTCAGTGTGTTTGAACTGTGTGTTCAAGATGCAAGCGGAATACGGTGTTATAGACTAAACATTCAAAACAAGCTGTGTGCTTGAGTGAGCAGAAAAACATAGCAAAAGCACGAAATGCGCGGAAAATGCAGAATACATTGCGGAAAATGTAAAAGTGAAGTAAATACCTCTCGTGCCTGATGAGAGAGGTGAAACTCCGGCTCTCGCAAAAGCAGATCCCCAGGCGCTCGATCATCGAAATTAGTGAAATGATAAAAAACCGCCTGAGGGAGTATATGTGTCAGAGGGTCGTACCTCTCGGGGATGAATGGCCGAACCCTTGGGGGTAAAGACATGACGTCTGGATCACCTCCGGCAACTGGAGAACCTCCACCATGGGAAAAATGACCCGCCATCTCAAGAAATCTACAAAAAGGAGCAAAAATTAGCAAAATGAGCCAAAATTGGAAAAAGTCAAGAAAAGTCAACTCTCGGGAAACGGAAAAGTCAACAAAAGTCAACTCCCGAGAAAATCTTCCAAATATTGAGACAAACTTACCTCAAGTGGTGAAAATGAGAAAAGAAGCACCGAAATCAAAATTTAATCGGTTCAAAGTGTTGAAAACCGAAAGATTTTGCGAAACAACTTAGCATGGGGCGTTGGAAAATGCGTATAGAGTTCAGATTTGAGGAAGAAAATGGTTTGGGAAGGAGGAGAGAGTAGTTTCGAAGCTGAAGTTATGAGCAAAATGTGTTTGGATAAGCACATTTAAAGAAATGAGAGCAAAAAGACCAAACTGCTCACTGTTTTGGCTAGGTGGCCGGCCGGCCACCTTTTCTGGTAGGCCGGCCACCCCTCTCCCTCAAACCTGGCCGGTGGCCTCCCCCTTGGACTAAACCTGGCCGGCAGCATTCCCAAGGTGGTCTCCAAGGTCTCTGCAAATTTTGGTGATGATTGGAGTCCCCGACACCCGAGAAAGTACAAGGAAAGTGCACTTTTCGTCGCAAAATCCTTCCGCGGGAACTTCAACTCCAACTTTCAATGCGTGTCTCATTGTTACTCATCAAAAGCAAGGTGTATCTTTTTTTTTTGAATACGTTGTGACCCCTCCGGGAGGTAAACCGGAGGTCGCGATTGAGCCACCTTCGTCGAAACTTGCATCGCTTCGCTCGTTGCTTCGTGTCAAAATGTGCATTGAAGTTTACACTTATCTTGCATTGTTGTGCACATCACCTGCATTCTCATGCACACCACTTGCACTGTTGTGCACGTTTCACGGGTACTGTTATACCCCCATGCTTAAACTTGCGTTGTCACGCGTGTTGCTTCTCGCATTGCGATGCACTCACCCATCAACACCGCGTTTGTCTGCATTCGATATCACACTGAACATATGTTGTTAACTATGTTGTGCTTGTTGAGTTTCTTCCTTTTTCAGGCACGATATTGTATGTACGATTCATTTGAGGCTGGTGCGACCAGACGAGCCGCACAGGTATTGTATCCCCTCCGTGTGAGACGTGGCGAGAATTCAATGATTCTCCGCATTCTTCAACTGTGTGAAAAGTAGTATTGCTTTGCATTCTTGCTTAGAACTGTTGCATCTATTGTGAATATTTGCTTCATTACAGCTTGCTGCTTCGCATGACCATTTGAGTTGCATCTGGCTTTGTGCATATCGCTTTGCATTTTGCCCCCTGCCTACGGGCACGTTTCTTTGTTATCTTGAATGTTTGTCTAAGTCTTCGGCCTTGTCAAAAATGGGTCGTCTCTGGGCTTTGACATTCACTCCCGTCACTTATGACTTCCGAGTTCTGTCAAAGAGGGGCAACTGTAGACACCCCATTTTTGACCGACCTTAAGACTCAGACGTCACCAACTGAGCGCTCGGTGATGTTGCATATTGTGCTCGTTCTGAGGTTTTAGAGTCTCGGCTACGAGCCTTGCCTCCGGACTTCCGGACTCTTTTGTGCATTGCTTCGGTTTGCAAACCGGGTCCCGTTTTCTCTGTTTTCTCTTCCCAAAGGGAGGGAGAGGTCTCGTAGACTATCTCTCAGTGGCCGTAGGCTACGTTTCGTGGTCGTAGGCCATTTTTTCCCGTTTGGAGGCCAGTTTTCGGTTTTCGGAGCCGTCGGTCGTGCGCCTCAGTTCGGGACCGCCTAACTACCTCCGATTGCTCCGATTTTTGGTACACACCTTATTTCCTCCATTTTGAGGGACACTGTGGCCCGAGAGACCAACTTCGTGGTCGAACGCCACTTCCGGTGCTTAGTAGTCAGTTTTTAGGGCCCCGGGCCGTGCGTTTCGGTCCCCGAACCTCCGTTTTGCATCCGTCTTGGTTCATTTTTGGCAGGGACCTTATTTTCATTGTTAGAAAGGTTGTAGGAAGGTGAGAGGCCAACAATTGTTCTGAAAAACCAGTTTTATTTCTTCATCGCCCGTTTTCTTCACTAGAAAGCTAGTTTTTCCCACTCCCGGGCCACCTTTTTTGACTTTCCACCACATCATTGTGTTGTACACACTTGGGAGGCCACCAATATGGGTAGGCCGGCCAGCAATTGTCCTTGACCCTTTTGAACCCCTCTAAAAAGATAGTTTTTCTCTCTCCTGGTTCACATTTTCTGGGTTTTGACCATACAGCTGTGTTGCACTCATCTGGGAGGCCACCTTTTTGGGGTGGCCAGCCAACAATTCTTGTTGACCCCTTTGACCCATGGTCGGCCGACTAGGGGAGGTGGCCGGCCGGCCACCTGACCCTTTTGCACCTGGCCGGCCATTTTTGTCCCTCCTGGTGCATTCCAGCTGTGCTAGCTGTTTTGGACTCGACCCTCTGTCCGAGGGCCTGTCCTTTTGGGGGGAGATTTGAATTGGTTTTTCCCCCCTTTTCTTTGGCTCCTCTCCCTCTATATAACCAGCACCCTACTTCATTTCTAAGGGTTAGAAAATCAGTTGGGGCATTGTTAGAAAATCCTCCATATCTCTCTCATCCAAGCTTCAAAACACCCTTAACCTTGCACCATTTACACACCAACCCATAGCACAACACCTCCATCATCCATTCCAGCACCTTGGAGGCCATTTGCAAAGGTTGAAAGCTCAGAATTTTGGACCAAAGACTGCTGGAAAGCTGCTCTTCATGGGTGAGTCCCTATTTCCCATTTTCTTGCTTTGTTTTGCATGATATCATAGCTCCTTTTGCTTAAATTTTTGGGCTTCAACCTGAACTGAAAATAGTCTTATTTTGAGCCCCTCTTCAACTTTGTTTAAGGGTTCTTTGCTGTTTGAGTCCATCTACTGCCCCTTATCCTCTATCTCTCTTTTAGGGCTTATTTTGCATGATATATTAGCCCTGTTTGTGAGCATTTCTGGGCTTCGAGCCAAACTGTAAAGTATCTTATTTTGAGCCCCTCTTCAACTTTTTTTAAGGGTTCTTTGCTGTTTGAGGCCATATACTTCCCCCTATCCTCTATCTCTCTTTTAGGGCTATTTTTGCATGATATATTAGCCTTATTTGTGAACATTTTTGGACCTTGACCTAAACTGAAAAGAGTCTTGTTTTGGCATCCTCTTCAAGTTTGGTTAAGGTCCCTTTTCTGTTTGGGGTCTTTTTCCCCCTATGCATGCTTCATCTCTTCATGAATAGGGCTATGCATTAGAGCACTTGCATTGGCCATGGTTTGGCCTCTTAGCCACTGAAATCCAATGGATTTTCAGTGGCTTAGATGCATCTTTGAAGGCCAAAATCAAAGGGGGGGTGACCCCCTCTCTCCTTGTCTTGTTTGGTGGTCTTTTAGGCCTTCCAAAGGGACCCTATTTTGCATGCATTGAAGTCACTTTTCAGGCTTTATTCTGAGGGTTTTGAGGTCTGCCTCAGCTCTGTTTGAGGCCCTTTTGGCCATATTTTATGTCTATGTTGCATGTGTAGAGAAATCCCATTCAAGGCCTCTCAAAGAGGCCTTTCTTTGCATGTTTCCGAGACTGATTCCAGGGCCTATTTGGTGGGTTTTAGGGCTTTCATAACCCATTTCCAGAGTTGGTTTGGTCTTTCTAAGTGTCTATCTTATATGTGCTTAATAACCCCTTCTGTGGCCCTCTAAAGGAACTCACCATTTTTGCATGTGTTGGCTGCATTTCAGATGTTATTTGGGCATATTTTGACATGTTTTGTCCACTGATTTTTACTGGTTTGATGAGTTCTCATACGCTTCACATACATGCCATGTAAACCATGTTTGCTAGTCAAAGTTGCATTCTATTTTAGTCCATCATGCTAGCATCTTTTGGTCACACTTTGAACTAGAAATGTTCATGTTTTGGGACTGCCTTGGCTCTATCTTTGTGCTTCTTAGTCAAAAAATGCATGCTTTGTATAGCTATAAGTCAATACATGTGCCTAGTTTTGAGTTTTGGGGTTTACTTCATGCATCGGGTGCCATATTTCCATGTTTCGGGATCATTTAGCATCATGTTCCAGTGCTAGAATTTACATGTTCATATGCCATCTCTCATCCTCTGCCATGCCTTGTTAGAGTTGCATGTTGCGTCTTAGGATCGGTCCTCGGTTTACGTGCATGTGTGCACACATTTCGGTTGTCTTCTTTTCATCTAATGGCTACTGATATGAGTGTGGCTGAGGTCCACTCATGTTGGTATAAGTCCATCATGCATTGTGTATGTCATCTTAGTCCTTTGCATTGCGTATGCTTCGTTGTATGTTAGAGCATCGTGTATGCCATGTTACATCGTGCATTGTGTATGCCATTTCATAGCATCGCGTATGCTAGGTTGTATGTTAGGATTGCATTCATGCATGTCATGCATATTGCATTGTGTTTGGGATAGGAGTTAGCCCAAACACGGGAAACGAGGGACGTTTCATACTCCGAGTGACGGAACGTGTCTAAATTCCCAGTCGCCGACACTCCGGATTAACCATGATGGAGTCTCGGTCTTGTTGTGTTTATATGTGCATTCATTTCACATTGAGTCGTGCAATTTGACTCCTCGGCCATCATGCATCGAAATGCGTGATTGGTGGCACGAGGATCGACGTATGCACACATATGTGAAAATACTTTGTCATGCCCCTTTCTTGCTCTCTGTTGCAGCAAATCAGAAATCGACAGTCTTTTGGAGCTTCATGCAATATTCCGGGCTTAATTGTAAACAGAGGCTAATTGGGGCATCGCAATGGATTCCCGCGCAAGGCAACTCAAGCATGCATCATTCATCATCCGGAGCAGAGCTGAGGCAGTCCATAGGCTTGCATGCTAATTTACTACTTTCCTAGATTAATTTGTTAATTAATTAGGGTTTTGTACTTATTCGGACTGTATTACTTATTTGGGACTGTATTATTTATTCGGACCCTCCGCGCAAGGGCAATGTTGTAATAAGTGTGTGTGTGTGTGATGTATGTCTTCCAACCCCACGTCTTTCTCCCTTTTATTTACCAGCTTATGATGGTTAGATTAGGACATGTTTCAATTAGCATACAGTATGATAGCATGTTTGCATTCATTCATCTGTTTTGCATGCACCGGACTCGGCGCGTCATACTCACTGCATTGTATTTCAATTCCGAGTTGAATACATGTTAGCTGTAGCATTTCATATGCCATGTTTAGAATAGCCGAGCCTATCTTAGTTGCATTTTGCATGTGTTGCATTAGGCATTTCTGTATAGATAGGATCATGCATGGATTTCTAACATAGCTTCTGTTTTGGCTTGGAGTACTCGGTAAGTTTTATGCTTTAGCATCCTTGCATGCGTGTGAGTGACTGCCATGATAGGATGCTTACCATGAGGCTATGCACTTATGTGTTATAACTGCCTGAATGCCTGTGGGTGAAGGTTGGGTTATTTGGATTGGAACAATTCATTCACTGTAAGTTTTAAGCCCACTAGATAGTGGCAAAACCATCTTTTTCTAAGCCCAATCGAGGGTGGCAAAATCTGCATTTTTAAGCCTACTTGCGAGTAGCAAACCATCTTTCAAAAACAAACATGAAATGTTTTGTTCCAATTTAGGCTCCCGGTCTATACTTGTATGCTGTGCGCATCACGTAGTAAATCTAGGCTAATAACCGGAATAAGAGCACATAATGTTTTCAAAACTAGATATCATGGTTAGTAGAGGCTGATCTTTGATCGGGCGAGCGGGGGTGCTCACGAAGTGACCGTCCCCAATCGTACCCAAGTTCCCGAGCCGAGGCAACTTTGGTGATGACGGACACGTGGCCTTAGGCAACGAGTCAGGGTTTCCTAAATTTTCCCAAAAATAAAATATTTAGGTGGTGACTCTGTATCTGGCAAAGCAGTCCATGTTTGGCACTTCTTTCAAAAAAATCTGTTTTCAAAAACGATTTGCCGGATTTGGACTCTTTGATGATTTCATCGGTCTTGCATTGCACTCTGGGAGATTAGATACAGGACCGTGACATTGAGTCCTTGAACTGTAGTGAGCCCAAATGAACAGAACAGGATTTCCCTCCCGGGACGTTGGAGGACGTCTACACTTGTATAGATGATCTGTTTGATCAATTGAAGGGGTCTCGTTGTTTTTTGAAGATAGACCTGAGGTTGGGTTATCACCAGTTGAGAGTGAGAAAGGTGGATATCCAGAAAATGGCATTCTATACGCAGTATGGTCATTACGAGTTCCTAGTGATGCCTTTTGGGCTAACCAACGAACCCACCATGTTTATGGATTTGATGAACTAGATCTTCTCAGAGTTTCTAGACTGTTTTCTAGTCGTCTTGGTGGACGACATCTTGATTTACTCACCCTCAGATGAGGAACACAAGAAGCACTTGCGAGTAGTGCTTGAATTGCTTAGAGCCCACGAACTGTATGCTAAGTTTGGGAAATGTGAATTTTGGTTGAGAGAGGTTAAATTCCTAGACCATGTAGTATCCGGGGGAGGTTTGACTATAGATTCATCCAAGATAGAGGCAATGCAAGACTAGGTACAACCTAAGAATGCTTTTGAGATCCGTAGTTTCTTGGGGTTGGCCGGTATTACACTAGATTTGTGAAGGATTTCTCTAGGCTAGCCTCACCGTTGACTAGACTGACGAGGAAAGGAATCAAGTTTGTGTGGAGTGAATCTTGTGAGAAATCATTTTAAGAGCTTAAGGTTAGACTTACCACTACTCTAGTATTGATTATTCCGGCGAGGGGTTTGGGCTATTCGGTATACTGTGACGCTTCACGGGAAAGCTTGGGTTGTGTTTTGATGCAAAAGGGAAATGTAGTAGCTTATGGCTCGCGGCAGTTGAAAACACATGAGAGGAACTACCCTACTCATGATCTAGAGTTAGCGACGGTGATCTTTGTCTTAAACATTTGGAGGCATTACCTATATGGTGAAAAGTTTGAGATGTTTTCTGATCACAAGAGTCTGAAATATCTGTTTAGACAGAAAGACATGAATCTGAGGCAGAGAAGATGGATGGAGTTTATAGAGGATTACGATTTTGAGTTACATTATCATCCCAGGAAGGCCAATGTAGTGGTCGATGCCTTAAGTAGGAAATCAATTAGTAGTGTGGCTTGTATCACCATTCGAGAATGGGAAATGTTGGGTGCCATTGGGGAGTTTGACTTGTATTTTGTTGAGTCCATTGAGTTTGCAGCCATGTTTTCAGTTGTTACATAACCTACATTGGTGAACCGAGTAATAGAAGCATAGAGGTGTGACATTGAGGTAGAATCCCTCTGAGAGAAGATTTCCAGTGGGCAGGTAGAAAGAGGTTTAAACGTGTACTCCAACTTGAGTGTTAGATATCTTGATCGTCTTTTCGTGCCAGAGTCTTGTCGAGAGGAAGTACTCCGAGAGTTTCACCATTCACGCCTTGCGGTGCATTCGGGATGTACAAAGATGTATCACGACCTTAGCCACAGTTTTGGTGGAAGGGAATGAAAAGGGATGTGGCCATGTTTGTGTCAAAGTGCCTTCCTTGTCAATGAGTGAAAGCCGAGCATCAGAGGCCAGCAGGTTTCTTGCAACCTTTGCCTATAGCCGAATGGAAATAGGAGCATGTCACGATGGATTTTGTTGTGGGCCTGCTGAGGACTCAATGGGTAGTGATACGATTTGGGTGGTAGTGGATCGGTTGACCAAGTTTGCGCACTTTATACCTATGTGCGTGAGTGATTCGGTAGATTTTCTTGCCCACCTATACATTAGAGACATAGTGAGGTTGCACGGGGTCCCGATAACGATTGTTTCGGATAGAGATCTGTGTTTCACAGCCCGGCTGTGGTAGAGTTTACAAAGTGCCTTGGGCACTAGACTGACTTTTAGCATAGTGTCTCATCCTCAAACTGACGGGCAGTCCGAGCATACTATTCAGATCCTTGAGGATATGCTTTGGGGTTGTATCCTTGACTTTAAGGGTTTGTGGGAGAAGCACTTGCCATTAGTGGAGTTTGCCTATAACAATAGCTTCTAATCGAGTATTGGTATGGCACCGTTTGAGGCCTTGTATGGCCGACCGTGTAGGTCTCCCGTGTAGGTCTCCTGTGTGTTGGGCCGAGGTGGGTGATGCATCAATGCTAGGTCCAGAGTTGGTCCCGGAAACGACGGAGAATGTTGCACTTATCCATAAGAGGTTGGTTACAGCTCAGAGTCGCCAGAAAAGTTATGCCGACCGTAGGAGGAGACCTTTGTCTTTTGAGGTAGGAGACCATGTGTTCTTGAAGATATCACCTAGGAGGGGTTTGATGAGGTTTGGAAAGAGTCGGAAGTTGTCGCCTCGATTCTTTGGGCCTTTTGAGATCCTTGAGCGGATTGGAGAGGTAGCTTATTGTAGACGTCCCCGAACGCCCCGGGAGGATGAGTCCCGTTCTGTTCATTTGGGCTCACTACAGTTCAGGACTCAAATGTCACGGTTCTTAATCTGAACCAAAGAGTCCAAATCCGGCAAATCGTTTTGAGAAAACAGATTTTTTTTTTTTTAAAGAAGTGCCAAACATGGACTGCTTTGCCAGATACAGAGTCGCCACCTAAATATTTTATTTTGGGAAATTTAGGAAACCCTAACTCGTTTTCCTAAGGCCACGTGTCCGTCATCACCAAAGTTGCCTCGGCTCGGGAACTTGGGTACGATTGGGGAAGGTCACTTCGTGAGCACCCCCACTCGCCCGATCAAAGATTGGCCTCTACTAACCATGATATCTAGTTTTGAAAACATTATGCGTCCTTATTCTGGTTATTAGCCTAGATTTACTATGTGATGCGCACAGCATACAAGTATAGACCGGGTTGCTTGAATTGGAACAAAACATTTCATGTTTATTTTTGAAAGATGGTTTGCTACTCGCAAGTAGGCTCAAAATGTGGATTTTGCCACCCTCGGGTGGGCTTAGAAAAGATGGTTTGGCCACTATCTAGTGGGCTTAAAACTCGCAGTCAATGCGTTGTTCCAATCCAAATAACCCAACCTTCACCCACAGGCATTCAAGCAGTTCTATCACATAAGCAAATAGCCTCATGGTAAGCATGCTATCATGGCAGTCACTCACACACATGCAAGGATGCTAAAGTGTAAAAACTTACCGAGTACTCCAAGCTAAAACAGAAACTATGTTAGAAATCCATGCATGATCCTAACTATACAGAAATGCCTAATGCAACACATGCAAAATGCAACTAAGATAGGCTCGGCTATTCTAAGGCCAAGTTTGGGGTATGTAAAAAAAACCAAAAAGTCAAAAAGTTAAAAAGTTAACACTATTCACCAAAAGTCAATAATTACGGTTGCACAACTCCCAATCCTAATTTTCCTCTACAAACAAATTTTTACAATTTTTTATTACACATTTTTTCATGAAAAGTCAAAAAGTTAACCCAAGCATCCATATTTTTTCCCTCAACTTTTTAGTCCAAAAAGACAAAAAGTGCACTTATTTAGGACACCCCAAACAACCCCTAAACATGGCATATGGAATGCTACAACTAACATGTATTCAACTTAGAATTGAAATATAAATGCAGTTAGTATGATGCGCCGAGCCAGATGCATGCAAAACGGATGAATGAATGCAAACATGCTATCATATTGTATGCTAATTGAAACATGCCCTAATCTAACCATCATAAGCTGGTAAATAAAAGGGAGAAAGACGTGGGTTTGGAAGACATACATCGCACACACGCACACTTATTACAATTGTGCCCTCGCTCGGAGGGTCCGAATAAATAATATACAGTCCGAATAAATACAAAATCCTAATTAATTAACAAATTAATCTAGGAAAGCAGTAAATTAGCATGCAAGCTAGGGACTGTCTCAACTCTGCTCCGGATGATGAATGATGCATGTTCGGGTTGCCTTGCGCGGAAATCCATTGCGATGCCCCAATTAGCCTCTGTTTACAATTAAGCCCGGAATATTGTGCAAAGCTCTGAAAGACTGTTGATTCTTGATTTGCTGCAACAGAGAGCAAGAAAGGGACATGGCAAAGTATTTTCACATATGTATGCACGCCTCGATCCTCGTGCCACCAATCACGCATCTCGATGCATGATGGCCGAGGAATCGAATTGCACGACTCAATGTGAAATGAATGCACATATAAACACAACAAGACCGAGACTCCATCATGGTTAATCCGGAGTGTCGGTGACCGGGAATTGAGACACGTTCCGTTACTCGGAGTACGAAACGTCCCTCGTTTCCCGTGCTCGGGCTAACTCCTATCCCAAACACAATGCAATATGCATGACATGCATGAATGCAATCCTAACATACACCCTAGCATACGCAATGCTATGAAATGGCATACACAATGCACGATGTAACATTGCATACACGATACTCTAACATACAACCTAGCATACGCAATGCTGTGAAATGGAATGGCACAATGCACGATGGACTTAGACCAATATGAGTGGACCTCAGCCCCCACTCACATCAGCGGCCATGAGATGAAAATGAGACTATCGAAATACGTGCACGCATGCACGCAAACCGATGACCGAACCTAAGGCACCAAATGCCACTCTAACAAGGCATGGCAAGGCATGAAACATGGCATTCAAACATACAAATTCCAGCACTGAATCATGATGCAAAATGATCCTGAATCATGGATATATGTCATACAATGCATGGAATGGTCCCGAAACTCAAAACTAGGCACATATATTGACTTGTACATATACAAAGCATGCATTATTTGACTATGAAGCACAAAGACAGAGCCAAGGCAGTCCCAAAACATGAACATTTCTAGTTCAAAGCATGACCAAAAGATGCTAGCATGATGGACTAAAATAGCATGCAACTTTGACTAGCAAACATGATTTACATGGCATGTGCATGAAGCAGGTGAGAACTCATCAAACCAGCAAAAATCAATGAATAAAACATGCCAAAACATGCCCAAATAACCTCTGAAATGCAGCCAACACGTGTAAAAATGATGAGCTCCTTTAGAGGGCCATACAATGGTTTATTAAGCACATATAAGATAGACATGAAGCATAGCAAAACCACCTCTGGAAATGGACTATGACAACCCTAAAACCCACCAAATAGGCCCTGGAAAGTGACTTCAATGTATGCAAAATAGGGTCCCTTTGGAAGGTCCAAAAGACCATCAAACAAGACAAGGAGAGAGGGGGGCACCCCCTCTGATTTTGGCCTTTAAGAAAACACCTAAGCCACTGAAAATCCACTGGATTTTAGTGGCTAAGAGGCCAAGCCATGGTCAATCCGAGAGCTCTAATGCATAGCCCTAATCATGGAGAGATGAAGCATGCATAGGGGGAGGATGGCCCCAAACCGAAAATAGACCTTAATCAAAGATGAAGATGATGTCAAAAAAAGACTTTTTTCAGTTTAGGTCGAGGTCCAAAAGGGCTCACAAACAAGGCTAATATATCATGCAAAACAAGCCCTAAAAGAGAGATTGAACAAACAGGGAAGTAAAAGGCCTCAAACAGTAAAGATCCCTTCAACAAAGTTGAAGACGGGCTCAAAATAAGACTATTTTCAGTTTATATAAAACCTTGAATATGTTCACAAGTAAGGCTAAAATATGATGCAAAAAAAGCCCTAAAAGAGAGATAAAGGGAAAGGGGTAGTAGATGGCCTCAAACAGTGAAGAGCCCTTCAACAAAGTTTAAGAGGGGCTCAAAATAATATACTTTACAGTTTGGCTCGAAGCCCAAAAATGCTCACAAGAAAGGATAATATATCATGCAAGAATAGCCCTAAACGAGAGATAAAGGGAAAGGGGCAGCAGATGGCCTCAAACAGAGAAAAGTCCTTGATCAAACATGAATATGAGCTCAAAATAAGACTATTTTCAGTTCAGTTCGAAGCCCAAAAATGCTAGCAAAAGGGACTAAGAGATGAAGCAAAATAGGGCTAGAAAAGGGGAAAAGAGGACTTACCCTTGTAGCACAGCAATACAGCAGCTTTTGGTCTAAGAATATGAGCTCCTAACCTCTGAAAATCAGCCTCAAGGTGTTGGGATGGAGGATGGAGGTGGTGGGCTATGAGTTGGTGTGTAAATAGTGCAAGAACAAGGGTGTTTTGAGGCTTGGATGAGGGAGATATGGAGGTTTGTATGCAAAGGCTCCAGCTGGTTTTCTAACCCTTAGAAATCGAGGTGGGGGGGTTAGTTATATAGAGGGAGAGGAGTGAAAGAAAAGAGGAGAAAAAAACAATTCAAATTTCCCCTCAAAAGATAGACCCTCGGGCAGAGGATCTGGTGGAAAACAGCTGGCACAGCTGGAATGCACCAGGAGAGACAAGCTTGGCCGGCCAGGTGCAAAAAGTTCAGGTGGCCGGCCGGCCGACCAGGGGTCAAAGAGGTCAACAAAATTGCTGGCCAGCTACCCCAGAAAGGTGGCCTCCCATGTGTGTACAACACAACTGTATGGTCAAAAACTGGAAAAAGTAACCCAAGAGAGAGAAAAACCAACTTTTTAGAAGGCTTCAAAAGGGTCAGGGGGAATTGCTGGCCGGCCTACCCATATTGGTGGCCTCCCAGGTGTGTACAACACAATGACGTGGTGGAAAGTCAGAAAAAGTGGCCCGGGAATGGGAAAAATGAGCTTTCTAGTGAAAAAAACGGGCGATGGAGAGCGATGAAGGAATAAAGCTGGTTTTTTAGAACAATTGCTGGCCTCCCACCTTCCTAGAACCTTTCAAACAATGAAAATAAGGTCCCTGCCAAAAATGGACCAAGACGGATGCAAAACGAAGGTTAAGGGGGCCAAAACGCGCAGTTCGGGGCCCTGAAAACAGGCTGTTAAGCACCGGAGGTGGCGTTCGACCACGAAGTTGGTCTCTCGGGCCACAGTGTCCCTCAAAAGGGAGGAAACAAGGTGTGTGCCAAAAACCGGAGCAAACGGAGGTAGTTAAGCGGTCCCGAACCGAGGCACACGGCCGACGGCTCCGAAAATCGGAAACTGGGCTCCAAACGGGAAAGATGGCCTACGACCACGAAACGTAGCCTACGGCCACTGAGAGATGGTCTACGAGACCTCTCCCTCCCTTCGGGAAGAGAAAACAGAGAAAACGGGACCTGGTTCGCAAACCGAGGCAAGGCACAAAAGAGTCCGGAAGTCCGGAGGCAAGGCTCGCGGCCGAGACTCCGTAACTTCAAAACGAGCACAATATGCAACATCACTGAGCACTCAGTTGGTGACGTCTGAGTCTTAAGGTCGGTCAAAAATGGGGTGTCTACAGTTGCCCCTCTTTGACAGAACTCGAAAGTCATAAGTGACGGGAGTGAATGTCAAAGCCCAGAGACGACCCATTTTTGACAAGGCCGAAGACTTAGACAAACATGCGAGATAAACAAAGATGTGCCTGCAGGCGGGGGGCAAAATGCAAAGCGATATGCACAAAGCCGGATGTAACTCAATGATCATGTGAAGCAGCAAACTGTAATGAAGCAAATATTCACAATAGATGCAACAGTTTTAAGCAAGAATGCAAAGCAATACTACATTTCATGCAGTTGAAGAATGCGGAGAATCATTGAATTCTCGCCACGTCTCACACGGAGGGGATACCATACCTGTGCGGCTCGTCAGGTCACACCAGCCTCAAATGAACCGTACATACAATATCGTGCCTGAAAAAGGAAGAAACTCAACAAGCACAACATAGTTAGCAACATATGTTTAGTGTGATATCGAATGCAGACAAACGCGGTGTTGATAGGTGAGTGCATCGCAATGCGAGAAGCAACGCGCGTGACAACGCAAGTTAAGCACAAGGGTATGACAATACTCGTGAAATGTGCAGAACAGTGCAAGTGGTGTGCATGAGAATGCAAGTGACGTGCATAACAACGCAGGATAAGTGTAAACTCGAATTCACATTTTGAAACGAAACAACGAGCAAAGCAATGCAAGTTTTGATGAAGGTGGCTCAATCACGACGTCCGGTTTACCTCCCGGAGGGGTCACAACACATTCAAAAAGGACACACCTTGCTTTTGACGAGTAACGACGAGACACGCATCGAAAGTTGGAGTTGAAGTTCCCGCGGGGGGATTTTGCGACGAAAAGTGCACTTTCCTTGTACTTTCTCGGGTGCCGGGGACTCCAATCATCACCAAAATTTGCAGAGACCTTGGAGACCACCTTGGGAATGCTGCCAGCCATGTTTGGTCCAAGGGGGAGGTCACCGGCCATGTGTGAGTGTAGGGGGTGGCCGGCTTACCAGAAAAGGTGGCCAGCCGGCCACCTAGCCCAAATCCGGGGCAATTTGGTCTTTTTGCTCTCATTTCTTTAAATGTGCTTATCCAAAACACTTTTCCTCACAACTCCAGCTCCAAAATTGTCTCCTCTACCTTCCCAAACCATTTTCTTCCTCAGATCTGCGCTCTATATGCGTTTTCCAACGCCCCACGCCAAGTTATTTCGCGAAAACTTTCAGTTCTCTTCACTTTGAACCGATTAAATTTTGATTTCGGAGCTTCTTTTCTCATTTCCGCCACTTGAGGTGAGTTTGACTCAATATTTGGAAGATTTTCTCGGGAGTTGACTTTTGTTGACTTTTTCATTTTTCGAGAGTTGACTTTTGTTGACTTTTTCCAATTTTGGCTCATTTTGCTCGTTTTTGCTCCTTTTTTGCAGATTTTTCGAAATGGCTGGTGATTTCCCTCATGGTGGAGGTCCTCCGGGTGCCGGAGATGATCCCAATATTATGGTTCTGCCTCCGAGGGGCCGACCATTCATACCTGAGAGGTACGTCCCTCCGACACATATTCTCCCGCAGGCTGTTTTCTATCATTTTACTGATTTTGACGAGCGAGGGCCCGTGGATCTGCTTTTGCGAGAGCCGGAGTCCCATCTCTCCCATCAGGCACGAGAGGTATTTACTTCACTTTTACATTTTCTACAATGTATCCTGCATTTTCCGTGCATTTCGTGCTTTTGCTATGTTTATCTGCTCATTCGAGTACACAGCTTGTTTAGAATGTTTAGGCTATAACACCGTATTCTGTTTGCATCTTGAACACACAGTTCAATTACTTGAATTTCTGAACACGCAGCCCATAAATTGATTGTGAACACACAGCATACACTTGTTGAGAGTAGAACACGCAGCCCAAACTCTGAATTTCTGAACACACAGCCCAAATTGAAGGTGAACACGTAGCACACACTTGTTGAGAGTTGAACACACAGCCCAAGCACTTGAATTCTGAACACACGGCTCGTTGTTGGGGTGAACACACAGCACACACTGATTAAGAGTTGAACATGCAGCCCGAGCACTTGAATTCTGCACACACGGCTCATTGTTGGGGTGAACACACAGCACACACTGATTGAGAGTTGAACACGCAGCCCAAGCACTTGAATTCTGAACACACGGCTCGTTGTTGAGGTGAACACATAGCACACACTGATTGAGAGTAGAACACGTAGCCCAAACTCTGAATTTATGAACACACAGCCCAAATTGAAGGTGAACACGCAACACACACTTGTTGAGAGTAGAACACGCAGTCCAAACACTTGATGTCGAACACACAGCTCGTTGTTGAGGTGAACACACAGCACACACTGATTGAGAGTTGAACACGCCACCCAAGTACTGAGATGAACACACAGTCCATTTTTTGAAGCCTGAACACACAGCTCAAATACTTGATATTGAACACACAGCTCAAACTTTGAGATGAACACACAGCCCGTTGATTTTGAAATCTGAACACACAGCTCATTGTTGAGGTGAACACACAGCACACACTGATTGAGAGTAGAACACGCAGCCCAAACTCTGAATTTCTGAACACACAGCCCAAATTGAAAGTGAACACGCAGCACACACTTGTTGAGAGTAGAACACGTAGCCCAAACTCTGAATTTCTGAACACACAGCCCAAATTGAAGGTGAACACGTAGCACACACTTGTTAAGAGTTGAACACGCAGTCCAAACACTTGAGGTGAACACACAGCCCATACTTTGAAATCTGAACACGCAGCCCAGATTCTGTATCTGATTTGATTTTGCACACAGCTTATACATTTCATTTGCACGCAACCTATTCATTTCATTTGCACGCAACTTATACGTTTCATTCTGAAACTGAATACATGTGTTCATCCTGAATGCAGGTGACTTCTTGTACTGCGTGAGGATATGGCTCCATCACGGCGAGAGAGTGGTACGTAGAGCTCCCGGAGGCTGTCCGGGATTTGGTTGACGTGGCAGGGTTTGGGCCCTTTTGCACTGGGATATCTCGCTGTCCTGCTAGTAGGACGCTGATGGGTGCCTTGGTAGAGAGATGGTGGGACACCACCAACTCCTTCCATTTCTCTGCTACCGGGGACATGACTATGACCCCGTTTGACTTCGCTGTATTGACAGGCCTTGATGCGGGAGGCTGGGCGATCCCATATGACAAGGACATGGGCCAGTTGGAGGCTGCCTGAATCTACTTGTTGGGAGCTCGCCCACCAGTGGATAGATCTTCGGGCAGAGTCCGATATACTTGGTTTTCTTCACATTTCAGGAGGGTGGAGATGGAGCCTGAGACTCCTAAGGAGGTAGCACAGTACACCCGCGGATTTCTGATGTTCCTCTTCAGGACCACTCTGTTCGCCGATAGGGGGAACATTGTCGGGCACTATCTGTTGAGTGCTCTAGTGGACCTATCACAGGTCAGCCGATATGATTGGGGTGGCGCCAGCCTGGCCACTCTCTATTGCTATATGAGCGCGACCTCCCGCGGATGGGAGAACATGGTTGGCGGCTATTGGAGGGCCTGGGAGGTACTTTCTGCCCTCTTGATTTACATTTCTGCTTCTCATTATTTGTACATTGCACACACGGTGCACTTTACACTCTATACCTTGCACTTTGCTCTCAGCATTTTGTATTTACATCCTGCACTCAGCATTCTGTATTCTGATGGCTACTGCTTTGTTTTTCACAGCTATGGATCTACGCGTACTTCCCGACGCTAGCCCCGGAGCTTGAGGTGGAGGTGCCCCTCGTGACCCCTTATTCACTCGTATTCGAGGGCCAGTACCGGTCGAGACCTCGGGAGCCTTTCCTCTACCTACGGCAGTACTTTGATACAGTGCGGCCGTCAGAGGTATTTCAGAACTCTCAGTTCTTCATGTTTCTGATCTTTGATTTATCTTGCACATTCACAATTTCTGACCAGCTTGTGCATCGGTTTCGCAGATCTCGTGGCAGCCCTGGGCGCCTTTAGGCAGAGACCTTCGATTTCAGTTTGCCGGAGCATGGGGAGCCTCTCGGTATAGGATCCTGTTCGAGGGGCCAATTGGTAGGGCCTGGTTTTTGGGGGATCGCTTCTTGCGCCAGGTATGGGGCTACCCTGCCCAGGACATCCCTTCACCACCTCCAGACGATATGCAGACCGCTGATAGGCTCCTTCCCCAGGATGTCGTCAGTGCTATGCAAGGTACCGACGCATTACTACATTTGGAGCAGGGGGAGTACGCGACCTACCGTCACACATACTTGATGCCTCCACTGACGGGAGTCCGTACTCCGACGAGGAGGTCTTCTAGTATGCCCTCATCGAGCCGGGCTCGGACTGCAGATGTCCCTTCCACTAGCAGGGCTAGCACATCTAGAGGCGGGGGTGGATTGGTTCCCCCGATTCCTCCGACTCATCATCATCCTGGATGGCCAGATATGCCGACTGAGTTGATGGGATGGCAATATGGGACTTCCTACCCGATTCCGATAGAGCCTCCTATGCCTGACCACTGATATGTCAGTGACCCTGACTCACCACCGGTATGTTCCACTGTTTTCCGTTTATCACTCAGATACTTTGGTGTTTATTTATTCATTGATGACTTGAGCTTGTATCTGCAGCCACCCAGGGAGTACATGGACGAGGTGCTCGGGATGGTAGCCTCACTTGAGGGCATGGTCCTGCGGAAAGAGGCGCAGTTGTCCATCATGGGTGTCCAGGTATCCGTTAGTTTTCTCGCATTTATCATACTCCTGATGACATGCTGATCTTGAACATTTTATTGCATTGATAGGCTGCCTGTATTGAGCACATCTGACACATGCCACATTTACGTACTGTACCTGTATGCGCCCATTTCATGTAGCTTCCTTGTATCTGCATCTGATATACATATTTGAGCTGATGCGTCCAAATCACACTCTTCCTTTTCAGATGCTTCTGATATATATCGGGCCACAGGCCGGGCTACCTGGGCCTTCCCGAGGAGCTGGGCCATCTAGGCCTTCTCGAGGAGCAGGGAGAGGGGAGTCGTCTCACGGACGAGGCGGACGCAGGGCGCACATCATAGAGGAGGAGTCCAGCGAGGAGGAGGAGGCTGCAGATCCCCAGTCAGAGACATCTGCTGACAGAGAGGGTGGCTCTGATCCCGGTTCCGGTAGTGGAGATGAGGCTGAGGAGGGTTCCGAGGATGGCAGCCCCGACTCAGATGATGGTGATGATGGTGCAGAGGCTGTTCCGCAGAAAAGGACAAAGAGGGCCTCTTATTCCTGCTCTTGAGAGCATTGATGCAGTTGTTCCCTGCTTTATTTACCTTTTTACTAGTAGTTGTAGCACATTGTACATTGTTAGGCAGTTTTATTTTTTGTAAAACTTGTACCCTTGTTAGAAAAAAATGTTGTAACAAAGGAAGCATGATGGAATGAAACAGCTTTTGAAAAAGTGTTGTATTTTATGTTCTTAGCATCGCATCGCATCATTTTGCACCAAAATGGTATTGAATGGAAATGTGCATTGTTTATTTGCCCAGGTCAGGTAGTGAACCGACGCAACAAACTAAACAACCTAACTTACTAAGAAATAACAAAACCTTAGCAAGTTTAAAACTCGATAAGCAAAACACAACAAAGTTGATAATTCAATAAGCAAGACACAACAAAATTGATTAAACAAAAAGTAACAACTCAATGCACGAAACTCGACAGCTCGACAAAACTTAACGACTCGATGAACAAGACATCTCAACAAACAAAACAACGACTCGATAAGGAAAGCAACAACTCGATAAGCAAGACTTAACAACAACTCTATAAACGAAGTGCATTTCGGACGATCTGGGTGACGGAACGCATCCGAAACAGAGGGAAATGGAGGCCTTCGACACTCCCGATGCATGGAAATGCTAGGAACTTCCTTCTAGAGAGTAGAACAGGACGAAAGACACACTTTGTAGCATGGCCGACCACCTTTGGGAGCTGGCCGGCCAGCTTTTTGCATTGGAGGGGAGAGGGGTGGCCGGCCTACCAGAAAAGGTGGCCGGCCGGCCACCTAGCTTGGCAGCCACCAATTTTTCAACACGTGTCCCCCGAACAGTGTCTTATCCTCTTTAAAAGTCCTAGCTCCGTAGTTGATTCATTTCACCTCAGTTTTGCACCAAAATGGAGGCGTTTCTCGTCGAAAATCTCACAGCTTGGATCGCCTCTCTAGATGGCTCGGAAAAGTTGAACTTCCAGGGCTTCAGCTTGAATGCACTATTCACGCTGAGCCGTACTCCGCTGCACCTTCCCTTCCTTCATGCCGCGGTGAGGTTTTGGAACCCGGTAACGCATGTGTTTAGCTTCGGCGGGCAAGAGGTATGTCCAACTTTCGAAGATTTTCAAGTTTTGATGGAATTTGAATGCTATGAAGAAATTTTGCCTCAGTTTCGCTTCGGCCACGCCCAAACTTTAGGATGTGTGGGCTCACCATGCATGACGCTCGGTCTCTGATCTGCAGCGGGGAACTGGACATCCTCGGCTTGATTCATCGCTTTTCTGATGCCGGTGACCGCGGCAACCATCATTGGCAAGGTCTCCGACAACATGCCCTCTACTTGTGCATGCTGTCTCACTTTCTGCTTGCCCCGGGCTTCGGTGGATCTAGCATTCGTCTGATTGAAGTTGCTCAAGGCTGGAAAGAAAAGAAGAGCTGCATCGCCATGACATTGGTCGAGACATTGATGGGCTTGGACACATTCCACCGTCGGGAGACGACCAGATTCGCGGGGAGTCCACTACTACTGTAGGTAATGTTTCCCACCCGATCTCACATATGTATTGCTCACATCACTCAGCCCTCAGGCTCGTTTTTTTTCTCACAAAACCCTTTTCTTATCTTTTTCTCTCTATTCTTTATTCTCTCATTTTTCATCCCTCCCCAGGTATGGTTGATGGATAAATTGTAGGTTGTGGACTCTTGCCCAGCCTACTCGGCTCGCGGCTACTTCTTTCGACAACGCCTAGTCGATGCCCCTGATGAGGGATGGTGGTTTGACTGGATGTGCAATTTGTCCGCAGATCGCATTGCTTGGCGCTGTCCTTGGCTCAATCTCCCAACAATGAGCTATAGCATGTCCCGGCAGACCGGGATCCAGTTGATTGGTCTGACTCACTTTGTGTTCTACTTTCCGTTCCGGTTCCAGTGCCAGTTCGGTCATGATCAGACTTGCCTGCCAAAGGGGATAGAGTATCCTGCCACATTCCTGGTTCGAGGCGCACAGCTTGCCCGGTATGCCACAGCATGGAGGACTAGAGAGCTCCTGGCCCCCGCTCCCACTTTCAGTTGCACTTTGTCTGATGAGTGCTTAGATTGGCTCAATGAAGAGGCACAGATTGGGCCCAACTTGGCATCAGAGGCTTCGACTAACTCTGGAAGGGGGAGCAGGGACACCTGACTTGACTATGCCCCGGATTTATTGCTTTATTAGTACTTTCAAGTTTTCTTTATGATTGTAATAAAAAGCAACTTCAATTTGTATGCAAGAGCAGGAGAACTCTGTTTTGAAATCAATGAAATTGAAGGTTGTGGTACCGAAAACTTTCCGCTTTGGTCCAAAAATGGTCTTAGTTGTAAAAAGATTAATTTGAACAAAGTCAACTTTTATTAAAACTTTTCAAAACTATTTTTGGTATGGATCAAAACTGGACACGCCTGAAATTTGTCACTGAGATGCACAACCCCGGATCCTAGCAACTGGAAAGTTGCCCCTAGTCTAAATGGTACCGCGGCACTTCCTGGAAACGGAAAGTTGCCCCTAGTCTGAATGGTATCGCGGCACTTCCTGGCAACGGAAAGTTGCCCCTAGTCTGAATAGCACTGCACCGGAGATTACAATGAATGCTGATAGACAAAGATGACTGAGATGATCAAATGGACAAAGTTGATCGGGGAAGAGTTTATGGCTGAACTCCGAGACGAAGTTGCCTACGTATCCCAAAGATGGGAATCAAGCCTTACGTAGTTCAGGCTCAGGTTCACTCGAGTATTTTTACTCTCCTTTTACGCTCTAACTTTTGCCAAGGCCACCCTTTGCGGGTTTTCAACCTTGCGAGCTCAATTTTTATAATTTCGAATTTTTTGTGCTCTGAGTTTTGCCTAGGTCGCCCTTTCGGGTTTTCGGCCTAGCGAGCCTCTCAAGGGTAATATTTCTTCAACTTGTCCATATTGATCGGCTGTGAGAATTCCAAGCCATCTAGATCCATCAGAACCACAGCTCCACCTGACCAGATAGACTTAATGATGTAGGGACCAGTCCAATTGGGTCTGAACTTGCCCCATGGGTCGTGGATGGGAGCTCTGTTGTCCTTGAGCACCAAATCTCTTTCCTTTAGATTCCTGGACTTAACCTTCTTGTTAAAAGCCCGGGCAATTCTGCGCTGATAACCTTGAACATGGTATAGTGCTTTCAGTCTTCTCTCATCAAAAAGCATGAGTTCCTCAAACCTGCTCTTCTGCCAATCTGCTTCGGCTATCTGACACTCAGCCAATACTCGTAATGACGGAACCTCAATTTCAATGGGTAGAACGGCCTCCATCTCATAAACCAATGAATACAGAGTTGCTCTAGTAGAAGTTCTAATTGAAGTCCGGTAGCCCCACAGAGCAAACGGTAGCTTATCTGGCCAATCCCAGTAGGTTTCCACCATCTTCTGCAATATGTGTTTGATATT